>OX352305.1:27238369-28438369 GCA_947086415.1 Pammene aurita
AGGTAAATTCCCACCAAAAACATAAATGTAAAAAAGGAGAGGTTCAATACAAAAATTATGCTTGTGGGCTTCGTCGCAAAAAGAATGGAGATCTAAATGAGTGCCAAGTTCTATGCAAAATCCAAATATGTATTTATAGGAACAAAATAACATTGTGAACAAGTATTAAACTCTATTTCTTTGCTTTATTGGATACCTATAACAATTGCTGTTATTTAAAAATGTGAGATCTTAAAGTAGGTTACATTTGACTTGGCCAGTTTTCATTACATCAGTCATTTTATAAAGTTATTCAACATATATATATAAATATTTTTTAATTCTGATAAAAACTGGCCAAGTCAAATCTAACCTACTTTAAGATCTCACATTTTTAAATAAGATCAATTGTTATAGGTATCCAATAAAGCAAAGAAATATAGTTTAATACTAGTTCATAATGTTATTTTGTTCCTATAAATACATATTTGGATTTTGCATAGGACTTGGCACTCATTTAGATCTCCATTCTTTTTGCGACGAAGCCCACAAGCATAATTTTTGTATTGAACTTGGCTCTCCTTTTTTACATTTATGTTTTTGGTGGGATATCATTACTTTTTGTAAAGAAAACTAGGCAGGTATTGAGATTTAATAATAATAATAATAATAAATACTCTTTATTGCACACCTCATACAGTTACAAGCACAAATTTTACAATTAGATAAATTTAGGTAGAGGTAACAACAGGCGGTCTTATCGCTAATGAGCGATTTCTTCCAGACAACCTTTGGGTAGTGGAGACTAGAGAAAAACAATAAGCAGTAGGTGGTGCATAGAAACAAAAGAGACGAAATAGATAACACAGCACATTCATATGAATATACATACTTAAATAAATACAAAATAAACATACATATACGTACATATATACATAAATAATACACACAATAAGAAACAGTGTCAACTTAAAAACCTAAGGAAGAGATAAATAGTATTCCTTAAGTTGCGATGATGATAATGTTTTTTCTTGCGTTTCCGCTGCATGGTTTTCTTTTTTATGCTATTGTCTACATTCTTTTTACTTCTGTTCTGTGTATAATTATGTGGTGCCGCGCGCCGCCGACGACACACCGTTGGCCGGTCGTTTAGCGCGTATTACAAGTTTTTTGTATCGGGACACCACTTATTTTTTGACTTAACTTTATTTTTCTATTTATGTTATATAGCAAATACAATAATACATATATTGGGATAGCTTCAAA
Organism: Pammene aurita; assembly: GCA_947086415.1. Classification (NCBI taxonomy): domain Eukaryota; kingdom Metazoa; phylum Arthropoda; class Insecta; order Lepidoptera; family Tortricidae; genus Pammene; species Pammene aurita. The sequence continues at coordinate 27,239,615 of OX352305.1, forward strand.
TATCAGCTTGTAACGGTTCCAACGATACAATTAAAATAAAAATTGTATGGGGACCCCCCTATTTTTGAACTTTTTTTATTTTTAGATTTTTGCCGCTTACACACAATTACCGAGCTGGATTCCAAATTTCATCCTTCTAGGTCATCTGGAAGTAGGTTAGGTTTAGGTACTATATGTCAGTCAGTCAGTCAGTGCTAAAATTTACGACTTTTTGACCTTCATATCTTTATAACCGTTTGAGCTAGCTTCATGTAATTTGGGCTTCTAGATGTCCTTATGGATATAATTAAACACACGTAGTTTTATGTGTTTACGTTAAAGAGGTTTTGAGTTATAGAAGGGTCAAAAGTGGCACCAAGTGGTTCGTGTAATATACACTTGGCGCTGGCTAGCCCGTTCCTTTGCTTGAACTTGGCTTGACACGCTGCCGCGTGTCTAGATTTACTAAAGTGATATAAAAAAATAGTATCCAAAATATATAAATACGTCGGAAGATGAGAGAAATAAGTGGAACAGTTTTTTTTTTTTCATTTTTATACATATTTTTTAAGCAAGAGTATGTTTAACTACAGTAATTTTAAGGAAAATTACCGAAGTTTAGGTGGTATTTTTTGGAATGTATTAAATTAAAAACATTAAATTATAGAAATAAACTTGGCTTTAGACTTTAATCATTTTTTTTCCGTAGCCTATACTGTATCCCACTGCTGGGCAAAGACCTCTCCTAGCTTCCGCCACTCGTCACAAACTATTCAAATACTCGTCAAATTATTTAAAAAAAATTCAGCGACTAGTTTGCACGAATCAAGGTCCTCACTAAACAAGCTCTGCGAGAATTGAGTTTTCGGGTATTAAATAATAATAAATGTATACAAAAAGTATTTTATGGCAATAACAATACTTTAAACTATCTTATCAAATGAAATTTTTATGCGTCATTTCATTATTAGCGATTTTCGTTTTAAAATCTTTACCGGACTCTTAATACGGTCTGCCTGTACTGACAACGTCTATGATGAGACTTTATTACTTCTTCTATCTAAATATATAAAAGAAGATACTGACTGACTGACTGACTGGCTGACTGACTGATTGACTGACTGACTGACTGACTGACTGACTGACTGACTGACTGACTGACTGACTGACTGACTGACTGACTGACTGACTGACTGACTTTTTCAAAATTCTCCCCCTAAGGGGGTAAAATGGGGGTCCAAAGTTTGTATGGCGAATCAAGATTTGTTAGACTATTTTAATCGAAACTTCACAGGAGTATTCCTAACGATAAATGAGTAAACACGTGTTTCACGTTTTTTGAAAATTCAACCCCCAAAAGGGGCAAATGTGATCACAAAGCCTGAAAATCAACATGGGTTATCCTTTTTGAGTACTTATAGTACGCGGGCGAAGCCGCGGGAAAAGTCTAGTAGTGACATAAAACTATGCTTAGTTGAGATGAACTTTATTGCATGTTTTGTACAGCAAAATGTATTGGATATTTGTTTATTGTAAATAACTGCTTTTCTATATATATTTCTAATTTAGATTTAGTGAAATGCTCCAAAAAATCATTCCATCCTAGTGATATGCGGAATAAGGTGTTAGTAGAAATAAATGAAAAATATGGTGATTGGCATAAAGTATATACAGACGCATCTAAGAATGAACGTATAGGAGCTGCCTACCATGACCCATTATCAATACAAAAAGCTGCTACAGCGTGAGGTCAGCAATTTGTATTATGTCAGCGGAGTTGTTTGCAATTTCAGAGGCCATAATTATCATATGCCGTTAGTTTAAAATGCAAACAAATCGTCATCTTTACAGATAGTAAAAGCGCTTTGCAGCACGTAGCTCGCTCTGCCTCTGGACACAGAGGTACAGCGATGGCTTACTCCGTGCTAAATAAATTGCATTCACTACCTACTGACATGACGTTGAGATTGCAATGGATCCCTGCTCACATAGGATTAAGAGGAAATGAGAAGGTTGACATCTTAGCAAAAGATGCCTTTACAAATGGAGCAGAGGTTTATATTACACCAGACTTTACAGAAAAATTACATGAATACAACAAGAAAGTACGTGGTCTATGGAAAGAACACTTTGATGAACGCTGTAAAGAAAAAGGTGTATGGTACAGGACTATGCAATGTGAACCTCCTCATATTCCTTGGTTTACAAATGCTAAGTTAAGTAGAAAATTAATTAAGGTAAGTTTAAGACTTCGTTCAGGACACATTTCTTTAAGAAAGTTTACTTTCATGATGAAAAAAGAGCCTTCGCCAAACTGCGAAGTATGCAACGTTGTTGAGGATGTCCATCATGTGTTGGTTGAATGTGTGCGGAACGCAGGTAATAGGCAATTATTAATGAAAAGGAAAAAGGAACATTTCAAAGTATATTAGCTGTACCATTGTCAGAAGAGGCAAAACAGGTATATACATTTGTTTATAACTATCTTAAGCAGTTCGTTGTCAGATTTTAGACGTTATTTAGATTAAGGTACAATGGGACTGGCATAATCCTAAGATGAAAAGTCCCAAAATAAATAAAGGAACAAAAAAAAAAAAACAACGGGGTGCACTCCGGGAGTGCCGGCAGAAGTGAAAACTTTGATATTTTGGAATGGTTGGAAAATAAATTTGCACGAATTGCTTTAATTATCAGTATAAAAGTACTATAATTTATGTGGTAAAATACAATATTCATTTATTGCGCTATCGTACACAAATATGACAATTTATATTAATTAATTAAAAATTTAACACTTTAGAACTATTACAATTATTTATTCAGCCATTTTACTCGGAAACTGCTTAGTAAAATTTGAACATTAGTTGTAGTTTGTATGCCATACTTAGTATTGTAATAAAATTGCTGAAAAAATATTTAAGTCTATGTACTTATGCATGTAACTAATTGCCAAAAACATTTTTTTTACCAAAAATCAACATGTTGCACATAAATCATAGGGTCTCTCAGACGGCTCCGGAATTTCCTGCCAATTGCTACTAAAATTGCGCTTGCTCAGTCGTTACTTCTCCCCATTCTTGATTATGCAGATATCTCATATTTAGACCTAACCGAGGAGCAACTTAATAAGCTTGAGCGTATTCAAAATGCCTGCATTCGGTTCATTTTCGGATTACGCAAATTCGACCATGTTTCTAGTTTTCGTTCTCAACTCAAATGGCTCCCTATCCGTCACCGCCGTAACTCTCACATACTTTCTTTACTCTTTTCTATACTTTTTAACCCTGCAACTCCCCGCTACCTCAAAGAGCGTTTCTCTTATCTTAATTCTATTAGATCCTCTCAAAAATTGCTCCTAAAAGTGCCATCTTCATCTTCCAAATTTTATAATTGCTCATTTACGTTCCAGGCCGTTCGTTTGTGGAATTCTCTCCCTCTCAACATAAAACGCGCGCAATCTATTGGTAGCTTTAAATCGCAACTTAAGGAATACTATTTATCTCTTCCTTAGGTTTTTAAGTTGACACTGTTGTTTCTTACTGTGTGTATTATATATGTATATATGTACGTATATGTATGTTTATTTTGTATTTATTTAAGTATGTATATTCATATGAATGTGCTGTGTTATCTATTTCGTCTCTTCTGTTTCTATGCACCACCTACTGCTTATTGTTTTTCTCTAGTCTCCACTACCCAAAGGTTGTCTGGAAGAAATCGCTCATTAGCGATAAGACCGCCTGTTGTTACCTCTACCTAAATTTATCTAATTGTAAAATTTGTGCTTGTAACTTTATGAGGTGTGCAATAAAGAGTATTTATTATTATTATTATTATTATCAATCAGATAGGTCTTCAGAAATAACATTGAGCTTTTTTAAACATATTTTATAATGAAGTAAATATTTTCAGAAATAATCATTCCGTCTAAAACATTGTATAGGCTTTAACTTCTGAGCCAGAGTTCCAAAAATATGAAAAAATAAGTAAGGAATCTTTGCATATACTTTCGAAAATGGTTTTGAACATTAACGGTTAAATCATGCTCGAGTTATCTCCTAAAACCCTCTTCCAAAGGCAGATACAACCTTCTGATTATTTTTCCTTAATCTGTTGAAAAATACGCCACCATTTTTTTTGCATTGCTGCATCAGCATTTCGTGTTCCCCCATTAAAGACGCGTCTAATTATATATATCCATGTCTCATATAGGAGACTTATCGAACTAGGTTCAGTGTCATGGGCTCTCCTACTATTAGTTGATAGGATGCAAAAATTATCAAATTATCCAAATGAACTCTTATTGTGCCATGCGACCCTAGTCTGTACTGTATTCATCACATTTGCGAACCTAGCTGGGCAGGTCAATCCTGCTTAGCACTGTGGCGATCGTATTACAAATCGACTACTAACGTCTTATGTGACTCTGGTACTGTTAAGGATACTAAGTCCATTCATTATGTCTTTGGGCGAATGAAATTATGAATAAAAAATTAGGGCCAAGTCAGTCTAAATAGTACTAAATTTAGCCCCAAAAGTGCTAAATTGGCAACACTGAACCTGTCGAATCTGTCGGTCACGTGACCCTGACGCGAGTTTAACATTTTTTCCCCATCACAAAAAGCGCACAGCGCCGCTAAAGAAGTTTTCACTTCAAAAAAATGATACCTATGGTGGCTATTGTAAGTAGTAGGGCTCGATATACGGTAGCCTCATTATTAAGTTTCACTCACAGATAAGGTAACCACTAGATAAGCCTTACAAGGCGACTTGGGGTCACCACTCGTTGGAGTAAAACGACTTAAAAATTGCGCGGGCGTCCGCCGAGCCGTTCAGTTGCGACCATGTTTTAGACCTGCACATGCAATGCAATGCGTAGGGCAGAGATCACTATTTACCCGATAGAGCATATTGTGACTTAGATACCGTTCATGTGAACATTTTGTAAAATATTTGTACGGTACACACATCAAGTTACACATAAAGTAGGGACTCAGTTGGCAGTCATGTTACACCAGAATTTTAAATAGACAGATGTGCGTATGATGTGAAGTGGTTTAAAATATTTGCTGTATGTATCTAAAGTAAGGAAAATTTTGCGAAATAGTGTAAAATATTAGGTATAGGTAAATATTCTGGAAATATTACTTTGTAGGTACCTATGGGATTTTTTTTGAAGTGGAGACAAAAAGCTTAAATCAATATTAATTGACCTAAAACCATGAAATGAGTTGTAGTCGAGGTCCCTATCTAGAATACCGAAAAAATGCGATTATCCGTGATCGCGTGCTCCATAATACCTTTACTGTTCGGTCGATATATTCACCAAGATGACTCTTTAATTCGACAACCCCAATCGAACAATAAACATGTATTCAAATGACAAAGGCGGACGAAGAGTCACGAGATGATGCGTTATTTAAGTTTCGATCGGCTTTTTCTAAAAACGATTGTCACTTGGTTAGGCCCCCTAGTGGGAGTGAATCTATATCGTGTGGTAGGATTTCCCCTGCTTAATTACTCACAACCAGCTGAATTAGACCAACTCACTATAAAATCTCCACGAACCCAAGTAATTACACAAGTTAAACAATAAAAGGTCGCCGGTACCTGCGCGAAACAATTGTTTAAATATGCCGAAGGCTTACTTGAAATTTGAAAATAATAGCTTGATTTGTCATTGGTACGATACGAACTTGACTCGTATACCTAATTGGTATTGCAAGCCACTTCGTTAGCTGCCTATCTTTCGCTTGGATAGTTAAAGAGAGCGAAAAACAACCGCGAAATAAGAGAGAGAGCAAAAGAGAATATGAAAGAGAAAAACGTTAGTTTATCAGCGAATTACATGTTAGAGTGAACGAGTGGCAAACAGTACATTTTTGAATTTAGTAAACATTTTCCGCATCAGGAATACGCTAGGCCGGCTCGTGTTTGTAGCAAAATTCCGCGTAGCGCGTAGCAAACTGCGGTAAGGAAAGTTGCATAGCAGATTTATACTTGTAGCGTGCAAAGACTGTGCGAGCGCGCGGAGACGCTATGCATGTCTACTTGTTTAGCTCAATGCTCGCAGTTTCGTTCGTACACTGACGCCGCATCCAGATGCGGCACGGCTGGGCCATCGGGACCGCCGCGGCCCCCTCCAAACGCCAAGCCCTGTAGCCAAAACGACAATCGCTTACAGAAAACGAGACAAAACGCTACACGCTCTCGCTCACTCTTCCATATTAGTGCGATAGAGAGATCGATAGCGTTTCAATTCGTTTTCTGCAAACGATTGTCATCTTGGCTAAGCCCCTGGTCGTCCACAAATAAAAGACGAGAAGACATCCCACCGCCGTGGGATAGCGACCCCACACCATATGAAGAGACGCAGCGGACGGTACTACTACTATATAGATGCGGTATCGGTATGATAACCGTTTTATCGTGCGAGAGATGCAAGTCAAGCTCATGTCAATAACAAATTAAGTACGGATTTCTTAGTTCGAATAGGCTTCTTGGGTCTGTAGGTAAACAATTTTTTGGAGTTTGGATTAATTAAGTTTTACGATGTTTTAATTACTTTATTCTGCGTAATTACGGTGCCAAGGAGGTTTAAACATGCAAGTTTATGTGTTTGTTTAGTTTAGTTTAATTTGGGTGAGTCAGTAGTCGGAATAACAGGTAATAGAATATTGTAAAATACTGATGAAAGGGTTATTCTAGAAAGCTTAGCTAGAGTTAGACTAACGGTAGTACTAGGCGAGATGGCGGAGTGACACAAGGTCTTAGAAAAATGGCTCGTTTTTACAACTAAATCGCGGTCGTATTACCGTAAATCAGCGGCACTTTCTGACTAAACTAATCCATTATATCTAACTACTATTGAGGTTGTCCATAGCCATTTCAACGTGGTAACCCGGCTAGCGTGATGGGAACTTTTGCACCGGGGACAACTCGTGGGGGACTTTTTGAGTAGATTAGTCATAATGTAAGAGTTTTAATAAATATTATAGTACAATCCTACACTTTTTCTGTGTGTTGCTGTTGACGATTTATATTTAAATAAATAATAACCCTTATATCTAATCATTCAAATAGATTCAATAGTGGTCATAATTTCATTATTGCACAAATTATTAACTTCGTACACCAACCGGGCTAGTTGCAACTAAACTATGAACCTTCAACATGCAATATCCCGTACCTCTACACATAGGAGCTTTCAATAAACTTAACTTCATACTTGTTATACAAAGATCACTTACGTACTAGACCAGGTATCTCCCCGCTACGCCGCGGGTCAGGGGAGTTGGAGGGAGCAGGTACGCCCAGGTAAGCGACGCTGGACTACTGGCCTGCACCTCAAGCCTGTCATACACGTCCCCGTCCTCTTCGGATCTGCCGTCGCAGACCGAAGGGGAACCCACCCAGGACTTCAATGCTGGGTGGGTCGTACTCCCCGGGAATGCTAGTGGTCATTAACGGGCGTCGCACTATTTCATTCTACCCCGGACCGCTAGCAGCTAAGTATGAAGGCCCCACTCTGACGTGGGCCACGCCAGGTGCCATGTGCTCTGCGATGTGGCACTCCCACCCGTCAGGTGATCCTATCCTAAACCCTAAAATTCCTATAAACATCCCGTGCTCCAAATATTCATTTCCTGTCAACAATCCCGTCAACTCACTCCCACCTTATATCCTGAAGGGTCTTTGGACTGGCGCTCTCCTCCGCCTCCATGTCTTGGGCGCATCTCTGAGGAACTCGGTTCAGCAGAGAAATGTCCAAGCAGGAGGCCCGGAGGAGGAGGCCCGACAGATTTAAATGACCCATATCCCGCCCACTCATCCACTACTCCTTTCCACTCCCCTAATCCAAGGTGTAACTCATCGTGCCGATGGATGCATGGCTGAGAGGGAGCTCAGTCGCTAACGATAGGCCTCGAGTACCGGGCGACACCCGTTGTATTTTTGCCTTGTTTACGCACGCGGGGCTCTGCGTAAATCGACTCTATAAATCCCTAGCTACTCGTGGGAACTGTATGGAAGATAACTTAAAAAATATAAATAACAAAAAATCAGAAGCACCCTTAGATGAGACGGCAAGAGCTGAAGCACTAAGGACGGCTAGACGCAGAAATAAAACCGAAAAGACGGAGCCGTTGAAGCTGGCTAGGAATCCGGAAACTGGGGTACCAACTGGAACCCAAACCAGAGACGACGGAACCGTCTAGCTCTAAAAACAAGACTACTGAGAGTGGGATGGCAAAAGCTGAACCCTCAAAGCAAGTCATCGATCCCGGCTGGGAGATCAGGTGCAAACCGATAGGGAAGCCTGCCCATACCGACAAGACCATGCCTCAGAGCAAAAAACTATCACAGTGGCAAAGACAGAGGCTGCGAAAGCGAAGAGAGACAGAGAGCCAAGCCTCAAAAGACGCAAAGGGAGTCGAAGCCAGCGAATAGCAGGAGACGACTTCCAAACCACAGACACAGCCGGAATCGAGCTGCTCCTCCAAAAGAGCTCGCCTGGACGAAACGATATCTCCACGAGGCGACTGTAAAAAACCAAGAAAAGACGCCCAGGGAAACGAGATACAACCCTCTACCTACGCGGCGGCGGCAGCGACAGACCTGACGGTTGCGATAACTAACAAACGCACGGGCAGGCTGTCGCAGAAAGACGCAGCAGAGGTGGAGAGAAAGATAGGCGACGCCATTTTCCAGGCCGCCGTTGAAACAAGCCTAGACTCCGTAGCTGAGGCCCCGACGTTCTCGGGTAAACCCACGTGGGTTGACGGATACCTTAAGCTATGGTTTCAAACAGCTAGCACCAATGAGTGGCTGATGAAATGGATCGAATCCGCCACCCTCGAAAACGGAGATCATCTCGTGGGCAAGAGAGAGGACGAGATGGTCAGACACACGCGCTGCGGCATACTCATCCCCACTTTAGAGGACAACCTCACCAAGATCGGCAGGGTCTTTAATTACCAAAACCCATGGGCCCAACTGAGGAAATGGACGCTCCATCGAGCCATTCCTCTAAAGAATAGGGACTGCACGCTACTCCTGGTGGGAATACCTGAGGAAGTAGTCCCAGCTGTGATGGAAAGGGGTAGACGACTGAGCTACTTATGTGGAACGGTCTATATCCGTTTCCAGCACGGTGGGGGGCACTTCAGGGATTCTCCACCGGGAAAGAACACGAACGCGCCGGAAGAGGACGCGAAAAACACGAAGGCCACAGAGGAAGGTGCTACCGCAGACCCCCCCGCGGCCATGGAAACCGACCACGCGGACCAACTAAACCCTAGCTCAGACGTCGAGGAAGGCATCCTGCTGGAATCGGACGACGACGAGGGACTACCGAAGGGGATTAGTCTCCTAGACCTGAAAAGCATGGGGGCGGAGGGGACATCACCCGATGGCTCCTTCCCCGTGTAAGGTCCTCCAGGTTAACCTCCAGCACAGCGAATCTGCAACGGCTCAACTTCGAAGATGGCTGGAGGTTAACCCAACTGCAATAGCACTGATACAGGAGCCGTGGATCAGAAACACACGAATAAACGGCCTTTGTAACACCGGAGGTAATATCTATACATATAATAAAGCTGAAGAGGGTCGAAAGTCTGTACATGGAAGATAATCGAAAAAAAGTTGGCTGGGGATACTTAGAATCGATAACAGAATACGTTCCAACAATTTTTAGAATTTTTGTCTCTTTATCTGTTTGTCTGTTTATCTGTTTATCTGTTTGTCTGTTTATTTGACCGCGCATCACGTGAAAACGGCTGAACGGATTTTGATGAAATTTTGTATAGAGATAGTTTGAGTCCCGGGAAAGGATAATATATAGTTTTAATCCCGAAAATCAGCCCTGGTGGGGGTGAAAATGGGGTTGAAAGTTTGTATGGAGAATTTTTAACCGCTGAAACGATTTAGATAGAAATGAGTATGGAGATAATTTGAGTCTCGAGAAACGTCATAGGATAGTTTGCAAACCCTTGTGGGGGTGAAAAGGGGGTTGGAAGTTGGTATGAGATTTTTTTTACCGCTGAACTGATTTAGATGAAAATTGGTATAGAGATAGTATGGGTCTCGAGAAAGGACAAAGGATAGTTTTAATTATTAACCACAGAATCGATTTAGATAAAATTTGGTATGGATATAATTTGAGCTCTGGAAAAGGAAATAAAATAGTTTTATCTCGGAAATTATCCCTTAAGCGGATGCAAAAGGGGTGGAAGTTTACATGGGGAAGAAACAAAAAATAACCGCTGTACGTATTTAGATGAAATTTGGTATTGAAATAATTTGTAATGTTTTGGTCAAGGTGTTCATATTTCAAATTCAAATTCAAATTCAAAAATAATTATTTCAGACAACATGGTCCATTTTGTTAGTATACATTCTAAATTGTTAGTAAGTAATCATATTAACGTACTTAAAATAAAACATAAAACATCTAAAACTTATATTCTAAATTGGACTTTATCAGTTTGATCAACCCGTAGACTATCGGGCAATCAAATCTACCGGCAATCATCCTCAGAATGTTGTTGCTACTGCATATTTATAACATGTTACCCGTCGATGCTTTAAATTTACCTTTACCCGCTCTTAAGAAATATTTGAAAATGTCATGAATGTCAAAGGGTTATTGCAGGTTCGAGGACTATATATGACGTACAAAGTTGCATGGCCCAAACCAATAAACTACTACAAAATCATCTAACATTTATAGGACACCGTTTAGGTAGGAAAACATATCAAACGTTTTGTGAAGCAGTCAGATTAGGATATATTTTTATTTATAATTAAACAATGGGTACATTATCTGTCTCTCAAGATGTTTTGATATGCCTTCTTGAAGAACTACGCACTATTTTGTATCTTTAATAATGTATTACTGTTTTGAAAAAAATAAGTCCCGTCGAGTTTCTTTTCGGTCATAATACTTCTTGGGCTCAGGTGTAGGGTTAGAACCGGTGGTAGTTTTGGAACGAAGTTCCTTATCGGACGGTTCGCGGATGGGGGGCTAGGCGAAAAAAAGTCACGTGACCGTCACGAAAAAGCGTCACGTCACGAAAACGCGACACCCATACGATTGAGAAACATGTAAAATGGAATGAAATAAAAAATATATAAAATAGAATAAAGTGAAGTGAAGTGTAGTGAAAAGTGAAAGTGAGAAGTGACAAAGTGATAAAAGTCGAGAACCTAAAAGTAAAAAATATCGAAAATGTCAAAAATGGCAAAATTTCTAAATTACAAAAATTTCAAAAACTTCAAAAATTTCCAAAATTTCCAAAATTTCAAAATTTCCAAAATTTCCAAAATTTCCAAAATTTCCAAAATTTCCAAAATTTCCAAAATTTCCAAAATTTCCAAAATTACCAAAATTTCCAAAATTTCCAAAATTTCCAAAAATTCCAAAATTCCCAAAATTTCAAAAAGTTCAAAAATTTCAAAAAAAATAAAATTCCACAATTTCAAAACTTTCCAAAATTTCAAAATAATTAAAACCACAAAACGAAAAAGTCAATAATGATATAAAATAAAATAACATTACTTCGTTCCAATCGCATGTTTCACGACAATCGTGTATTTTATTTTTCTCTGACGTTCATTAGTGCATTGTAATGTGCTTACATTGAAGAATAAATATCTTGATCTATACCAATATCATAAATCCTCTATCGGAACCGTATGTAATTACCACCATTATTGCAACCAGTAACGTAACATCTGTGTATTATCTGTGACAGTGTGGTAAAAACGTATGAAAATTCATTACCTACGGTAACGTAATGAATATCCGCCCCCCGACCGCCGGCGCAATAAGATTGGTCATGGCGGTGTAATGGCGGTCATTCTAATGTTTTCAATGGATATGAGTGTAGGTAATGCGGTGTATGCTTCTGTACATAATTAGGCCTTATTACGTAACAGTTACATAAACTACTATTTATCTCTTTTTAGGGTTCCGTAGTCAACTAGGAACCCTTATAGTTTCGCCATGTCTGTCCGCGGTCTAGCTCAGTTACCGTTCGCACTAGAAAGCTCAAATTTGGTGAGGCCTGATAAGAAGGTTCAATATAAACTATATTGAATAAAATCGGTTCAGCCGTTTTTGAATTATCAGTCAAAAAAGCATATTGAAAGGAAGTGCCGAATAGTAAAATGACGTAAGCGCCGCCGAATATCCCTTAATAAACGACCTTTTGAACGGATGCTTTGTAACAGGGCGGCATCTACGAAACTCTACACTGAGTATCGCCCGACATGCCGGTTTTTTTGCATTGTTATCCCGAAAAGCACCCCTTAAAGATTACTAATTCCAATTCAAGATAATCCCGAGCCAGGTTATACGTAGCCTATAAAAATTCAACGTCCAAACGGGGGGGGGGGGGGGGGGGGGGGCAGCCACTACACTCGATTGAGTTTAATTTGCATGGGTCATGGACCCCCTCCCCCCCTCCAAGTGCACCACAAATAGACAAAAAAACATTTCTGCATTTGTGACCGGGGGGGGACCCTGCCCTAATTTCAACCGCACCTGTTCTTACCTTTCATGCTTAGACTGATTTGACGGGAGGATCTATTTGGATAACATTTGCCGTGGACATGAACGTATAAATACAAAAGTGGTCCTGTATCGTCCGATATACACCTACTATACTCTATGTCGTTTAAATCATGCCAAAAAATATATAAAAAAAGTATTAATTTTTGAGGGTAGTTTCATTTAGTGGTAATTGTAAAATATTTTATTAGGACTACTGTCCTCTAGCGTATCCATCTGTCAACTTTACTTCAAGTTCCGCCTCCAGGGAAGCGGGAGAGAAATTAGGGGTGAATTAGCCGTTTACTGACACAGACCGAATTCCACGCGGGCGGAGCCGCGGGCACAGCTAGTATTATACGAACAGCAAACCTAGAACCTGCATATACATATCTCGTAACATAATGGCACAACCACTAACTGATTTCTGTTCCAGAGACGTGTGTGCCATAAAACTCCTCAGAAAACAAGACTCAAACCAGCCGGAGATAGTTCTTGCTTCCGTCTACATGGCGGCAGAAGACGAACCACCGCCAGTAGAAATGAACAACCTAATACGCCACTGCGAACGAGAAAGACTAGAGCTAGTCATATCCGCAGATTGCAATGGCCATCACAACCTATGGGGAATGGAAACCAACAACAAAAGAGGTAACGATATTGTTGAATACTTAATGACAACTTGTCTTGATATACTAAATACAGGATCTAAACCAACTTTCGTCACTCGTAGGTGTAACACTATAATTGACATTACCTTAAGCACAGATATGGCGGCTCAGCACCTACTCAACTGGCACGTGTCGGATGAACTATCATGCTCCGACCACAAGTGGATCCGGTATGACATAACAGCTGACACCCAGGCACCCACACCCAGGAGAAATCCAAGACGCACAAACATATTGGCGTACAAGGAATCTCTGGTAGGTAAACTGAACGAAAGCACACACACACACAGAGCTAACAACACATGCGAACTTGAAATACAAATAAACTCGCTCACAAAAAACATAATCGACAGCTATGAAAACTCATGTCCATTATCGATACCGCCAGCTCGAGGAAAGTGTACGAACAGCTGGTGGGGACCGGAAATGGAACGAATAAGAAAAAAGATGAGGAAATTACTAAACAGAGCTATGAACACAAAATCCGAAGAAGACTGGGATGAATACAAAACAACAAAAGCCGAATATAAAAAGCGAATGAGATACAGGAAATCTGCCTCATGGCGAAACTTCTGCGATAATATCTCGAACAATACACAATCAAATAGAACAAGGAAGATTCTGACGGATCAACCGAAACAACTACTAGGCACCCTGAGACGGCCAGACAACAGCTCCAGCAGCTCTTCAGCTGAAACTGAAAACCTGCTGGTCGAGACCCATTTCCCAGGATGTAAAGTAGTTGACAAACAAGAATGGGAACACCTAATAGAAAACCACCATCCAACCGAAAACGATTGGAGGACGGCGGAACGCATAACGGAATACAACAAAACCGCCTGGGCGATGAACAGTTTCAACAATTTTAAATCGCCAGGAACGGATGGGATTTATCCAGCTCTACTGAAGTGGGGTGGCAATAAACTAATCGAACAGCTATCCAACCTTCTATGTAGCTGCATTGCCTACAGATACGTACCACAAAAATGGAGAGAAGTAAAGGTTATTTTCCTACCAAAACCCGGGAAAACCGATTACTCCGACCCAAAATCTTTCAGACCAATCAGCCTCACATCCTTTATGTTAAAAATACTGGAAAGACTTTGTGACAGAGAACTGAAGGACACGGCACTCAAAAACATAATAATACACCCAAACCAGCATATTGCCAAGGTAAATCAACAGACTCAGCACTACACGCTGTAGTAAGCAACATAGAGAATGCACTAGAAGGGAAGAACTCCTGTCTAGGCACCTTTATTGACATAGAGGGGGCCTTTGACAAGACAAACTTCAACAGCATTCAAAAAGCACTAGAAAAGCATAAAGCCGAACCACTTATAATCGAGTGGATCATGAACATGCTGAGGACAAGGATCATAAAATTAACTGAGAACCGTAACCACCAAGCACAAGTCATGAGAGGATGCCCCCAGGGAGCAGTACTCTCGCCACTACTATGGAACCTAATAGTAAACGATCTGATAACAGAACTAAACGAAAATCGCTTTCTAACAATAGGTTACGCTGATGATTTAGCTATACTAATCAGCGGCCTAGTAACAAGCACCATATGCGAACTCACACAAGCAGCACTGAAAATAGTAGAAAGATGGTGCGCAGAAAATGATTTATCAGTAAACCCCAAAAGACTGATACAATCCTTTTCACACACAAACGAAACCTGGGTACTTATGAAATGCCAACACTATTTGGAACAAGACTAACACTCTCAAAAGAAGTAAAATACCTAGGAATTATCCTGGACGCAAAGCTGACCTGGAAAAAATACTTAGACAACAAATTAAACAAGGCGACAATTGCCTTTTGGCAATGCCGAAGAATGGTGGGCAAGAAATGGGGTCTTGCCCCAAACATTATACTATGGCTCTACAAAATGATTATAATGCCAATGATCAGTTACGGCAGTAGCATGGTGGCCACGCACTCAGCTCAGCACCGCGAAGGATCAATTACAAAAAACACAAAGACTAGCATGAGTGGCGACGACCGGCTGCATGAGAACAACTCCTTCTGCAGCGCTGGAAATCATGCTAGGACTGCTACCGCTTCATATCTATATACAAAAAGAAGCAGCGGCAACGGCCATTCGACTAAAAAACCTAAACTTATGGTCCAAACACATCACACCACACACAAAAATGTACGGCAACCTGATCAAGAATTTCCCCCTAATGGAAGCGACTCTTGACAAAATACCAAAAACAATGATCTTTTGTAAGAACTATAACATAACGCTAACAGAAGACTCAAAAGAAGGACTCAACCAAACAGACCTAAGAATCTTCACAGATGGGTCAAAAACTGACGAAGGTACAGGATGTGGTGTCTTCTCGGAGGACCTAAACATGCACATCTCGAAACCACTTGGTAAATATAACACAGTATTTCAATCGGAATGCGTAGGAATAATAGAAGCCTGCGATGCCATAAAAAGACGGAAGGTTAAACATGAAAATATACTAATACTGTCAGACAGCAAATCAGTACTACAAGCACTGAACAGGGAAAAAATCACCTCTGCACTCATACACGAATGTCACCACAGTCTCTCAGAAATATGCGAAGCGGGAAACAAGATGACACTCCAATGGATTAAAGGGCACAGCAGCTCCAGAGGAAACGATGCAGCGGATGAACTGGCCCGGAAGGGCTCGAGTACACCGGCTTTCGGACCCGAGCCAATAATGCCCCTGCCCTTTTCATACTCGTACATACAAAACCAACTGGATCACCACTACAAACAACAACATCAAGAATACTGGGAACAAAAGGACACCTGTAAACAGACCAAAGAAATTGTGTCGAGACGTAACCATAAACTCACCAAAACACTCCTGAGGACACCGAGACACCTACTACGCAAAATAATAGGGTTGATAACAGGACATAATACACTCAACAAACACCTCTTCAATATAGGTAGGACAGACAGCCCCCTGTGCCGTGCATGCATGGAGGCAGAGGAAACAACTAAACACATTCTGCTAGACTGCAAACAGGTAGAAGTATACAGAAATAAGCACCTAGGGTCTCCAAGCACCTTACACGACGCGGTAAGCAACATAAAGGCTTTGCTGGGGTTCGTGGAGGAGCTAGGATGGTTAGAGTAGCGCCATCCCCTTTTCACGCAAAATAGGCACGCTGGATGTCGACTTGCGGAAAATGCCCAGTAAAACTAACTAACTAACTAACTACGCCGCGGGTCAAATCCGACCCGCGAGCGTTACATTTTGGCACGCGAAAAGGAGTCTTGGTTTCCACTGTACTGCCGTGCAATCCCTAAACTGCAGTAACTTCAAAAGGTTGATTATGAGATAAATGCAAACAACTGTTCCAAAATGTAATGGTCTATTTTCTTTGATATAATAATATGATGAACTTAAAAACGCAAACTTCAATATGTCTTGAATTTATTTATACGCTTTTTTAAAACTTTGAGTTTGCACTGCGCTCTGAGAGACACGTAAAATTCAACAATAATACTTAAAACGCAGTAGTAATACCGATTTTTTCACACGGTTTGCATACTCATAAGAAATTAAAGACGGTGTACAGTTTAAACTGCAGTAACAGGGACTATGTCACTGAGATTTAGCTTTTTTAGATTGTACCTTTACTGAATGCTAGTGCTAGGAACTCCAATTAATCCTTAATTGGTCACTCTATGATCCTTAAGGATTTTTTAAGTATAACTTTGGGTTTATAGTTGATTGAAATTGACATTCATCTTCCACCTGATTAGAGCAAAAGTACAAAATAAAGAAATATAGTACCTAAATTATAGTACATCTTACCTGTTACCGTGCTTTAACTTGCAAAATTGCTATTTACATTATACAGGTAAAATTACTTTATTACTGCGTTTTAGTATGTATTCGGCCATAATTAGTAGAGTATATTCTGTCATTTAAGTATAAGACTTGGGTTTTGAGGAGGAAAAACCAGTGACTTACTGTAATTTGAGGTTTTAATTTCCTATGTTCCCCTTGTCCAAAGTGAAAACCGATAAAATCTACCTATGCGTCTTGTGCTGATTATAGATTGCGAAAAATTCAAAAATCGGGTAATTACCAGTTACTGTGGTTTAGGGTCTGTACAGCAGTATGATTTTAAATACGATCTTTCATCTTTAGTACAACTCTGTGGAAGTGAGAGAGCCGAAGGCCTGGCCTTTGGGTGGGAAAATAGAGCATATAAACTAATCACGTCATAATCAAAACAGGGATTCGGCTAGAAGGAGACTCATATAAACGTAACCCTATTCTACAAAATGTTACAAAATAATATCAACGAAAGTAAGCCCTACTGGGTGTTATACCTAGACTATTATAGTGTAGAATAGTGTTGTAACTATAATATAATATAGTATGAAGTTCACGGAGTTGTGTTTTTCTAATAAAAATGCCAATATGAGATGAGCGCGCTTTTTTAGGGTTCCGTACCTCGAAAGGAAAAAACAGAACCCTTATAAGATCACTTTCTTGTCCGTCCGTCCGTCCGTCTGTCAAGACCTTTTTTCTCAGGAACACGTTGAAGTATCAAACTGAAATTTATATCAAATACTTAAGTCTACTGTCCCTTGAAGCTGTGAAAAAATCAAACTTCTAAGCCAACGCAATCAAAAGATACAGCCATTTATGCCGCCGATTTCCGCAAATTTTGGAAACTCGCAAGGGAATCAAAACGTACAAGGTACTTGCCGTGAACTCAGAATCTTGAAGTTTGGTACGAAGCAACGTCTTATAACACAGATAAAGGAAAATTTGCGAAAACCGTAAATCTTTAGTTACATCTATACATAAAGCTGAAGAGGGTCGAAAGTCTGTACATGGAAGATAATCGAAAAAAAGTTGGCTGGGGATACTTAGAATCGATAACAGAACACGTTCCAACAATTTTTAGATTTTTTGTCTGTTTGTCTGTTTATCTGTTTATCTGTTTGTCTGTTTATTTGACCGCGTATCACGGGAAAACGGCTAAACGGATTTTGATGAAATTTTGTATAGAGATAGTATGAGTCCCGGGAAAGGATAATATATAGTTTTAATCCCGAAAATCAACCCTGGTGGGGGTGAAAATGGGGTTGAAAGTTTGTATGGAGAATTTTTAACCGCTGAAACGATTTAGATAGAAATGAGTATGGAGACAATTTGAGTCTCGAGAAACGTCATAGGATAGTTTTCAAACCCTTGTGGGGGTGAAAAGGGGGTTGGAAGTTGGTATGAGGATTTTTTTACCGCTGAATTGATTTAGATGAAAATTGGTATAGAGATAGTATGGGTGTCGAGAAAGGACAAAGGATAGTTTCATCTTCAAAAAAGCCCCCCACCCCCCCTCTTAATTTAGAACCGTAGGTCCAAAAAAATAGAAAAAAATAATGGAAGTAATGCCTGAAAGGTACTTTCAATAAAAACTATATATATACATATAATAAAGCTGAAGAGGGTCGAAAGTGTTCATGGAATGTATTCGAAAAAAAGTTGGCTGGGGATACTTAGAATCGATAACAGAACACGTTCCAACAGTTTTTAGAATTTTTGTCTGTTTATCTGTTTAAATCGGAAATTATCCCTTAAGCGGATGCAAAAGGGGTGGAAGTTTACATGGGGAAGAAACAACCAATAACCGCTGTACGTATTTAGATGAAATTTGGTATTGAAATAATTTGTAATTTTTTGGTCAAGGTGTTCATATTTGTAACATGTTACCCGTCGATGCTTTAAATTTACCTTTACCCGCTCTTAAGAAATATTTGAAAATGTCATGAATGTCAAAGGGTTATTGCAGGTTTGAGGACTATATATGACGGACAAAAAAGCATGGCCCAAACCAGAAACTACTACAAAATCATCTAACATTTATAGGACACCGTTTAGGTAGGAAAACATATCAAACGTATTGTGAAGCAGTCAGATTAGGATTTATTTTTCTTTATAATTAAACAATAGGTACATTATCTGTCTCTCAAGCTGTTTTGATATGTCTTCTTGAAGAACTGCGCATTATTTTGTATCTTTAAGATCTAATAATGTATTACTGTTTTGAAAAAAATAAGTCCCGTCGAGTTTCTTTTCGGACATAATACTTCTTGGGCCAGAGGTGTAAGGTTAGAACCGGTGGTAGTTTTGGAACGAAGTTCCTTCTCTTCTCGGACGGTTCGCGGATGGAGAGCTAGACGAAAAAGCGTCACGTCACGAAAACGCGACAGTCCATACGATTGAGAAACATGTAAAATGGAATGAAATAAAAAATATATAAAATAGAATAAAGTGAAGTGAAGTGTAGTGAAAAGTGAAAGTGAGAAGTGACAGTGATAAAAGTGAAAAAAGTCGAGAACCTAAAAGTAAAAAATGACAAAAATTGCAAAATTTCTTAATCTCAAAAATTTCCAAAATTTCCATAATTTCCAAAATTTTCAAAAATTCCAAAAATTCCAAAATGTCAAAAAAATACAAAAAAAAATTAAAACAACAAAATTTACGAAAAAGTCAAAAATGATATAAAATTAAATAACATAACTTCGTTCCAATCGAGTGTTCCACGACACTCACGTATTTTATTTTTCTCTGACGTTCATTAGTGCATTGTAATGTGCTTACATTGAAGAATAAATATCTTGATCTACACCAATATCATAAATCCTCTATTCCGCGTTCGGAACCGTATGTAATAGGCATGATGACACATGTTGAATTATGCATTAAAATTTAGTTGATAGGATGCAAAATGATCAATATATCCAACTAAAGTGAAAATCTATAAATTCTATTGAAATGGCTCTAAGATATGAAGCTGCGAAGTTTCAAAATTTTTCGATTTTTAAAGTGCGAAATTAAAAAAAAACAATGATAGCATTCGATTTTTTACATTTTACTGTAAAATAAATTGTATAGCAACGATATACATAAACGCAATATTTCACTGTAAAAATAGCAATTTCATATTTTGTTCCATACTATAAACACGGCGACTATGTGATCGTGACGTCACTTTTGCACGTCATTTTATTAGGAGCGTTTTGAGAAACAAATGCAAATCTCAGACTTTAAGTCTCATTTCTGACTAATGTGTTGCTTTACCGCAATTGACCCCATATAGACATGTGATCCTCACAACAAAACGTATCGATTGATACCATACATGAAAACAATGTACCATGCCTATTACCACCATTATTGCAACCACTAACATCAGTGTATTATCTGTGACAGTGTGGTAAAAACGTAAGAAAATTTATTACGTACGTTAACGTAATGAAAATCCCCCCCCCCCCCCTCCCTGACTACTATTTATCTCTTTTTAGGGTTCCGTAGTCAACTAGGAACCCTTATAGTTTCGCCATGTCCGTCCGTCTGTCCGCGGTCTAGCTCAGTTACCGTTCGCACTAGAAAGCTAAAATTTGGTGAGGCCTGATAAGAACTTTCAATAGATACTATATTGAATAAAATCGGTTCAGCCGTTTTTGAATTATCAGTCAAAAACGCATAGTGAAAGGAAGTGCCGAATAGTAAAATGACGTAAGCGCCGTCAAATATCCCTTACGACCTTTTGAACGGATGTTTTGTAACAGGGCGGCATCTACGAAACTCTACACTGAGCATCGCCCGACATGCTCTTGGCCGGTTTTTTTTGCATTGTTATCCCGGAAATCACCCCTTAAGGATTACTAATTCCAATTTAAGAAAATTTCCAGCCAGGTTATATTAGGGGGTAGCCACTACACTCGACTGAGTTAAATTTGCATGGGTCATGAACCCCCCCCCCCCCCCCTCCAAGTGCACCTCAAATAGAAAAAAAACATTTCTGCATTTGTGAGTCCCCCCCCCCCACACCCATATTTCAACCGCGCCTGTTCTTACCTTTCATGCTTAGACTGATTTGACGGGAGGATCGATTTGGATGATATTTGCCATGGACATGAACGTATAAATACAAAAGTGGTCCTGTATCGTCCGATATACACCACACCTTCTACTCTCTAAGTCGTTTAAATCATGCCAAAAAATATATGATAAAATAAAGTATTAATTTTTGAGTTTAGTTTCATTTAGTGGTAATTGTAAAATATTTTATTAGGACTACTGTCCTCTAGCGTATCCATCTGTCAACTTTACTTCAAGTTCCGCCTCCAGGGTAGCGGGAAAGAAATTAGGGGTGAATTTGGCGCTTACTGACACAGACCGAATTCCACGCGGGCGGAGCCGCGGGCACAGCTAGTCATATAATAAAAATATTTTTAATAATTTTAAAGTTACTACCCCTTTCCTCATGAACGCGTAGAGGTATTAAATTGAAATTAATATCAAATACTGTGTTGTGTCTATAATACCTTTAAGCTGCGCGAGTCTGACTCGCACTTGGCCGTTTTTTTTTAGAATATGTACTGTACCTGCTGCTCGGAGTCTATGGAAGATAGTCTATTCATTAAACTTGTGGCTAGCTATAGGTTTGATTCCGGAATGCACCAATAAGCAAAGTTACTCTATTGTTACCTCAACTAATATCGCTCTTGTGTCCCAGACATAACGGCGCTTTAAATGTTATTCAACTGATAGGTTAAGTTAGTGTGTTGTATGAGGACTTGAGGAGTGGGACTAAGTACTTTATATTGTACGGGTCTAAGCTATAATTAAGTTAGATCCCATAAACGGCATTGACATATTTCATCATAGGTCTATTAGCCGTCTCACTTCTGGCCTGAGACCTCGGCTTGCAAAAGGGTTTGGGGCTATAGCAGGTATATAGGTATTACTCACGCTAGACACTTACACACACCTTTTGTCTGACTAACCCCTTGATTGGAGATAACACACACCTCTACATTTTATTATTAAAACTAAAACAAAGGATTGTAAACGGTAGGAATTAAATTAGTATACCTCTAAATTTCTTCGTAGTTTTGTGCAGGTTAAAAAAAAATACTGCAACAATACAATAACAATCAGTAAAATAGGTATCAAATAATATTTTACACATAGGTTCTTATAAAAAATTAGGTACAGTGAGTTTTTTTTTACATGATTGAAGGATAGACCTTAGATCTTTAGATTTAAATATATCTTACTATGAGCAGGGCTTTGCACCATTAACAAAACCACACGTCTCACCTACTACCTGCTGGGCCAGCAACGTCCACTTATTTTTGCGTAAACTTATATAAAGCAACGAAATGTTAAAAGATGAAAATAAAAATATATCTGCAATTTTTCCTTTCGACATTAAAGTGCCAACAAACTTTGGGATTTCAAGTTTTGAGAGAACCAACCAACCAATGAACGTCACCGTGAAAACTACGGCTCCAAAGTTTCATTTTGTTTTATTTCTCTAACCACCTCACACTTTACGATGGATGACATTAAGAAGTTATAAGAATTTAAGTTGTAAAACTAACCAGCTATAATAGTTTTAATACTTTTTTTTTGTTAGCCTGGTAGTGTGTCCCACTGCTGGGCAAAGGCCTCCCCTCTTTTCCGCCATGTTTTTAAATTAAAACTTAATAATTTACTAAAATGGGTGACTACATTAAAAGATCTTTATCGATAGGTATAGTTTGTCCGGAGACCTAAAGATAAATGCGCCAGTATGTTTGGTTTATTTATCTAGACACACGGCAGTGTGTCCGCCAAGTTCGAGCAAAAAAAAGCGACACACCGGCCGTGGGTTATATTACACGAACCATTTCGGGCCAATTTCGACCACCCTATAACTCAAAACATATTTTATCTACGCATATGAAATTTCGAGTGTCTGTTGACATCCCCTTAATTGTCTAGAATACAAAATTTCATTATTCTACCTACAGCAGTTCTTGAGATATTGACGTCAGAAAATCGCTATTTTTACTATACACTCACTGACTCACTGACTCATCAAAAACCTAGACCACTTCCAATGGTCGTACTGACTTGAAATTTGGCATGGAGATAGGTCTTAAGGTCAAAGTAAAGAGAAAAATCTGAAAACGGCCAAGTGTGAGTCAGTTTTAAAAATAGCGAAGGTGTAACTTTGTTCTACTATGAAGTCATAATGAACTAAGTGGGTCTATCTTCCAATGGTCGTACCGACCTGAAATTTGGCTCGAAGGTTTGTCTTTAGGTCGAAATAAAGTAAAAATCTGAAAACGGCCAAGTGTGAGTCAGTTTCGAAAACAACGAATGTGTAATTTTGTTCTACTATAAGTAGGTATGGAGTGGAAATGAGATAAGACTTATTTAAATTTAGATACATACCAATTTAAGACAATACATGTTTGTCTTAAAGACAAGAACAATAAAATTGTTCACCACTCTGTGTGTGTCTGTTGCGGGAACCGAACCCACGATTTACGAAGTGCAAAGCAGGTCACTAGGTACACTAGGTGCGCTAAATCAGTCAAACAAAAATGAAAAGACTATTTTTTCTCGCATAGTCTAAATAATTTCTAATTTTACAACTAATAAAATCGCAGACTCAAGAACATGGAAATCATATGTACTCTAAGATGGAATTATACACGGTGCCCGTGAGCATTGCGAGAGATTTTAACCACGCATTTCTGAGGTCAAAAGAATGAAAAAACATTATATGACTTTTGTTGTAAAACGCCAAAAAAAATTTTTTTTTTTACTTTTTTTTTCACTTTTTTTGAATGCTGTTCTACATAAAAAGTAAATGTCATTAGAAAAAAGTAACGGAAAAAGTAAATTGCTACATTTTTTCTCGTAAAAACTAGTCCATGCAAAGTGTTTCTTAGGTCTTTGTTATCAGTCAATAAGAGATGTCTAGGCTATGCCCCATACCGGTGAGATCGCCATCAAAAAATCATTTTACACTGAGAAACAATTCAAAATGCAATTTTTTGTAAGTAGTATTTACTCTGAAACTATGGCGAATTTCGAAAAAGTTTAAAGGACATTTTGTTCTCTAAATATGATAATGAATACACTGTTAAAGTCTCTCGCAATGCTCACGGGCACCGTGTATATACTACTGCCCATCTCACCCTCCGATACGCCACGGGATGAGATGGGATGGTGCACTTCTAGGGCTACATAATAGGCCACCAATTATAATACCTACTGGTAGGTAGGTATTACCAAGTTATTAATTATCTATGTAGGTAGCGTACTTACAAACAGAATAAAGTACGTTATTGATGTATGTAATTATATGTAAGTAGGTACATGTTATAGGTGTAGGGAGCCAGTTTATTTGTAAAAATCACCTATAGATAAATAGTAAAATAGTATTAGACGCTTAGTATAAAGGGTATAGTATAAAGTACATACCTAAGTGGAATGAGACATTTCCTAAAGCAAAAGTGATAAAAAAATAATAAAGAACCTACACCTAACAAAAATAAATGAAATCCCATCAAAAACATTAATGTGAAAGGCTGCCAAGTTCGATACTATGGGAATGCTTCGCCTATAAAAGAAGTGAGATCTGAATAAGTACCAAGTTCCATAAAAATACCTCAAATCATAAATAGTTATAGGAATGCTCACTTGATTTCCGGCAGTTTTTAAGGTACATTTTGAATAAGTATCACGTTACATAGAAATACCTAAAATTATAATAGTCAGAGAAACGCACACCGGTTTTTTTAGCAGTTTCCTGATAACATTTATTATTTTCAGTACTTTTTAATGATGTTACTTGGCAAGTATTCACACACCACACACCTTTTCGACTGTTTCGAATGGACCTTTGGACTGCAATGTGTCTAACAGTATATAATTTTCTATTAAAACTTGCCAAGTTACATCATTAAAAAGTACTGAAAATAATAAATGTTATCAGGAAACTGCTAAAAAAACCGGTGTGCGTTTCTCAGACTATTATAATTTTAGGTATTTCTATGTAACGTGATACTTATTCAAAATGTACCTTAAAAACTGCTGGAAATCAAGTGTGCATTCCTATAACTATTTATGATTTGAGGTATTTTTATGGAACTTGGTACTTATTCAGATCTCACTTCTTTTATAGGCGAAGCATTCCCATAGTATCGAACTTGGCAGCCTTTCACATTTATGTTTTTGATGGGATACTTAAGCCACCGGACAAACTTTACTTAATTTTCTACCTCATTTATAAAACTTAGAAACCTTCTGTTAAATTTTGTTCCTTGCATAAACAAATGTCAAAATTACAGATGGCGACAATGCCATTTGAGAGACGTTTATGTATAATAAAATTATACATATTAATTGTATGAGTGGAATGCCCCACTTTAAAAAAACATGTAAAATAATTATAATAAAATTGCTTATTACTTACTGCGCTGTTACAACCCTGGATTTTGGCCTTCGTCACCAGAAAACACCATTCTTCTCTATCCTGAGGTATCTTGGCTGTTGAAGTTGCGTTAGGTTCTTCTCCTTTGAACAGCCCTCGGACTTCGAAGTTCGAACACGAAGCTTGGTCACAGAATACCTCCCTATGTTTGCAGTTTCATTTTATGTCTCAGCGAGATCCTCGCTCATTTTCTCCATAATTGTGATCTAGTGAAATACTACAAATTGGATACAGTTTGACAGCTGTCCATTGCAATGAAAAACTTAACTATGAACGACTCAGCGACTGCAGGACTTGAACCCACAACCTCTAGATTACCGGTCCAACCTTTTTTTTTTCTTTGCAATGGATTTTTGTTTCTATCTAATTTGTGGTATTTTACGCTACATAAAAAAGTTAAAAACATGAAAATATTGAAAAAAAAAATGATTTATTTATATAAAAGTCAAACAAAATGAAATCAAGCAAGCAAGTGAGAATTATGTGAAGTGAGATGTCGAAAAGGCTATTAGTACAGTAAAGATACGGTTGCGTCAAACATTAATTTATAATAGCCTGATTTTTTTATTATTCATTCTTATGGAATATTTATAGATAATATATGCAAAAATCCTACCAACTTTTCACCCGGAAGTAGTTAAATAGGTAAAAAAATATATATAAAATTTTTGTATATTTTTATTTACAATAATCTCAATTATTTTTATTTGTAAATATTACGATATTTAAGTCTTCTTTCTGTTTAAAGCGAAAAACAAGAAACCGTGTCCATATAAAACCACATAAATAACAAAATGTACGGCGCGGGCGATATATATCCGAATTCGTTAGAAACAAATATTAATGAGTGGTAGTTTGTTCTTACACATTTTAAATGACTTAGAAACGATATATTCATTAAAATCCTACAAGAAAAACG
The DNA here is from genome assembly GCA_947086415.1 of Pammene aurita. Lineage (NCBI taxonomy): Eukaryota > Metazoa > Arthropoda > Insecta > Lepidoptera > Tortricidae > Pammene > Pammene aurita. Next base: position 27,266,037 of record OX352305.1, read on the forward strand.
CTTGTAATATGTGTGTACATATTTGTGGCGGTTAGCAAATAACGATATTTTGTAGGATTTCATTGCGCAAATAATACTTGTATCATGATATATCCGTTACACTAAAAATATTAGCTATTATTAATTATTTCCAATTCCCCATACTAGCCGCCCGTAAAATGACTGTAGTATATGCAGTCAAACAAGATACCGAAAGTAAGACTAAGGATTTATACATAAAATTTAGACTATCAATAATATGTACAAAACTATACAATTTTATACCTTAAGTTAGGGAAATAAGACTGCATATTTATGTCCGCCAGAGAACACACATTTCCGCCTTAATGAGAAATTGTCTATAGTTTGAGGGCCTAATGTTTAACTTTCTCTAATTGTTTGCTTAGGAAGCAACTTCGTACTCACTACAATTCGGACCGACAACACGCCTTCACTTTCCCCTCTGTCGCCGGAATTGCGGTCAGGGAGAGGGGGGGAGTGGTTCAAATTGCACAAGTCGTTCTAAAGTAATCTCTCCAAAACCGATGTTACATGGGAAACTTTTAATAGGATTAATATTTAATTTATTTATTAGTTGTTGAAAAGTTACGCATCATTTGAAGCTACTAATTTATTGTAAGGCTCTTGTAGGTTAGGATTTAATAAATTAGCTTAATTTATTGGATTAGTAGTTTCAGTGTAGCTGTGTAGATAAATTTATTACTTATATTGTCGTCTTATAATATTATGTATGTTTATGAATTTTTTTTTGTGTTCCACCGAACTATTAGCTTTTATTACTGTGACGTTGAATTGCACGTGGTTTAATAATGATGATCATGGTAAGTTGCAATTTGACATATTTATTTGCACTTAGTAGTAATAGGTATTACTTTAAGGTAGGAAGTCATTTATTAAAGAAAAAGCTAATAATAATGTATATAAAATAATAGTAATAATTCACATCTCTGCAATGCACGGTCAGGCAGGTGACAGTTTAGTTAGAGCTGGGAATGCCTGCTCCGTCGTCGAACCCCAATAGTTTCGCTGCAGGTTTGAATTTGTGACGTGTGCCTCGTATGCACATACTGGTGGCTCGAATTATAGTAATGCATATCCTTGTTCTAAGCCAACCCAGTATCGTACTCAGCGATTTATTCCAGCGGTCCGCGAGGGCTTCGCCTATGTGTTTGACAAAGGAGGTCATCTGTGGTGCGAATACGCCATCGACGGAAGTCACGAGAGGGGTGAAGGTAGCGTGTTTCGCTTCGCAGGCAGCGGAGTATTTTCTTTGTTTATCAGTCTCAGCAGATTTTAGGACAGAAGTGACATGGCGTGTAATGTAAGAGGGAGCGTCAGTGTCTACGACACGGATATCAAAAAGAGCCCCTCTCTGAGCATTCCATACGCCACGGCAAGATAAGTCGCCGCGTAATCCAAGGTCACCTTCTGTGATTATGGGTTCTATTGTGACGTTGCTCCATGCTTGGTGACATAGTTCAGCAAATAGATCACGAACTTCGTTGTGTCGTCTTGAAATTTGCCCCCCAGTCTTGCAGCAGAGAGCATGGTCGATATTAAAATTGGCTGTTGCCACATCCATCACATGAGGGTGGCATTGAGTTTGGGGTTCTGTGATAGCGTATTGCCAGGGCGTCTCTAAATTCTTGAGGGGACAAGTCGAGGTTATCTTTCTTCGTTGGTATAGTAGATAGCCAGGTGGAAGACTTTGTTTTCATTTTCAATGCGATTGATCTTTCTATAGCTCTTCTTTTGTTAGGGGGTAATTTGGCCAATATGGTGTCTAAAAGTTCGTTATCGCGAGCTTCTTTCATTGTTCGGCTTTCTTTGCGTGCGTCAATCAGGGATTTATTGTGTTGGGCTAGGTCTACATGTTGTGTACCGATCAAAGCTGATGAGAGGATTGAACAGCCTTTTTTAGAGGTTTTGTAGCTCAAATTATTCTCGGTGAATGGATTGGATATTGCCAAGCCACCTTTATGTACGGGTAGGGAAAACAGAGCGGCTTCGTCGGCAGTGATGTCGCTACCCATCATAGTTGGCATGAAATTAGCCCGTAGTGCAAGTGTCAGTGGTTCAAAAAGTTCGTTAGAATCAGCGATTACACGTTGTAGGAATGACCATTTGAATTGGGCAGCTTTGGTAAGTGCTGTGTAAGCTGCTTGGGGGGAGTCCTTACAGACATGTGTTAGTTTCTTCTCGATCAACGAGGAGCATTCCCCATTCTGAGCTTGGGTGACATTTCTCTTCAAAAGTGTCATTTATTGCATGTATGGCTCCTTCGATACCAGAGTTGAGGCCACTGCAAAGTTGCCATTGTCCACATGCTTCGGTGACTTCAGATCCTGTTGCCAAGATCAAACATTTAGAGAGGATTCTTCTAAGGCATTCCCCGATTCCAATGGGTCTCACGCCTGGGCATTTATCCAGAGCTACCAGACGGCTCGACATAAGGGATTGTATTTGTGTCCAAGGTACGTGTTCGTTATTCAATTTCATAGTAAGTTGGGCTATGGCATTTCTTAGGTGCAGGCTCGCATCGCCGAAACGTAAGAGAAAGTCCTTCCAATTTTCGGACGTTGAGCCAGTTGGACCCCCACCACCATGTAGTTTTCTTGCAACTTGCTCGACGTGGTTACTAGTTATGTCGACATCTAATAATGGTGGCATTTCGGGGAAATCCTCGGGCAGGGCAAATAAGTCAGGGTTGGGATTTGCGGGAGGTGGGTGTTTTTCTCTTAGTACGTCGCTGACGGTTTTACCGGTATAATCGATTTCGTCATTACTATTCAGGACTTTGCTTGTATCTTTGGTTAATAGCCAGCTTAGGGCCTCGCGGACTTTGCCACGTTGAATTAGTCTTGTGAATGTTTGTGTTGTTTCGTCGTTATTGTGGTATTTTCGACTACATGTATTTTGAAGAGTTTTGTCAGATTTTATCGATTCTGAGATTAAAATATCAAACTGCTCATCGGCCCACAGTTTGAGGCGGCGGTCAAGTAATCTGCTGATATCTTTGGCCTGTTTAATATTTTTGTCCCTTTGTAGCAATACGGCAGTGTAAATTAGTAATCGTTCTGAGGGATAATTTAGCTTGGTTAGGTGTTCTATTTCATCGGCAAGTGTATGAACGAATTTTCTGCTTGCTGTGCCAAAAGGGAGATCGTAAAGTTTTCCATGAAGTGAGCATATGTCGTTCCATCTTTTTTGCCATATACCTGTCTTCGATCCTGTGTTGTTAAGGTAGGGCGACCCATATGCTTTTTCTAGTGGTGATGCAAAAGGCGAGTGTTGAGTGGAGGCTTGTTGATGCGAAGAGGACTGCTCACCATGGGCGGCACGTATGTGACGTTGCAGGCCGTTTCTTTTAAAGGTTTTGGAACAGGTCGGACAGGTTTCTTGATTGCTTGAATTGACTGCGGTCGTATTCATTTCTTCAAAACACAATTTTGTTGGGGGCTTTCAACATGTTGTCATTAGGTATGAATGTTGATATTTTTGTTTTACGGTAATTTTGAATGGAGTAAACACTTTCACTATATATTTAGATATTCTGGTGTATTTTAAGAGTGTTTTTGTGTTGTATATTGCAGAGATGTGAATTATTTTAAAGAAATGTATTTGGATTTTCAAAACAGAGGGTGACAGTGGCATGTGTCAAGTTCGGTTAATTACTTTTAGTAGGTTACCTACAAAACATATTATAACTTTCCATATATTTGAAAAATACCTTTTAGACCCAATTAGGTATTAACGTTCATTTAAAACATACATTACTAAATAATACAATTACACCCAATTACTGTAAGTATTCTATATTTTAAGATGCTTTTATTTTACTTCTAAAAGGCATTTAAACTATACGCCTATAATTTAGCAGTATTTCTGTTTGGTACACACAAAATACTAATGGTTTACCTAACTATCAATTAACGGCTCTAATCAACCAGCACTCGTATTGACTATGCGGCTCTTGGCTTTAATTTTCTGTTAATTAGTACTAAAATGTTAAAGCCAAATTTACCACTATTTGCCACTAACTGGTTATCTATGGTATCATTACTGTTTATTTTATTATTTAATACTAAATTAAAATATATTAATTTTACCTAATCAAGCATATTAATGTTAATTTTCTTTTCTATATAATGGTAGGTACATAACACAAATTCAAAACAGATATCTATTACAAATTAAAAAATAACTGTGAAGGACTCTGGAGAACCTCGGGAGAGTGCATAACATATGAAAATGCAGACATGTGTTTCTATTTAGTGGCGTATTAGGTTTTATTGAATTCAACTACTTATCCGGGGCGCGGCAGTGCCCCTGCCAAGTTGAGCAAAACAAACAACAAAGGCACGGCCGTACCATCCTTTTCCAGAAGCCGTTCAGGCCATTTTAAACCCCCTCTTCCCCTGGTGTGGATAAAGCTAGAAGTATGAAATTTCAGGGAACAAGAGTCCATAACACGAGGAAGATATATTCTCAAAGTCATTCTAGGCAATTGCACGGGACAATTAAATAGAAACGCAATAAAATATATCTAACGATATCAAATTATGTAATGCAATATTTACCCAACGATAGGCCGGTTTGCGCTGTACCTACATATTTTTAGCCTTGCATTCTATTAGATCGGCTTGGTTTTTCATTAGATCTCATTTTTGCAGTCTGCATTGCGAGATTTGCGTTTTTGTATATAGCAATTTTTTGCATCACTAATGTTTTAGAAAACATAACATATACGCGTATTTCGGCGTCCCCCTAAGACGTATAAAGGATATATGTAGTGGGAAAATTCGCAACCGGAGGTAAGTTTCAGTAGCTCAGTTAGTCAGAGCGATGGGCATGTATCCCAGAGTCGCGACTTCGAGTCTCGCCTGAGGCAGTGGATTTTTCTACTTTTCCTTTATTTCTAAACATAACATAAGTTATCAATTTATTTTAAGCTTTTGAATTCTCGCAATTTTCTTCTGCTATTTATAGGCATTAAAATCCACTCTTTGTCACATTAATGCGGAAAAAGAATAGTATAACTTGTTTATCTATTCACATTGATTTATTATGTATTCTACTAGATGTGACATCTAGAAACAATTTTGTGCGCATGTTTGGCGGTTGACAGCTATGACAGAATCTAAGAGTAGTATAGACTTGTAGTGATTTTCACTACAACTTTTGGGACAAAGAATTTCTTAGGGATGTCATCTCCTGTTACTCAATGTCTATTCACTGATTTAAACTTCACAGTTTTTACACATATCTATATTTATACTGACGGGACTTAACCGCGTGTATAATTTTAAAATTACCTTTGTCGTTTCGAGGACGACATTGTCCCCGTGGTCCTGAAGAAAGACTGGCTCCAGTTGACATCAACATCTTCTAGCCGCGCAAGTTTTTCGAACTACCCGCACTTGGTCTTGATTATCAACTTGAACGTTTTGCACACTAGGGATGTCACTCGGTCGACACACAACACTCACAATGTCCGGCCTTCGAACTGGCGGTATTCGTTGACGCCTACATTTACTAATGATAGGATTCCATGTAGATAAGATCCTAAAACTATCGTCCCGTTTCAAATTGCAGTGTTTTTTTATTTCAATGGCTTCACGAACTTTTTTACTATAAAAGCGACGATCCGTAGAAAGGATTTTAGGATTATGAAAGAAATAAAGAAAATATGTTTATCTACACTCACATTGTAAGTTCTCTAAAACGTGTTCGAAAACGGTAGGCAATGGCTAGCATTACCAAAACCGATTTTACTATGATAAGCTTTTTATCTGTGGCAGTAACGTAATTTTAACTTTACATGCTCAAATATTGATGTGTTATGGAGTTTTGATAACATAATGTACACCTGCACGCGCCCGCGCGGCCGCCGACACGCGCCCGCGCGACCGCTGGCACAATCGAGTTGGCCATGGCGGTGCAATGGCGGCCATTCTATGGTTTCCGTATAAGGCATTTAGGATAAATAATATGAGTGTAGGTAAAGCAGTGTATGCAACTGTACGTAATTAGGCCTTAAAACATGAGTGTGGTTTTATGAAACGAGCCGCAGGCGAGTTTCATAATAAGATCACACGAGTGTTTTAAGGACCCTTATTACGTAACAGTTACATAAACGACTATTATTGCCACGACCTTATTCACTAGTACACTGTTTCTATTCTTACTTAATGATAAAAAGAAAATACAAAAAACAAACAAAACAGAAAATTCTAATTCACATTTTGTAGTACAGGCAATGGGTACCAGTCTCAGACTGTGCTGGATTGGTGGTATTATCCAGCGCTGATTTTCAGCCTGGTCCCGTTGTGTGTTGCTTGAAGCTTAATCCAATGGTTTGTTTATCTATTATATTTGTCCGTTTAAATGAAGTATAATAACTAGGGCTGTCAATGTCATTCCACATTCCGGCTTTTGCTAGTCCCCAGGTCAGGATAATGGGTGATATTCTTTTGGTTGTGACTCGTTGCCATCGTTACACTCTTCAAACCCTAGATTTATAACATCGAATTTCATAAAACCTGCATTTTAGTTGTAGATTTAAGCCATTTTCATAATGAAAAATCACCAAGAACGACAGTACAAAGTGGTATCATATTTTTTTCTAATAAACATTAGAATTAATTCACCCTTATACACGTTTTACATTTCAGTTCTCTCTTACTTAGATTTATTCTTATGTGAATGAGATCAACGACATTGCCATTGATCATGATCACTTAGATCAATGACATTGTTATTCAGCGAGATAACGCAGCCAGCCAGCTAATATGCGGCAGTAAATAGCATAGGGGACATATTAATATATAGTATCGATAGGTAGGTTTCGGTCCTATAGGATAAGCTAAGTAAGTTTAAGTTTTGTGTTTTTTTGTTGTTTCTCTTACAAAGTAAACATTAGAACTTCGAGTAGTATCTACGAATCGAACGTCTTATTTTTCCAAGTGTAAATTTCCATCGCTCGTGATTGTGAATCAGTCGGGAATACGCGGCCATTTTCAATTGCTATTCCGCACTAATGTGCCAGCATTATTAGAACTAAATTTCAATGCATACTCATTAGTTTTACCAGTGAAACTGGTTGAGCTATGGCGCGATGATTTTCGGCTCATATAACCTTTCAGAGTTTTTAAACAGTTTTGTGTGTTACAGTTGTATAAATATTTAAAACAGTCGTATTACCTTGTGGACCGGTATTTTGTAAAGAGTGGTTGAAAGTTTTAACCAACCGGGTCTAATGGGGAATAGAGGAGCCTTTGTCTTTTTTGAGCAGTGGAACATAAAAATAGCTAACAAAAATCCTGGAGACTGACAGACAACGCACAGCTTAAAAGTTGATCGAAAAACCTTGAAATTTATTACGATTTCACAACTTCCTCGTGGTTGAAGCCGCCGGAGGGATATGTACACCAACATTGTAAATAAACAAAACAAAATCAAATTAATTTCGTATCGACGTTACTATCTATGAAATTTTTATAGTAAGTAATAAAAACTCAATTATTATTATTATTATTAATCATTTATTTCAGATAATTACATCCATAGTTATAAATGTTATAATACATAAAATTAAAATTACAGAATTAAAATTAAAGCTAAATTACCTACTTACAATGAAATTGAGACCTAAATAAAATAAAATAAAATAAATTACTTTAAATTAAAATCAAGATTAAATACAATTTCTTTTTTTTTTTTTCAATATGCATACAGGATGTATCAGCAATACTGGTGGTTTTTAAGGGAATAATTGGTATCGTATTGTGAGTAAGAAAAATTTTTTGGGCGCGAAAAAAATTTTTTTTTCAGTATTTCATAATTATTTATTTATTTAAACTTTATTGCACAAAATACACAAGTGTATGTACAAATGGCGGACTTAATGCTAAATGGCATTCTCTACCAGTCAACCATTGGGCCAAACAGAGACACGTAAAAAGGTGCGAGGAGAACATTAAACTGATTGATTATTTTTAAAAAAAAAAGAAGACTTATGAGCTACACATATTTATATTAACTATACATAGATTTACATACACATATAAATAAATAATATACATATATAAATATATAATATAATATATACTACATACAATAGTTATATTGATGGTTACTGATCTGATTCTTGTTGCAGCAGATGCTTACGTAACATCCGCTTAAAAGTGTATTTGCTTGGGGCTTGTCGCATGTTGAGAGGAAGTGAATTCCAGATTCGAGCAGCCTGAACGGCGAAGGAATTAGTCATGAATCCAGTGCTATGGGAGGGTACCAATAGTTTAAGAATACGGGAAGTACGAAGTTCACAACCTGTGCGGGGGGAATCGAAGACAAATTTACTTTTAAGATATCCAGGAGAAGAAGGCTCAAACAGGGTTCCGAAGAGTGTGCACAGCAGCCTGAAGGATCGACGACGACGAATTGAGAGCCAATTGAGTTTACGGCGGTAAAAGGAAACACGATCGTACTTACGAAGGCCGAAAATAAACCTTATACCATTGTTGAGGAGACGTTCAAGTTTATTTAGCGATTCCTGTGTAATATTGGTGGTGCACACATCACCGTAATCTAAAACTGGCAACACCAAGGCCTGAATAAGCATCTTCTTGGTGGCAACTGGTAAAAAGTTTTTTAATTTATAGAGAGCTCTAAGCGTTCCGGTGACTTTACGACTAATTTCCGATAGTTGAGCATTCCAGGAGACGTTAGAATCAAAGATTAGTCCGAGATTCTTAACTTTATTGCTTAAGGGAATAACAGCATCCTCAAATATAATCGGATCAATGTTGACTGCATTCAGCTTCGAAAGTTGCCACTGGCTGCCCATGACTATGGCTTGGCATTTTGCCGGGTTGACACACATGCCAAAGCTAGCAGACCATTCAGCAATGTGATCTAAGTCCGCATTAATTGAGGAAATGGCTGTATTAATATTTTCGCTGTCAGCTTGAGCGTACAACTGCAGATCGTCCGCGTACAAATGGTAAGAACTACGAATGTTAGCGGCGATAAAGTTTATAAAGATTGAAAACAGAAAAGGGGAAAGAATGCCACCTTGCGGTACTCCAGTACTGAGTTCACACCAGTCAGATAATGCCCCGCCAGCACGGACTGCCTGGAATCTATTTGAAAGGTAGGAAGAGAACCAGTTCGTCGCATCAGATGAAACCCGCAAGTTACCAAGAGTAGCCAGAAGTAAGTCATGGTCAACGACGTTGAAGGCATTGGAAAAGTCTATCAGCACCAAAACTGTAACTTTAGAGGATTCCATGCCAGATCTTATATCATCTATGATTTTCACAAGCGCAGTAGTGGTGTTGTGTCCTGAACGGAAACCAGACTGAAGTGGAGATAGAAGACCATTTGTCTGAACAAAATGTGAAACCTGTTTATGAGCCACGGCCTCTAGAACTTTGGACAAAAATGGCAGTATAGAAATGGGACGGAAATTATTAAGAGAAACAGGGTTATTGACTTTAGGAAGCGGGATAACGAAAGCTTTACGCCAGCACGATGGAAAGACCCCTGAAAGTAATGAAGCGTTGACAATGTGAGTTATTACTGGCAGAATGCAGTCAAGGATACTAACCACCATGATACGGCTTACGTTATCGTGACCAACTGCCTTAGATTTAATCGACAATATTGTTTTGTGGATTTCATCAGTGCTGACTGGGGAGAAAGAGAAAGAGGCTACCTGAGGTGTGGAGAAGGAAGCAATCAGGCATAAGGTTTTAAATTTGATTAAAGGATTTAAAGAAGAAGTGTGGGCAAAATGCGAATTAAGCTGGTTTAGTGTAAAGACCGAGGAATTAACGTTAGATTTGCTTTTGCCGATGCCCAATGAATTTAGAAACTTCCACGTGTCAGCAAGAGAAGCATTCAGAACGTTCTCGTTTATATGCGAATTATAATGCGAAACGAATTAAAAAAACCTCCCCTTAAAAGGATTACCAGAATTTTTGTTACACCTTTACACGTATACTCATTTCCTCTACAGCAAAATGTAAACAGAAGGTATTTACCACATAATCCACTAACTACGCATTTAATATTAATGGGTTGGAGCGGGCAGCACCTGCGACCCACTATAAATGTTTAACAAGACACACTTGATATTTACGGTATCGATCGGGGTGTAGTCGATGGTTACGTTAAAATAAGATAGTTTACTAACCTATTGACCTGACACTGGGCCCATTTGATTTGTTTTTGATCCGACTAATAGTTAATTTGTTTTTGATATTAAATTTTATTTTAATATTGAACAGGATTGGGTTAAAAAGGGTAAAAAAGAAGTAATTGAGGCGTAGTCTAAGAAATAATAAAGCTCTTGATTTTGATTGTTTTTGTTGTTGGTCGTGTTTTGTGGTAACTGAATTGTCTGAATTACAACAAGTTAGCTATTATAGCTCGACAGCTTTTCATGTTTAGAGTTTATTAGTTAGTTTATTAAATAATATTTAAAATGCCGAATAAGTTACACAGAAATCCCATCGAAATCAAAGTTCAGCAAGCATTAGTCTCAACATTCCCAACAACTATGTCAGCGTAAACGTTCGTTCTCCAACTTCAAATATTTGCGGTGAAATGACACATTACCAGTAAAGTGACAAAGTCCTAACATCCATTGGGGCGTGTGATTGTTACAACTTTGTCAGTCCGGTAGTTAGACAATGTTAGTTGGACGGTTTGGAGGACGGTTAGCACGGCGTTATGTATTTTAAAGTGATTTTGTGAGATTTCAACTCCGTTTCTAGATAGCTAGTGCCGTATTCTAATTTTAAAATACATAAAAAATAAATTAAAAACAAAACACAATCTTTTTCAAATATAACTCCAACACACAACAAATAATCAACCAAATGGATGTTGTATTGGAGTTGCATCGGAATAATTTTCAAGCAAATTCTGGTTCAGACGTTTAGGCGCGCGTTGTATTGCGTAGTTAATGCGTTGGAGTTGTATTGAAGTAGGATCGTGTCTTTACGTGTTTTAAAGTTAGAATACAGCCACTAGTTACATTATTCTAATTTTAAAATGCATAAACAATATATTAGAAACACAATCTATCTCAAACATAACTTTAACACACAACAAATAATAAACCAATATTAAAGTTGTATTGGAGTTGCATCGGAATAAGTTTTAAGCAAATTCTGACATTTCTGGTTCAGACGTTTATGCGATAGCTGTATTGCGTAGTTAATGCATTGGAGCTGTATTGAAGTTGGATCGTGTCTATTCATGTTTTAAAATTAGAATACGGCCCCAGGTTACGTTGCAAATATTGTCAAATAATGATTATCCGGATATGTACCTAATATAAAAGTTGTAAGTACCTACTTTTAAGCTCGATATTTTGAAAACCAATCGAATTTGGAAAGTGGTAGTAAATCAAGTTTAATTTTGGATTTCAGTGCAACTCCACACCAAATTATGGATTCTAAAAAACTCAAACTTATTTAGTGAAAAAAAAAAATACTGCGGAACCGTACTTACTTTATAAAAGTTAGTAATAAAGTTAATGTATCCAACTGAAAAATGTACTAGATTAGTTTAAAAGTTATAAGTAACTAAATAACTAAATAGATTGAGAGGTATCCCAAGTAACACATCAAAGCAGTATAACGGCCGTCTTACAGCATATCTGTATGCTTTTAGCATTTTGAGTTCGTTTCATAGTAGCATTATAAACGTTTATAATGCTGATGTAGGTCTTAAATGGGCACAAATTATCCAGCTTGAGATCCTATACAGGTCATTTAATAGCATTACAGGCGCATTATGTCTGCGCTATTAGCATTATCGTTGTCATGGAAAGTGCCAATCGCATTAAAGAACCATTAGTACGCTCTATTAAGTTGCCAACTGCATTAAAGAAGCATTAATACGGCCAAAAAACTTGCTAATCGCAGTAAAGAAGCATAAGTACTCTCGATTAACTTGCCAATCGCAATACAAAAGCATTATACTAGCATAAGAGTGTAGTAAAATAAACCTTACGCCAATGCAAAAACGTCTCTAACACCGACGGAACAAATGTTATAATACAATGAACGTTGTGATTTAACTACTTTGTCTCGCAATATAAAATGGACGAAGACGGTACAAAAAACTGAATGAGTGACACGTCATATTTGTTTGCATCGTTACAAAATTTATAAAAGTTTTTGACTTTTTTACGTTATTATATCCTTCAAATATTACTGCGCAATGTAGTTTACTGTAAATGTGTATATAAGTTTCATTGAATTTTTTCACGCGCCTTTGATTTATTGTGATTTTGCTATAAAATATTATAAAAAGATATGCGTCAAATAAACAAAACAATTGTGTAATCCTCGTATAGAACGAGTTTCACATTATTAACATAATAGTGTTGGTTGAGCAGTCTTAAATTAAGTTATTTCATTATTATATAGGTATTTTCCTTGTATAAATAGGTCCGCATGATTTTATTTTTAGGTTATAAATTATTTACAAAATGGCGTTGGTCTATATAGACGGAGAGCTAGCCACGTCAGATATGACACAATAATGAGAGCAACCAAACCCCTCTAGTCAGTTTGGTATACTATGCTTATTTCTAGATCTTGACATCTGGCAGCTTTAAAGTAGTGGAGATCAAAGAATGCAAACCATTTCAAGAAAACAAATCCTAGAGATCTGGGTTTGATGCAATATTATGAGAAACTATACAAATACTATACAATATTATACAAAAGTTTATGTTGGGGGAAAGTAGTGACAAACAATGTGTTCATAGTTTGTCGCCTACTGTTTTTCCGTAATAATACACAATATTTTTTGGTCTAACGTTTTTTATCGATTTTTGACCAGTTTTGAGTCGATATTCCAACATATTCACTACAGATAGAATTATAAGGCAAACGACTATCGGTTCTTGAATCTTTTTTTCCATTCTGTAGAGCCGGATCTTGAAATAAATGAGCCGTTATTTTTTTATGATATTTTTAAAATATGGTCTAAAAAACACTTTTATCGATATTCGAATGGTGTAAAGAATCTTACATATACGTAATCTACATATTAGGGTTCCTCTTTGATGTCTCTAATAACTGTAGAGAGATTTTAATTTGTAACTAATTGACACAAAATTTATGACCATAAAACCACTTTTTTAGCCTAAACCGGTTCGACTTTGATGTCAAATATCTCGAAGACAATGAAAATTAAAGTAATTATAGGATACTATATTTACTTGTTTAAAGCCGTTACTGATAATTATGATAAGCTATATAAATCATTAGAAAACTAAGGGAATCAGATCTAACGTCGTTGGCTCCAGGGAGCCCCTTAAAATATAGGCCCTGTCCTTTATAACTGAGACAACTTCGGCAGTTTTTACCTAGTTTGGTATTACTATTTTCCAATTAAAACATTTTGCTAGTCTGTCACTGTGACCTCCACCCATTAAAAACGGCCAGGTGCCAGGATCTAGCTATGAGAATAGTATAGCAATCTAACCAGACGGGTTTTGTTGCTCTCATTATTGTGTCATATCTGACGTGTCTAGCTCTTAGTCCAATAGCAGGTCAATGACCCTTAAAAAAAGGTTATTAATGCCTACAGCATTACACGTGAATAATTATGCTATTAAACAACATTAAGCATTTATTTATGCCATTGTAGAACCTAAGGCACTAAAACAGCTAAAAGCTGTATAGGGGCTGTTCATAAATTACGTCATCAATTTTTGATAATTTTTTACCCCCCCCCCTCCCTAAAATAATCCAACCCTCCCCTGCCCAATAAAGTGACGTCATTTAAAAAAAAATGCGTTTGTAGCTTAATTGTAAAATAAAAAACCATTAAGTAGATAATATTTTATAGCATTAAAAGTTTATAGAAACACTACTTTCATTCCTTTTTTACACATTGAAGCACTTTTTAAAGATGCGAGAGATGATGTGATCCTCGGAATGACGCCCCCCTCCCCTCCTACGTCATGCTACCATCATCCGATGTCCAGACCCCCCCCCCCCCAATTTGAAATTAAGTAATTTATGAACAGCCCCTTATAGTGAATTACTTGGCTTTATAATGGTTTACATTATTACTATTATACAGCATTAGGAATGTATTACCTACTTATAAATGCTATTGTACACCCTAAGGCATTAATAATATCTAAAAGCTGTATAGCGAATTTACGTGGCATTATAATGGTTAATATTCATGCTCTTAAACAGCATTAAGCATTTATTTATGCCATTGTAGAACCTAAGGCACTAAACCACACCGAAGCATTAGTGTAGAAAACCAAAACGCAATTGTAAAGCTGAATGCTGTACAGTTGCATTTTGGTTCGCTGCACTAAAACTAATGGCTAAACAAAAGCATTTACATATGCCATTATACAACCGTTATACAGCGTAAAGCATCATATAATGCTATTGTAGAACCTAAAGCACTAAAAACAGCTGAAAGCTGTATACCGGATTTACGTGGCATTATAATGGCTAATATTCATGCTCATAAACAGCATTAAGCATTTATTTATGCTATTGTAGAACCTAAGGCACTAAACCACACCGAAGAATTAGTGTAGCAAACCAAAACGCAACTGTACAGCATTCAGCTGTACAGTTGCATTTTGGTTCGCTGCACTAAAACTGAAGGCTTTAAAAAAGCATTTACATATGCCATTATACAACCGTTATACAGCTTAAAGCATTATATAATGCTATTGTAGAACCTAAAGCAATTAAGTGTTTTTAAACAGCTGAAAGCAGTACATTTGCGTTGTGGTTTGCTGCCTTAATCTAAAGGCTTTACAAAAGCATTTTGATATGCCTTTATATAACCGTCATACAGCTCAAAGCATCATATAATGCGACAAATTGCTCGGTGAACGTATATAAGAGTTTATACGGTCCCTAAGTTCGAAATAAGTTAACTATTCATATGTTATAATGCTTCCTGTGTTACTTGGGATGGGCACTGCGAATGGCATCTCGCTTAGTGTGGTAGGGCACGTTCAGTGAATGTCATCGCTCAAATCTGGAGCAGTGTCCGACTGGGGAAGTACCTCCACCTTACAGAAAACCACAGCCAAATAGCACTAGACCCTACTCATGGTGTTGTGTTCCTGCTGGTGAGTAAGGTTGCCAAAAAGCTCAAAGAGGACCCAGTGTGTTGACGATGAGGGACCCTCTTGTTCCTTTAGCCGTCAACACAGTGAATCCTCCTTTTTGTAAAGGATCGGCAACGAGCATGTGACTCCTGTGGAGTTACAGGCGTCCATAGGTTACGGTAGCTGCTTACCATCAGGCAGGCCGTATGCTTGTTTGCCACCGTCATAGTATAAAAAAAAATAAAAGAAATAAAATAAAAATAAATTGCGTAAAATATTAAAAACCTTCACTTATCTTTTTGAATTATATTCTGTCAATAGGTAAACTTAGTGAAAACATGAAAAAACTTGACAGTCAATACTTCTTTTCATCAATAGGTCCTTTAAACCTTATTTAAAATTAACTCAATATCCAAGATTGCTGAAAGATGAAAAGCTTCAAGGTAAATAGCAGAACCTAGCTTTTGAAATATGCTGAAGGTTGTCTGGTAGAGATCGCTTTTTAGCGATAAGACCGCCTATTGTTACCTAGTTGTTATCGCTGTATATATTCCTCTTTTCGTATGTGCACAATAAATAATATTTATTATTATTATTATTTGTTCGTTCTTTCCATATCTCGGGACCATGGGGTCCCGGACCTTTGGAAGGCATGCGTGGAGCCGAAACCAACAGCGCATAGGCCTTTTTAAACGATATTATATAAAAGTGATGGATACACATGGCAGATACCATCTCCGAACGCACAACATGATACATCCGGAGATGGTCCCCGCCAGGTGCAACGACTATTGCAGTGCAGCACTTTTGTACTGCGATGGGAACTAAGGTCATAAGGCTATTGATTTGAATGTTGGATGGACTGGATATCGGGCTATGGGAGGAGACTAGCGGACACCTGCCGTGACAATCAGTCTCAAAATTGTAAGAGACAGGTGGTGACTCGCCAACTCATAGAGTGGGCCCCGCAATGGCCGCACGCACAGTGCGACAACAGAGCAACAGTGGCTGTGAAGTTGTCGAGAGGTGAGTCTGCGGTAGCCAGATCCCGGTAATCCGTTCAGCAGGCCGCCGGCGTGACATTTTACACTTCCAACCTGGAGCATAGGTCCCGCTCTTGCGACTCCACTCTGGCCGGCCAGTTAAGGCAAGCACAGAGGCGAGGGCCAGATGGAAAGGGCCCTCTGGAATAGGGGTCCGCGGTGTCGCCACTCACCGTCAGCTCGCCACAAGCTGCCCCCGCGGGGTTATTATTATTATGCTTGAAGCAAATAAGATAACTGCTACCTACCGTTTTTCATACAAGGACTATCTTAAAATTTAGTTAATTATGTAGAATTTTTATTTATTTGTTTTAAAACAGTGATAACTGATTTGAATTCTATCACGTATATTTTTTTGAAAGTAACTTCTTAAGCGCATCACACATTTGAGCGGAATTCAGCTATTTATAGACATGCTAGCATTTATACAAAAAAAACCGACTAAGAGCATCCCGGGTCACGCTCAGTGTAGGGTTACGTAGTTGCCGGCACGTCACAATAAATCCGCTCAAAAGGATGTTTTCTATAATTTGCGGCACTTACGTCCTTTTACTATGAAATGACCAACTATTTGTGATAACTCAAAAACGGCTGAAGCGATTTTATTCAATATAGTTTAATTGAAAGGATTTATAATAAGGCTTTACTTTCATGATTTTTTTGGACCCACGTTTCAAAAGTTAGATGGGGGGAAGCCCTTATTTAAACTTTCGGAGGTATTATTACTATATAATAAACAATATACATGTAACTGCACCTATATCGTAACGGTATTGTTGACGTCTGAAATTTTTCATCCAATTATCAGTATTATTTATTACACACATCCTGTCACATAACAACCCTCAGCTCAAACCGAAAATAGGACGTAGAAACATGACACGAGTGTCATAGAATTCGCCTTTGAATCGTAAGTACGGTCAACCAATTTGATTTCTAGGCTGTAGAACCTTGTCGTAATGACAGTTGCCCGTGGATACGTATAAACGTAACCTATTCGCTACCAAACTAGCTATTGTGACAAGGTTCTAGAGTGGCCTAGGAATCAATTTGGTTGACTGTACATTTCATATCGACTTGCCGCCAATCAATGTGTCACATCACTATTGTCCCCTTTGTACTGCATTTTTGAATAATTATTGATATTATTATTGTTAGCAATTTTTGGTAAAATACGCTAGTATATGTTACTATTCCGTATTTTGTCTAATAATTGCACCAATTTATGGCACAAAATGGTATTTCGAACCCATTTTATGATAATATTAACTTCTCAAATTTTGAATTAACACTGACGCTAACGCAGCGCAAAGCGCAAGAGTGATACAAGCTTCTTAGGTCAAACATCATGTCCAGTCCTACTGCTCACACATGCGCATTGCTGGTCTGTGAACTGTACCGAAATATCGGGAACTCGTAAAAACAAATATAATAAGTACATGATAAATATCCCGTTTTTAATAGTATTTCCAATGTCCAGTGTAAAACTTTCGTGAGACTCTAATATTAAAAATATTTATAACGGGTTACTCACGAAACCGGCAAAGTAATCGGGTTGCCAGTGTATCAGCGAGTCCTAGGCCTGTTGAGTGGAAAGGTTGCCTGTGTGCCTGCCTTATATTAAGGGTGCGACGGATAAAATCGGACACTTGTAACGCCGAAGATATTGCATCAAGACGATTTTCCGCCCACAAGCGCAGCTCAGACAGTGGGTGCGTTCGCCGAAGGATAAGGAGCCCTTGAATGTTCCTGGGGTTTACATGATTCCCTGCTCCTGTGGGAAGAGTTACATTGGAGAGACTGGCCGGAACATCGTTACGAGGCTATCTGAACACATACGTAGTATGAAAAACCGGCCAAGAGCGTGTCGGGCCACGCTCAGTGTAGGGTTCCGTAGTTTTCCGTCCGTCACAGTAAGTGTCCCCACTTAAGAGTTAAAATAACACCGCCATGTAGGATATAATATGAGCGTTCCACGTACAGCGACATCTATCGGCAAATTAAGTAAACTATTGCGCGCGAGCTTAAAGTATGGAAGATGATTTTTATGGGATCATTCTTTATTGCGTGAACCGATTTTCACCGTTTTTACTTTATTTGAAAGCACGTCATTTCATTGTGATTTTGTAGAAATTACAGGTACAATAAACATCTGCTTATACGGTTAAATTACAAACTTAGTTCAGAAATTATTTTGTATTTTTTTTTCAAAAACTATTCAACCTATCAAGTTCAAAATAATTTTCCTAGAAAGTTTTTATAAAGTTCTACTTTTGAGATTTTTTTCATATTTTTAAAACTTACGGTTCAAAAGTTAGAGGGGGGGGGACACATTTTTTTTTACTTCTTGAGCGATTATTTCCGAAAATATTGACATTATCAAAAAATGATTGTAGTAAACCCCTATTCATTTTTAAATACCTATCCAACAATATGTTACACGTTAGGGTTGAAGTGAAAAAAAAAATCACTCCCCACTTTACGTATAGGGGAGGTACCCTAATAAAACATTTTTTCCCACTTTTTATTTTACCACTTTGTCGGCGTGATTGATATACATATTAGTACCAAATTTCAGTTTTGTAGTGCTAACGGTCACTGAGATTATCCGCGGACGGACGGACGGACGGACGGACGGGCAGACATGGCGAAACTATAAGGGTTCCTAGTTGACTACGGAACCCTAAAAACCGGGATGGTCAGGGTTCCGCGGTGAAGGACCACATATTGGATTCGGATTCGACGCATTACATTAAGTTTGATAAGGTAACCCTACTGGCAAGAGAAAAGTTCCTCGTTCAGCGGAAAATATGGGAAGCTATAGAAATAAGTCGTCATTCGAATTTCAATCGGGATGGTAGTTGGTCGTTGAAAACGGTTTTGAATACTGCGTCAGTGGACAGTGTGGACGTGCCTTTGCAAGTGACGTCGTTAGTGTGGTGTGCAAACATTTCGACAATAATGAAGAAGTGAACGAGGGTAGATCTGTCACAACACCGCCGCCGCCGCCGCCGCCTCCCGCCCCCAGCAGCAGGGCACACCGCGCGCAGGCGTGTAGTAGCCGGCGCGCTGCCGTCGCATCGAAACATGTCGAGCAAAAATCAACTTAAATTGGGTGAGTAACCCGTTATAAATATTTTTAATATGTTCAGTGTAAATAATAAAATCGACCATTATGTTCAAAATCATGTTTGTACGCTCACAAGAAATCAGTTTCAAGATCAAGACCATGGGGTACATGAAAGGAGCCTCCTCGCACGACACATTCGAAGCTTTCCACGATTTTATCACAGCGTCTGACATACCCTGGGAAACGTTCGGTATTTAGTTACCGAGCGGCGATTCGTTTCACTACGATGGTTCCATCAAATGATACATGCGATCAACAAAATTATACATACAATCAACGGCTCTTTTCAGAGCCTGCCCTGACAGGCATTTTTATCAATATAGAAGGCTTCACAGGGGATCTATGGGTTGAGCTCATCATGGCGGCAACGCTTAGAGAATAGTTTTTGTTTTTTGTTCACTTTCGTGGTTCAGTGTGTGATATTGATAGCCTATTGTGCGATGAACAAACGATGAAGTGTGCAGCTAATGAAGAATTAGTCTTAAAACGCGTGTAACCATTGTTTGGTTCAGAACAACCTGTAGTCGCCGGGGTCGGGCCCCTAGTGCTGTTTGTAGGGATCAGCTATCGCTCTACAAATGGCAAGGTCTCTACCGGACAACGTTGCCTATAATTTATTTGATCAAACAAAATCGATCGAAGACATTGTACCCAAAGATTGATTGACCTACAACGTTCAATTTCCCGCCATTTTATACTTGACATTTACTACAGGCAATACCACCTCAAGCCCATAAGAAAAAAAAGGCTTCACAGGATAAAGCACTACTAACTTAATGCGCGACGCGACGGCCAGGGCTGTCAACACCACTGCCTTCTGTCCGGGCATCAATCCAAGAAGAAGATCAAGCCCCGCATACCTACTACTACTGTATCTATCTATAGTATTTATTCGAGTAGGTAGTTCTGCAGTAAAGCAAAATAGTTAATTGGCTACGGGTAAATTTAATCGCAGTCGTAATTCTTCGTTTACAGCGTAGTTAGTGTTAACTACCTACACTTAACCTTAACAAGTAAATACATATTATTACAGGTCCGTGATGTTGTGTTTCTGGTTGAGGGTAAGGTTGCCGGAATGACTGAAAATGCATTGTGTCGATAAAGTTCGATAGTGAAATCTGGAAAAAGTTATTGACGACATTTTTATTATTGTAAGTTAACTGGTATTCTAATTTTTAAATCTTCATTTATTACTGATTTTTTATTCATACCTTTTTTGTCATCAAAATACATGTAAATAGATTAAGAGCTGGCTACGTCAGATATGACACAATAATGAGAGCAACAAAATCAGTCTAGTAGATTGCTATTCTAAACTTATTGCTAGATCCGGGCATCTGGCAATTTTTAATGGGTGGAGGTCAGAGTGACAGACTAAAAAAAAAATTCTGTTGGAAAACAGTAATAGGTACAGTCAACAGCAAAAGTAAGTGATCAAAATCAGCATTTCAAAACACCTACTTGCATGACGCCCCAAATATAACAAATTATTCCAAATGTCAATTTTAACTGAAGTTTTAATTAGTCAAAAGAAAATGATCATAACAACAACGGAACACAGAAACGAAGTGACAAATCTATGTTTCAAAACTAAATAATAATTGACTACATCATAATTACGTCTGTACTGTTAAAAAAAGTAAATGATAATTGTGCACCTTATTGCAACGTGATAAGGGCAAAAACTGATCAGTTACCTGACATTTCTATCAAATCATTGTTGCAGATACGAGGTTGAGTAAGTATATCGGCGATATTTAATATAGTCAAATAAAAGTTATATTGTTTTAGACACCATTTATTAGTTATAAGCCAACTATTAAAAAAAAAAAAAAACTTATATTTAACGGAAACACATACTTTTAACTTAACTAATGTAACAGAACTAAAATTCACTTAAAAACGTGTATGTCCGCCATCATTATCTATAAATTCTATAATATCCTGGAGACGGCTTCCCATTGATCGCACCATGCTTTCACAATGGTTGCTTCCTCTAAAGGACTCCCACGTGTCATAAACGTGCTGTCTAATATTTCGAGCTGACCGAATTGTTGTTTCGTCCCAAGCTTGAACCATTAAACCCCATAGGTTTTCTATGGGGTTTATGTCTGGACTTTTTGGGGGAAACGGTAAATTCGTAACGTTTCCGCGATTTTCCTGGAACCAAGCCTCCGTGTAGCGAGCCGTGTGCACAGAACTGTTGTCTTGCACGAAGGTGAAAGGCAGATCTGGATAGAATATCTTCACCGTCGGAACTAGAGTGTCGTTCAGTATATTCACGTATTTTTGGCTGTTTAGACGCCCACCGATTTCTACAAGTTCTCCTGGTCCAGCAGCGGACATCCAACCCCAAAAACCAACATTTATTCTGCCGCTAGATCTGTCCTCAACAATGTTTCTCTGCTCATACCGGGTGTTATTCATCCTATATAGAGTTAAACGACCAGATTCACTCGATGAAAAGGTTTTTTCATCAGAAAACACCACTCTTCCAAAATCAAAGTGGCGGTATTGGTTCGCAAATTCCAAACGCTCATCTTTGTGTCGCTGTGTAAGTTTCAGTTTCCTTGCCGGCTGGCGATAATGGAATCCTGCATCTTCTAACCGCCGACGAACCGTAGACGTAGAAACGTTTACCTCATTTGCAACACTCCTAACACGTGCGAATCCATTTGCTTCAAATTGACGCACAATTGCTTCATTTTGTAAATCTGTAGTGCACCGAGGACGACCAGTTTTCCGGGCGACATTCACATTACCAATCGTTTCCCATCGCGTTGTCCACAACTTTACTGTGTTTCGGGAAACACCAGTACGACGCATGATTTCAGCAACTGGTAAACCTTCCTCATGGAAGGTGACAATGCGATGTCTTTCGTGATTAGATATATGATGAGTGTACTCCATTGTGCCGCGTAGTTAAGTGTTTACTTTAGATTTTCATTTAATTGAAAATGATAATAATCATTACGCACTTGAAAAACTTCGGACTTAATAAATATAAAGTTACATTTCTACCGCTGCGTCACGAATCACTAACAAAAAAACTAAAAAATTTCAAATTGTTGGAATGGAACCTCGGCAAAAAAGAATGTATGTAAAATATTTATAAAATATCAAGCTAACTAATAAAAACCTACTTATTTCAAACCTCGGCACACGAGATAGTTATAGTCGCTTCGTATGCTATTCTGACGAATTATAACCGAAATGTACCGACTATCTGACATGTACTCCGAAGTGTCCTAAAACTCGATTTATACAGATAATCACTTTAATTTGAAACGTTTAACAACGATTTTACCTGTCAAGGCAACATAGAGTTGGGCCAGTGAAATAAAATTGGTTTACTCACTTAAAGCATAGATGAGTGAATCATACCGTCTCTTTCTTCCGCTTGTACTACGAACCCAATAAAAGGGATGAGTATAGTTTATTTTTTCGACTCTAAGAGTAACAATCGGGTAATAATTGGTTAGCCAGACTCTATCACTTAGTTTTCAAAGATCGAAATAATGGTGATCACTTACTTGTGACATGTTAGGAGTTCATTTACTTCTAATAAACTACAATAGTCAGTAACATTTGACTTAATTTAGTGTATAAATTATTTTGGGACCCTGTTTCATCCGTTTGTTTTGCTGTTGACTGTACTATAATTTTAAACAAAAAATAACCGCCTTCACTTAGCATCCACCTTTCCAAAAGCAAATGCTCGAGCTGCTGTAAAAAACATATTATTTAGGTAAAAACTGCCGCAATTGACTGATTTACAGGGAACAGAACCTATATTTTAACACTAGAACAAAAATCGTTGCGTATTATTGCGGAAACAACAACAGTAGGCGACAAACTACGAATTACAATTATATGTCGATTGTCACTACTTTCCCCAACAGAAAAAAATGGTATTTATATCATTTTTTTATAATATTGCATCAATATTACTAAGACTAGGAATTCTAGGATTTGTATTCTTGAAGTGGTTTGCATTTTTTGACCTCCACCACTTTACTCCTGCCAGATGTCGGGATCTAGAAATAAGCATAGTACAACAAACTAACTAGAAGGGTTGCGTAGCTTTCATTATTGTGTCATATCTCCGTCTAAAACAATTTGTGCTGATTCTGACATTTTTGACCACCATACATATCGCACGGATATACGATTGTCCGTTTTATGTTATTATCGGACTGAACAGAAATATTCGTTTACTGTATGACGCCGCTTGGTCATTAAAAGGTGCTATTTTCCACCAATTTCGCTATAGTGGCATTAAAAACATGAAACAAAGGTTTTTGTTAACAAAGGATTTACCTATAATGGAACAATGATAATCGCTTGCATGAATACGACACCGTTAAACACGGATTAATTATTCGCTCTCTCCAGTTAAGTCGGTCGAGCGAGGGATCCATTTTTAATGCGTGTGCTAGATGCAGAAACCGTCGAAAATATGGAACTGTTGAATATATGTAGTCAAAATAGAGTAAATAAATTGCTTATGATTGATAAATTTAAATCATCAGCCCATTGCATGTTATGATAAGATCGTTTATTGATGCGCGCTTTTGCCCAGCGCGTCGTCATTTATCATCTTGCTCTTACTTAGTTATACAGATTCGCTAAATGCACAGCCAGTTGTATCAAGGTCTTATCATAGTGATAACAATGCTTGTTTATATCACCAGCAGAAAGTAATGTTCCGAACTTAGGGCAGTCCAACTGGGAACTTAACTCCCAGTGTTGACGATAGTTGTATTAGCCAATCGGAAGAAACTATACGTATGACTATAAAGAATTTTTTACTTCATTACAAACGATGGAAAAATCTGGATACACCCCTATTTTATAAAGAAATAGAGCTCATGTTTGGACAAAAAATATTACCTCCAACACCGGGACGCACCTCAAGATTGTCGCAATTGAAACAAATGTCCGTCCTTTAATTAGAAAACTTCACTGGACACCGAAATTAAACAGCATCGAGATTACAGAACAAATATAAATGAGAAAAAGCTATTTATTTACCGGATTCTTCTTCCTTCTTAAATTCATGGTGGGTAGCTGTGAATATAAAGAGGGTGATAAATGTTATAGTTGCAGGACTTTTAGTTACTATCGCGTGGGGAAACTCGGATGTTTGAAACTTTAAGGATCACAAGGTTTTCATTTCGTTATTTGATACCAAATAGGTATCTCCATAATTTTTCATGGACTTGGATGACATCCGGGTTAGTCACGTGATGTTTACTGGGCTAGGGGTTAGGCGCGTTACTAAATACCTATAGGTGTTCTATTATTACGCCTCTTGCAGAGCGCTCTCGGTGTATTGGGATATTTTAAGAAGATTGCTATAGGATGTATCTCCGGTGCTGGTGCTGTCCACTTCAGTCATAATTTGAAGCAGCAGAAAATTTGCTTAACAGCATTGAATGCATGTCATACGATTAAATAATATTGTCGATGTCAGCTTGGTATTGATATTGCTATCGGTACGAAAAATACACTCGATTCAAAATACGGTACGACATAATAACATTTATGACGCGATAGATAGATAGATTTATTTATTACTTGTAGAAAACAACACAGTATTCTACATAGTAAAATAAAATGGATTCGCTAAAAGATCGTCACTTACAATACAATAAAAAAATTATCTATCAAAAAAAAATACAGAAAAAAAATTTCAGTAGTAATAATACAAAGAATGTCAACAGGGATTTTGTGCATTTATCCGACATTAACGTCAAAATTAACGTGTCCGACATTAACGTTCAATATAATAATGATGATGAGTATACGTGAACGTAAAAATATGTCTGTAGGATACAAATAGCACAGCGTTAAAAATAAATAAATACAAAGTGAATGGGTTACACACAAATTATTGAACTGAAGTATACAACCCAAAGCTCTGACGCTTTCAATAACGACTTTCACCTACGGTTAAAACATCACATAAATACGTGGTTTCCAAATTAATTGGGGCCTTTTGACGTATTAAGGCACTCGTCGTAATTAGAGGGATGAAGTTAATTCGGGGCAAAATTGCTCGGAAATTAACAGACAGGAATGAAATGGTGTTTACGATTATACCTGGCGTTGACGCGGCCTTTGTGAACGGCTTTAACGAAACGTTAAAATTTAACGGTTTTGTCTCTTTGTATTGTAGATAATCCTTGAAAGTTTTTTTGGTCGCTTGAATGAGAATTCCTTTATTACAATCTGATATGGAGGTTAAAGTTCATTCCAAAATCTTAAAGTTAATATGGTAGATGTAGTAGTGGACAATTTTTTTTACCGTCATGTGTGCTAAACACGTCACAACGATTTCGCGACTTTTCCGCAGTGGCAAAAACTTATTGTTCAATCGCATCGAATAACATTGTTACTCGATTCTTTCTATGTATACTGTAATATGGTATTTGTTTGCTCAAAAATGCTAGTTAAATTTCGCATTACTTCACGTAATTTAATAAGTACATTTATGGTACACCGTATTTGACCCGTTCCAGCTAAGTACATTTGGTGCCCGTCGTGGGCCCTTCAGTTAATTAGGTTGCCTAACGATGTTTTCCTGCTTCGGGCGTATAGTAATTTAACATGTTAATACGATATTAGGGCTAAGATATTATCACGAAAAATTTCACCTAGAATATTAGGTTCGTATCACGAAAACGTGAAGACAAGATGTAATTCAGTTAGTACCTATTTTAAGCCAAAATTAATTAGTAGACAGGCTAAACTATCGACAAGTAGGTACCATGTTGGTTACTAAGTTCTGTTACTAGAGTTTTCACTAAATAAATAGAAATAGATAGCAATACTTTTTATTATATATGTATACTATCCTTTTCCCGCGGCTTCGCCCGCGTACTATAAGTACTCAAAAAGGATACGATATTACCTATGTTGACTTTAAGACTTTGTGACCACATTTGCCCCTTTAAGGGGTTGAATTTACAAAAAACCTGAAACACGAGTTTACTCATTTATCGTTAGGAATACTCTGTGAAGTTTCGAATAAAATAGTCTAACAAATCTTGATTCGCCATACAAACTTTGGACCCCCATTTTACCCCCTTATGGGGTGACTTTTGAAAAATCCTTTCTTAGTGCATCTGTAGGCCTTATAAGGAACCTACGTGCCAAATTTGGAATCTCTAGAACCAGCGGTTTGGGCTGTGCGTTGATATGTCAGTCAGTCAGTCAGTCAGTCAATCAGTCAATCAGTCAGTCAGTCAGTTTCTTCTTTTATATATTTAGATATAATTTAAAAGCTTATATAATATATTTAAATGAAAATTATTAATGCAGTTTTTCAGAATTCTTAATAACACTCGAAAAAGGCGAGAAAAAATTACGCTCCTTGTTCATGTTCATTTTAAATCTTACTTATTTTTAATCATGACGCAACCTTGCACATATCGGTAGCTATATTATTTAGCTTTAATTTGATGTATCGTTCACGTGGGTCCATCCAATAAAATACTAGACTACACGTTGCATGTCTGCTTGGTGCATAGCAGTCTAAATCTATGCCTATTTGAGCAAACCTTAAATATATATATATATATATTCACTTACACAAACAACATAAATTGCAGTAACTACTACAAGAAATTACAAACATTGTGTAGTGAAAAGGATGGAGACTCAGCGAGACCGCTGGTTTTCAGCCCCAAACCAAAACTTAATTCTAAAACCTAACTAAGTAACCAATCAGTTACTAAAGGAGTTCGCTGCCACGACGATAATTAACTTAATGAGCAGTGTTTTATGACACGATTTTGAAAATAAATTAGAATAAAATGCGTTTTAAACTATATTAAACGACATGTCTGAATTTTTACCATGGCTGATAAGTATAAAATAGAGTAAATAATGAAATTAATGACTACCTATTAAGACTGTCAAGTTGAACGTGTATTGTTGACCCCTATCAGAGGGTTTTTTTTTTGGATACCTTTACTGGTGACCAATTACACGATGCCTTCTGTTGTGACAGAAGCCAACTTTTACACGCTTTTTGGAACATGCAATAAATAATAAAAATGTGCAATGTAAGAAGCAGTAGTAGAACCGCAAATTGCTAAAGTCGCCCCTAAGAAGAACGACGAAAATGAGGCGTGTGGATAAATGATTATCTTTTTCCAAGCTATTAAAACAAGGTCAGATTAAATAAATTTTAGATTACACTTTACATCTTATTTATAACGGAAATGTTAGGCCCAAAAGCATTCGACAAGATCCATAATGGCCCAAAGACTTGTGAAATCCAATGTTTGCATTTTCTATCAAAGAAATCACCTTAAAAGGAAGGAGGCCGTTTTAAAAAAAGGAGTACAAGAATGAGAATCACGCTATTTGCCGGGCCAAATTGATTTGGTACTCGCAAATTACGGAGTTTAAACGTTCGGTCACGTCTCGGTTTATTGTGAGGCAGGAGTTACAGTCGCGCCCGAATAGTAATCGTTTTGCTGGGTAATGTTACGTAATTCGTGCAAAATTGTCAGGGAAAACGACCTTTCTTGGATTGTGAGAAATTTGAAATCGGCCGTGCGTCTCGGCCGTTCTGTTTACAATTTTTGTTTTGTTCCAGATGCCTTTACTTTGTTGCGTCTAATATGTATATTGTGAACTTGTATTATTAACATGGCCTAAATAGGAATACGTTTGCGATCTTCGGAGCAATAAAAATACTAAACTTTAATATCATTATTGCAGAAGTAGACAAACTCAGTAAATAAATAACTCTAATTTAAGGTAAATTAAAAGATATCAGAGATCATAACAATGTCATAACTAAAATAGATTATGAAGAAAACCGGCCAGGTGCGTGTCGGACCACAAAGAATATGCAAAGATGTATCTTCTCAGATTTTTTCACACTTTTGGATCTCCGGTTCAAAAGTTACAAGACCCCCCCCCCCTTTTTTAGACCTTAGGGGTGATTACTTCTGAAAATATTCACTAAATCAAATACTGTTCAAACAAACCTCAATGTTTTTTTAAAACCTATCGATAGATGTGCAATATGTTGGTATTTGGTAAAAAACACTTTTTTTTCAATTAGTTACATGTATGGAGTGCCGCCCCCACCTCCTAAAAATGTTTTTTTTCGGCAATTTTACTACAAAACTAAGTAGCGTCATACAAAATACACCCTATATTAAATATAAGTTTTATACAATCCGAGTAAAACGGCTGTGACATACGGACGGACGGACGGACAGACGGACAGACGGACATGACGAAACTATAAGGGTTCCGTTTTTGCCATTTTGGCTACGGAACCCTGAAAACGATGCCAAATAAG
This sequence comes from Pammene aurita, assembly GCA_947086415.1. NCBI lineage: Eukaryota > Metazoa > Arthropoda > Insecta > Lepidoptera > Tortricidae > Pammene > Pammene aurita. The sequence goes on from OX352305.1 coordinate 27,294,659, forward strand.
TACATTCGTCATTACCGTCACACACAAATAGTGGTCATTAAATTATTGAGTTAGTTATTGAGGCGCCATTTCGTGTCAAATTTAATCTTAAGCAAATTCTCGATACGCTTGATATCCTACGCTATTTTTAACAAACGATTTTCACTTCATATAAATTTTAATTTTAATCAACATTGCATACAGTATTATGCTAAAATTCCAATTAATCTGATGGAAGCCGAAGGGAACACCTGAGAGGTGAGAGGCAAATGTTTCAGCCGTGCCTCGAAACGGTGTGCGCAATTAATTTCTCCCATATCATGTTATAACCAGTGCATAAAATCTTTTAATGAAACGTAAATATCATCTAATAAAGTATGCCCCTATCTTAATATTTCTTTACGGCCTCATATAAACCTTAATGCCGGAAATATGATTATCATCTCACACAAGCACTTGGTTATGAACTTCGTCCCTTTTTAGGGCGATTTTATGTGTTTGCTTAGGACCTTTATTAAGGGCTGATATATTTCAAACGGTAAAATGTCAAGAGAGTTAATTATGAGAATTATTCATTGAAAATATCTGTTGGGAAAATGTGAACAGTTAGTTCGTTGCGAGGTCTTTGTGTTTCTTCCATACAAACTTTTGAAATCATCATATAATTGACCTATTTCTCGTTATTACTAGTGCTTGGTAATAAAACAATAATATAGGTTGAGTCACATAAATATTTTTCGTAATATGTATTTATATTTCACTAAAAGTAAGACATCAGTCTTACTTTTAGTGAAATATACAACAATTGTTCTTTTATGCTATTTCAATCTGTTCATCTATGTATTGTGCTCTTATACATTTAGTGTCACGTTAATCCCCTTCCAATACTTACATACAATTTTATTCTTATGTAAGAATTAGGTCAAGGAAAGTCGCTATAAAATTGAAACTCAAGAATTTGATATAATAAATGAGCGAAGGAGATAAATGTAATAAAACCTTGTAATAAAGGGGGATGTAATCATTCATATCGAAGAAAAGCCGAGATTAATTTTATCTGTACAGATAATCCATCGTGTTTGCACAACATTGCGTCAAACATAAAAGCTCTTCAGCACAATTGCGTATAAAATTAATGATACCTGTCAGTACTCTGCTTCTAGAGACGTACACAAAAGCAGCCCTCGGTAAAACGACCATCATTCACTTGTACCAACAATGGGCCAATAAAATGTAAGAAATAAAGGGGACCGGAGATACGAGATAGTCCCGTGTATGTTATGATACATCCGTCATTTGTATGGATTTCCAATACATCTACGAAAGATTCACATTTAGATAATGATGCTATTTTGAGTAAAATCTCTTTGCTTTGAGGTGAATCTACTTTGAGCTTCTTCTTTAAGCTTGTGTTTTTAAAGTAAAGTGTAGAAGAAAACTACGAAAAATAAAAAAACTTATGAAAATGGCGCTAAAGGGGACGTGGATTATCATTAACATCGTTTAAACGAAGAAAAAGTACCATATAAAAAGTTAAATATGTACAATAATAAGAGGCTGAGAACACCCAATGATCTTTAAATTGACTTTATACTTAAACAGTTTTTTAGCTATAACTACTTGTTTTGGGAAAGTAAAAAAATACATAATTATTTTTACATGATTTTTAAAGTGGGGCACTCCACTCATACAATAGTATGTTATTCAATCAAATACAAACACTGAAAACATTGAAAAAATAATCAACCCAGCCGGACTTGAACCTGGCATCGATACGCCTTACCGGGGCTCGATCGCTTTACCAATTAAGCTATGGGTTCAGTTACTGAGTTGACGAAATTCTCAATGCCTTCAATCATCTTTTTGCATTTATTTTTACATCGACTTTATAGCAGCCGTAAGCGACATCTAGGTGCTAACTACCAGAATTGCAGAATTGGTAAAGCGATCGAGCCCCGGTAAGGCGTATCGATGCCAGGTTCAAGTCCGGCTGGGTTGATTATTTTTTCAATGTTTTCAGTGTTTGTATTTGATTGTAAAAAAAATACATGTTAATATTAATTATATTTGGAAGAACTTTGTTAATTCCGATACACGATTGGACGAAATCGGCTCCATACAAAAATAATTCCAAAGTTACATATTAAAATTAATTTTAAACAGTTGTATGTCTTTAGTTTCTTGACTTATACGTCTATAGTTAAGGACAAAAATTTTCCACACTAATACTAAAAACTGCATTATTTTATATTTCTCACTTAATGGGTAGTTTTTTTAAATTCATAATTTTATCAAATATGCAATGAAAAAATTCACTTGCGCTGAAAAAGATAGGGATGGAATTTAGCTGTTGTCAGCCCGTTTTGACCTCCGAGGATGACGTGACGCTTTGTTTACAAAATGGAGTATTGGAAGTGTCGTGTAAGACGCGGAACGGAACAGCGTGCATCATCCTTAATTCGCATAATCTGAATTTTTGAAATTAAAGGTAGCGTGATTCTGACACTTCGTGTATTTGTTATTTTACGATCTCGACGCCATTCGAGCTTCGAGCAAATTACTGAAACAACAATAACGGTCAATTTTTTACTTTATAATAAAGATACTCCATGTCCAAGCCTCGTGTTCTAGTTATAAAATTAGTTTACACATATTGACAATAGATGACGCGTTGCTTTAGAACGTTATCTCTACATCACGCTGTTAAAAGTTATGCATTATCTATATAAAGCTTGTCCCAGTAAAAAATGTCGTTAGTTTACGCAGCGTTGGTATATCAGGTTTCAATGAAAATGGTTGTAACTGGCTGGTTATATGTTAAATGCATCTCGGTTCTTTATTTAATATTAGAAAAAAATATATCACACTCACATTTTCAAAGATCTCGTCTCCACAAGAAAAACTTCATGAGAAAATATTGTACAAATATGTCCAATATTAAGGCATTTTCACGAAAAAAGTGGCAATGGAGCTAAACAAGTCTGTTAGAACTGTGTAAAGGGTCCTAAAACAATTCAGAGAGACTGGCGGTATTCGACGGCATCCTGGAAGTGGTCGGAAGACCGGGTTTGTTAAGAAAAATATTGAGAAGAGTATCATAGCTGCTTTGCTGAAAAAACCTACATCATCTGTAAGAGATTTAGCTAAAAAGTTTAAAACGTCTAAATCCACTGTGCAACGAGTAAAGAAAAATAATTCTATAAAGACTTTCAAACAAACTAACGTGCCTAATAGAAATTTGAAACAAGAAACTGACGCTAAAACGAGATCAAGAAAACTGTATTCAAAATTAACGACAAAAAAATACTTTATTGTGATGGACGACGAAACATATTGCAAGCTTGATTTTAAATCACTGCCGGGACATCATTTTTATTCGGGGACCGATAGAAAAACTATCAATGACGAGTACAATGTCATAAAAACGGATAAATTTGCGGAGAAGGTTCTTGTGTGGCAAGCGATCTGTTCTTGCTGCAAACGCAGCACTCCATACTTTGCTAAAGGAACTATGAAAGGCGATATATACCTTAAAGAGTGCATGGAAAAGCGATTATTGCCGTTTTTTAAGCGACACAAGAAGCTAGTTCTGGTTTGGCCTGATCTGGCCACGTGCCACTATTTTAAAAATGTGATAAAATGGTACAAAGCCAATAATGTCGAATTTGTGGAAAAATACCAAAATCCTCCTAACTGTCCTGAATTACGACCTATAGAAAAATATTGGGCTCGTATGAAGCAGAAGCTCTTAAAACATAAAACTAACGCCACATCAGTTGAAAACTTCAAGCGAAAATGAAATGCAGCTTCAAAACTAATCACAGACACTGATGTACAAAACCTGATGGCAGGTATCAAAAGAAAATTACGAAGTTTCTGGATGAATAAACAATAGAACAAAAACATAACAAAAATACGTTTTATTTACTACATTTCTAATAAACTGTTGTTAAAAACTTGGTAATTTTTTATTGCTTAAATTATTTCATACTAAATAATAAACGACATTTTTTTCTGGGACAAGCTTTACACGGTGGGGCCTGTAACTAAAGCAAAAAATTAAAATGTACATTCTTCTCCTCAAACTACGCAACGTTTGTTTGACGACTTTGAAAAAAAACTTGCGGTTTGAATTTTATTACATTTTAAAGTTAATTCGAACACGCAATGTACTATGAAATTGATTATGTCTGTAGAGTGACTAGACTGACAGGCGATGTCAATTAGACGGAGTTTTAAGTACATTGAAAATACTATTTACTTTGTTTGAAAAAATAACAATCTAAAAACTTTATGATTTTAAAAAGTTGCTACACAAAAGTTGTCTAGTTTGAGGACTAGAATCTACGTTTTAATTTTTTGCTTTAGTTACAGGCCCCACCCTATATAAGGGTCGGAGAACTATTTGTCATGAATAAAAAATCCAGTGTGTTATACAGTGTGTAGTAGAATAGTAAAGGTAGTAAAGTGGTAGTGGTTAGAATAGTGTGTTGTTTTTGGACCCCGAACACTCCATTATAAGGAAGACAAAATGTATCCAGTAATAACGGCCAGCATGGTCATCTTTTCTGTCAATTTTTGTTGTAGACGCTAAAATTACACAATTTGATTAAAACTTGATTGTTATTTAAGTTATACGAAAATAGATTGGGCCTTATAAGTTGGTATTTGAGTTACATGTTCTTACGTCGTTCTGGATTCAGATTCGCGCACCGCAGAATTTCATTAACCTAGACAAGTAAATGTTTGGTTAATCTTGTAGATAGAGTCACTTGTGGCTTACATGCTACCTATATTAGCGTAGGTAAACATTTTGTTTACAGATTTAAAAGTTTTTGCAAGCACACAATATAAGATGATAAATTAAACAATATGAAACAAATACCATGCATCTACCCATCATAATCATATATAATAATAAATGTAGCATTATCTTTAATAAAACCACTGATTCCAACGAAACATATCTGCATTTTAATAATACGGTAAGAGCTTATTAAATTTTTCTTACCGTGAGTCTCTCCCTCACACCTTCGTTCATTCTATTATTCTTCTTCACTCTCACTCATATCTACATTCAGTCATTTATCAATCCACTACTCCATCCATTCCTACATACACAATACCTATGTACATAATTTTTTCCAGTAATCGCAACATGTTTTCAATGTTCCATTCCAACAAAACACTAGCACTCAACTCACTTAACCAATTTCACCGTAATAGAGACCCGTATAACACGGACAATATATTTACAAGCGGTTCATTTAATCCCACGTTTTATCACACGAATGTACGTCATCACGGTTACGGACGAAATGTAGACAACCTCCCGAAGACTTCGCATTGATTTAGTTTCATCACAGACAATGTGTTATGTTTCATTTATAAAAGAGCGGACAGAACCGTAACCGGAACCGGACCGAAGTCAGTGGAAGAATTTCATTCGAGCCCAACAGTGGGTAAAAGAATAAAAAGAAGAAGTATAATAATATGATGATTACCTTATTGTTATTGAATGTATTGTTTATTGTAGGAATAAGGCATAGAAAGTATTTTCTTGCTGGAGATTTTTTTTTATAGAAATTATTTTACTGGCAACTATTTACTGACTATATAAGATGTATAACTACTACTCTTATCTGTAACTACATACTTGTATAAGTAGTACAAGGTACCTATTATCTATTACACCGTTTCAGATCGTATTTGTGATCTAGATTCATATTGATAATTTGTATTTAGGTGGTTGTAAATAAGCTAGATTCTCATAAATATGCACTAACTAAATAACTTATTATTGGGCATAGATTTATTATTTGTAAAAAGGATCGTAAACTTTGACAGTCAAGTGACCACAAATAAGATATAATTATGACGCCAATCAGCGCTATATTATTTCAGCTGTTAACATCTGGCTACTTCTTCTAATATTTTACAACCTTTCTACTATCAATAACTTTCCGGTATGAAGTAGTAGCACATTGTAGGCTAGGCTGTGGTAGTAGGTTGTTTCACATACTCTCTCTAGTGGATAAGTAATCTTTGGGACAAAATTAATGGTACCTGTCAAATATGTCTTGAAAATATACTTAGAAGATAAAGGGTTTCGAATGTAAAAGACAGCATTAGCTGAAATGTGAGAGGAGACAGGGTGTAATTTAGGTGAGTTTTGATATAATAATGAGGCCGTGAGAACGTATTTAGGATTTTGTACTTAAGTAGGGCTATTGACTCATGTTGCGTTTTTTAACAAAATTCAGTTATATATTTTTTTTATACCACGACGGTGGCAAATAAGCATACGGCCCGCCTAATAGTAAGCAGTTACCATAGCCTATGGATGCCTGCAACTCCAGAGGTGTCACATGCGCGTTGCCGACCCTTTAGAAAAAGGAGGATCACTGTGTTGATGGCTAAAGGAACAAGAAGGTCTCTCGTCGTCAACACACTGGGTCCTCTTTGAGCTCTTTGGCAACCTTACTTACCAGCAGGAACACAACACTATGAATAGGGTCTAGTGCTATTTGGCTGTGGTTTTCTGTTAGGTGGAGGTACTTCCCCAGTCGGGCTCTGCTCCAGATTTGAGCGAGATGACATTCGCTGTGCTGTGTCGCTTATAATTAAAAGAACAATTGAAAAATTCACCGCGTCGGAACACCGGTCCGATCCGATAGGTCGCAAGTTCGAATCTTGTTTCCAAACCTCGCAAGTTCGAATCTTGTTTCCAAAGCTCGCAAGTTCGAATCTTGTTTCCAAAGCTCGCAAGTTCAAATCTTATTTCCAAAGCTCGCAAGTTCGAAACTTGTTTCCAAAGCTCGCAAGTTCGAATCTTGTTTCCAAAGCTCGCAAGTTCAAATCTTGTTTCCAAAGCTCGCAAGTTCGAATCTTGTTTCCAAAGCTCGCAAGTTCGAATCTTGTTTCCAAAGCTCGCAAATTCGAATCTTGTTTCCAAAGCTCGCAAGTTCGAATCTTGTTTCCAAAGCTCGCAAGTTCGAATCTTGTTTCCAAAGCTCGCAAGTTCGAATCTTGTTTCCAAAGCTCGCAAGTTCGAATCTTGTTTCCAAAGCTCGCAAGTTCGAAACTTGTTTCCAAAGCTCGCAAGTTCGAATCTTGTTTCCAAAGCTCGCAAGTTCGAATCTAGTTTCCAAAGCTCGCAAGTTCGAATCTTGTTTCCAAAGCTCGCCAGATCGAATCTTGTTTCTAAAGCTCGCAAGTTCAAATCTTGTTTCCAAAGCTCGCAAGTTCGAAACTTGTTTCCAAAGCTCGCAAGTTCGAATCTTGTTTCCAAAGCTCGCAAGTTCGAATCTTGTTTCCAAAGCTCGCAAGTTCGAATCTTGCTCGACGCGGTGAATTTTTACAATTTTTTCTTTTAATTACAAAATTGTAATTTCACAGTGAAATTTTCACTTGCAGACGTTTCTGCTCAAAATGAATGCAGTTATATTGATATGAAATGAGCAATTTACCAAGATAACATATAAATAAAAGAATATAAAGGTGCCTATTTAATAAGAAAACATATACATATTTAATCTGCAATTAGTAATATACGTTTTTTTAGGGTTCCGTAGTCAACTAGGAACCCTTATAGTTTCGCCATGTCTGTCCGTCCGTCCGTCCGTCCGCAGATAATCTCAGTGACCGTTAGCACTAGAAAAGCGGATTTTTTTTATTAGGGTACCTCCCGTATACGTAAAGTGGGGAGTGATTTTTTTTTTTTAATTTCAACCCTAACGTGTGATATATTGTTGGTTAGGTATTTAAAAATAGATAGGGGTTTAGTAAAATAATTTTTTGATAATGTAAATATTTTCGGAAATAATCGCTCCAGAAAAAAAATAAATGTGTCCCCCCCCTCTAACATTTGAACCATAAGTTTTAAAAATATGAAAAAATCTCAAAAGTAGAACTTTATAAAAAAATTCTAGGAAAATTATTTTGAACGTGATAGGTTGAATAGTTTATGAAAAAAAAATACAAAATAATTTAAAAATATAAAAATATAAAAATCAAATCATAAGTTATTTTTAAAAGTCGCTGAACTAATATTGTCCAGTTTGAGGAGTAGAATCTACGGTTTAATTTATTGCCCCTATTACAGAAAACACCCGGTATATTATTATGTTCTGCCGCTGTTGTAATTTATATAATGGCTTTTTAATACATTAAGGCGCTAGGCGCTGATTGTGGCCGAAAACTGTTACTTTCTAAGGGATATATCTCAATAACGGGTCATTCAAAAATTTAAAAAAAAAATATGTTATTTACCATTTCATGTACAACATTGTCAACGTTTGAATAAGTCGTGTAACGTATAGTTTCTCCGTTATGTAAATGTAACGAAATGTCGTTTTACGGTTAATTTTGCTTATATCTACAGAACGGCTCATTCGATTTATAATATTGTTGAACTAAAATATATGTACTACAGAACACTACAAACTCAACGTAGGATATTTAAATTGATTAAATCTTCTTAAACAACTTGATCATAATTCCACATTTCGTGCGTTATAGCTCGAAAACGGCGTTGCTGGCAGTCGTGAGCTAGCTTTGAGAGGAGGAGGCTGTGTCGCTTGTCGCTCCGTGATTCCCTTGTACTACATACACTTGTGCTTGGCCCGTGAGCAATAATATCGGACTTACTGTGCCTAAAGACTAAATAACTGCAGAGGGTTCATGCGGTGCGGATATAACGTGTCTTCCCGGAATCAATAATGTATACGTTTTATCTTTTAAGATAATGTACTCGTATGCATGTTTATGTACCTTCGTATAAAAAGTGTATTTTATTTAGATTATAATACAATACAAGTAATACAAGTAGTATTATAATACAAGTAAAAAACAAATGAAATAAAAATGGAGAAAAAACAAAAATCATGAATCTCACATTGCTCTGAAAACAAATTTGGTCACGTAAGTAAACTAAAATTATTATGTTTTAGTAGACGCATGCATCACGCAAAATAGGCATTAGTCGTCGAGTTGCGGAAATCTGTTAGTACTGCAATACAATAGAAAAATTAATTTAATAAAAAACTCCAAAGAACCGAATTTATTTAAACATATTTATTTAAGAATACCGTGTTCTAAACGAATGTAATATGCGTTTTATTTTAAGATTAAACACAATCTTTAATGTTATACTTTATACTAATATCTCAAATCTAGAAATTGCGAAGTAAACTGCAAAGGATTGCAGATAAACCGGCCATGAGAATATCGGGCTATGCTCAGTGTAGGGATCCGTAGTTGCCGGCCTGTTACAATACATCCATTCATAAGGTAGTCTATAAAGAAATATTTTGTGGCACTTACGTTATTATACTATAGGCATAACTCAAAAACGGCTCAACCGATTTTATTCCATATAGTTTTTATTGAAAATAAGTATTCTAATGGCCTCACTTCCAGGAATTTTCCCAATTTTTTTGGACCCACGGTTCAAAAATCAAAGAGCATTTTAACTTTCGAAGCTATTATTTACGAAAGTATTCGTTTTATCCAAAAGTTGTTTAAGGCATATTCTTTTTGAAAGACCTATCCAACAATGGGTTTCAGATACTTATTGTTTTACCACTTTGTAGGCGTAATTAAAACACATAATTACTCATACCAAATTTCGTCTACTAACTATCACTGAGCAAAGCCTGATTGAGAATCTAATAAAAAATTGCTGATATTTAAGAGTTGTATGTAAGAATGTATGTAAGAATAAAAGAAAAAAAGCTTTTTTTTATACCACGACGCTGGCAAACAAGCATACGACCCGCCTGATTGAAAGCAGTTATAAAGCCTATGGACGCCTGCAACCCCAGAAGATTCACATGCGCGTTGACTACCCTAAAAAAACTTTACTATGTCGGTGAAATGCAAATAAATACAAATTTTATATTAATTATCAACACAAGTGAATAAATAAATTACTACTATGGGTTAATACTACCTATCAAATATCTTAAAAAGACCGGCCAAGTTTGTATCGGACCATGTATAATGTAGGGTTCCGTAGAAAGTAGTTTCTTGGAGATAACTCAAAAACGGATGAACCGATAATATGTGAAATAATTTTCGTAGAAAATTAAGTACTAAGCCTTCTTGGTATTTTTTCATATTTTTTAGACTTACGGATTAAAAGTTAGATGGGGGCTATTATATTTAGACTTTCGAAGCAATTATTTCTGAAAATATTGACTTAATAAAAAAGTTTTAAAAATACTCTATATATATAAGATATTTTTAAAGCCGTATCGTACAACATGTTCATATTTACAAAAAAAATATTTTTGACATTTAGTTTGGCATATGTATGTATGGAGTGCCTCACCTAAAAGATTTTTTAGCAATTTAGCCAGAAGACTAAGTAGCGGCACATGAAACACACCTCTAGATAAAATTTCAGTAATATATGTTTTATAATAAAAATGGCTGTGACATACGGACGGACAGACGGACATGTTTCAAAAAACTTTTAAGGGTTCCGTTTTTACCATTTTGGCTATGGAACCCTAAGAAGTGTTTGCGCTGTGTTATATTTTAAAGATCTAAATTTAATGGGCTTACAGCTCTCATTTGTATGACGATTTCGTGCACAAATACCGCTCCTTACATGTGCATTTTTACTATTCGCAACTCGCAACAGGCTTAGTTTTGTTAATTTATCGTAATTAAGTGAATTTTTACGGTTAATATTTAAAATCGCAAAAAAAAAATAACCATCTATTAAGCTCACTTGCACAGCAAAAAAAAACCAAATTCACATGAAAACACCGCTTTGATGTGCATTCAGTTTTTTTTGCTGTACTAGTCAGTATTTTTTTATTTTTTTCTGATATGCGGAATATTTTTAACCATATTTCGTAAATTCATAAATATTTTGCCGCTCACTGTACTTCAAATTCAAAATCTTGGTTTTCATTTTTTTACATAATAATCTACTAATCGAAATCGTTATTACTTATCTTATTTAGTAGCGTTCCTAAAAAATGTCACCGTAGTAGTTAATCACAGTATTCAAATCACAAAACATCCACAAAAGAATTAGGTATGATTATTATAAATCTGCCCGCGCGCCTCTGAGTAAAGTCATATTCTTTGAACATTATTGCGATGCATCGCGGCGGATTTACGCACGATCGCAATGAGAAGGGTACGCGGGTGGCGCAGGTAGAGAGAGCCCAAACGCTCAAGGACACTCCGGCGACAATCGTCTTAAACTTATCGGAAAAATTCCATTCTTTGGCGGAATTTCTCTTAGAATTGCCATTAAAATTACGAAAATTAACGACGATTGCAACGACGACGAATGACGGTTAAGAAGCACCTTTATAAAGATAAAGCTATCTCAATTTAGTCAGTAAAATTTTAATTAGAATTTTGAAGAGTTGTTAATTAAAATAATTCAGGGACATTATGACGTCGTTGATTCTCTATACTCAGGGATATTAAATGTCAAACTCAAACTCAAACTTCCGTCCGTCACGGTAAGTGTCCCCACTTAAGAGTTAAATTACATGTACAATAAGCACCTGTTTATACGGTTAAATTACAAACTTAGTTCAGAAATTATTTTGTATTTTTTTTTTTAATTTCAACCCTAACGTGTGATATATTGTTGGTTAGGTATTTAAAAATAGATAGGGGTTTAGTAAAATAATTTTTTGATAATGTAAATATTTTCGGAAATAATCGCTCCAGAAAAAAAAAAAATGTGTCCCCCCCCTCTAACATTTGAACCATAAGTTTTAAAAATATGAAAAAATCTCAAAAGTAGAACTTTATAAAAAAATTCTAGGAAAATTATTTTGAACGTGATAGGTTGAATAGTTTATGAAAAAAAAATACAAAATAATTTCTGAACTAAGTTTGTAATTTAACCGTATAAACAGGTGCTTATTGTACATGTAATTTAACTCTTAAGTGGGGACACTTACCGTGACGGACGGAAGTTTGAGTTTGAGTTTGACATTTAATATCCCTGAGTATAGAGAATCAACGACGTCATAATGTCCCTGAATTATTTTAATTAACAACTCTTCAAAATTCTAATTAAAATTTTACTGACTAAATTGAGATAGCTTTATCTTTATAAAGGTGCTTCTTAACCGTCATTCGTCGTCGTTGCAATCGTCGTTAATTTTCGTAATTTTAATGGCAATTCTAAGAGAAATTCCGCCAAAGAATGGAATTTTTCCGATAAGTTTAAGACGATTGTCGCCGGAGTGTCCTTGAGCGTTTGGGCTCTCTCTACCTGCGCCACCCGCGTACCCTTCTCATTGCGATCGTGCGTAAATCCGCCGCGATGCATCGCAATAATGTTCAAAGAATATGACTTTACTCAGAGGCGCGCGGGCAGATTTATAATAATCATACCTAATTCTTTTGTGGATGTTTTGTGATTTGAATACTGTGATTAACTACTACGGTGACATTTTTTAGGAACGCTACTAAATAAGATAAGTAATAACGATTTCGATTAGTAGATTATTATGTAAAAAAATGAAAACCAAGATTTTGAATTTGCAGTACAGTGAGCGGCAAAATATTTATGAATTTACGAAATATGGTTAAAAATATTCCGCATATCAGAAAAAAATAAAAAAATACTGACTAGTACAGCAAAAAAAACTGAATGCACATCAAAGCGGTGTTTTCATGTGAATTTGGTTTTTTTTTGCTGTGCAAGTGAGCTTAATAGATGGTTATTTTTTTTTTGCGATTTTAAATATTAACCGTAAAAATTCACTTAATTACGATAAATTAACAAAACTAAGCCTGTTGCGAGTTGCGAATAGTAAAAATGCACATGTAAGGAGCGGTATTTGTGCACGAAATCGTCATACAAATGAGAGCTGTAAGCCCATTAAATTTAGATCTTTAAAATATAACACAGCGCAAACACTTCTTAGGGTTCCATAGCCAAAATGGTAAAAACGGAACCCTTAAAAGTTTTTTGAAACATGTCCGTCTGTCCATCCGTATGTCACAGCCATTTTTATTATAAAACATATATTACTGAAATTTTATCTAGAGGTGTGTTTCATGTGCCGCTACTTAGTCTTCTGGCTAAATTGCTAAAAAATCTTTTAGGTGAGGCACTCCATACATACATATGCCAAACTAAATGTCAAAAATATTTTTTTTGTAAATATGAACATGTTGTACGATACGGCTTTAAAAATATCTTATATATATAGAGTATTTTTAAAACTTTTTTATTAAGTCAATATTTTCAGAAATAATTGCTTCGAAAGTCTAAATATAATAGCCCCCATCTAACTTTTAATCCGTAAGTCTAAAAAATATGAAAAAATACCAAGAAGGCTTAGTACTTAATTTTCTACGAAAATTATTTCACATATTATCGGTTCATCCGTTTTTGAGTTATCTCCAAGAAACTACTTTCTACGGAACCCTACATTATACATGGTCCGATACAAACTTGGCCGGTCTTTTTAAGATATTTGATAGGTAGTATTAACCCTTAGTAGTAATTTATTTATTCACTTGTGTTGATAATTAATGTAAAATTTGTATTTATTTGCATTTCACCGACATAGTAAAGTTTTTTTAGGGTAGTCAACGCGCATGTGAATCTTCTGGGGTTGCAGGCGTCCATAGGCTTTATAACTGCTTTCAATCAGGCGGGTCGTATGCTTGTTTGCCAGCGTCGTGGTATAAAAAAAAGCTTTTTTTCTTTTATTCTTACATACATTCTTACATACAACTCTTAAATATCAGCAATTTTTTATTAGATTCTCAATCAGGCTTTGCTCAGTGATAGTTAGTAGACGAAATTTGGTATGAGTAATTATGTGTTTTAATTACGCCTACAAAGTGGTAAAACAATAAGTATCTGAAACCCATTGTTGGATAGGTCTTTCAAAAAGAATATGCCTTAAACAACTTTTGGATAAAACGAATACTTTCGTAAATAATAGCTTCGAAAGTTAAAATGCTCTTTGATTTTTGAACCGTGGGTCCAAAAAAATTGGGAAAATTCCTGGAAGTGAGGCCATTAGAATACTTATTTTCAATAAAAACTATATGGAATAAAATCGGTTGAGCCGTTTTTGAGTTATGCCTATAGTATAATAACGTAAGTGCCACAAAATATTTCTTTATAGACTACCTTATGAATGGATGTATTGTAACAGGCCGGCAACTACGGATCCCTACACTGAGCATAGCCCGATATTCTCATGGCCGGTTTATCTGCAATCCTTTGCAGTTTACTTCGCAATTTCTAGATTTGAGATATTAGTATAAAGTATAACATTAAAGATTGTGTTTAATCTTAAAATAAAACGCATATTACATTCGTTTAGAACACGGTATTCTTAAATAAATATGTTTAAATAAATTCGGTTCTTTGGAGTTTTTTTATTAAATTAATTTTTCTATTGTATTGCAGTACTAACAGATTTCCGCAACTCGACGACTAATGCCTATTTTGCGTGATGCATGCGTCTACTAAAACATAATAATTTTAGTTTACTTACATGACCAAATTTGTTTTCAGAGCAATGTGAGATTCATGATTTTTGTTTTTTCTCCATTTTTATTTCATTTGTTTTTTACTTGTATTATAATCTAAATAAAATACACTTTTTATACGAAGGTACATAAACATGCATACGAGTACATTATCTTAAAAGATAAAACGTATACATTATTGATTCCGGGAAGACACGTTATATCCGCACCGCATGAACCCTCTGCAGTTATTTAGTCTTTAGGCACAGTAAGTCCGATATTATTGCTCACGGGCCAAGCACAAGTGTATGTAGTACAAGGGAATCACGGAGCGACAAGCGACACAGCCTCCTCCTCTCAAAGCTAGCTCACGACTGCCAGCAACGCCGTTTTCGAGCTAATAACGCACGAAATGTGGAATTATGATCAAGTTGTTTAAGAAGATTTAATCAATTTAAATATCCTACGTTGAGTTTGTAGTGTTCTGTAGTACATATATTTTAGTTCAACAATATTATAAATCGAATGAGCCGTTCTGTAGATATAAGCAAAATTAACCGTAAAACGACATTTCGTTACATTTACATAACGGAGAAACTATACGTTACACGACTTATTCAAACGTTGACAATGTTGTACATGAAATGGTAAATAACATATTTTTTTTTTAAATTTTTGAATGACCCGTTATTGAGATATATCCCTTAGAAAGTAACAGTTTTCGGCCACAATCAGCGCCTAGCGCCTTAATGTATTAAAAAGCCATTATATAAATTACAACAGCGACAGAACATAATAATATACCGGGTGTTTTCTGTAATAGGGGCAATAAATTAAACCGTAGATTCTACTCCTCAAACTGGACAATATTAGTTCAGCGACTTTTAAAAATAACTTATGATTTGATTTTTATTTCACTTTAAAGTTTATTCGAACACGCAATGTATTGCGAAATTTATTATTTCTGTTGGGTGACAAGAGTGACAATCAATGTCAATTAGACGGATTTTAACGTACATTGAAAATACAATTTAGTATGTATGAAAAAGAGACAATATAAAAACTTCATTTTTTTTTAATTGTAGAACAAACGTTTCATTGTTTGAGGAGTAGAATCTACGTTTTAATTTATTTCTCTTATTACAGGAAACACCCTGTATAACGTTCATAAAAATAGATATACTCGTAATTAGGGCTACAAATTCTAGGCTATTCAGATTTTTATTTAATCATTTTAATACAATTTTATGCACTCGTGACATAATGGACAGCTCTTCAGTCGAGTACCGTGTTTAGGCCACGAAGCTTGCTGAATGGACTAAGTAAGGTACGAGATTGAAAAGCTGAATTATATCTCTATTGTATACAGTGCTTTTTCTACGAGTACTCAAAATAGGCAAGGTGGTAAGAAGTAAGTTCGCCGAACGCCTTACCACCTGGCCCCTCTGTACAATTTTGTAACTTCAATCGTCGACGATGCTAAAATATGCCACCATAAGAGCTCCATCGAAATCCTATAGTAGTTTGGTCTTCAAATTATTTCGACAAAAAACAGGACTTAATCGCGTACACGCTCGAAACGTCAGGAAAATAATAAAAGTAAGTGTACACGATAAAGTCCCGTTTTTTTGTCAAAATAATGAGTGAAAATCATGTGAGTTTAAATCATGATTTCTGTCTACAAACTCTGAATTCAAGTATTATAGTCGACGAGTAGAAGAAAGAAGATTGTGAGTGGCATTCTAAAATAAAAATTTTGATTTGTTAAGTTTTTTTAACACATTCACAACCAGAAACCTGCTAAGCGATCTCTGTGTTTGTAGGCGACACCAGTAGGAGTTGAGATTAAGGCTTGCAGTTATCCGGAAAATACGAATATTTCGAATAATTTATATACAAATTACTATTCGAAATATTCGGATTGCAAGCCCTACTTGAGATTCTTGCTGTATTTTATTATACTTTAATTAGGTTATTTTTATTGAAGATATTTTAAGCTCGAAGGAGCTATTATGAGAGGCATTCGATATAATTAAATAATGTAATGAAATCTTCCTTCTTCAAAGATTTTTATTTTTATCTCACATAATTAATTGAATTAACGCAGAACTTCGAGGGCTTAACGTGATTGCCATACAAAATTTAGATTTGTTATATTTTGCCACGACTGTGGCAAACAAGGATACGGCCCGCCTGATGGTAAGCAGCTACTACGGACGGCCTATGGACGCCTGCAACTCCAGAGGTGTCACCTGCGCGTTGCCGACCCTTTAAAAAAAGGACGATTCACTATGTTGACGGCTAAAGGACAATGACGGTCCCTCATTGTCAACACATTGGGTCCTTTTTTAGCTCTTTGGCAACCTTACTCACCAACAGGAACACAACACTATGAGTAGGGTCTAGTGCTATTTGGCTGTGGTTTTCTGTAAGGTGGAGGTACTTCCCCAGTCGGGCTCTGCTTCAGATTTGAGCGAGATGACATTCGCTGTACTGTGTGGTAACACATAGTGCGACATTCACAGTACCCATACCTCTTTTCCTCTCTCTTTTTTATTTTATTTCTTTACTAGCTTTTGCCCGCGGCTTCGCTCGCGTTAAATTCGGGGTAACACGGTTCCCCTTTGCCCCCCGTAAAGCTCCATACAAACTTCCACCCCCCATTTTAGGGAAGTGTGGGGTTAGAAAGAGACAAAAAGTAGCCTATGTCACTCTCCATCCCTTCAACGATCTCCACTTAAAAAATCACGTCAATTCGTCGCCCCGTTTTGCCGTGAAAGACGGACAAACAAACAAACACACACACTTTCCCATTTATAATATTAGTATGGATTGTTTAATTCAATTTAAATTATTAACACATTGAGTGCAACTTATGTGACTAATAAGTGACTTATTAATATTTATGCTAATAAGAAGCGTTGGTAGCTTGGCGGTAAGTTCTGCTTAAAACCACGGCTCGAATCATTGAGTTTTTGTGAACAGTACGAAATATCGGTTGATATTTACCGTCGCTTTTCAGTGAAGGAAAACATCGTGAGGGAACCGGAACTAATTTCATCCAAGGCCTAGTTTCCCCTCTGCTCTGGGCTGGAAGGAGAGATGGCAGTCGCTTTCATTAAAAATTAGTGCCTAGTCAATTCATGAGATAAGATTGCTAAGCGGAGCCAGGCTGAATTTAGCCGCGGTAAAAAGCCGGGACAAACGCTAGGATAATGATGATAAAGATACCGTGTCTTTGACTTCGTCTGCGCTAGATTTACACGTATGGCGTATGGCACTAACACATCACTGCCAAGCCAATGCAAACTTAGCGTAGACAGACTCTAATTACAATTGCACTCTCAGTATTTTTGTATACATTTATCAGCTTTGAAAGGATTAAATCTAGATTAAACGCAAACAGCGAGATGGAGATGAAATGAAACCTTTCTCTTTAGTGCCGTCTAATCCGAGCTCACGCGCCGGGCGTCGAAAAATGAGAAATATGAACAAAATGTGATCCTACACAGTGTGAACTTTTGAAACAGTATCCTAGCAAATATTTAAATGTTTTTCTGCTCCCGTACCTTTATCTGTCATTTATACATTCGGCATCACCTATATAAGAACATAGATAATATACTCGAAGAAAAGTCTATCTAGTGTATTCCCCAAAAAGCACTTGTTCTATAAAACCGCCAAAATAGAACGCGTGCAGTCAAGTCTTAGAAGAAAATAAAGTACTGCCAACCGAAAAAACCTAAATAAACAAAGCGTTTTTAGAAAAAGAACCACAGACATACTTTGTAGTTTTTACTTTTCCCATTCGTTTGTGGTTGCAAACTGCAAACTTTGAAAATATTATATTTTGCAAATCTCTGTCGCTCTTTGATAATTGATTAAATTATGACTGTGTGTTTCTGTTAGTATTTTTGAAATCAATCAATCAATCAATTTATTTAATTCAGATGAAACATCCATATATGTTAGTACAGAAAACAAAACATAAAAATAAAATATTTAAAAGAATGAGTTAGTACTAAAAAACTAAACTTACATACTAGATTTTGTGAAATGAAATACAGTGTTTGAAAAGGTGAAGTGAAACTTAAATTATTGTTGATTATATTGTTGACAAAATAACTGTAATATCCATGAAGTGTTCAATTTCGCATTTTATGTCAAACTAGGTGTAGTCGTAGAAAAAGTATTGTATGCAACGTCGTATAAGTAGGTCAAAAAAGATTCGTGGCGGTTTTCTTAACAATTTTCGCCTACGGCTCAAATTATTACCCACACCACTCACCTTTTTTGACCCCTCTTAAAGAACTGTTGCATAAAATACTATTATTACGCTTAGCCCGCCTCTCGCCCGTTATGCTTACAATTATTTCATTTCACTTGATCTGGGAATCAAATCCTGAATATTAGTATCCAATGCCCCATATCCCGGGTATGACGTACCTGTATGCAGAATTTCTCCTTCAAGAAAAAAAAGTAGTATTTTACTTGAAGGAGGAATATACATTGAAATAGTAAATATACTAACATCTACCTACATACATACTCGTACAATTTTGTATTTAATCGCGAAAGAAAGAAAACTTATGGACGATAAAAGGGACTCCCACTCAGCATAATGCCACAGCAAGCCACGGCGCTGATTTTCAGTAGGTACCTAATATACAACTGATATATAACTAACTTACAGCGCACTTATTACTAACGAATGACGACAGAAATGCAGACAAAAAACAAAAGCAAACCAAAAAAAATAAATAAATAAGAAAATGGTAAGACCAGTAACAGGATTAATCTCTTTGCCCAGTATGCCATTTAAATTTTCAACCTTGCCAAATATCGGAAAAAATGTATATACAGCCAACTAGTTCACTAATTGGAAAGGCACAAAAAGAAGAAAAGTAAAAACAAACTCTTACTGTTCCAAAGCAATATACTGCGTCCTTAGGGGCATCGTGCATGCAGATATCGGTAGGTTTATTTCCAAAGAATCAATTGATTTTGTATTTGAACAGCTGAGACCTGTAATGGATGGTTCCTTCATCCTGTAGGAATAACATGCAAAGTAGATAGATTTCCAGTGCCACCACCTTAAGGGAAAAAGTGATTAATGTCTCGTCATCTGAGTTCATTTAGCGCAACAAATTATACTATTATTTATTATTTTTGAACATACGTCCTTAAACTACGTCCGGACTTGGGTATGTCCTTAAACTACGCCAAAAAGAGGGGATGGGCACTGCGAATGGCTTCGCGCTAAGTGTGGTAGGGCACGTTCAGCGAATGTCATCTCGCTCAAATCTGGAGCAGAGCCTGACTGGGGAAGTACCTCCACCTTACAGAAAACCACAGCCAAATAGCACTAGACCGTGTTGCTGATGAGTAATGTCGCCAAAGAGCTCAAAGAGGACCCAATGTCTTGACGATGAGGGACCCTCCTTGTTCCTTTAGCCGTCAATACAGTAAAGTGTCAGCAACGCGCATGTGACACCTCTGGAGTTGCAGGCGTCCATAGCATACGGTAGCTGCTTACCATCAGGCGGGCCGTATGCTTGTTTTCCACCGTCATGGTATCGTGTAAAGTGCCTACAAAGCTCTTCTAATTATGAATTTCAGTTGAAGTTCTAACCCGCTTCAGCCTAACTAAAATCCAAGCGATAATTTCCACGCGAAGGGCGGATTTAAGGTTAATAGGAGATTTGAGTCTAATGAAATTAATAAAGGGTGTTTCAGTGTCTTACGGAAATCGCTTAGGTTAGTCAGTTCTGGATTAGATTCAAACAATTACTTAGTACTTTATCTTTCGGGGGAATACTTGATAGATCACTCTCTGGCAGTAAATCGTTAGGAGCAGTGATTTGGTATTATCAACCGACTTCAAGATTTCGGAGGAGGAGGTTATCAATTCGTCGGGATCTTTGTTTTTGCTTTTTTTTATGTATGTTCACCGATTCGAAGATGGCTGGACCGATTAGGAAAATTCTTTCTTTGGTTGAAAGAGTATACTTCACAGTTGGTTTCATTGTAAGATCAGGATCTGATGATGGGATCCTGGAGAAATCGAGGGAACTCGTCAACTAAAATACTCAAATCACTACCCATAGTGATTTGAGTATTTTTTACAGCAGCTCGAGCATTTGCTTTTGGAAAGGTGGAGGCTAGGTGAAGTCGGTTCTTTTTTGCTTAATATTATTTTTATACAAGTATATACCGGTATTTAAAATATTGCGTGGCGACTCAGACTGTGTTGGTTAACCGAGCAAGTGGTGCGTCTGTTCATCCCTGCACCCACGAGATTTGAGTTCTGGCCTCGTCACCGCTGTCTCCTAGCGGAGCCCGACTGCCGTACTGTATCACGCAGGCAGTCTCCGTTGGTTCGTGCTTTACACAGCTTGAATGCACTTTTAGCATCAGTTCCTGTATGCCACATGTTTGCGAGTAGATGGGAGGTAGTGCGCAACGAGTGTCTTGAGGTTCAGATCAAGATGGATCGGCCCTCCACTGTGCCTGTTTGACTGCTGTGTTTTTTGTTTTTAGGTCTTGTGATTTGTAAAAAATGGTGGTGGTGGTGGTATCTGGTGAAGAGGGCGTAATTGGTATCGTATTGCGACTAAGAAAAAAGTTTTGTATGGGGCACGTCGTCCCAGCCGACCAACCCTCCATACAAAATATTTTTTTTTTTGCGTGAAATTTTCCTTTTTCTTAGCTTTTCATATTTATTATTATTTATTTATTATTATTAATCAAACAACAAAGATTACATTTTAAACAGAAGTCCCGCAAAACTGCTTGACAGTTTGTCTGCAGGAAAAATTAAATACATAATTTCTAAAAAATTTACTTTAACATATTACAATTACAATACGGTATCAATCACGCCTTAAATGGATCACCAGCATTTCATAATTTGTTACACGTTGATTCCATTGATTAAAATTAAATATAACAACACAACCACTAGAAAGACTTTGTCCTCTTTGTAAAGCTTTTAACCCATTCCTAAACTGAACACTTTCACCCAAACTGCGTAACGCAATTTACTCATCTCAAGGTTAATTTCTCCCGGCAGCTCACAGTCACCTGAGCTGTTATTCTGGTAGCTGACTTAACCGTTAATAACCAGTATAAACATGACCTCAGGTAAAGTATACAAGACTAAACACCTAGGGTCTCCAGGCATCTTGCACGAGGCGGCAAGTAATCCGAAAGCTTTGCTGCTTTTGAGGAGCTGGGGTAGTTGGAGCAGCGCCACCACCGTTTCAGGCAAAATTAGCAAATAGGGGATGTCGACTTGAGGAAAATTACCATTGAAGTAATGTATTTTGAGTGAGTGTTTTTGTTGAATAATCTATAAAAGTGTAATTTTTTTTGTATTTTTCTTTTAATATAGTAAACAAATATTTAATAGTGTATTTTTTTTTGGATTTTTCTTTTACTATAGTAAACAAATATTTAATACTTTACTAATATTGTCCCAGATTTTTGTTTGTAGTAACTACATAATTTATTTTCTTCTCTCTTTTCCATTCTCCTTTTTCTGTTATTTTATTTGTGTGTGTTTATCTATATTGTATGTGTTTATATTATTTTTTTCTTTGTCCTCTCTTATTTTGTTAATTTATGCAAAAAATTAAATGGTGTGTATTTTCGGTACATCATTTACATATATGTAGTACATACAGTCGACGTCAAATATAATGTTTACACTATTATGTAGTAGTAGTAAAACACTTTATTGCACATGCTCAACAAAAATATAGTGAATCTGTACAAAGGGGAACGTATCCCTTTAACCCTTAATTGGTTACTAGGAGTATATTTCCCGTCCATATTTTTGGATGCTCTAATCGCTCTGAAGGTAGCTAGATCCCACCTTATGTCAAATACAAAAAGAACATTAGTGTGTAGGTGCCCAAAATTAAAACTGTGAAACGAAACGCAATTTTTTTTTATGTGTCATGTCAAAGTGACAACGTCAGTTGGTGACATCGAACATGGGCAATTTGCAAGGAATATTTTGAAGAAAAATCACAATGTCGCAAAAAAATCCGGTAAGATATTATGAAACTGTGTTTTCGATAGATTTTGAGTTGCTTTATGTAATTGTTAAGATAATTTGGTGATTACTGCAGTATTACTATGTTTTATTGAGGTTTAAAATGTGTGGGCAATATAGTACTTCTGACCGTACTGGATTGTCATTTTGTTACATGTGGGTGTTGAGATCCCTGTGACCAATAAGGAATTATTAGTTTTCATACTAGTTGTGTAATTTTAAACATATTATTTACTTTATGCTTACAGAACCAGAAAACTCTTGATTTCTGGAGAAGATGCGTTGATGCAGCGATAAGTATGCTAATGACCTCCTCAGGGAGCGAGGAGTCGGAGGACTGGAGACAGTTGGACCAACGCTAAATTGGATCAAATACAGAGGATGACGAGGATGATGGGGTTTGGTAAGTGATTCATCATCATTCTCCGAGCGTTTGTCCCTGTTTTTTACCACGGCTCGATTGAAATTGGGGTCCCCTTGACAACCTAATCCCATGAATTGGTGTGGGAACAGTTTTTTTCTGAAAGTGACTGCCAATTACCCTTCCAACCTAGAGGGGAAACTAAAGCCTTATTAGGTTTAGGTCCGGTTTCCTTATGATGTGTTAGTTAGTCTGTTAGTTTTATGAAAATTGCAGTTACTGTTTATATATTAGTATGTACTTAATATGAACAATTTTTGCAGGTGATCACATGGATTTCAACGAAGATTCCCCTGCTTGGCAAATATAGGAGATGCCGTATCTGTAGCACACAAGCTAAGGAGCAGCGATCCAAATTTTCTTGCCGGAAAGACCTTGTTCCCTTAAGCTTGATTCACACACAGCGCGGGCGCGGGCGGGCGCGTGACCAAGCGGGCCCGCGACGCTTTTGTATTCAGTAGTTTTATATGACCACCTTCACACACGCAGCGGGCGCGGGCGGTCGCTTTTTTGCGAACAAGCAACCGCCCGCGCCCGCTGCGTGTGTGAAGGTGGTCATATAAAACTACTGAATACACAAGCGTCGCGGGCCCACTTGGTCACGCGCCCGCCCGCGCCCGCGCTCTGTGTGAATCAAGCTTTATGTGCTGCTCCATGTTTTGAGAGATTTCACTCACGGACTTCTGGCCCCATTGAATAGTATATACTTACTTGGAGGAAACCGGGTGCCAATAGCGGTCTGAGGGATTATATTTCCCATGTGATTTTTTTTATAGAAAAATAAATAATTTATAAAATCTAAGTATGGTGTTTCATTCTCCTACATGAATAAAAAAATATACATTTCATTTAAATACTCTAATATAAACTCTCACGCCATGCCTTATTAAGGGTTAAGGGATCTCTTCCAGCTAACCTTTAAGCAACTGAGAGAAATCGGTCAGACATGGTAGACAAAGATTTGTACATGACGGCTAAACTACGGAGAAGTACACTTTTCCACCTTACCTTATCTTTTTAATAAGGTACCAAAATGTAAACATCTTTGAAATCGATTATACAAAGTTAAAAAATGTTCATTCAGAATTAATTCAACCCAGAAGCGACATTCATGGACGTTGTAAATAGGTAGGTTACGATAGCATAAAATTTTTGGAGTTAAGATTTATCGTTAGACCCGGGTATTTCCTTAAACTACGTCCGGACCCGGGTATGTCCTTAAACTACGTCCAAAAGAGAGGTATGGGTACTGCGAATGACATTTCGCTATGTGTGGTAGGGCACAGCTCAGCGAATGTCATCACGGTAAAATCTGGAGCAGAGCCCGACTGGAGAAGTACCTCCACCTTACAGAAAACCACAGCCAAATAGCACCAGACCCTCATAGTGTTGTGTTCCTGCCGGTGAGTAAGGTTGTCAAAGAGCTCAAATAGGAGCCAGTGTGTTGACGACGAGGTACCCTCTTGTTCCTTTAGCCGTCAACACAGTGAATCCTCCTTTTTGTAAAGGGTTGGCAACACGCATGTGACACCTCTGGAGTTTAAGGCGTCCATAGGCTACGGTAGCTGCTTACCATCAGGCGCGCCGTATGCTTGTTTGCCACCGTCGTAGTGTAAAAAATCATAGAAAATACTGTAGTTCACTTTACACTGGTTTGTCCCATATTTTGACTTGTCAGGCTCGACAATACGAGCCTTCAGCTAATAAGTAGAGTACAGGTGTTTGTGAATTTTAGATGTAAAATAAATTAATTTTGTCGAAGGAAACCGACGCTTGATGCCGTAGTAACTTAGTGATTGCAACGGAGTTATGATCGCGGAATTAAAGTGAGATATAATCGTGTTAGGGCACAGAATAATATAATAGTATTACATACTAGTAGTTTATGTAACTGTTACGTAATAAGGGTCCTTAAAATACGAGTGTGGTTTTATGAAACGAAGCCGCAGGCGAGTTTCATAATAAGATCACACGAGTGTTTTAAGGCCTAATTACGTACAATTGCATACACTGCTTTATCTACACTCATATTATATATTCTAAATGAAGTGTTCTGAAACCATAGAATGACCGCCATTGCACCGCCATGGCCAACTCGATTGTCGGCGGTCGCGCGGGCGCGTGCCGTTGGTCAGGAAGGAGGAGAGGATTTACATTATGTTATCAAATTCGATGTTCGGAATTTTAAAGTCATAACGTATCAATATATGAGCATGTAAAATTAAAATTACGTTACTGCCACAGATAAAAAGCTTATCATAGTAAAATCGGTTGTGGTAATGCTAGCCATTGCCTACCGTTTTTGAACAGGTTTTAGAGGACTTACAATGTGAGTCTAGATAAAGAAGTTATCTTCCCTACAAAACCAGTGTTTGACAGAACTTTGACAGTTGAACGGTGACACATGACGTCTCCATACAATTTTGCCTTTCAACTTACTAGGGTTGACAAGTATGTGAATAATATGATTGCTGGACCTGCCCCAATCTGCCTCAATCTACGAGTACCTAATCCATCAGTAATTTTAATACAAAACTAGACAAATGTTAGGTTTATTACATTATTTTCCCAATGTAACTATTATTTTCGTGCAAAACTGCTACTTTAAACTACTTATATCTTATAATCGTATGTGGTCATGTCCATGTCATGTCAAGGGAATTTTGACAACCTCGAAAACGTATCCGATACGTTCCACGGCCATAGCTGTCACTTCGTAGAGTTGGACACCCTTGGTTAGGGTTCACAATCTCTTCTCAGTCTTTGATCTTTTTTAGGGTTCCGTAGTCAACTAGGAACCCTTATAGTTTCGCCATGTCTTTCCGTCCGTCCGTCCGTCCGCGGATAATCTCAGTGACCGTTAGCACTAGAAAGCTGAAATTTGGTACTAATATGTATATCAATCACGCCGACAAAGTGGTAAAATAAAGTGTAAAAAAATGTTTTATTAGGGTACCTCCCCTATACGTAAAATGGGGAGTTATTTTTTTTTTCATTTCAACCCTAACGTGTGATATATTGTTGGATAGGTATTTATAAATGAATAGGGGTTTAGTAAAATCATTTTTTGATAATGTAAATATTTTCGGAAATAATCGCTCCAGAAGTAAAAAAAAAGTGTCCCCCCCTCTAACTTTTGAACCATAAGTTTTAAAAATATAAAAAAAAGCTCAAAAGTAGAACTTTATAAAAACTTTCTAGGAAATTTATTTTGAACTTAATAGGTTGAATAGTTTTTGAAAAAAAATTCCAAAATATTTTCTGAACTAAGTTTGTAACTTAACCGTATAAGCAGGTGTTTATTGTACCTGTAATTTCTACAAAATCAACAATGTAACAAATAGCCCATTTTAACTCTTAAGTGGGGACACTTACTGTGACGGACGGAAAACTACGGAACCCTACACTGAGCGTGGCCCGACACGCTCTTGGCCGGTTTTTTATTAAAACATCACAATATTTTATTATGAAACCTCTTTTTGCTTATTTAATTTACGATAATTATACGATATCGGCAGAAATCAAACATGGTATTTTATTATTTGACGGGCTGTTAAAAAGAAAAATGTTATATAGTAAAATACATGTGATTATGCAAAGGAAAACGTGGCCGGAGGCCTTTGTCACTTTTTTCTTTATATATTTATAACATCTATTTAAGTTTATACAGCAGTGTATCTATTTAAAATAAACAAATCAAAATATTTATTAAAAATAATTAGAATTATATTAGAAAACTTGGAAGTTCAGTATACTTATGCTAATTCGACTAATAAATTAACAGCACAAATGAATGTAGCTTCATCAAGCTCTATATCCGTGGCTATAATGTAGTTTATTACTATGGGTTAAGATGCAGCGTAACTAGGTTTTAGTATCTACCGTTACTCTACTCATTATTAATTCAATGTTGTTGTTGCCATCTACACAAAACTAGTACCTACGTCGCTTTTTCTCATAAAGGATATTTCCGATTTTAGTATGGAGGCCGTGCCCGGCTAAAAAGTCGTAGTATACAGTCAAGTGCAAAAATAAGTATCGAGAGTAAAGTTTCAAAAACTGACATTGCACATCCCGTATTATTTGCATGTTCACTAATTATTTCATATATGTGTCTCTGGAATATCTTCAATAATATGCTCACATAAAAATAATCAATATAATGATACCACCCATCTCTTGATAATCAAGTATTAGTTTATACTTTCAATAACATGGTTTGCATCAAGTTATTACTATACATATAAACATAAAACATTTCAAAAAAATATATGAACAATCGTTTAAAAAATATGGTTATACGAAAGGTTTCAGTATTATTTTACTAGTAGGTATATAGCCTTTTTTATCTGGATCAATTATATAAACGATACTGGCTCAAGAAAATTTCGATTGACGTTTCATGAAAGCAGTACAGATTTGTCATTGTATACATCTGTCTCATGTTTACGACTTATTGTACAGTCAGCGTCAAATACTACGTAGCAGTTAAGATCACCAAATAGTTGGAAACGTCCAGAGTGGTAATTAATATTGACTAAGCCAGAGCGATCGAATTGTTCAGACCATCCACTGTGTACAAATCCACCGAAGCATATATAAGGTCAAATACTTGGTTACATTCAAGCAGCCGTATCTACCTTAACAACAACACCGCCACTGGTAACTAAGCATCCGAAGTATCTAAAATATGGAATACACTAGAAAACTGACCTTTATTTTAAATGACATAAGGTTTTAATCTTAATATTTTATCTCGGTCTAATGATACTCCACAATGGATTAGGTAAGGAATTAAATAACATGACAAAACCTGTATGACATTGACTTAAGATTCAATTTAGCTTGACCTATATGGCCTTAGAATACCATTTCTACGCTCGAGCTATGTTCAGTTTCTTCCAAATTTCAATTTTGACAATCACTGAAAAGAGTACCTACCTGTCAGTAATCGTTTCATCTCATTCATTTGGAGCATGACGTATACATTATAATTTATAAATATAATTGACATTTATATAGTATTGAAGAAAGGAGATCATCAATTCTGGGCCACCTGATATAAACCGTATACAGTTTGTACTGCAATGTAAAATAAATACTCATGTTATTACTAAAGTAGACAAAATATTGCAAAAAAATGAAACGGGAATTAGAAATACTAAATAAATAAACATTGTGTTGATTTTTCCGCGATTAAAATACAGCAAGACAAGTCGTTAACGTCCTTATGGCATTGACGTTTAACTTCACCCTGGCCTGAAACGGGATTGTTTTTTGGTTTGACACTGTCAATGTATAACGATGGTATCAACGATGGTTTGACAGCCGTCTTTGTTTACCGAAATACAGGAACTATAAATACGATCAAAACATGACTTTTTATTATTTCATCATGATTCCCGTTTTGTTTTCAAGTCCGCTTTTCTACATTATCTTTAAAAATTCGGTACTTTTTTACATTAATATATAAATCATAGGCAACCACGCTTTCAAATATTGTCCTTGTCAGATTCAAGTTTTAAATGCATGATTTTTCAGTTTTCCCATTAGATTTCGCATATTTTTTACCGCCATCCTGATCTAGAAATTATGACGATTCTTTAAAGGTCAGAACCATTGCTAAACGGTCCTAAATAATCTGGGCCAGATCACCTAACAAAAATTGACGATCTCCTTTATCAAGAAGACGAACTAGAACCTGCATTTTTATTTTGTAAAATATGTGGTAGTCCATGCTGTATAGAATGTCGTCAATGTCGTCAGACAAATAATTGTAATTATCTCGAATATGTGACAAGTTTAAGTAAATATATTAATTTGAATCAATTATAATTTATACTTTGTGACTTTTTTATATGATTAATTGTTTTTTTTTAAATGCTTTCCATTTATGTGTTTATAATCTCTGAAACGAGCTCTTCAACACAACAAGGAGAAAATCGTCAGGAAATGTGATAAATTTACTATTTGACTGGCATAGTGGGTGCTATTACTCGTAATATGTGTAAATGAATGGTTGTTTTGTAGTATTATTGTATACTTGGGGTGCTTGCTAGGAAACCAGTGACGTTGTTGTTGTTACGATATAATTGCTTTTCGAATGCTCTCAAGTATTCGGCGATGTGCATGTCTCGGTATATTTGTACAGAATGGAAGGTATGATATGAACAATTAAATTACTGAGACTGATTTCAAGTTAATGACACTTTTGGATGTGACGAACTGGATTGCAGCGGAAGATCAGTATGTGGTTCCGTATGGGCTACAATAAACTTCTCGAATATGTAAGGTTTTAATTTTAGCTACGGAATTTTAAAATTGCTGGCGTCAAGACGCCAAGGTATCCTTGATGCTGATTGTACACTTATATTTTGCACAGGACAGTACCTAAGTGGGCATATCACAAAATGAAAGATTTTTTTTCTTTATAATTAAAATATTTATTGCTTAAATTACTGTTTGTACAATAACAATATTTAAAGTCCGCCTATATAGGTAATGGGAACTATCTAGTAACGTGTGTAACCCCCCTCGTTGTCAATCACAGACTGCAAACAGTTTCTCATGGAAAGCACCATATTTTCACAAACGTCACTCCCAATAAAACTGTCCCAGATATTTTGAACGTGTGTTTTTATATTATGTTTGGTTCTAACTTCCGATGGATCCCAAGCCTGTACCATTAAACCCCATAGATTCTCTATGGGGTTCAAGTCAGGAGATTTTGGTGGTAATTTTATCAAGTTTAAGTTATCTTGACCTTCTATCCACGATTGTACTACAATTGAATTATGGACAGAACTATTGTCTTGAATGAAAGTTATTGGTCCACTACCGAATACCACTGCGGCTGTTGGAACAAGCACGTTTTTTAAAATATCTTTATAATCCACACCTCTCATTCTACCAGACACTTCCACCAGTTCGCCAGGTCCGCTAGCTGACATCCAGCCCCAGTACCCAACTGATATTCTTCCGCTTCTACGATTAGGAATAAGGTTTCTTTCGTCATATCGTGTACCTTTTTCTCTCCATAAATAGAGGCGGCCATCTTTTGCAGAGGTAAACACTTTCTCATCCATGAAAATTACCTTTTCAAAATTATAATTCAAATATTTGTTAGCGAAATTCTTACGCAATCTTTTGTGCCTGTCGGTCAGTATTGGTTTCTTGGCCGGAATGCGACATCGGATGCCAGCGGCATGTAGTCGACGGCGGACAGTGTGTGTCGACAAACCATAGCGAATAGCATATGTCGAAGTGGTGACAAAACGGCGATACTGGACGTCTTCTATCAGAAGACGATCTTGTGCAGTAGTCGTTTTCCTCGGCCTGCCAGTGGAAACATGGTTTACGATTCTTCCTTCCTCTTCCCACCTCTGTACCCACAACTTCGCCGTCTTCCATGAAATACCTAATTCGTCTGATATGTCCTGAATTGAAGCACCTTCTTCTCTCAACGCAACGATACGATGTTTAGTATGATTGTCTATACGTGACATTTTGTTATCATAACAGGTTTAATATACGATTTTAATAAAGCCCAAGATAAGATTAAATTGCACTCAGGAATATAGTTTCTCTAGTTTATTCTATTAACAATAAGCAAAACTGTCAGGAAGAAACAAAAGTTTCCAGTTTCTGACTGAAATTGTTTTTAATTGCTGACAGATGCTAAATAAAAACTTGTAACGAAATAGTTTTGATTACTTTTGACAGAACATCTTATTGCTAACTTAGTTATCCATGTAATTTTGTAAAGTTTAGGAAGATATATTAACGATCAGATGTATAGCCTTTTTATTTAATTGTTTTCACTAGTAAGTATTTTTGATATTGATTTATAAATACGTAGCATTACGCCGTTGTGTCAATATCAATTATTGAGATATTATTTAAATGCATATTTTTAAATCATTAACAAAGACATATTAATGATGAGATAATATAACATATATTTCATGAACACTTTACTAAGATCGTATTACTAGTAGACCCGTACCGATAAATTATGAAGTTTCGATAATATTAAAGATGCTTATTATTCGCATACAGAGTTCAGGCCATCCAACTTAGCTAATAATAATAATTTGTGTCATCCTAGGTTGTTGCGTAGGTAGAAACTTAGACATTTCTTTTTTTAAACATTATTCGTTAAATAGAAAATTAGAGATCAAAATTGTTTTTTCACTGTAACAGCAAAGTTGTTACTGACGCACGCACGCGTTTTGTGTCACTTTCGTCAATGGGAATACTGACGTTCAATCAGCACATATATGTGGACTTTTACAAGCCTATATAAAATTAGAGTTGATCGATTAGGTACTGTGCTCTCTAAAATATCGGTATCTATTATTTGAATAAATTTGTGCCATATTAATCAATGATATTTATTTACTTTAATTTTTTTTTCTTGTTAACCCCTGTTAACAGTACAATAAAATATTAAAGTTATTAAAGTTTGCATCAATATTTTTATAAAAGCGTATCGAAACAATGTTTGAAATTTGTGTCATTATAATCAATGGCTTATTTTTACTTTTCAGAATAAAAACTTGTTTTGCGTAAAGGGCATGCGCGGGGAAGGGTTAGGCGCGTTCGGGGTTCATGTGCCGACCAGGCTACCTAGCGGTTCGTTTGTTTTCTATTATTACTCTATACATACATATAGTAATAGTAGTAATAAGTACGACAAAGACAAACAGCGATTTTTCAGTCGCTCTTCTTTATTTTTCATAGTAAAGAAAGCAATAATATAAAACTTAAGTAAGTTAAGGATAAATAATGGTGATATAACGTATGACTACACCGTAGTCCATAAGGGACTGCAACGGCGGATCTGTGTGCCACGGTAAACCTAGTTTACCATTTAAACAGTATTCTGGCAAATTGTTACAGATAATTTGTAACTAATAAATATGTCATTTATGCATCAAGGCGGTTTGTTTACAGTGTGGCTATCGTGAAACGCGAAAATCGAAATATCATTATTTGCCTCTCGGTTGGAGCAAAGGGCCGGGCTGGACTTAATAAATTTTTCATCAGTGTGATGTCATAATAAGGCTATGTTTTTATTAACTTATCGTATATAACACATAAAAATAAGCAACTTTTCTCTTTTCTTTAACACATTTTTTTAAACTCAATAATTTCGAAGTTATGGGGCCCTGAAGGTTGAGTACAATTTGGACTATTTTGGTTGGAATGGTGTCATTCTGACACATACTTTATTTTGCAGAATGTGTTAAAATTAGCAAGTTTTATAAGAAACATTTTTTTTACCCAAAAACTTCGAAGTTACCGGACTTTGAAGATGACTACATGGACTAATTTGGACTTAAAAAATAAAATGGCGACGGGGTATCATTATAACGTGTACTTTTAATGCTTTTTTCCGTATAGAATAACTTTTATATATAATTTTGACTTCGAAAAAAAACCAGCGATGGGGTATCATTATATAGCATATTTTTTATGATTTCACCGTATAGAATACGCTAAAATAAGCATGTTTTATTTGAAAAACTTTTCTCTAATCAAAAATTGCTGATTGGACATGGAACTTGTATATCATTTGGACTTCGAAAAAAACCAGCGATGGGGTATCATAATATAGTATATTTTTTATGATTTTACCGTATAGAATACGCTAAAATAAGCATTTTTTCTCTAAAATAAAAAATGGCCGTGATAATGGACTTTGTACTTGTATATGTATATGTAAAAGCGTGTTTCATTCGACAAACTTTTCTCTAAAATCAAAAATGGCCGAGATAAATGGACTTTGAACTTGTATATATTTTGGACTTCAAAATAAAACCATCGACGGGACGTCATTCTAACGTATACTTTTTATGATTATTCTGTATAGAATACGCTAAAATAAGCGTGTTTTATTGAAAAACTATTCTCTAAAATCAAAAATGGCCGAGATAATGGACTTTGAACTTGTATATCGGGACGTCATTATAACGTGTACTTTTTATGATTTTTCCGTATTGAATACGCTAAAATAAGCGTGTTTTATTCGAAAAACTTTTCTCTAAAATCAAAAATGGCCGAGATAATGGACTTTGAACTTGAACATAATTTGAAATTAAAAAAAAACCATCGACGAGACGTCATTATAACGTGTACTTTTTATGATTATTCTTTACAGAATACGCTAAAATAAGCGTGTTTTATAAAAGGAACTTTTCTCTAAAATCAAAAATGGCTGACATAATAGACTTTTAACTTGTATATAATTTGGATTTCGAAAAAGAACCATCGACGGGACGTCATTAAAACGTGTACTTTTTATTATTATTCTGTATAAAATATAGACGTTGAACATGAATATAATTAGGATTTCGAAAAAAATCCATCGAAGGGACGTCATTATAACATGTACTTTTATGATTTTTCTATATAGAATACGCCAAAATAAGCGTGTTTTACTTAAGAAACGTTTCTCTAAAATCAAAAATGGCCGAGATAATGGTCTCTGAACTTGTATATAATTTGGACTTCGAAAAAAAACCATCGACGGGACTTCATTATAACGTGTACTTTTTATGATTATTCCGTATAGAGTATGCTAAAATAAGCGTGTTTTATTTGAAAAACTTTTCTTTGTAATCATAAATGGCCGAGATAATGGACTTTGAACATGTATATCGGGACGTCATTATAACGTGTACTTTTTATGATTTTTCCGTATTGAATACGCTAAAATAGGCATGTTTTACTTAAGAAACTTTTCTCTAAAATCAAAAATGGCCGAGATAATGGACTTTGAACTTGTATATTATTTGGATTTCGAAAAAAAACCATCGACGGGACGTCATTATAACATGTACTTTTTATGATTTTTCCATATAGAATACGTAAAAATAAGCGTGTTTTATTTTAAAAACTTTGCTCTAAAATAAAAAATGGCCGAGATAATGGACTCTGAACTTGTTCCACCTTTTTGTAAAGGGTCGGCAACTCTGATGCTACTGCTTACCATCTGGCGGGCCTTACTTGTTTGCCACGTTATAAAAAAAAAGAGTGAAATAAGAATACAATAAAATAAAATAAACGGAATAAAAACAGAATCAATACAAAATGACAAAATAAAAACAAAATACAGACGAAAATAAAAAACAAAACTAAAAAAAAATAACACGTTAGTGTCGTGTAACAATCGGTTGGAACGAAGTAATATTATTTAATTTTTGACTTTTTCCTAATTTTTGTGTTTTTTGTATTTTTTGTATTTTTTGAATTCATGAGATTTTGAAATTTTAGAAATGTTTGAAATTTTTGATATTTTTGAAATTTTTGAAATTTTTGAAATTTTAGAAATATTTGAAATTTTTGAAATTTTTGAAACTTTTGAAACTTAAAACTTTTGAAACTTGAAACTTGAAATTTTTGAATTTTTTGATTTTTTTGCAATTTTTGTAATTTTTGAAATTTTTGAAATTTTTGACATTTTTGAAATTTTTGAAATTTTTGAAATTTTTTAATTTTTTGAAATTTTTGAAAAAATTTGAAATTAACTTTTTTCACTTTGTCGCTTTGTCACTTCTCACTTTCACTTTCACTTCACTTTCAATTTATTCTATTTTTCATTTTTTTAATTTCATTCCATTTCACATGTTTCTCAATGCTTTTTCGTGACGGTCACGTGACTTTTTTTCGCCTAGCCCCTCCATCCGCGAACCGTCCGATAAGGAACTTCGTTCCAATAAAACAGAACTAAATAAAAATTATACGTTGCGTTTTCTACCCATAATTCACGATGCTTGAAATCTTCGAAAATGCACTCGACAGTCTAGTCAAAACACAAACAAAGCGGCTACCGCTTAAAAGGTACGTATTGGCGAGACACGCACGAGTTCATTGCCCTACTCGCCGGCTTCCCGCGACTCGCTCCTCCGCTCAGTTCCTTTGTCGAGTATGTCAGCTTTATCACCCCGCGCGCGCCTCCGTGAGCAAGTACCTACATCGTAACAGCTAAGATGCCAGCGCCTGGTTGACCCATGGATTAGCTTGTTAAGAAGCGAGCCGGGGGTCTACTTCTAGTGGTCACTACAGAAGTAAGCCGAACAGGCGTGCCATCAAGGCCACGCGCTATAGTTAAGAAGATTTCCTCTGAACGCAAATATTGTTTCTGTTTAATTTTAGACGAAATATCATTGATGAAAGTGACACAAATTGAAATATCTACTTTAAAATCCCTTTTTGATTATTAGAATGTGAACTCTGATGACTTTAATAATTTATTAAAACGATAACAGTCTAAAAAAACTAAATTACCAAGAAACTTAAATTTTCATTGCTTAATTTGACACATATTGATTTTATTGACATATTTTGAGGTGATGATATAGTTAATCGTTATTTTATGAACTCTAATTTTTTATACGTAGTTTTTTAGCGTTGTCATACTATATAAAATTGCACTCGACGTAAATGACACAAACTAGTTTTGTACAACAATAAAACTGTTCTAAATACAAAACAGTTATATTTTCTAACTCTAATATTGTTTTACTCAAGTTATGGCAAGCTAAAAAAGTTAACCTCAAATTATTGAATTACAAAAAAAGCACCAATTGAATATGACACAAAACGCACTGAAAGATTCTCATGTACACACTGTATTTCCAACTTCAATAATAAGTGACTTTAGAATTTTCGAAACTTAACCCTCAAAATATTGCCAACGAGACGGGACTATAGATATTGGATAGTATTGCAGTACTTTTGTAAATACTTATTTATACACTTGACTGTACATAAAAGACACCCCTAATTTGAAGTTAGTGAAGTGGAGATTACGAGTCTCTAAGTTTTTAAAGAATATTTATTGGTAATATGTATAATATTTACTGGGAATTTGTAGTTTCCTGCTACCCAGAGGTTGTCTGGTGGAGATCGCTTTTTAGCGATAAGGCTGCCTGTTGTTACCTAGTTTTTATCACTGTATATTTTTCTCTTTTCACATGTGGTGCACAATAGAGAATATTTCTTATTATTATTCTCTTTATTTATTTTTTCTCTTAGGTTAGGCTATTTAGAATATTTTTATACAAGTAAAATACAAAAATACATCTAAAACAACAAAAACATTATTAAAAACCTAACCTACGGTGCCGCCGGCAACGGAGCAAGGCCCAGGCTAGCGGTAGTTAGGGCCGCAGAGAGAGGAACCTTCGGACTATACGCTCCGTGTCCAGAATAACCGCCTTCTGAATCTGACCCTTGATCCAACCACAACCCCGTAGCGAAAGTATCTCTAGATGTTGGTCGAGACTCTTCGTTATTATTATAATGGATATAAATAAATATAAATATTATAGGACAATCTTACACAAATCGACCTAGGCCCACAGTAAGCTCAATAAGGCTTGTGTTATGGGTACTAGACGACGATATATATAATAGATAGATATAGATAAATACTTAAATACATAGAAGGATATTAAATTCGTGATTTGTAGGTTATTTTTAGATGTACTAACAACATGTATAAATCAGATTTCTCACAAGCCAGACGACCCTAAGCCCTTAGACGACGACATTATAGGTATGATATACACCGTACAACCGACATTATATGATATACAAAATTAGGAGTCTTAGCGAGAGTACATAAAATTATTTCAATAGATCGTTACGCCAAAAATAACTTTGTGTAACAAGTTTATTTTTAAATACAAGCGTATTGAAACTCAATCGTGCGTAAGCGAATCGCAAAAGAAACTCCGATAACGCTATCAAGGCGCGCATAAAGAAATTAAGTAAATTAGAAACCAACAAACCAAATTATAAAGTTCTTGAGAAATTCATCGGTGAAGATTTTTAAAAGAAACTGCAGCTATTTCGGTGGACGTGAAATAGGCTTAGTACGTAAAAATAAAATATTTGTCAAGTATATCACTTTATTGTAATATTTGGAGTGTCAAGTATGAGAAAAGTTATTTATTATATAAGCAAAGTTGTTGTTTAACTTCTCGCGCTTATATTGAGATCCGAGCCAGCGAAAAATGGAAACTAGAGCGAGCTAGGGACTTAAGGCAAGAGAGGTTGAATAAACATTGCTACTGAGTAGAATACAATATTTTTCCCCAGACCGCCGCGGGAAAAATACAAATTATAAAACATTAAAAGTCAAATGAATACCTTCAAAATTTGAAATTCAAAATCATCTCTTTATAGTTCATCCTGCCAGATGACGAGAAGAAACAAGTCAAAACTTGCAAGAAATTGCTTTCCCCACATGTGGATACAATGCGTTTTTCCCCTCCGCTTTCAAGGGATAAAGATCGCCTTTCCGAGATAGAGTGGTGAAAAATATATATTTTGTTGTATTTAATATTTGTATCGTAGTATTCATAACCTAATGACGAGAGTGGCGATATTTTCCTTTGTAATTAAGAACGAAGTAATCCCTTGAACATAACAGATCAGACTAAAGTAGATGTACCAGAATGCGGGCATTAGAAAAGAACGGCGGTATGTTGCGAATTTTGTCACCCTTTGAAATTATAACCACAATACGAGTACACCATGTTATAGTCTCTCTACAGTTAAGAAAATATTACAATATACGAATAACAACACCCATCACATTCTACTTAAGTATCCGACTTTAAACACAATTGACAATTTGATTCTAAGACGCTATGTTTCAGACGAGCGGCTTAAAAATTTGCCAAGGTAACGGAACCCCAAAAGCTCAAAGCTTATTAAAGATACGAGGCGGCTTCAAAACATCTCCGAGTACTTACACTCTCAAGTTAAGAACAAAACTCAATATCAAAACGTCCCCCTAACAGGGGAAACACTCCAGAAAAATAAATCACCTTAAAGTCTTATTTCTCCGCTCCATTGAAAGTGCCAGCTTTTATCGCTCACAGTTCAAATTAGAAGTTACTTTTTACCCCAAGTATTGAAGTTTCCAAGCCGATATTGAATTTTTACTATGTCTCGGAAGTTTAGGGAATTTAATATGTGGAATGTCACATTTTCTGTACCGGAATATTTAGGTTGAAATGTTTGGAGAGTTGCACAGATGTGCGTATGCAACCGACTTTAAGATTTCGAAGTAAGAGGTTCTCAATACGTCGGGATCTTTGTTTTTGCTTGTGTTCACTGATTATTCGAACACGGCTGGACCAATTTGGAAAATTCTTTTTTTTCTTAAAGATACACTGAGAAATCGAGGGATTTAAAAAAAAAATTATAGTGAAATATTTTTTACAGTTTTGGAAAGGTGGAGTCTACGTGAAGTCGGTTCTTTATTGTTTAAAATTATATATATTTCAGATGTGTAGTACAGTCATCTGCAAAGCAAACATTATATGATACGTTCTTATAGCTCTATGTATCCGATCTTGTCAGATATTTTTGTACACGGTGATGTGTCTTAAATTATTGTAGATTACTGTGCCTAGACAAAGTTTAGACCAGCGTACGTAAGCGCATCAAAGTCAAACTACCTCTAAAATTGTATTATAGGTTCAAACCAAATAAGAAAGAGGACCCTCAGTTAAAGTTTTGTTAAACAAAATTAAAATGAATTTTATAAGGTTTAAATATATACAATTTAGCAGCATGTAAACAACTTTATTACAAAAGCAAAAGTAAGTACCTAATTTTATTACAATTTTCCACGTGGACTCTTTCCTTCGCACGTGTGAACATTATGTATAAAGGCAGTACCTACGTGAATACGATGACGAGTTGTCAAATCTTTATTTCATTGCCTTGTGTATGTTTGAGTACTAATTAACTACTTGGTAATTAAGTATATTTTTAATTGTTTCGGTAAAGGTACCATTTGAATGTTGGTGCTCAGGCTTTTAATTTATTCTCAAATGTAATATTAAAATTGTTTAACGTACGCCGTAAGCGCCAACCTCCAAATAGTACCTTGGCCAAAATAATGACACACATTTTCTTACTACTACGGGAACAGCTACGAGATGAAATTGTAAGAGAGAGAAAATTATTAAAATATTAAATGGAATTCTAAAGGTCATTACTCATCACGTAGTCTCGCGAGAAAGCGTTTCAAAATTAATGAATTATGAAATTAAATGAGAGTCAATTGCACCTTTAACGAAAATTAAGAAAAAAAAATTATTTTTTTTTTAGTTACGAAAATTATGCATATATTTGTTTTTGTACATGCAAATGTAGAAAAGAAAATTAAGAAATGATTACATAAGGTACCTACAAAAAAATAACCATTATTGACAGGAATAAATGCATTTGGAAAAGCTTCTATTTGTTTTTTTTTTGTTGTCTATACCTTCCAGAGAGATCTGACATTATTCCGTTAGGTTTCGATACCTATAGTATAGTGATGATGAAACATTTGAATTCAGAAATTTTGCGAAAGAATTGTTGGATGCGAAAATTGCGAATTGATCAAAATATACAAATAAAGTTAAATTAAAAAAATCTATTGATCTATTGATTGGCTTCACAATTTCAAAATTTCACGATTTTTTAAAGTACAAACAAAAAAAAAACCAGTGAAACCATTATATTAGTTATTACCATTTTACTGTAAGATAAATTGTATGTTTTACAGTGAATATGGTTGTTCACTATAAAAATAGCAATTTCATTAATTTTCCATACTTTAAACAAGGTGATTATTTGATCGTGACGTCACTTTTGCTCGTCATTTTGTTAGGAGTTTTTGAGAAACAAATGCAAATCTCAGCCTTTAAGTCTTATTTGTGTTGCTTTAACTCAATTGGCCCTATATAGACTATATTATGTGATCATCACAACAAAACGAATCGATTGCTACCATACCAAAATTCATCATGCCTATTGCGGCACAAGATAATTAAATAGACATTTGATCGGCTCAAAGATTACTAGAAACGATAGGATAACGAGTCTTTGTTGCTGAAGAAAAAAGAGTTTTTAATTTACTAGATCTTCTTCTTCTTGTGCCATATCCTCATCGGACGTCGGCGACCATCTCTCGGAACTTATTCCTATCATGTGCCATTCTGATCAGGTTGGCAGCGTCTTGAATATGAGTCCAGTTTTTAATATTATCCATCCAGGCTAGCTTCCTTCTTTCTCTACTTCTTTTGCCCTCTATTTAGCCTTTTATTATTTTCCTTAGAATTTGATTTACAACTATGTAATAATATGTATTAAAAATTCCCTCCACCCTCGTCACTAATTTGATACAGTAAATCGACAATGAATCAAATTATGGATGAGGGTGGAAACACTTTCCCGGACCTCTATAGTTAAATATGTAGTCGGCGGTACGAAGTTCGCCGGGTCAGCTAATATATAAAAGCTAATTTGATTGGATAAAGATTGTTACTCTTACCTAGAGAGCCTCGGACACATTATTTAAATCTGTTTCATCTGCCGTACTGACTATTCGAGGATTCATCTTCTCTTTCGCTTCCGTTGTGTACCAATAAGGGAAGTATGGTTGAACTCCCTGCCGAGGTTTTCCCAGCGGGCTACAGTATGAGGTTCTTCAAAAAAGGAGTGAATAGGTACCTAAAGGGTAGGCAACGCGCATGTGAATCCTCTGGGGTTGCAGGCGTCCATAGGCTACGGTAACTGCTTACCATCAGGTGGGCCGTATGCTTGTTTGCCACCGTCGTAGTATAAAAAAAAAAAAAAAAAGATATATTTTTGGCAGAAAAATACACATGAAAGTTATTGAATAGATATTGAATATCATTATACTTTGGAATACCTACTGTTGAACTTCTTTCAATATAGACGGGGTTAAAACATTAAATGATTTGAAGGGTACGCGGAAGGAACATATCTAGTCACTTTTTTTGTAAAATGATATTTTTATATCAACATGTAGAGCTTGCAATGAACTATTAGTAACAACTTCTGTTACAGATGTAAATTTTACCGTATATCTACTTCTTAACTCATAAAAACCATCTAGTTACGAAAATAGTATGGTTAATTGAATCGTTCCAAATTTTAAAAGCGCTATAACTCAAAATGTTGTCAATGTGACTAGACATGTTCTTTCCGTGTACCCTTTATTTGCTAAAACATGGCTAAAACAGACCTCTAAATTCTATTACGTTTGCTTAACGAATCGTAAAAATCATGATAGCCAGCACAAAGGCTTATTTGGAAAAAGTATAAATATAAAACGGGAGAGTGACTCCTCAATGGTGCGGAACAATGAATCCTTGAAGGATCTTGACATCACCAGAAATGGGAAACAAAGGGAATCATTTGTCAAAACTGTCGGCCAGGTTTGGGAATGAATTTTGTTTGTAACGGGGACTGCTTTTTTAGGGTTTCGTATTTTTTAATTTTTAGAACGATGGTGGCATACAAACATGTGGCCCGTATGATGATAAGAATCTGCCGTAGCCATTGGAAGCAACTACCGAGGTGTTACATGCACACCCTTAAATATAAAGTAGGACGGCTAAAGAGACAATAGGGTCCCATGTTTTTTCTGGTCTGTGCATGTCGTCAACACATTTTATTACATCACCTGTACTGCATGGGGTTAGTTTGCTATTTAATTTATTAGACTATTTCAGTATACTTAGTAAAAGTATTGCTAGGCGAAGGCATCGACTCTTCTCTATTCGGAGCTGTGCGTAGTATTTTCCCACCATACCTTATAGAGTGCGTTTAATTATATGGCTAGCATCTCATTTTCAGTATACCTTTTGTGATGTCCCGCGAATCCCACTCAGTAGCCATTTTCGCCTATCTTTTTGGATTCCATTTTATAATATTTGATAAAATTTGAAGTTTTACTTTTAAGCTTGATTAGTCCATGAAATGATATTTTTTACCCCTTTAATGTCGATACAAATCAAAAGTTATAAAATGTTAGACTAACAAAAGTGGTCAATCTCACGGCTCACGGTGGTCATTATCGCTTTACTAAGATAAAGCCCATACCATTTAATTTTTATCTTATTTATCGTATATCGTCATGCATATAGATATGCATTTCTTCCCTGGGGTAGTAGTAGTGGGAAAGCAGATTATAAAGAAAATCCAGTGAGTGCTGCGAGGTCCAGATGGGACAGTGCAGCTGCCAAGTTTGTTACTCGTTTAGCACCACTCAGGGATCACGTGTAGGGTTGTTCTTCCTACGGACGCAGAGTTACATTGATCCACCTTACCATTGAGAAAATGAAACAAAATATGAAGCTCAAAATAAGGGAAATAATTTAAGCAGTTCTACACTGCAAAGTACTGGTCTCTAGAAACATGTTACATGATGACACTTTGATAAGTAGGTAAACGTCTTTGACGTAAAACGCATTTGAGCTGAAATCAGCGCGAAATTCAACTATAAAGGACAAAAATCTGGCGGAAAATGGAAAAGCCAACTTTCGACAAATTTCCTATTTCCGGCTGAATTCCATGCTGGATTCCGCTCAACAGTTTGTTGCGTCTTATTATGTCTACGGAACCCCGCAACGACACAACTAATACTTTCCACTCAGTAGCCAGTTCTCTTTGTTTATTACATACAATTGAAAGAGGAAAAGCGATCTACAGCAAAGTCAAAAAGTTGAAAAGTTGTTAATTGTTAAAACTAATTATTTGTGATCAAATAATCTTCTCTAGGTCGCGGGAGTCCGCTGGATGCGGGTGGCGCAGGACCGGTCATTGTGGCACTCTTTGGGGGAGGCCTATGTCCAGCAGTGGACGTCTTTCGGCTGATATGATGATGATGATGAATCTTCTTTTGACATCAAATTGACAACAAAACAAAATATCGTTCTGACATCCAAAGACTAAAACGTTCGCCTTGTCATATTAACGTCAAACAATATATTTTAGATTTTAATTTCATATACTTAAACTTGATATCTATTTGATAATAAGAAAATTGTAATCCAATCATCACTTTTGAAGGGTTCATTCCTGTTCAATTATCAAAATATAGTTAAACCAGTAGCAGTTTATAATCATAAAAATAAAGGCCTTACGGTTTTTTAGACCTTTACGAAGCATTTTCACTAAATAGCGTGAAACCCATAATTAGAAGCAAAGCATAGAAGCCAATAAAGTTAAACTAAATTATTGAAGCAAATTAACACTAAATACCAAGGATGATTAAGACATGGATTGACAATGCCTATACAAAATCGTGTTCCTTGAACCTTCAGGTTATACGTCTGATTTCGGTACTAAGTGCCACAGTGCCACAGTGCACAGAGACGAGTTATTCTGTTAGCGTTAAGCGTCGAACAAAATATTAGAAACTAAGATTTAGTGTTTGTATTGACCGATAGATGACGCTGGTGCTTTAACCTGAAATAAAGGAACGCGATTTTGTATGGATATTGTTAATCCATTGATACCTAGTAAACGTGCTACGCTAAAACAAAATTAATTATTACAAAAATGTCCATAAACCAATGACGAGTTGTTAGCCGATAATCACATTAAAATTATAATGCTACTAAAATTATAATTGCGATAGTTTGTAGATTTAAATGTTTGTTTCTCATTTTCGGTGCCTTTAAATGTATAATTTCATAATATTACATGTATGTATATGTTACATTTATGTGTATGTACATGTACTTACCCAAGAATTACTTGGGCTACTAATACGACAAGAAATCCACTATATTAGGGGTACTATAAAATAACCAGCAGGCTGCAGCTACAGATAGTCATGGCAATCTAATAGCAACTTTAAGATCTACGTCAAACAGATTAACATCGTATGATCGTTGAGAACAGATACAAAAGGCAAAATATCCCTATTTGTTATTTATGTGCATTGAAAAATCAACCTCATTCACTACATCACACAGTTGAGTATAACATAAACAATTTGCTACAGTAACGTCAAATCTTGCAATTGCAGATTTGTCCATCCATACAGTATTATGTAACTCACATGTTTCATCAAAATCCAACCTTGTTTTTTATGGCATAAAGTTGAAAGTTACATTGGCAGCATGCTGGATTTATGGCCTGTGGATTGTAAGGTTCGTTTCTCTGCATCGCGTCCAACGACGTGCCGCTCGCGGTCAGCAAGAGGATTACGGAGAGTCAACTGTAAGTTAATTTACTTCACATAAATAACTGAGTCTTTGCTTTAATAGGCTGGTTGCTTGAAAGGAATGTAATCCAAGATATTATGGAATGGCTACACAAAATTTATCTCAACTATAAAATGATTATGCTCGGAGGCTTAAATTGAAGAATATAATATGTGACACTTTTTGGAAAAGGTACAATTTGGCGACCGGCGCTTAGGATTTTGTACAACGTAAGCACCTTCCGTAAAATTATTCCTTTTCAGAAAAGCGTCAAGTTGGTTTGATTTTAATTTGATATTGAACAGGATTCGACCTATCAAAAAACATTTGGCTTATTCAGATCATCCTTTTCTTGTTATTGGTTATGTGGATGTCAAAAATAAGTTTCTCAACGTGTATTTCACTAATGCTATTTTATTTATTTTTATTTATTTTATTTGGGGCACCAACAGCAATACAACAAATGATACAAAACTTAAATAACAGAGAAAAAGCCAATAATATATGACCACAAAAATATAACTATCATGCAATAACAAGTGGAAATAATAAGTGAATACCAA
The DNA here is from genome assembly GCA_947086415.1 of Pammene aurita. NCBI lineage: Eukaryota > Metazoa > Arthropoda > Insecta > Lepidoptera > Tortricidae > Pammene > Pammene aurita. Next base: position 27,339,197 of record OX352305.1, read on the forward strand.
TACTAAACTACTAAATACTATACTTAAATCAAAAGTTTTATTGTTATTTATTGTGAGACAAAGATGGTTTTGATGCCATTTTGGTAAATAAAAATTTAAAGATATAATACCGCTACCGAATTGGTAGGTTTTGTAATTTTCAAAAATCATGTTGTAACAATAATATACACGTATTCTTGTTTTATTTATATTTAAGCTATTTGCGTCTTTCATTCCTAATTCACTATTGTCTCTTCAAATCATGTAATTGAGCAACTCATTGGTCGCAATCAAAATCAATTGACCAGTGTCCGTTCCGTCTGCGTCTAGCTTGACTCAATATCATCGCTTAAAGAAATATCAACCCTATATTGTACATGTTAAGAATGGCATTGGCTGTACTCAGAATTGTAACTAAGGACCTTTAAGCTGTTAAGGTAAGACGTAATAGTGCAGGCTTTGTCATGGCTGACACCGTTGAATGGGAAATGATTTGCGTAGGTAAGGGTTGATATTTACGGAGCATTTACATCATAGATATCATAATAGGCCAAGCAAATAAGTTCTATAAAAAGTGTTTTGAAGAATTAATTCCCAGCAGGCTGTAAATCGCTTTAATACCTTCATGTGGTCCTAAATGCATGTAATCCGAGTTTGCCCAATCCCAAGAGGTGTGCATAACTTTTTAGCGAAATTTTTGCTCTTTGTCAGGTTTTTGCTTGTAGCTCGAAAACAGTACGTCCGACAGAAAATGTCATGTATATCAATATTAAAGAGGGTTAAATTCTGCGTCGAGTGAGTAACTTCACTTCTAATTCGGTTCAGCGGTACAGCCGAAATCAAAACTTATAAACCGGGAAAATGTCTCATTTAATTGAAAAACTCGTATTTTGACTTCCATACCACGTATCTTTGAGACAGATGACTCCTGTTGAAAAACCTATAGAATAAAAGTTGTAGAGAATACAATTTCAAGTTATATCAATATCTCAATTTTCAAGTAGAGTCATTTTGAAAGACTAAATTTGGCATGAATTCAAAATCAGTTTTTTCTAAATCCTTCTGAGTTGCATATTTTCCATAAAATATGAGGTGTGAGGCGTACATTTAATGCATCGTTACAACTGAAAACATTTAATTGCATATTTCTAAAACGTATCTAATCAGAAAACTATTTATACACCGTGTTTTATTTTCATTTCCGGTAATTCCAAGGGTACATTACCGAGTTTAACTTAAGTATATTTCTTAAAGACGCTAGTGTCCCAATTTTTTCGTCTTTCTGATTGTGTATATTTTTCTTTTAGTCTGAGGACCCGCTATAAAGTCATGTAACTGTGTGTTAAGTCAATACAATATTAATTTTGTACTAAGCAGAAACGTCTGCAATCGTAATTTTAATTTTATAATTGAAATAAAAATGGAAAGATTCGGACCAGTGTTCTGAAAGGTCGCAAGTTCGAATCTTGCTCGTCGCGGTGAATTTTTAAATTTTTCTTTCAATTATAAAACTTTCAATACAAATTGTTTCCTTTGTGTCGGATTGTTAATGTTCGAAATTTCATTGACGTCATAATGTTCAATTGTTTGGTTGAGTTAATAACTATACAGATTGGGAAATCAATCAATAAATACTGAACCTATTTGACTTAACGCACAGGTGCATCATTTTGTAGTGGGTTCTCAGAGTAAAAAAAATAATTAAATGTATGTTTACACAATTAGAAGGCATTAATAAAATATCGATTACCTCAGAACTGGAGCTAAGTAGGACACTGGCGTCTTTGAGAAATAAACCTAAGTTAAGCTCAGGAATATACCCTTGAAATTACCGGAAATAAAATAAAACACGGTGTATAAATAGTTTTTTGATTGGGAACGTTTTAGAAATTTGCAATTAAATGTTTTTAGTTGTAACGATGCATTAAATGTACGCCTCACACCCCATATTTTATGGAAAATATGCAACTCAGAAGGATTTAGAAAAAACTGATTTTGAATTCATGCCAAATTTAGTCTTAAAAATGACTCTACTTGAAAATTGAGATGTGGATATAACGTGACATTTTATTCTCTACAACTTTTATTCTATAGGTTTTTCAACAGGAGTCATCTGTTTCAAAGATATGTGGTATGGAAGTCAAAATACGAGTTTTTCAATTAAATGAGACATTTTCCCGGTATATAACTTTTGATTTCGGCTGTACCGCTGAACCGAATTAGAAGTGAAGTAATTCACTCGACGCAGAATTTAACCCTCTTTAATATTGATATATATAACATTTTCCGTCGGACGTACTGTTTTCGAGCTACAAGCAAAAACCTGACAAAGAGCAAAAATTTCGCTAAAAAGTTATGCACACCTCTTGGGATTGGGCAAACTCGGATTACATGCATTTAGGACCACATGTAGGTATTAAAGCGATTTATAGCCTGCTGGGAATTAATTCTTCAAAAAAATCTAATTTTCTTGGCCTATAAGCATAGGCTTATAGGCCATGAAAATTAGATTTTTTTATTATTCAATCAATCGATTTGTTAAAAGAACCGTTACAAGAGATGTTAAAAAACAAGCATGTTTGTATTAAACACATTATTTTCTTATTAGAAGTACATACACTCTATTATACATACACAAACATACACACATACACACACACACACTAACACACATCAAAGTGCACTCCCGTACAGATAAGCTAGATTTATATTTTGTTTAAAAGTTCAATTGTATTGCTGTTGATGAAGTTGCTTGTTGCTTATTGCTAAGCTGGTCAACTTATCAGTTAAGCATCATAAATTTCCTAACAAATTAAAAGAAGCGATAGTTCGACCCATTTATAAAAAAGGTGATCATAAATCTTTCTCAAACTACAGACCTATAGCAATATTATCTAGCATTGACACAATTATAGAGAAAATGTATAGTGAACCAGCTTAGCTCTTATATTAGTAAATACAATAATTTAGATTCCTGTCAGCATGGCTTTCAAAAAGGCAAAAGTACCACAACTTTATTGACGAACTTTACAGATGAGATTAATGGTTACCTTAATGATAAAAAAAATGTGTTGGCTGTATTCTTTGACTTCAGAAAGGCGTTCGATACTCTGGAATCAAGCACCTTACTGAAGGCAATGTACGAGTGCGGTGTGAGCGAGCCGCTGAACGAATGGTTCCGTGACTATCTCACATCGCGCTCCTACAAAGTTAAAGTTAGGAACACCTATAGTCGAGAACGTACAGTGGAGTGCGGAGTTCCTCAGGGTTCGGGATGTGGTCTCGTCTGCTACTTGATGCACGTTAACAGCTTGTGCAGTGTGCTGCAGCATTGCTCAGCGCATATGTTCGCAGACGACTTCTGTGCACTGCGCGCAGGCACTGACCTTGAGGACACATTCCGACTCGTCCAGCAAGATATAGACTCGGTGGTCAAGTGGTCTCACGACAATGGGATAGTTCTCAATACTGATAAAGCCAAGTTACTGATTATTCATTCCCCGTATCTATCACCTTTAAACAACCATAATAATATGTTCCTAAATGCACACACCTTTGTTTGCCTCCACCAAAACATGTCTAACTGTACCTGTGAACCTATAGAAAGAGTCAAATGTATTACATACTTAGGTATGCAAGTAGATGAACATTTTTCCTGGTCATACGATGAAAACTATATTTGTGATAAACTTAGAGTTCTTTTAGGCAAATTTTTCCAAGTTTCAGAGTTCCTACTAGCACTTTAAGATGTTTGTATCTGTCATTAGTAGATTCTATACTGAGTTATGGTCTCGATAGCTATGGACTTACAATCAAAACCAATATTGATAGACAAAAAAAAAAAAACAAATACAAAAATAACAACTTATAGACAACTATTTCAAATTTGCAAAATATTACCTGTAAGTTCAAAACATAAATATTTACTTGCTTTAAGTAGCCATATGTGGCTACCTTGATTATAATTCAGACAATTTTCCATTGAAACCTCCCGATCATACATATAGTACTAAGTCCATGACTTCTGGTAAACTATTCGTTACGAGAATTAATAACTATTATGGGGACAGAACGCGTAAAAAACGCATCCCATATATACTCAATAGTTTACCGGAAGCCATTCGATGCGAGAAAAAATATGCTTTATTTAAGAAAAGATTAAAAGAACATTTCCTAGATATAGCTTTATAGATTGTTAACTTAATAAATATTTGTTTTATATGAGACTGCGGATCCCACAGTCAAACTATTGTCATAGTTTTGTGGGACAATGTAATAGTTTTTAAGTTAAACATTGTGTATATTAAATAAATAAATAAATAAAGTATTAGCTGAGTGGTTAAGGCGTTTAACATGGCCGACGTACCTATAAAAACACGACTTTTAAAATTTATCAATAGGTACTTAAATACATTTCTCGCTAACATAATGTAGGCTAGCACAGTCATATTCTTAACGCTAGTCAAATACATATTGGGGCTCGTTTTGATTTTTGTCGCAGATGTACATGGAGGATATGGAGGTTTAAATCATTATGTTTTCAATCACTGTAAAGCAACAAGTAAATAGATGTCAGAGGATATTGGATACGTAGACGTACATAAGTTTCGAAAAACTTTTTGGTAACTCGTTTATATAATGTTATTAATTTCAATTAAATGACAAAACCCTACACCATTAATATTCATGCTTTATCTTGCATTTACTTCATTATTAGCTCCGGTCCGTAGCTTCGACCACCTAGAAGTTACCAAACCCTAAAACTGCGTTTCCACCAGAGATGAGCGAGAATGCGTTGGGAGCAATGTGTTTTTTAAGAACCAATAGAATTGCTTCATTTGCTTATCCTTGCACAAGGCAGCTCTAGGATTGGTTCTTAACAAACACATTCCTCGCAACGCATCCTCGGTCATCTCTCGCGGAAACGCAGGCTAAATGAAATTACCAAACCCTCCTGGGGACCGATTCTTATATTTTTAATACACGACGGTGGCAAACAAGCATACGGACCGCCTAATGGTATGCAGCTATCGTAGCCTATGGACGCCTGCAACTCCAGAGGTGTCATATGCATGTTGCCGACCCTTTACAAAAGGGAGGATTCACTATGTTGACGGCTAAAGGAACATGACGGTCCCTCATCGTCAACACACTGGGTCCTCTTTCAGCTCTTTTCTTCAACCGAAAACTGACTGTCTTAAGTGAAACCACATTGAATCATTCAGTAAATGTGTAAAACTCGCATGCATGTCCACGCTTCACAGTTTGGCATATCGAATATATAGACAGAGAGCTGGCTACGTATAATGAAATTCATAGTTTTTTATGTCCGCAATAATACGGAATATTTTTGTTCATATGTTAAAATATAGGCCCTGTAATATAAACGACATAGTTTGAGCAGGTTTTACTTATTTTGGTATTACTTTTTTCTAATTGCAATATTTTGTATATATGTCATCTCCACGCATTTAAGCCGTCAGATTCCCGGAGCTAGTAAGAATAAGGACAGTATAGCAAACTAACTAGACGGGTTTCGTTGCTCTCATTATTGTGTCATATCTGACGTAGCCAGCTCTTAGTCTAACAGGGGTTCCACTTGCCCCACATTACTCCCGCTTACTTTACTCCCGTACTTAAAACGAAGTTGAAGTGCCAAACTTGATTGACTCCTAAATCCATTTAGATATTTTAATTAAACATACCTATTTTCCCATTTATGATAGATATAGAAGATAGGATGATTCATTCATGACGTACACAATATTACATAAAAATTTACATACAAACAAAATAAAGACGAATTGGTATAGCACCACGAAATGGACCCTACTCAGCAAAATGCTAGCTAGTATGTCAGCTAGCACTGGTCTTCCGTAGGGCCCACTTGGTGATGCCACGACAGATAACACAAACTGAAGACAAAAAACCGGCCAAGAGCGTGTCGGGCCACGCTCAGTGTAGGGTTCCGTAGTTATCCGTCCGTCACAGTAAGTGTCCCCACTTAAGAGTTAAAATAACACCGCCATGTTGGATATGATATGAGCGTTCCACGTACAGCGACATCTATCGGGAAATTAAGTAATCTATTGCGCGCGAGCTTAAAGTATGGTAGATAGTTGATTACGAAACCCTAAAAATAGAAAACAAAGTTATACTTAACACAAACTGAATGAAAAAACTACACATGTACAGGAAAATACAAAATACATATGGGATAGTATAAAAACATATAAGGGACATACACTACAGAAAAAACATTAATTTATGTACTTATTTACTAAATGCAACTAGTGTCGTGACTCAAAGACTGCTTCTGCTGGTGATCGAAGATATTTTTTTAAGTTTATTTCTAAAACTAACAACGTTTTGGATGACGATACGTTTCAGAATAAATAAATAAGTTAAATCAAAGAACAATACAAAACATTCTTCAAAGCTGTCCTCTCTTTGTATGAAATCCGAGCAAACCTCAAGTCAAACAATAAACTGTAACAATCCTTCGTAATTTCGACTTGCGACTTAGCCCCACGTTTGACGTGTATGTATACCCGGCGAAAGAGATCACGGGGCCTTATCAGTGAAGCCATAAGAAGGAGAGATTACAGGTCATGTTGCCAAGTGTACGTTCGATGACGACGGTATAATGAAAGTGATGGTGTAATCTATAGAAGTCTGCGTTTAGCAAAGATTTTGACATATATTTTTGAATTGAATCTTCCGACCGTTTTATTTCTGAGAATATTTAATAAGTAGTCGATTGTCTGTTTTGAACTTTTTTGAGGATTGTGAGATGTGCATGGAAGTTTCCGCTGGTACCATACTAATAAAAAGTCAATTGTCTGTTTTGTTTCCGATGCGACAATACTAACCAAAATTGTGGACTTTTATTTCACTTAGTTTTGTGTTCAGAAATAAGAAAATTTAAACTAAATCTGGTTTAATACCTAGAGGTATGAATATTTGGTAATAAATCACATGGACCAAACAAGGACATAGCCTGGCGATGATATAGTTATTTATATAGATCAATAATACATTCATTAGACGTATACAAAACATCCAAAACTCAAGAACAAAGTATTCACGAAAGACAAACACATTGCCTTTACTGGAATCGATACCAAGACTTCTAGCTCCGTAAGTAAAGTTAATGACTACCAACTAATCTATAGACACCGATAAAATCCATGACCAAATATTTTGTACTGATTTAATCTCACACGATTTCCATTCATTCTCCACTGCCTTCGACCACGAGCGTTACGGCACGCTCGAAACGTCAGGAAAATAATAAAAGTAAGTGTACGCGATTAAGTCCCGTTTTTGTCAAAATAATTACCAAATATTTTGTTAAAAATCGCTCTTGCTCATCCGTCAAACCAAACCTCAGTCGTGATAAACCTGAATTGATCTGCCTCTTGTAGGCCATTCTTGCGTATAATTGACTCTTCCCTTTCATTGGCTGCCGAATCCTACCATATAGAACCACGAACACACGGAGAGCTGTCGGTTAAGGGGGGAGGGGGATTAGGAGAGCACACAGGCGTTTTAGAAACGTACCTATATATAGGGCAGGTGTTCCGGTTTTGGTCACTTTGTCTATTTAGACGTCCGTCATTTTGCGTAAATAAGGAAATAAGACACTCTTTAAGTACTGAGTCATTGAAAATATATTACTATATTTATATGAAACTCCGCTGTTAAGATTCTGACATTAGATCTTATTTTATCTCTAATAAAATGTGAGAAAGGGGCGCAGGAGCCAGTTTTGGCCACTTTTTTCCATGGCTCCTGACAACAGTTACTTGACATATGACAGTGCCATCAGTGCTACCATAATTTAGTCTTTTTAACTATAAACCGAAGACTTGTAAATTTGTCAACACCTTAATAAAGTCGAAAGTGGCCAAAACCGGCACAGTGCCAACAACCGGGTCATCTGCCCTACGTTTTGGGTGAGCTGTTAACACGAATTATTCATAAGTAATTATTTAAAAAACGGAAAGAATTAGTAGCACATAATTTGTAAAAAAGGTAGATAATAATTAGTACCAGTGCACGTGATAAATGTTATAACTACTATAGTTACCAGTAGCAGCAGGTCGAAAATATTCCTAGGCAAGTCGGAGCTAATTCAGCGTTCCTTTTTTTCGTGAAGAAAAAGTGGTGCTTAGTCAGAAAATTAGGCAAATCTATGGACGCCCAACAATAAATAACTAAAACAACAAACGTCATCTTTTCAACCGAAAAACGTCCACTGCTAGACAAAAGCCTCCCCCAAAACCGCAAACCAACAACATACGGGGTTATTATTATTTTAACAGTGATTTTGAAATTTATTTAGAGCGGAGATTTTTGTTGATTTATTTTCATTTAGAGCGGTTGCTGAGGTGGGTCTTTGCTGATTTCAAGGATTATTTTAATACGATTCTTTAGTTCGAGCAATTAAACCTTTTCCAAAATATAGACACAAATGATTAGAATTTTTATTTTCTACAATATTTTGTTATATTCAATTATCCATTAATAAAATAGCCTCAATTGTAGGTTAATGACAGGAGACAAAGAGGATTTACCTAGAGGTTGCTAGACCGTTTGATAACCGAAGCGCTATTCCAACTTAAACAATCGGTTCTTGATCTGATATTCACACTTGTGAGGCATTTCAATCGCACACAAATACATAAAGTACCTACAAGCAAAGTGCATCGCGAGTGTTTGTCAAATTAAGATCAGATTCATTTCGTTCAAATCTGGAGCAGAGCCGGGTATGTCCTTAAACTACGTCCAAAAGCGAGGTATGGGTACTGCGAATGTAATCTCGCTATGTGTGGCAGGGCACAGCTCAGCGAATGTCATCACGGTAAAATCTGGAGCAGAGTCCGACTGGGGAAGGACCTCCACCTTACATAATACCACAGCCAAATAGCACTAGACTCAACTCATAGTGTTGTATTCTTGCTGGTGAGTAAGGTTGCCAAAGAGGACCCAGTGTGTTGACGACGAGGGACCGTCATGTTCCTTTAGACCATAGTGAATCCTCCTTTTTTGTAAATGGTCGGCAACGCGCATGTGACACCTCTGGAGTTGCAGGCGTCCATAGGCTACGGTTGCTGCTTACCATCAGGCGCGCCGTATGCTTATTTGCCACCGTCGTGGTATAAAAAAAAGATTTTTTAAATTCAAAAGCCGTTTGGCTTTCATTCCGACATTGCCAAGATTTCAACTCGACAGTGCGAAGCTTTGAGGTCGCTGACGCGAGTAATTCATCTTGGAAACCAATCGAATGGTTTAAGTTTGAAGATTGGAAATGAAATAGTATTTTATACAATCTTGACATAATGAAGAGCTTTTCAAAAGGTACGAGATTGAAAAGCTTAATATGTCACTATTGTATACAATACTTTTTCTACGAGTGCTCAAATAGATAAGCCGATAAGAATTGAGTTCGACGAATGCCTTTCAATCTGCTGCCTCTATAAAATTTTGTAACTTATATATCCCGGTGGATTTTGCCCAGTCGCGGATACGAGGGGGGGGGGGACAGGGGCAATTGCCTATTTGCCTAGTTTTCCTCGCTTTGGGGTGCACAATATGGGTCGGAAAGAATCGTGCCCCAATCGCTACAGCAATTTTTTACTAAAGGTATTTAGCGAAGAAAATCTTTACTGATGATAGTTACTAAAATCACATAATGGTAAAGATAATGATGTCTAAATCCGGTATACTCAAAAACGCAACCAAGTGCGCGCTCATCCGCAATTAATTTCAAATTCAAACTTGTTTTTCAGTTTACATACGGCTCTTATGCAAGGACATAATTAACCCAATGATTGCTATACGTCAAATGCGAGAACTTCACTCACACGCAAATATCACGGACTCAAGCGAGCCAATACAAACCGTACATGAAAGTATGAAGGATACTTTGAGAGCGTCAGGCGCGGCTCCAGGGTTTCGTTCAGGGGGGGGGGCACTTTCCTTCCCAAAAAACTCGCGGTTCGCACCTACGGGCCTCGTAGTATACAAGGTTTGCGTTTCAGGGGGGGGGGGCAATTGCCCCTGTTGCCCCCCACCCCCTGTATCCGCGTCTGAACAGCGTACGCCATAGCATTTATAGGCGTTCTTGGCATTCATGACACCTTTTGTTCATGGGGTTCAAAATTCTGCCTATCTTTGTTTAGCGGTCTTTCTTTTCATCCTGCATATAGGTACGTAGAAAGGGCCGGGTACAGAAATAATCACATTATTACTGATAGTGTCTGGACCGCTTTTGAATTAGGTCAGCAAGGTAGGCCATGCAATTCTGAACCCGATAGTACATGCATGAAGTTTAAATTTTAACGAAATATTTTTTATTACGATGGTTATTGCCATAATATTATGCTACAAACACATTTTTTTATTTAGTTAACATTTATTTGCTTAAAATAATACTTAAAAAGTGTAAAGATTTCGCGCAAAAACCTAATAATCTAAACGCAACGCTATTGGTCGAATGTACTCGTGACGTCACATACTTGACAGATTTGTTATTTTGTTCGTGGCAGACACTGAATTTAGACGAAAACTGATTAAAAATTGTTTCTGTGGTGATTTAGCAGCTTTTTGCGGTTATAATTCAAATATCGGCACTCAAAGACGAATTTGAGGTAAGAATATTGCTGGGTTTCCATTGGGTTTCAATAAGTTTGCTCTTAAATAAATGTCCTCCATTGGTTCCTTACAAATACGTCAAGCTAGTTTTATTTAGAACTAACCTAGTTTGCATAAGTAAGATGACACTATACTTTTTAATGTGTTTGGTAAATGGTAGATTATGTAATCCGATGATTAGAATATGCATTATACACTGTAATAAGTAGATTAAAGCTTAGTATCTGAACGAACGCTCGCTCGCTCTAGTCAGTTTCAGTTGTGCTGAGCTGATGTCAAGTCAATGTCATTAATTCATTATCCTCAACTATGTCACCCAGATACTGCAGCACTGCCATTTCTCATTTATAATAATATAATACACAACAACACAATGACGGATAGCGGATTTGTAAAGACGCAACTGGACAATTTGCCGAATATAATGCATTTACGAGTTGCTACTTATATATCCGGAAACAAAAAAACAAACAAACGTACACGGCTGAAAATGGTTTTATTGTTTTTCAAAGTATTCCCCTTGATGATCTATGCACTTTTGCATTCGCGTGAACCAATTTTTAAAGCACTTCTGCCACTCCGCCTGAGGTACCTCCATAACGTGTTGTTTGAATGCGTCGACAGCATCTTCAGCGGTCGAAAATCGTTGACCGCGTAATTTATTCTTTATATTTGGAAATAAATAAAAATCGTTGGGTGCCAAGTCAGGGCTGTACGGCGGATGACCCGTTAATTCCACATTTTGACCCTCCAAAAATAGAGTTGTTTCGCGTGACGTATGACAATTGGCATTGTCATGATGAAGAATGATTCTTCGTCGCTGGTTAGTTTTACGAATTTGTTCAAATACTTCCGGTAAGCAAATGGTCGTGTACCACTCTGAATTAACCGTTCTACGGTTTTCTAGTGGCACTGTAGCTACATGGCCATTAATACCGAAGAAGCAGGCCACCATTTGTTTCAATGTACTTTTTGCACGAGTAACTTTCGTAGGGTTCGGCTCATTTTGAAACACCCATACCGTTGATTGTTGCTTCGTTTCGGGATCGTATGCATAGATCCAGGATTCGTCACCTGTATAGATGTTATAAACGGCTTTTGAGTCACCACGGTTATATTTTTTTAACATTTTATTGCACCATTCGACGCGAGCATCTTTTTGCTCTTTTGTTAAGTTGTGGGGTATCCAACGCGAACAATTTTTTTTTACAGCCAAATAATTATGTAATATGCTATTAATGCTGGTCATACAAATACCCAGAGTCGCCTCTATCTCGCGGTACGTAACATGTCGGTCGTCCATTATAAGTTTTCGCACAGCCTCGATATTTTGTTGTACAACGACCGATTTCGGGCGACCTGCCTTAACTTCGTCCGTAAGCATACTACGTCCACGATTGAACTCACTAAACCAGTGATACACAGTAGTTTTAGATGGGGCTTCATCACCAAAAGTTGAAGTTAGTTGATCTATGCACTGTTGTTGCGTTAAACCACGCCGAAAATCATAATAAATCATAGCACGAATATTTTCACGAGTGAGTTCCATTCTTGCTGCGAGATGACATTTAAAACCCGTCAAAAACAAAACACGAGCGTTAATAAGAAAGAAAAAATATACCGGCCAGTACTTAAAAAAGTTCAAATTTTACCATGGAGGTCAAATATGCTATTTAAGAAGATTGTAATCCCGGTTTCCGGATATATAAATAGCAGCCCTTGTATGATGTCGTCGTATTTCACCAATAATAACAATGTTAATGCCTGCCAAGATGAAAGGAGCGAAAACTGCTATTACTTACTCATGGGTAATGATTTCAACTGGAAATCCAAAACAATAACCTATAAGTAACCTTGTCTTTATTTTGAAACTGCTACTTAAACTGTTGTCCTACGTTTATATAAATTACTTACCTACTCCAAGAACCGTAACAGGCATGTGATGTGATCTTAGATGTGAAGAGTTATTGCATAATTATAATCATTATTTTCATTGTGAATCACAGGTACTTGAAATGATGTTACAATAGACATAACATGGCCATTAGCTATGTGCAAGTATGCCGAGATGGTGATATGTAAAAGCTAGAATCACCCCGGAGCTACCAAATCAAAAATTGTACTGTAACAACACAGAAAGAAAAGTTAAATCTGTTAACAGTGACAACATTGTGCAGCACACTTGGGTAAGGATACATATTTGATTTTCATTTCTGTAAGGAGAGTAACTGACTGGCTAGAGCCATCTTATAGTAGGAGTTCGGCTTAGTGTTGTGAGCAAATGTGGTTAGGTTACCAGAGATAGATTAATTAAAATCTAAATTTTGATGGAGTCACCCACCGCTGCTGCTTATGCGCTTGTGTCCATTCCAGCCTCAGACATAACAAGGATATATGAATGGTCTAATTATTAGAGCTATTATATAATTGTCATGTGAACTGATTTGCCAGGGCATAGTTGATTTTTTTGTTTTAAACATGCCAAATGTCATTTATGTCATTTATGTCTGCATTACTGATGCTATATACATACCTTTGGCAGTGTTTATAATAAATCTATGACTAAAGTACTGTATCAGATTTATTGGAGCACCCAAGATGGTCACAAATATCTGAACAACGCCTGTCACGGTGATAAAGTCCATGATAAAATATTTTTAAGTACCTTGGTCGCTCTGGTATATTTGATAGTAACTGTACAACAATATAGTTTAAGTTATCGAAAATTTTATACACTAGCCACACAGAAAGATATTAATTAGTTTATTATATTGTTTAAGGAAGATGGCATGGCTACACTTGTGCAGCGGACCAACCAACAACTAGCATCAAATATTAATGCAAGAAATCCAAACTATCATCAGTTGGTACTTTTTTTTTTTATGAAATAGGAGGCAAACGAGCAGACGAATCGCCTGATGGTAAGCAATTAACGCCGCCCATGGACGCCCGCAACACCAGAGGGGTCACAAGCGCGTTGCCGGCCTTTAAGATGGGAATACGCTCTTTTCTTTGAAAGGTCGTATCGGTCCGGAAATACCGCAGACGACAGTTCATTCCACAGTTTTGTTGTGCGAGGCAGGAAGTTTCTCGAGAAACGCACAGTTGAGGGCTGCCAACCATCTAAGTGGTGATGATGGTAATGCTGTCGCGTAGGACGATGGCGGAAAGAAGCGGAAACTAGCCTTAAATTGATTAAGGTCAAGGATATATGTAGTACTATTACAGAGTATATGTATTAAATAGAGATGCAACATCTAAGAAATTTTTGAGGCTCCAAGGTGCCAAGTCTGAAGCAAGAGCAAGCAAGTTATTGAATGGACATTGTTAGTTTTATAAAATTATGAGTAATGTGCAGTACTTAACTATTTCTAACACTATCTTTCTAGCTGCTTTCATGTACCTACCTACTACTATTATTGAATAAAAATAAAACATATGCAAAATAGAAATCTTTTTATTATTAAACACAACCTGCATGTTTCCTTATCCACAGCCTACCATTATTACCTTGTCTAATACAGATATTAAACTATGGTCTACTGTAGCGTGGGGCTTCAACATGTGGAGCTCTCGGAGCCTATACCATTTAAGTATAGCAAAACTCCTTTCTATAATCGAAGTGGAACTTTTACCACACTTTCCTTCATTATTTTATGTTGAATGTCATTTTCTGTATCCTCTTCGACCTGAAATGGATACATATTTTTATTTTACAAATCTGTACAAGAAAATAAGTCTTAAAAGAAAACCTTTCTTAATGTTAGTAGTTGGTACAATATCGTAATAATATGGTCCTACATTGTTCCAAAATTGGCTCCATTGTTGGTAATCCTTAACTAGGTATAAAAAAAATGCAGCAGTACATAGAATATAAATTATAAACTTATATAGGTAGGTATGTCATATACAGTCGCCATCATTCTACATGCACTTTATCGCCTTGACAATATAGGCGTTGTTCAGATATTTGTGATCACCTTGACCACACCGATATACCTAATGGCGAATTTACAAAGGAAAAATGTGACCTAGGCCTCCGGTACCCAGGGCTGAGATCGAACCAGCGTCTTCTGATAATGATTTCTTAAGGTACGCACCGTTCCCAGTGCCCTTACACTTGCAAGTAACGTTTTTAAGGTATATGTATAATTGTAGACACAACATTACTCTAACTAGGTATAAATATATTTGAATACAAGATAAATAGGTATTTACTTACGTTGAAGCGATCTTCACAGCAATAAAAAGTCGTAGTCTTCTCATCATTTTGCACCATGGTTTACAAGTTTTCACGTCTTTCGGCAGATAAAAAACACCTTATTTGGTGCACTTATTATATATTGTTCATGCACTTTGGCACTAGGTAATACCCGTATATAAGGGTTTTTTAGTTTCATCCATGGTTTAGGCGAAAATAACTTTGAAATATTTGAAACACCAACTGAAGTAGGAACTAATCTCATACTAACTTGATACTAACCTATAAAATTTTGTGAGATGTGACGTCATCACAATCTGTCATTTTCGCGCCAAAAATTATGAGCGTTTCAACCGCTCAAACTTTTTTAAGATTTTCAATATTTTTTTATTAAATAATGAAAAGCTTTTTGAACGAATTTTTGTTTTTCCTAGTGTTAAAACAATGTAAACAGTTAAATAAAAAAATAAAATTAATTCATGCATGTACTCAATTGAAACTTATTCAAATACTAGCAACACTGCTTCTCACGTAAGATTCACTCAAAAGGCACGTACACAGTAAATCAAAACAGCGTTACTTCTTGTTGATGGCTAGCTCTATTTCCTGTAAGCGCCCAGCTTTGAATATTAACCAGGCGAGAAACAAGAAGTTAGGTAAGTAAAATCTGGCGGAAGGCGCCGATGAGCTGTGATGGCGTGAAATATTGGATGTATACGTGCAGACGCATCGCCTAGCTATTTGTTTTTTTTTTAATAAGGTTAGTTTTAATAAAAAAGTCTTTTAGAATCATTTACATATACCGGGTGTTGCCTGTAACATGAGCAAGAAATTAAAACGTAGATTCTACTCCTCAAAGTATAAATACAACGTTTGTTTAGCGACTTTGAAATATAACTTGTGGTTTAATTTTTAGGACACTTTAAAGTTTATTCGAACACGCAATGTATTGCGAAATTGATTAAGTCTGCAGAAGACTGACAAGCAATTAGAAGCTTTTTAACGTACATTGAAAATACTATTTAATTTGTTTAAAAAAGAAACAATCTGAAGACCACTTTTTTAAAAGTTGTTGAACAAAAGTTGTATTGTTTGAAGAGTAGTCTATGTTTTAATTTATTGCACGTGTTACAGGCAACACCCGGTATTATCAAATAATTTTGTGTACAAAAAGTAGGTACCTATAATTTCAACAAAATCGCTCTGTAGTATGCTCAGAGCAAACATAGATACAGACATATGACTGATTTCTATGAGGGTTCCGTTTGTCCTTGTTAAGGCACGGAACCCTAAAAACGACTGAGACACAGATATACGATTATTAAAATTCTATATTCGCGGTGTCGCTCAATGCAATTTTTATTTTAAACTTAGAATTCTTTTACTCACCAATGAATTCTATTTCAGGATTCTAGGAACTAGGAATAGATGCTGTCAGAGCGTGAAATCACGTCGCCCTGATTTAACCGGACGCCACCGGTTAATTGGCTTTGGCATTTAATATCGGCCGGATATTGATCCTTCCGTCCACATCGAGATAGTATATGTGTACCTTGATGACATCAATATCCATACTAATATTATAAATGGGAAAGTGTATGTGTGTGTTTGTTTGTTTGTTTGTCCGTCTTTCACGGCAAAACGGGGCGACGAATTGACGTGATTTTGTAAGTGGAGATAGTTGAAGGGATGGAGAGTGACATAGGCTACTTTTTGTCTCTTTCTAACCCCCCACTTCCCTAAAATGGGGGGTGGAAGTTTGTATGGAGCATTCCGGGGGGCAATCAGGAAAGGGGAACCGTGTTATCCCGAATTTAACGCGAGCGAAGCCGCGGGCAAAACCTAGTAATATAGTTATATAAGATCCGAGTATTTAAATATATAAGTATACCTTTCTAAAGATACATAAAACTGTCACGTTATATAGAAACTAACAGACCACGCTGTCTATGCTCACTCCATACAACAGGTTCCGTATTCTAAATTCTAAATTTAAAATACAAAAACAATACATTAAAAATATAATCTGCCTCAAACCTAACTCCAACACACAATAAATAATCAACCAATATTGAAGTTGTATTGGAGTTGCATCGGAATAATTTTCAAGCAAATTCTTATATGTATCTCTGATTCAGACGTTTAGGCGCTAGCTGTGTAGCGTAGTTAATGCATTGGAGTTGTAATATAATAAATAAAAATAAATTAATATTTGGGGACAATCTCACACAAATCAACCTAGTCCCAAACTAAGCAAAGCTTGTACTATGGGTACTAGGCGACGATATACATACTTATATGGATAAATATATACTTAGATACATAGAAAACACCCATAACTCAGGAACAAATATTCGCGATAAACACACAAATAAATGCCCATACCAGGATTTGAACCCGGGACCTACTGCTTCGTAGGCAGGGTCACTACCGACTGGGCTAGGAGACCGGCTGGATTGTGATGTATGTGTAATGAAGTTGGATTGTGTTTAAACGTGTTTTGAAGACGGCCCCTGATTATTAGCCCGAACGATTGACATTAAACGACTAAAAGGACTGAGGTAGGGGGCCGTATTCTAACTTTAATACATGTTTAGAAACGATCCCACTTGAATACAACTCCAATGCATTAACTACGCAATACAGCTAGCGCCTTAAAGTCTGAATCAAAAATATCAGAATTTACTTGATAAATATTCCAATGCAACTCCAATACAACTTCCATGTTGGTAGATAGATTGTGTAAAACGGGAGCGTGACTAGGGTACCCGTTGTAAAACTTGGTATTCAGGCCCCCTGCCCGCTCCTCCCTAGGTCCCTTTAGTCGTCTAGCCTTCGTAATATCATACTTTCGGTCTAATAACCAGTTGCATGGTGTGAGCACTATACACTTGTTTATCTATGGTCTAAACCGTTAAGGCCACCAGACACTATAGGTAATAATGGCATTATTAATTAATTATAACTAAATATTGTATTAATCAATAAGTACCAATGTATTTCATGTAATTTGACATGTAATATTTTAAATATTATAAATAAATGACTATGACTATGACTGTGACAATATCTCTATCTCACCCTTCTCATACTTAATGTACATAGAAAAGGACGAGTATAGGAATAATGACATTGTTACTGGTGGCCTTCAAAGTTGGAAGCTTGAGGAATATAATTATAATATATCACAACTGCCGTGAAGTTCAAAATTATTTTAAATACAACGGCAGTGCCAAATAAGCTAACGCTCCCCCCTGATGGTAAGTAGCTACCGTAGCCTATGGACGCCTGCAACTCCAGAGGTGTCACATGCGCGTTGCCTACACGTTACAAAATGGAGGATTCACTGTGTTGACGACTAAAGGAACAAGAGGGTCCCTCGATGTCAGCACACTGGGTCTTCTTTGAGCTCTCTGGCAACCTTACTCACCGACAGGAACACAACACTATGAGTAGTCTAGTGCTATTTATAATCCTGTAAGGGGTTGAAAACGGGGTTGAAAGTTTTAACGACGTCTTTACAGACAAAATCGCGCGTAAAAGCTAGTTAGTAGTAAGTTCATAATTAGCTTTGCAAAAAATACTTATTTAGGCCTTACTAGAACCAATTAGATAAATCAAGTTCTTTGTAAAGTTTAGATTGTATATTTTGCTACTTGACTTTCAACTTAAACTAAATAAGTGAAGTCTGCTGCTTTGCTAAACAAGTTTAGAAGGAGACTCTTAAAATGTTACGTCAATTTAAATTACAATTTAAATAAATTAAAACTGACTTTACTCTGAAATATCGGCAAAGGCATTAATATTTAAACGAAACTTTGAACCTTTTAATGTGTACCTACAGTTACCTACGGCTAACTAGAATTTAAAAAAAATACGATCGTGATGATCTGTTACTTTTTTTTTCTTTTGTACTAGCCTTTTCCCGCGGCTTCGCCCGCGTACTATAAGTACTCAAAAAGGATACAATACCCATGTTGATTTTCAGACTTTGTGACCACATTTGCCCCTTTTGGGGGTTGAATTTCAAAAAACCTGAAACACGTGTTTACTCATTTATCGTTAGGAATACTCCTGTGAAGTTTCGAATACAATAGTCTAACAAATCTTGTTTCGCCATACAAACTTTGGACCCCCATTTTACCCCCTTAGGGGGTGAATTTTGAAAAATCCTTTCTTAGTGCTCCCCTAGACCTTATAAGGAACCTATGTGCCAAGTTTGAAATCTCTAGACCCAGCGGTTTGGGCTGTGCGTTGATATGTCAGTCAGTCAGTCAGTCAGTCAGTCAGTTTCTTCTTTTATATATATAGATTAAATCAGGGGTCAGCAAACTTTTTTGATAAAGAGCCTGATGGCAGAAAATATGGAATTTTTGGAAGCTCATAGAGCCGCAGTTTTCTGTTTTTCACTGTAATATTTGATTTTTATAAAAATAAGGGGAACTTGAAGAGCCATAACTGACCCTTCAAAGAGCCGCATGCGGCTCGGGAGAAGCGGTTTGCCAACTCCTGGCCTAAGCTAAATAAACTTTATAACTTTTAATTTAATTTGAAAATATAATCACATCAGTCTTTTTGACTTTATGCGGTAGTTTAGTTATTGCATATAGGGTCAATCGTCAGTAACTAGCCACCTCATACTAATAATGAACTTTGTTCGCCTATAAACAGAGTTCATTTTAGTATAAGGTTTTAATTACTGGTCACCTTTCAATAACTGGACAAGTTATACTAAAATGAATGCTGTTTGTAGGTGAATAGAGTTCATTTTTAGTATGAGGGGGCCAGTTATTGAACGGTGGCCAGTTACTGGCGATTTACCCTAGTGTGTATGTTTGGGGCAATTTTATAGCAGGTACTTACACGTAATTAGACACAAAGGAATATAATTAGTAATTGATTTGATTCTAATTTGATGTTCAACGGGACTGGACCTGTCAAACATAACGTTTTGTTTTTTTAGTTAATCCGTGGTTACAAGGGCATGACAAATAAATATCAAAAAGAGATTGCTTAACGTAAAATAAAAATAAAATGCGGTAAGTACGTTAAATGTTTCAATAGAATTGTTCACAAATAAAACAATGTTTCTGTTTTGTTTCAAATGAATGTATATAACATAAATACTCCTACTACAAAAGTGCAACAATACAGTACACGGAAAGAGCTCAAAGAGGACGCATTGTGTTAACGATGAGGGACCCTCTTATTCCTTTAGCCGGCAAAACAGTGAATCCTCCTTTTTGTAAAGGACGTAACGCGCATGTGACACCGTTGGAGTTGCAGGAGTCCATAGGTTACTGTAACTGCTTGTTATTAGGTGGGCCGTATGCTTTTTACCATCGTGGCATAAATAAAAAACACTCTCAGTTTACTCCAAAAACTAATATCCCGCCTAAAATCAAAGCTAGTTTGAGTCATTAGGAGATTAACGTAAATTTCTCGAGGGATTTTAATATTCCGGGAATGACCTAGTTTTAAAAATATTTCTATATTTAAATAAAAAAACCGGCCAAGTGCGAGTCCAACTCGCGCACCGAGGGTTCCGTAAACACCTATAACAAGCAAAAACCTCTACGCGTTTACGAGGAAAAAGGTAGTAAATTAAAAATTAAAAAAAAAAAAATTGTATGATTTTACTAAAAATGTCTACTTTTCATAATTTTTCCTTTGTCTGTGCTATATGAAGTTTCTTCGTGCCAAGTTTCAAGTTTCTGAGTTTTCGGGAAGTACCCTTTAGGTTTTGAGTTTCTTGCGAGTACTCAGTTTCAAAATATGCGACTTAAATTGCTATTTCTTTTGATTGCGTTGACATAAAAGTTTGGTTTTGGTACATCTTAAAGGTCCTATAGCCCTGAGTATTTGACATGAATTTCAATTTAATACCTCCACGCGTTTACGAGGAAAAAGGTAGTAAGTATAATATTGAAAAAAATATTATTTGTTTGACTTTACTCAAAATGTCTACTTTTGGTAATTTTTCCTTTGTTTGTGCTGTATGAAGTTTCTTCGTGCCAAGATTCAAGTTTCTGAGTTTACGGAAAGTACCCTTTAGGTTTTGAGTTTCTTGCGAGTACTCAGTTTCAAAATATGGGACTTAAATTGCTATTTCTTTTGATTGCGTTGACATAAAAGTTTGGTTTTGCTACATCTGAAAGGTCCTATTGTCCTGAGTATTTGACCTGAATTTCAATTTAATACCTCTACGCGTTTACGAGGAAAAAGGTAGTAAGTATAATATTGAAAAAAATATTATTTGTATGACTTTACTCAAAATGTCTACTTTTGGTAATTTTTCCTTTGTTTGTGCTGTATGAAGTTTCTTCGTGCCAAGATTCAAGTTTCTGAGTTTACGGAAAGTACCCTTTAGGTTTTGAGTTTCTTGCGAGTACTCAGTTTCAAAATATGGGACTTAAATTGCTATTTCTTTTGATTGCGTTGACATAAAAGTTTGGTTTTGCTACATCTGAAAGGTCCTATTGCCCTGAGTATTTGACATGAATTTCA
Organism: Pammene aurita; assembly: GCA_947086415.1. Lineage (NCBI taxonomy): Eukaryota > Metazoa > Arthropoda > Insecta > Lepidoptera > Tortricidae > Pammene > Pammene aurita. Next base: position 27,360,543 of record OX352305.1, read on the forward strand.
ATTTAATACCTCTACGCGTTTACGAGGAAAAAGGTAGTAAGTTTAAAATTAAAAAAAATATTTTTTTGTATGATTTTACTAAAAATGTCTGCTTTTTGTAATTTTTCCATTGTCTATGCTATATGACGTTGCTTCGTGCCAAATTTCAAGTTTCTGAGTTCACGGGAAGTACCCCGTAGGTTTTGCGAGTGCCGAAAAACTCTAAAATTTGCAGCATAAACGACTGTATCTTTTGATTGCGTTGGTTTTTAAGTTTGATTTTTTCACAGCTCCAAGGGACAATATACTTGAGTATTTGATATAAATTTCAGCTTGATACCTCCACGCGTTCCTGAGAAAAATGGTCTTGACACACAGACAGACAGACAGACAGATAGACAGACAGACAGACGGACAACAAAGTGATCCTGTAAGGGTTCCGTTTTTTCCTTTCGAGGTACGGAACCCTAAAAATGAGTAGTTGCAATAAAAATATTGATATTTAGAAACTTTACAAGTTATTGTCATTTCATTACAGGTTTTTTGTTCATAAATGCCAGCATTCGACCGCGACTGCGTCCATAGAGGCGGTCGTGGTAAACCTTTAACACAATTTTCACCCTTCTAGAGGCAGAATTTCCAAAACTCCCTTTCTAAATTGAATAACGTTTGAATTTTAAATAATATATGTTCGAAATTTTAAGGTCCTGCCTTAGTAAAGATAAGTCCCTATGGTAGGTAGGTATGACAATATGATAACAATTAATGCACAGTAGGGTGGGTCGCTTTAGTATGGGGTTTTTTTTATTTTTGTCTATTTTTTTTATAATAGTGATAAAAAGTTGACCCACCCTTAAAGCTTCAAAATTCAGAAAAAAAAAGTTTTGTAAGTTATTTCTAACTACCCGCGCATTGATTTTGAAATTTTGAAAATTTCTGATTTTTACTGAAATCTTAAAAAACATTTTTTATTTATTCAATCATTCAAAATAGGTGTTTTATGATTAAAAATGCAAGTAACATGGTATAAGACGTGTATTTAATTAAAAAATATACAAAACATACTAATGAAATGACCATGTTTAAACGTTCAAAGAGCGTTAAAATCCTTCTTACTTTCGAATTTTGGCATTATTTTTCGGCTTTGAATTTTCGCTTTTATCATACCTTCCCTGGCCGTTTTGTTGCATAACTGTAAAGAGGCTTCAGTGACTGTCTTTACCGCTCGCTCCACAGCTTGTGTATGACAGGGTAACCGTAGGAAAAGTATTTCGTCGCTGCCTCCTGACTCCACTATAGAAAGTAGGGCTTCATCAGTAACATCGCTTAGTATCGGAGGTTGAGTGTATGTTTCCTGCCAGTCAATCAAATCAGTATAGCATGCAGCATCTAGATTAATCTTAGGCACCTGGAACACACGAAGGCTATGAAGATTACCAGAAGTAGTGGCATTTCTGGCTTTCAGAATACGCCTGGCAGCGAGCTCTCGCACGTGCTTCTGAGGATCGCTTAACATAGCCAGGAGTAGGTTTTCCGGGTGAGCGAAATATGCGTTTCGTTTTATCACTGGATCAACCACCTTCTTCAGATCTGCAGAAAGATATCTTGAATGTGAGATTAACCTCCATAAGTGTCTTGCCCCGTCTTTACACGATGGGTGTGTTTTGATTTCGAACCAAACGGGAGTGTAAACTTTGACTACAAAGGCAGCAAGTTGTTTTAAGTTGCGCGATGGATTACTGGTTGAAACGTAAAGCCGCATGATTCGGTTAGCCTTTGTAAGCCATCGGGCGTGAGACATTTTGCCTGGAGAGCGATGCGACAAATTAGGAGGACATACGCCATTTATAACAGCTGATACTATGTCGTACAGGTAACGTTGGTCCGAACTAAGATCTTCGACTTTAGATATGTCTGGTAATGTCCCTTCTATCTGTTCGTAAGATACAACATCAAGCTTTTCACAGTCGTCAAGTCGGTTTCCAATAGCACCAGAATAAGTGGTTGGTCCAGTTGTCTTTCCATCAAGAAACGAAAACAAGTGTCTTAAGGGCAATTCATTCATATGTAGAAGACATATTATCCACTGGAGAGGTCTATTTAGACGTTGTTCAAATAGTCGTATAACCCCACGATATTTTCCAGTATTTGTAACAGTACCGTCACATCCAATAGCGACTGTATCCTGCAAAGACATACCCTCAGATATAAGGGTTTCGTGAATCGATAATTCTAAACTTTTGGAAGTTCCATCACGTGGAATAGCGTAACCAATATAAATTGATTCGGGTTCCTTGATAATTGAAATGTGCTCTTCTATTTTTGTAGTTCGATATTTTTTTCCCTCTTTGGTTACAAGCTCGAGTGTCTTGTCTTTTCGTCCATCAAAATATATAGCAGGAATACTCACAATCTGCGCCTCAATCACAGTTTTTCGACGTAGTTTCTGTCGCGCCCGACGTAGTTTTGACTTATCAATCACTTCGTCACTCATTTTAACGTCGTGCAGGACAGCTGAAGCCACAGCAGCAGCGGCTCTGTCTGAAAGTCCGTATCGATCGCTAATACTTGCTAGGTTCTTCAGTGACTCGATTTTACGTTTTTTTGCCGATGGTGGAGCCAGTAAACGTTCTGGCGAAGCCGCTTCCACGTCGCTTTCGGATTCCATGGAATTATTAGAGGTTTCGTGAACAATATCTTTCTGAGTTGTTTTTGTAGCACTATAATAAATTTGTAATTTCTCTTTTCGTTTCATGGATTTGATATTCTTCCGAGTTGCCGTCAAATCAACTCGTTCCATTACCATTTTCCTATTAGTTCTCTGGTCACTCAGAAACATTTGTTCTGCCATTGGGCATTTTTTTTCTTTAGGACAGTTGCAAAATATAAAATTTTTGCACTTACATGCGCTTAAATCAAGCAGTTTTTCAGAACTTAACAAAAAATCTTGTTTTTTTACCTCTGAAAGACGCTTCCAAGACTTAATAAGATATTTACACTTAGCGTGATACGCTTTCAATAGTTGCAATACACGAACGTGAGATATTATCGGTATAGAAGCCTTTAGCCACAAACTTTCGACTTTCTGGGTTACTATTTCGGAAATCTCATTGACGGATGGCTCCTTTTTAGAATTATTTTCGAGTTTAAGACGATATCGTATGAGGTTATAATATTTCATAACATTTTTGTAAGTGGGTAGTTCGTTTTCATTTAGCTCATCACACGAACCAAAAATACGACAGCTGGTTGATCTTCTACTGCTTATCTCCATAATAAATGTCACTTCGAACAATAACAGTAAAAAAAACTATTAAATTATTAACAGAAATCATTAAAAGTAACGCGACCTTTCACATAGAAGTAATTGGTGTCACTAAAATAATGCGTCGTAATTTACGCAAGCATCGCGAACTTTGTGACCCTCCCCCGCACCCCTCAGCTTCCTGGAAGTGTAACCTTGGCTCACAGTAGTTGCGTATTATTATTATTGTATTATTCCCGACGTTAAAACAGTTTTAAAACAATCTTTAAACTGACTTTGGCATATATTTTTGAACAAACGTATTCGGTGTTTTTTGAAAAATTTAAACGCAATGCGCGGGTAGAAAACATAATTAAAAAAAAATAAAAAACATAAGGTAGTGTTTGTTTTTAAATGGATCATCAATCCCGCACTATTAGAAATCGCGAATAAAAAAAAATTTTTTTCGACCCACCCTAATGCACAGTTAAAAAAAGTATAAAGCTGTTAATGCATTATTGGTTTTGTGCACGTCAAATCATTCAGAACCCATCGAAAGCCATCAAAAACAAAACTTGTAAAAAAAACCAAGTCTCGCAACTCAGCGGGTTGTCAGCGCGATTTTGCAATTGCACTAAACAATCTTATATACTATAATATGCATAAATTGCTTGTGAGTTACATTGTGTTTTCATGCGATGGCCAAGTCAATTTATTTTATTTAAACATAAATTTTTTTTAATATGAATGTGGTCACTATAAGATATTGTTAGATTAGCTAATTACGTAATAATATTTAATAAAATTAAAATATGAAGACAAAGTCCCCGGCTCAGTAAACCAAGGTTGAAGTTGAGGCTAAGGTCCTCTCTTCTCGAGGACAAGCAAGTTGAGACATAATGCACATTATGCACAAATTCTACCACAACATAATCCACACCGCGGTACTCGAGGAGAGATTACCTAACTTAGAGGCTTTTAGAATGTTAGTAAATAAATAAATAGGTTAAGTTAGATTAAGTTGCTTAGTATTTTCTTTGTTTAAAACAATGAGCGCATCTCGCCATCAAACGTCACAGTTTGGCGAGGTTTACAGTAACATCATTTAGAGGACACAGTTCAGATAGGAATGCATATTACGTTTTGTGAAGCAATCAGATTTGGATTTTATTATTATTATTTTATTTTAATTTAATTAAACAATAGGTACATTGTCTGTCTCTCACGCTGTTTTGATATGTCTTCTTAAAGATCTACGCATTATTTTATATGTTTAATATCTAATGTATTACTGTTTTGAAAAAATATGTCAAGCCGAGTTTCTTGCCGGTCATAATACTTCTCGGGTCAGAGGTATAGGGTTAGAACCGGTGGTAGTTTTTTTTTCTCTGACGTTCGTAAGTGCATTGTAATGTGCCTAAATTGAAGAATAAATATCTTTTATGTATTTTTTTCAATGGCCTTCCGAAATTACTTAGTAGATTTCACTCCATTTCTCACTTATTGTGTCTAGCCTCGATAGACTAGATCGAGGCTTAATTCCTAGGAACTTAACGCTCCATTATGCGCAACTTGCAATGGGGCCCTTTGTCTATTGTTCATGCCCATAATATTGCGCCATTCATAGATCCCGATTGATTCGTAGCGGTCAGTGAAACTGGGATTGCAGTGATTAACACGGAGCTACTCGGTTGCCCCATGACAGAACAAACTGAATAACTATTGCTTGTTCGCATATACAAGACATCTCTATACTCCGCTTAGTGCGTTATTTCTTTGAAACCTAAGCTTTGAAGTCTATGCTTGTTCGTAATGTATGTCCAACTAGCACGCAAATGATCTTAATGCAGTCTGAAGATTACCTAAAGAACGCCTTACCCTATAAATAAAGTAAAGCAACCAATATTCAAATAATATATGAAACTTTTTATTACTACGTCCGGATACGGGTATGTCCTTAAACTACGTCCAAAAGAGAGGTATGGGTACTGCGAATGTCATCTTGCTATGTATGGTAGGGCACAGCACAGCGAATGTCATCTCGTTCAAATCTGGAGCAGAGCCCGACTGGGGAAGTACCTCCACCTTACAGAAAACCACAGCCAAATAGCACTAGACCCTACTCATAGTGTTGTGTTTCTTCTGGTGAGTAAGGTTGCCAAAGAGCTCAAAGAGTACCCAGTGTGTTGACGATACGGGACCCTCTTGTTCCTTTAGCCGTCAACACAGTGAATCCTCCTATTTGTAAGCATCGGCAATGCGCATGTGTCACCCCATCTACGGCTACGATAGCCTATGGACGCCTGCAATGCAACTAACCATCAGGCGGGCCGTATGCTTGTTTGCCACCGTCGTCGTATAAATAACAGTTGTGTTACTAACACACACTGTGCGTTAAATAAAATCTTGTAGAAAGTATCTCGATTAAAAATAATGACCTAAACCAAACGCACTATAATGTGCTCTCTATTTCAGAAATCAAAGTATATCCCAGCTCTTCGGCTTCTCAAGTCCCGAAGTGCGGTGCTGGCTCTTTTTGAACTATCGGCGGTAAGCAATCAGGAAGATATTTACAACTTTTTAAATATAAGTCAGCGGCTAACAAAGTTGTTGGGAGTAATACTGACCAATAATGTTGAAGTTTCCAAGTCGCAGTTCAATGGTATTTGTACTTAAAGATGAAGTGCGAACGCAGAAAAAATACATAAAAAACCGAAACATTTTGTATGTTTTATCGATTATTATTAAATTATTTACAATTACAGGTTTCGGGAGTTACAATATTGCGCCAAACTGGAGTGACCAGTTTGTTGGCGCGTCGCGCTCATTCACATAGGTACTTTACAATAAAGGTAATTGTTTACAATAAATATGTGACTTATGTCTATTGTTAGTAGGTAACTAAATGAAAATAAACAGTAAAAACATGCATATGTGTTAGGTAAAAATTAATGAAATAGTTCAGCAAGTAGTTACACTTTGAGTTCAAATTTAAAGTTGCGATTAATTAAGTAACATTTGGATTGAATATCTGCAACATACTACATTTTAATTTATTTTTAAAGGCCGGTTTTTTTATGTTTTCAGTTCCAATTTTGATGTTATTATAAATTCGAGGAGTTATATAGTGTAAAGTCCTTTCTCCATACTAATTACAACTCGTTGGTTCGACATATTTAAGTCTTTTGTCGGTTTTTAATGTCCTATTGTAACGTCTAGGTCTTATAATAAATTAGCACGCGATATAGTAAGCTTCGAAGTGAAATTGCTAAAACCCTTTCTCGTCCCATCCTTGTTTAGAACTCTCGTATTTGAACCTTCTACAGGCTGTTACATAAATACTGGTGATCGGTTTAAGGGCATAATCGGTATCTTATTGTGACTAAGAAAAAGTTGGAGAAAAAAATTTTTTGCGCAAAAAAAAATTAAAAAGTTTTTTTTGTATGGGGAACGTCGTTCCAGCCGGACCCTCCATACAAAACAATTATTTTTCGCATTTAATTTTTTTCTTCTTAGTTTTTCCTTATTTGAATACGATACTAAATACGTCCTTAAACGGATCACCAGTACTTTTGTTTCATCTTGTATAATACTTTCATAGGCACGAACGGCGTAATAAAAAGTATCGTATATCTCGTCTCAGGTTATAATCTATCTGTGTGGCAAATTTCATCCGAATCCATTGAGATATTTTTGCGTGAAAGAGGAACAAACACTAACTTTAAAACACGTATAGACACGATCCAACTTCAATACAATTCCAATGCATTAACAACGCAATACAGCTACGGCATAAACATCTGAATCAGAAATATCAGAATTTGCTTTAAAAAAATTCAAACGCAAGTTCAATATTGGTTCATTGTTTTTAGATATTGCATTGATTGTTTGTTGTGTGTTGGAGTTATGTTTGAGATAGGTTGTATTCTTATTGTATTGTTAATGTATTTTAAAATTAGAATCCGGCACCTGGCCTTTGCGCCGTTGCCGGCAGCTCCCAGGATTGAAATGAAAATGAAATGATTTATTGCCACAAAAAAAATATATATACAGAGTAAAACAAAACTATTTTAAAATAAACTATTCTACGACCTTTATTTTAAAATCAGATAATGCTGAAAGATAGCATCCCACGTGGGCGAGCTTCAGCGCTGTTTTTCAGCCTAAACCAGAATCCCCATCACACCTTACACTTATATAATATTTACACCGCGTTTCAAGGTTAATCTACATTATAGGTAGATATTATTTTGTATTTTTAAAGTAGGCATTATATATATTTATTTGTAAAAATAAACAGTAGTACGCAAATAGGTATAAAAAAAAAATCTGATAGACAAATTAAAAACAAGAGAGAACGAAAAACATAGTCGATTAGAGAAATAGGTAATTATTCTAGAACCTGAGGTTTACCGCTTCAGCTTGTTTGTTAAAAAAAAATATTTTTCAGTGTTTTTTTAAGATGGTCAAGCATCTCTTAATCCTAATTTAATATTTTAAACTTGTTTTTGCAAATTCCTTAGCCTAAGACCAAACAAGAAAATTGATAAAGGGCCATAGTTAGCCCTAACCAACAATGTAACCACCGACAGGTAAGAAATGAACAAATCCAAATGTCCGAAAACATTAAACCGTACCCACAAGTATTTTATCGCGCGCGATAATTCTTAAGTGCATCGTATAGTTACTTTACTGTCACATAAAAAGTCACCCATTTCAGGAAGACCAACGTTAACATTGGAATCCAAAAGTCGCCTCTTTCTATCACTACCTCTTTTGTTTTATTAAAGTAAGACAGAGAGATGAACAAATTCAGATTTTATGAAGTTTGTTGTAGGCGCAATAAGTATAAATATATCTGGCCTCGGACACCGGAGGGTTTGGTCACTTTTTCTGAAGTATATGACATCTATTTTCAATTTGTGTAAATATTATCTTGCCAACGTAGTGCGGGCCGTTTTTCGCGTCACGCCGCTTTGAACGACATAATCCGTCGGTCTCTTGCCACCGTCAACGTACCGGCAATACTAGAGCCTACCGGTATAGCCAGAGATGATGGCAAGAGACCCGACGGCATGTCACTGATACCGTGGAGGATGGGACGAGTGCTTGTGTGGGATGCTACCTGCGTGGACACGCTGGCGGCGTCCCATCTCCACGGTACTACAAAGAAAGTAGGCGCGGCGGCGGAGGCGGCTGAAGCCCTCAAACGGCACAAATACAGGAGTCTCGACGCCAACTACAACTTTGTTGCTTTTGGAGTCGAGACTCTTGGTCCGTGGGGCCCAGCAGCACAAAATTTTTACAGAGAGTTGGCTAAACAGTTGGTCGACAAAACCGGGGATAAAAGAGCTGGCAGCTTCCTCGCCCAACGCCTTAGTATTGCGGTTCAGCGAGGAAATGCTGCCAGCGTCCTCGGCACGATGCCACAGGGGCCCATTTTAGAGATAGATTTTTAGTTTTTAGTATTTTTAAGTAAGTTAATTTTAGTTTATTTACATAGTTTATTTAAGTTTTATCCTGTACCTATTTTCAATTTATATATAGTAGTGTAACTACTTAAAAATTGCAAATCAAAAAATATTGAACAAAATAATTTGATTTGCTTCAAGATTTATATCTGGAAGTTTTATCATGGGGATATAATACAAATGTTATTAAGGTAAGGTGGATTGGGGAAAGATGAAAACTGGGGAAGGACGAAAACAGTCCGTAATGTTGAATATAGTGCTGTATTTTGAGTCCTGGCAACATTGTTCGAGATGCCTTTCAGTTAGGGCCCATGTCCGTATTAAAATTTCAAAATACATAAACAATACATTATAAACGCTATTTATCTGTATCACTGCAATCTATATGTACACCTAGTTTGAGAACAATAATTTATTATATTATTTAGAGGTGGCTATGAATGACGACACAATTTGGCAATGCAAAAATGTATGAAGAAAAATTATCTAATCAATAATTCCTAACTAGAATTTTTTTTGATAGTTTTTATACATAAATTATATTCAGTTATAACTGAATTAAAAATATAGCGCTTTATATTTTCATTTTAGGGTCATCATATTGAAATCATAGTGACCAGTAAAGTGTCATTAAGTGAGCTCAAATTTAGCACAAAGATTTCATTTTCATAATAGAACTAGGTCAGGAGAACTGTGGACAAAAAATTTAAAATATTTTTTTTCCTCCATCCATTCATGGACCACCCTATACCACATGGTGGTGGTTTTTGTTATCATCTCGTCGATTTTCCGTCGTACCCCATTGCTTAATACTTAATACAAATAACATGGAAAATTAAAAATGTCTGGAACAAAGTTCCAATTAAATAATATATATCAACAATCAACATCAATGGATCTATAAAAAAATATATCATCAAGAAAAACCTTTTTTCGTTAACGTTGACCTTACGATTACGACCTTACTGAAGATAACTTACGGCCCAGACGCGAAACGTGTGACTTTTCATAAAACGTACAGAATTATTATTCTGTTATATACCTAACGGTATTCCGTTAGGTATATAACAGTTTAAAGCTTATTCTCTCTCATTCCGAGATGACACCATTTATTTGAGTAGACTAAGGGCGGGTTGCACCACGCACACTTAACGAACTCATCATGGTTACAGTAGACGTCAAGTCCGTTTTTCCGTTGCACCATGCACTTTAGCAGTCAGAAAGTTACGTTAACCTTAACCAGCCGTCGAGCACTGGTTAACTCAAATCTACGTTTAAATATGGCTGACAGTTTGCAAAAATGTTTCGTATTTCAAAGATAAATGCATTATTAGACAAAAAGACAGTGATATTTGATGAAAAATATTAAAATATTGTTTGCAGTAATAAATATATGCGAGTATCTGAACGTAAAAAGGCGTATACGATTGACGTTTGGTTTTATTCACAATTTTCAGATCAGATAACGCCGATAACGGTATTAAATAATAAGTACATAAAATTCTTTGTAAAAAGTGCGTTATTTAGTTAAAATCGAGTGCCGAGTGACTTCAGGTTGAAATAGTACAGACTTCTGTTATGTATCACAAACATACCAGAACCTACAGTGATTGTCATGAAAGCCGACAGCCGTAGAATGAGCAGGACCAGAATCATGACAACCATTAAAAAACCACTCTGTTTTTGTCAATGAAGACCAAACCTTTGGAAACAACGGTTGACTTGAATACTGCAAGGTAGAAGACAAAAGGGAACGTAAACCTCCGACGCGGTGGAATGACCAGGTCAAGAAGAAAAACAAGTTTTATGACACGGTAGAACAGGCCACGAACGGGACTTGATGGGAGCAAGTCATACTATTCAAAAGATGCCAGATGATCAGAGAGGTTTCTTTAATGCTTTTAATAAGGGCATGAAGTTATACCACCAAACATTTATCGCCAATGTTCTACAGAAATCGAGCCTCAACACCTAACTAAACAATGTTCAGAACAGTACATGTAAATAAAGTGTGATGCGGAATTTACAATCAAGTAAATAAGAGTGTCATGTGTTGTGGGACAATAAAAAAATAGTTCAACAATGGTTAGGTATCCACAAATTCAAATGTGTATGAAAATTCATTATAGTAATTCATATAATTCTTGTTTTTTATTTGATTTCATTATTTGCCTTAAAACAAGCACAGTAGGCCTCTATTTAATGACAACTTGTGATAATGTCACAAAATGTCCGGTCCCTTGAGTGTTGATAAAGAGCTTACACTGTATTTCAGTTTAATTTGTGAAATAAACACAAAGATTTTACAGATCTATTGAAACATTAAACCCATATAAATAAATAAACTATCTACTGACATAAAACAATTAAAAACGGATTTTATCGCGTGTATTGAGTTAAATTACATCCCGACGTTTCAAACACTTTACAGCGTTCGTGGTCAACGGGTCGACTTTATTTGACTTAATTTGACTTCATGTGTGTCGCTCTTCTATGGCAATTGTTACCTACCATTTGCTGCTCGTCGCTGCAATCAGGATTATGGCCAATCAAGTGTTTACAGCCGGTGCCGGCATAGGTTGTAGTCTCAGTCCTACCAATAGTGTCAAATTCTTGTTTTATTTGGAATTTACTGGCATTAATTTTAGCCCTTTAAGCCAAATCTCATTCAACAAAACTAGTGGTAGGTGCCTACTTATGCTGGCACCTCCTGACTTTTGACAGATACCTTCCCCATTAGTATATTTTAAATTGGACATTATTATGAACATGCTTTTTTTAATCCAAATTGTACTCACTGTACAGTTCATGTAGGAAGATACTATTGCCGGTGACTGTACGCAAAATAAGTACATGCATTTCATTTTGTAAGTATAAAAAGTAGATATATTTTCATACTTACATTTCTATAAGAGAAAAAGCTTCCTAAGATGATGTATGTATGCATGCATTTTTGATTAGTCCTAGTCCTATCATCAGTGCTCAAAATCAATTATAAAATATGTGTTATGTTATGATTTTACTATGAATTTATTAGTAATAAATAATAAAGGTCTCTCTTTATCATATATCTTTCCCAACCAGCATAGGTACCTATTTACAAATAAAACATAATAGTAACTAGGTACCTACCTACATGGCTGTTGTATGACTTGTAAACATATATCATTACAAAGAAATAAATGATTATGATTATTAAGATACAAGTGATAAGAAAACATTTTTGGAATCCTAGCCACACTGTTTTATGGTCACTTTTACCTGAATAATATTTGTAACATGTATCAAGAGTAGAGTATTGTTAATAACCATTATCAAAGATCTGTGGTTCAGTATATGAAGTTTTTTGTCCGATCAATAAGCTGGCTCACTTTGGCCAAGGGTCCGCTTCACACTATCCAAGAACTGATTGACCTCACTTAAAATACTTCAAGTGTCAAGTTTCATTGATTATTTATGCCAAGTGCTAGAAAACTGGTGAATAATATTTGCAGTAGAAATATGTTTGGAGGGGGGAGGATCTTGCTTCCATCTACAAATGAAAACCTATGCCAGTGTTTGAATAATAAATAAAACAAAAATAAGGTAACTAAATAAATATAATTATGTATTTTATTATCAAAATTGAAATACTGATTGATTAGGTTAGTCTACACTGGGAAAAAAAAGGGTCGATTTATCGGCTCTGCACAGCCGTATAAACCCGGTACTGCAGTTGCAGCCGTGTCAAAACGGTAACATTAGCCGTTTGTCGCTGAAACGGCTCCGGTCGACACACGGTTAAATTTGCACACGGTACTGCAATTTTTGTCAATTTGTCAACACGGCTAGGATCAAAATGATCATACACGGCTAGGTTTGCACACGGTACTGCAGTTGCAGCCGTGTCAATTTGTCAACACGGTTATAATAAGACACGGCTAAATTTGCACACGGTACTGCAGTTGCAGCCGTGTCAATTTGTCAACACGGTTATAATAAGACACGGCTAGATTTGCACACGGTACTGCAGTTGCAGCCGTGTCAATTTGTCAACACGGTTATAATAAGACACGGCTAAATTTGCACACGGTACTGCAGTTGCAGCCGTGTCAATTTGTCAACACGGTTATAATAAGACACGGCTAGATTTGCACACGGTACTGCAGTTGCAGCCGTGTCAATTTGTCAACACGGCTATAATAAGACACGGCTAGATTTGCACACGGTACTGCAGTTGCAGCCGTGTCAAATTATCAACACGGCCAATGATCAGACACGGCTACATTAGACACAGCCGCGTCAACAGTTCAACACGGTTACGGCCAACATGGCTGGAGTAGCCGTGTGAAACGGCTACCCCATCCTTATCGACACGGCTAGTTCTGCCGTTTTCCTACCAAATGGCACGGTTGGTTGTTCCGTGTGACGCGGTTTGATGTGGCCGTGTGAACGGCTGTCTGAGCCATGTCAACACGGCTGTCCCAGCAGTCTTTCTATGTTGTGACACGGTAAGTTGAGCCGTGTGACGCGGTTTGAAGTAGCCATGTAAAACGGTTGCCACAGCCACGTCAACGCGGCTATCCCAGCCGTCTCCCTACTTCCCTATACAGCCGGTGGAGCCGTGTGACGCGGTCTGAAGTGGCCGTGTAATACGGTTACCTCAGCCACGTCTACACGGTAATCCCAGCCGTCTCCCTACGCCTCTATACAGCCGGTGGAGCCGTGTGACGCGGTCTGAAGTGGCCGTGTAATACGGTTACCTCAGCCACGTCTACACGGTAATCCCAGCCGTCTCCCTACGCCTCTATACAGCCGGTGGAGCCGTGTGACGCGGTCTGAAGTGGCCGTGTAATACGGTTACCTCAGCCACGTCTACACGGTAATCCCAGCCGTCTCCCTACGTCCCTATACAGTCGGTGGAGCCATGTGACGCGGTCTGAAGTGGCCGTGTAATACGGTTACCTCAGCCACGTCTACACGATAATCCCAGCCGTCTCCCTACGTCCCTATACAGTCGGTGGAGCCGTGTGACGCGGTCTGAAGTGGCCGTGTAATACGGTTACCTCAGCCACGTCTACACGGTAATCCCAGCCGTCTCCCTACGTCCCTATACAGCCGGTGAAGCCGTGTGACGCGGTCTGAAGTGGCCGTGTAATACGGTTACCTCAGCCACGTCTACACGGTAATCCCAGCCGTCTCCCTACGTCCCTATACAGCCAGTGGAGCCGTGTGACGCGGTCTGAAGTGGCCGTGTAATACGGTTACCTCAGCCACGTCTACACGGTCATCCCAACCGTCTCCCTACGTCCCTATACAGCCGGTGGAGCCGTGTGACGCGGTCTGAAGTGGCCGTGTAATACGGTTACCTCAGCCACGTCTACACGGTAAACCCAGCCGTCTCCCTACGTCCCTATACAGCCGGTGGAGCCGTGTGACGCGGTCTGAAGTGGCCGTGTAATACGGTTACCTCAGCCACGTCTACACGGTTATCCCAACCATCTCCATACGTCCCTATACGGCCGATGGAGCCGTGTAACGCGGTTGAGGCAGCCGTTTTATACGGCTACTGCACACCGCGTCACACGGGTCCGCCAGCTGCGCATGGACGTAGGAACACGGCTACCCCAGCCGTCCTCCTACGTCCCTACGCAGCTGTCGTAGCCGCGTAACGTATCTGTTAATATGGTCATCAATATAGCCAGCTGTATAGCACAAAGGTCAAGAAGAGTCAGTTGAATTATACAAGATTAAACAAATTTACAGAATACAAGAAATCTCTTAAAATACTATATTTTCTTATATAGGTTAAGGCGTACCCTAGTATGGTGAAGAACGGTATGATTTGTAAATAATTAACAACATTAATTTTACGAAACTGAGAATTTATTTTTTTTAAATGGTTGAAATTTATACACATCAATTGTTGATAATTTTCAAATTATAATATATTTCCTTCACAAGAAAATGGTTCATATTACAAATTGTAAATTTAGTTGAAATTAACATCAATAGGTTTCTAAAACTATCCTGGTTGTGAACAATTAACACTCCAAACGGGACATTTACCATGATTATAATTTATAGTGCCTATCTACGTAAAGATACCACCGCCGTAAAGGTAACAAACACATGGGGTCGCACACCGCTGTCGGGTTGCCGCGCGAAATCTACAGTATGATAGTTTATTTCAAACAATTTTTACTTAAGAAACTCTTGCACCTGGCAACCCAAGTGCGCCGGTGGCACCCATGCAACCCGACAGTATATGAATCACATTTAGGAAAAATGATAAGATAGGTTCACGATTTTACGCCTTTTACGGTATACGGGGTACGGAGATTATACTGGAAGTTTTCCGATATAGTTTGTCCCATGATCATTACAGGCGCATGCAATATCGGGAAACTCAGTTTAATCTTTCAAATCATGTAAAATAAATTATGAAATGATTACTAGACTTTGTCCGGAAGGGGAAGTGTCGTGGTTAATATGGGAACTCATACATTCTACGACACTTCTCTTTCCGGACAGACTATTAATTAACTTAATAAACAACTTACATTTAACATCATTATCAACTAATAAGTAAAAAAACGAGATCAGTAAGTTAAGCTTCAGCCCAAACTTGCTCAAAAACAACAATTTATCCACATTTACAGGAGTATCCAAAGAAAGGAAAGTCGTAGGTAAACTGATAAATATTTTATGTAAGTATCTGTATACTAAATATACTAATTGATTGATTTAGAATTTAGACGTTACTTTGCAGAAGTTCATATTGAGGTTATTTACCGCGACCAATTTATTTAAACCCTAACTGGACGGGATTCCAGGAATAAGTTCGCCTTTGTACATGGTATAATTTTTTTTATGTACTTAACTGTGAATATTTTTTATGCACAATAAAATGTCTACATACAACATACATACCAGGGCTCGGAAACCAGTATTTTCTCCATATTAAAATACAGGTGTATTTTCCGTTTTTTCGTTTACTATTTCATATTTAATCAAACAATCATATAATTCGAAGTTATTAATACCTAAATACAATATTGAGTTCTATATGAATACCATAAAATAATGTAATATATTAGCTATATCGTCGCCTAGTACCCAAAGCTTTGCTTAGTTTGGGACTAGGTTGATTTATTTAAGATTGTCCCCAAATATTTATTATCATTATATTGGGTTATTTTGGAGTTTTTTTTGCAAAAACCGGTTTCGAGCTCTGATATATTTACATACTAATGAACTGAACTGTTTACCTTCCTACTCCGCGAACACTCGTGCAAGATCAACCTCCGCTTCCAAATAAATCAACATATATCAGTATATCACACATACCCAACTAACACCAGCACCACACAAAACCATACGTAGACGGTATTGTATTAGGTAGCGTATTGAACGCGGAGTAGCAATGAGAGTAGGCCGTTGGCAACCCTACCGCATCGAGTAGCAGGACTCGACCTATCTAGGGCAATGCACGGTAAGAAGTTATGTATTTTTTATACCCGGTAGCCTGAGCATTGGAGCATTTTGTACAGTCAGCAAAACATGACCCTATTTTTTGACAAAATCTACTTCATCGACTAGCAAGTGGGTATACATTCGATAGTGCACATTGAGAAGTGCAAGAAAAATGTGGTAGCCGCAAGCAGACCTGACATTGTAAGATTTTTTTTTACTTTTAAAGATGATGATATTTAAATTAATTATTTATTAAAATAATTGATACTCGATGATTTAGATTTTAAAATGATGTTTTTGCTGACTGTATAAAATGCTGTAAGTCTGGCTAAGGCTACCAAGCACTTAAATACAAAATTCTTCACTGTGCATTGCCCTAGATAGGCCGAATCCTGCTAATCGGTGGGGTAGGGTTGCGTACGGCCTACTCTTAGTCTACACGGTAATCGGTTGAGTTCATTAGTATGTATGTAAACATTTTATTACATGTGCATTAAAAATAGTAAATCACAGTTAAGTACAAAATAAGAAATTTAAACATGTACACCCATATTCAAAATTGCATGGACAATTTATGAATTAATTAATTCATAATTCAATTTTGCATCTCACTGTACAAAGGCGAACTTATTCCTTTAAGGAATCTCGCCCAGTTGAGGGTGTTTAAAAAAATCGACCGTGGTAAATACTAATAAACTGATGTATAAGTCGACCATGACATTACATCACTGTTAAAGGTAAATTATCGATATACATTCTGACATTAAATACCATAATACAAATTTATACTCGTAATATTATTATCACTGTTAATCAGTGTCAATTATCAGTATTTAGGACTTTTCTTTCCTTAAATCAGGCGCACGAAGCATGTTCCTAACCTCGTATTTCCAATTACACGAAAAAAATGTAAAAAAAAAATGATAAAAAAAGTTTTGTATTGAAATCCCCTTAGTTTGTTTACATTTTTTTCGTGCGATTTGAAATACGAGTGTTGTAGTGTTGTTCGTGGACAATTTGAGGCCACCTATTTTTCAAGGCCAGTCTTTAAAAATATCTCGCGAAAATTTGTGTAATACAATTATTTCGCTAGCAGACAGTTTGCGGCCACCTATTTCACGAGGACCGTCTTTAAAAATATCTCATTAAGAGAGATGTTATACAAACATACAATTAATTTTACACAACACAATTTTGGACAATTTGCGGTCACCTATTTTTCAAGGGCCGTCTTTGAAAATATCTCATGAAGAGAGATAATAGGTACAAACATTTACGTTAAGGGTAGCTGTCACCTGCTATGAATAATTTACCGCCCTCGTGATGTGTAAGCCCCCATGTGACAACGCCAAACAAAAGCTGTACCAAGAGGCACATAACCATAAGAGTAGATACCTAACCTAGAAGTACTATTTATAACTGACGATTCAGAGGAAATTGGTACAGAGCGACGTGGCCGTAATAGAAAACAATCACAGATGCCATTACGGGATAAAAAACTTGATAAGGACCATAATTTAGAAGGTGGGTAACAACAGTTCATATTAAATTTTGTATGTGTACGTAGATCCAATGACAATGCAATAATAAAGTACCGTCAACAACAAATCCTGTATTAAAATGACGTTTTAAATAAGTCATGTTATTTTTTCCCATCATCTAAATAGGTAACTGAAAAATAAGAGTCCGAAATTTGCTGCAGGAGAAATCTTGTGCAACCAGGCCCCTATCTCACCACGTTGACATATGTCAGCATCGTTATTACTTGCGTCACAGGCATCCACAGGCGACGGGAACCGTTTACCATTGGGCGGGCTGCATGCTTGTTTGCCACCAGCGTGATAATTAAAGAATATTTTTATTCATTACCATTAAAACTTCTATATTAAAAATATTTATAACGGATTACTCACGTAATTTAGGTCGATTTTTGCTCGACATGTTCCGATCAATTTACGATGATCATATACATAATCGGCCTTCCGCGACGGCAGCGCCCAGATGAATGAGATGAATATGATCATCGTAAATTAATCGAAACATGTCGAGCAAAAATCGACCTAAATTACGTGAGTAAACCCGTTATAAATATTTTTTATATGTTAGTCTCAAAAATTAAATCTATTACTTTTGTAAAGACCGGTTTTGAAATATGTCTCGTGGAACACGACAATTGTCACGAAACTCCGACAAAAATTATCGACTCATTTTTCGTGACAATTGTCATGACCATGAGCTATTCACCAACCTAGTACTTACCTACTTATTGACGATATAATATGTTGTATTTTATTAAATATACCATGTTGGTGGCAAACGAGCATACAGCCCGCCCGATCCTAAACGGTTACTGTAGCCTGTGGACGCCAGTAATTTGGATATGTCAGAAATTGTGACAATTGTCACCGTGGTGAAAGCAGTTGCTTAAGATTGGAGTTAAACTGCAAAGGGAATTTTGCGTCGAACAGGAATCTTAATAAACATTTTTTTTTCTTTGGTATTTATGTACAGCTCAATGTTGTATTTAGGTGTTGCCTTAATGGTGTAATTAGATTGCCTGGTCAAATATGAAAAGGAAATGAATGAACGAAATAAGAACGAATAAGAATGAATAAGAATGCCGACGAAGCGAGCAGAGCGAGCTCTGTGACATTATTCTTGACCACGTCCTAAAGGATAGCGATCACTAACCAAAACTTGCATACAGTGTTTTCATTCAATGAGCAAAGCACGTCCCCATGACTTGTTTACAAAGGAACCAGAGGCTATTTGGTTTAGCGTCACCTCTCCCTTGAAACAAGAGCAGACCTAACTTTCTCCAGGAGCGAAAGCACTCCATGCGCCTCTGCGCGGCCTCATGGGAAGTTATATGACAGGTATAACAAAATAATATAAATGTGAATATTTGTGGCGTTCCATACCTAAAGAGCCCTTATCCTTTTTTTGGTTGTAGTATATTTTGAATTGTATTAGATAGCGTATGTACCGTAGATTTAGGATTTATGTTTAACTCAAAATGGAGCACAAGAGCCCTTTAGGGGAACGCCACATTTATAATTATATATTCTTGCATGTAATTATTGTTAATGTAATAATTAACTATACATAAAATGTATTCGGCGTCAATAGGGGAAAATATGGCTGCGTTTCTAGACAAAAAAAAGCTGATACACGTCAGAACATTTTTAACGAAATTCGTTTTCACTGAAATATAAGGTCATATGCGGCAACTTTGCCCCCAGGTGAAACTTGGCCCAAAATGACAATTTTAACCCTTTGACAAAAAAAAAATTGGAAAAATCGCGCCCTCAGCAACAGCGCGTGATATTACGTCCAAAATATAGCTGAGTTACCTCGCGCACTCGCCCGCGCTTGCGCTGACATCTGAAGATTTAGAGGAAATTGGTACAGAGCGACGTGGCCGTAAAAGAAAATAATCACAGACGCCATTACGGGATGAAAATTGTGAACTGGATGGACCATAAGTTAGAAGGTATTCCCGTTTAAGAAATGTGTGCACCCAAGACCCGTTATAAAAAAAAATTATGTGCACCTAGATCCAATGGCAATGCAATAATAAAGTACCGTCAGCAACAAAGCTTATATTAAAATGACGTTTTAAATAATCGTGTTGTATTTTGTCATCATCTAACTGACAAATAAGAGTACCTAAAGCCATAATTTTGTAACTTTGACTGACCGACCGTCTTAATTTTTAGCTGATTTGACTGAATTACTGACTGGCTTTAACAGCTTCAACTGACTTTGACCGACTGACTGCGATATTGATTTTATTTGACAGCTTTTAACAAGTAGGTGTGACCGCGCTAATAAATATGCTAGTATTTAAAATTATTAAATTAAGGTAAAGCACATTCATCTGTTTGGCAACATTACAATGCCAAAATTTACACTATTAAAGATCTTACAACGGTCTTACTTGTGCAATGAAGATATGTTGTATTGAGTGTTCTGAAAATTACAATGTAATTTACAGTTTTTGACAGCCGAAAGGCACTTAAGTATTTATTTTTCTACTCCAGCACTTCAATATGCCAATTGAATGACTGATAGTGGTATCTAAAACTATATCATTTAAGTGAAGGCGCTAAAGTCTATTTGTCTACAGGTACTTTCTATAACTGCTAGCAGTCATACAATAGTTATTTGTGCAACAAGAGAGGAAAGTTAGTTTTTCTTGCGAGTGTTGATTTTGAGTCCCGAGTAAGCGAAAGATTCTATAATTGAATCACGAGCGAAGCGAGTGATTCTAAGTTAGAATCTTTCGCTTACTCGGGACTCAAAAACACGAGATGTAAAATAACTTTGCTCTCTTGTGACACATACAACTTTTCACCTCAGTAATGAGAACATATTAAAGGTTAAAAATATGTATTTCGAATTTGTAATAGACCCCGAAATATGAAGTGGCAGTTCATGGCCTTCACTAAATTAAAAAAATACTTTGTCTCACTCCCTGGAGTGACGAAAATCGCACTTTCGTCACTCCAGGGAGTGACGAAAGTGCGACTTTCGTCAGTGTGTATTCGCAGGGAAGTAGGCTTGTTCGAGCTGCTGAGGTGAAAAACATATTGTGCAACTGTTTTTTTTTTTAATGCACTGACTTCCAGGCACAATGTCTAAAAAGGGTTCGTTCTTGTTTTCAATATAAATTATATTTTCAAATTGATATATACTTAAAATTATTTTTGCATAAAATATGATAAAAACATCTTTTTTTTTAAGTATTAATGTCTGAAATAATTTAATTTTCATATTTATGAAAAGAATAATTGTACCATAATTTAAACTTTTGCATTGCGAGTTACTTGAACGAAGCCGTATTTTTTTGTAATTGAAATCCAACTCGTGGTCTATTGTCTATGACATTTAAAAAGTAAATATTTAAAAAGTTACAACACAATGTACGGCTTCATTTTTGTATTTTGTTAATATCAAGAAGTTTATGTTAATTTTGATAAAACAAGTGCCAAGAAAACTTCACAGTGAATATCTGAAGACTTCGGCACAAAAGTAAGAGTTATTTAGTAGACAGAAAAATCATAAAACCGAATTGATTTATGTACTCTTGTACTTTAAAATTATTTATTAATTAACCCCCTTATTCTTATGAATACTACGCTACCTAAAGTTAAGAGATCGCTGATAATCGTTTGTCCCTTTCCCTCATGTAGGTTGGACGGAAAGGGACAAACGATTATCAGAGGCCTCTTAAATTTAGTAGCCGTTTATGAATAAGGGGGTAAGTTTCTGCTACTGTCGTAGAAAAAGTTTCGTATGCAACGGTACATAATTATGTCTTAAAATTCTTCGCCTCCCTTTGTAACTTCGACCCTCGAATCTTAAGAACCCTTATTATGTACCTGTTGCACAAAATACTATTTATTTATTAACACAAATATATGTACAGTAGGTACCTAAACAAATACAGAAAGGTACCGTGAATTAAGTAGCATAAGAACTAACCTTGTTGGATTCATTTATATATTGTGGCCATTGCTTCGAGTACATAGTTCGATCTGGCATATGCGAAAAGTTTAATAATGTGAAGTTCTCAATAGACAGTACCAGAGACTTTAAAAGCTCTACTGACGTGGCCAGCTCTTAGTCAAATGAAACAGCTTAGGAACCAGTAGGTTGAAAAAAACACTGAAAGCATTCATATGGATCAAAAATGTGCAAATCACTTACGAAGTGTGAACCAAAGCTCGTCAAACAAAGCAAAGGAAACTTTTTCAAGCACTGTGCGGCTGAAACAATCATTAAGTACCGCTTGCGAAGTGACCACGTTGCTTTCCATGCTGTTTCTAGTATAGATGAAGATTCTAATCTCTGGTACTTGGCTATTGTGATAATGTCGCCGTTAATCTTTAGCTCCACTGTGGAAATGGTGGAAGCTACTTAATTCACGGAACATTTCTGTATTTGTTTAGGTACCTACAGTTCATATATTTGTATTAAAAAATAAAATAAATACTTAATTAGGCATTTTTCCGTCATAAACTATAAAATACATTGTAATTTTCAGAATACTCAATACAACATATCTTCATTGCACAAGTAAGACCGTTGTAAGATCTTTAAACTATATATGCCAGTATTTAAAATTATTAAATTAAGGAAAAGCACATTCGTCTGTTTCTGAACATGCTTTTATTTGTCTCGGCCAAGGCAGTTTTCGCGTTAGAATCATTCGCTTCACTTTGGATTCAATATGCCAAACATTACACTGTTAGGTTAAAGATCTTACAATGGTCTTACTTGTGCAAATAAGATATGTTGTATTGAGTGTTCTGAAAATTACAATGTAATTTATAGTTTTTGACAGCCGAAAGGCACTTAAGTATATATTATGAATACCAGCATGAGATCCTAAAGCATTTCCGGTCTCGAAATCATCGAAATAGATGTGATAAGGGTACACTTTACTATCTGCGCTTAGGGAATGTTGGGACTCGGTCTCCTTCCAGACAGGAGGCTGTGTAAAGTGCTGTATGCAGGGTGACTTATGGCAGCGTTGAACATAAACGTCCATTTCTGACATCAACCCTGGAATCGAGAGCAACCGCTGAAGAACTTTGTGTATTGGGATGAACTGACCAATAACCGGAATACTGCGAGGTGGAAGGTGACGTCCCACTACTTCATTTCGAACCCCTAGAAAAATATCTCGAGGAGGAATATAAGAACCCAAGCTGGTGAAGTATTTCTCTCGCTTGTAAATCGACTGAAGTGGCTCCATAACTGCATTTAATGTTTGACGTAACTGTTCTATATATGAGGAGACATGTTCACAGACTACATCGCCATTTGATGTGGGGAGGTCATTGCGCATTCATTCTAAAGCTACATCCGAGAGGTCTCTGTTGAAACAGCGAAAAGCGTCTACAAAACTCTGGACAGTTTTAAAGGACATACCAATGTTAGTGTGAAAAGAGCTGATTAATAATCCTAATTGTTGCTGCAAAAATGTTGACACATTTTGTGATGCTGTTGGTTGCATAACTTGTTGAGAAGAGGTGTCACTAAAAACGGATGTAGCCACTTTCTCAGGGGTTCTAAATATGTTACTTGCAGGCATTACACCACTGCTGGGACCAGGTAAATTTAAGCCCTTAGCAGGAGTTGACTCACAGGAAGGGACTGATTTACATGGAGACACAAGAGCAGAGGGTGGAGCGTGGTGGTGCTGGACATGACGCCTCCATGTGTATACCTCAGAAAACCAGCGTGAACACATTCCACACCTAAAACCTCCCCACCCTTCGACATCACTGTACTTCGGACAACCCACTGTAATATGGGAAAACAGCAAACACAGATCACGGAAACATTTTTTACAGTAATAGCACGTGAGCATCTTGAATTAATTATTCATGATAATTATTGAGATTTATTTTTCTGATAATTCAGTTTATTTGTTTATTTAATCGTATTCAGTCAGAGGGAAAGTCTCCAGTTTCTCGAGAGGAAGATTCTCCGATCTCTAGAGAGGAGGGAATCTCGCTAGTCTCTTGAGAAGGAATCTCTCTAATCTCTTGAGAGGTAGAGTTGTCAGTCTCTTGTGAAGAAGTGTTTCCAGTCTCTTGTAAGCCAGGGTATTTACTTTCATTTAGGAAACGATTGACATCGATGATATATTTGACATACTTTTCGTCTCTTATGCCATAGCAAGTGAACTGGAGCACCTGCCAAATGTGCTCACACTCTATTGGGTATCTAAGGTTAAAAACGTAGAAAGTTTTGAAACATAGGTCTACAGCTTCCAGAATATTAGGACAGCATAACCAAACGTCATCTATAACAACGAATGCGCTATTTAAAGATAAATGAACTATAAAATACATTGTAATTTTCAGAACACTCAATGCAACATATCTCGATTCGATTCAATAAAAGACACATTTACTTGTAATTTTTGTATGTCTTCATTTCAAACGAAATTGCTTGTATTAGAGCACGAGAAAACAGAACACGGAGTTACGAATTTCATGTGCGCTGAATTTGAGTATACAACAGTTTACAAGAAAAGTTTAGTAACTCATTTACAGAGTCACACAATAAAGTTTATTTGTGGATATCGTTACTGTAGTTACACAAGTCCGGATAAAACACATTTGCACAAACATCAAATGATACATACTAGAGAAGAGACATTCAAGTGTAGCAATTGCGACTACATGTGTAAGCAGAAAGAAGACTTACGAAAGCACCAAAGAATACACACCGGAGATAATACGTACAAATATAGTCATTGCGACAACAAGAGCAGTTATACATCAACCTTACGAAGACACGAACTGACACATACTGACGGGAAGCCGTTTCAATGTAGCTACTGTGATTACAAATGCCGGGTTAAAAGCAACTTACAGAAACACGAGGCGATACATACTGGAGCGAAGCCATTCAAATGCAGCACTTGCGCCTACAGTGGCCGGCGGAAAGAACATCTATTAGTTCACCAAAGGACACACACCAGAAAGAAGCCGTACCAATGTAGTTATTGTGACTACAGGTGCAGTGATAAATCAGGCTTACGAAGTCACGAACTGACACACACCTTACCAAGACAAGAACTGACACAGACTGTCGAGAAGCCGTTTCAATGTAGCCACTGTGATTATAAATGCCGGTATAAATGGAACTTACGGAAGCACGAGACGATACATACTAGAGCGAAGCTATTCAAATGCAGCACTTGCGCCTACAGTTGCGAGCGGAGAGAACATCTATTACTTCACCAAGGGACACGCACCTTACGAAGACACGAACCGACATATACTGACGAGAAGCCGTTTCAATGTAGCTACTGTGATTACAAATGCCGGTATAAATGCAACTTACGGACGCACGAGGCGATACATACTGAAGCGAAGCCATTCAAATGCAGCACTTGCGCCTACAGTGGTAGGCGAGAATGCAAATCACTTACGAAGTGTGAACCAAAGCTCGTCAAACAAAGCAAAGGAAACTTTTTCAAGCACTGTGCGGCTGAAACAGTCATTAAGTACCGCTTGCGAAGTGACCACGTTGCTTTCCATGCTGTTTCTAGTATAGATGAAGATTCTAATCCCTGGTAAGTTTGGCTACTGTGATAATGTCGCCGTTAATCTTTAGCTACACTGTGGAAATGGTGGAAGCTATTTAATTCACGGTACATTGCCGTATTTGTTTAGGTACCTACAGTTCATAAATATTTGTGTTAATAAACAAAATAAATACTTAAATGCCTTTCATCTGTCAAAAACTAAAAAATACATTGTAATTTTCAGAACACTCAATGCAACATATCTTCATTGCACAAGTAAGACCGTTGTAAGATTTTTAAACTATATATGCTAGTATTTAAAATTATTAAATTAAGAAAAAGCACATTAGTCTGTTTCTGAACATGCTTTTATTTGTCTCGGACAAGGCAGTTTTCGCGTTAGAATCATTTGCTTCACTTTGGATTCAATATGCCAAACATTACACTGTTAATTTAGAGATCTTACAACGGTCTTACTTGTGCAATGAAGGTATGTTGTATTGAGTGTTCTGAAAATTACAATGTAATTTATAGTTTTTGACAGCCGAAAGGCACTTTAAGTATTTATTTTATTTATTAACACAAATATATGTACAGTAGGTACCTAAACAAATACAGAAATGTCCCATGAATTAAGTAGCATAAGAACTAACTATGGATTCATTTATCCATTGTGGCCATTTCATTGAGTACATAGTTCGATCTGGCGTATGCGAAAAGTTTAACAATGTGAAGTTCTCAACAGACAGTACCAGAGACTTTAAAAGTTCTACTGACCCAGCTCTTAGTCAAATGAAACAGCTTAGGAACCAGTGAGTTGAAAAAAAAACATTAAAAGCATTAATATGGATCAAATATGTGCAAATCACTTAAGAGTAGTGGACCAACGCTCGTCAAACAAAGCAAAGGAAACTTTTTCAAGTACTGTGCGGCTGAAACAGTCATTAAGGACCGCTTGCGAAGTGACCACGTTTCTAGTGTAGATGAAGATTCTAATCCCTCCAGGTGAATATGATAATCGTAAATTGATCGAAACATGATGAGCAAAAATCTACCTAAATTACGCGAGTAACCCGTTATAAATATTTTAATATGTTAGTCTCACAAAATTTAAATTATTACTTTTGTAAAGACCGGTTTGACATGTCTCGTGGAACACGACAATTGTCACGAAAGTCCGACAAAACTTATCGACACATTTTTCGTGACAATTGTCATGAGCTTTTCACCAACCTATAGTACCTATTTACTGACGATATAATAAAAATATGTCGTACTTTATAAAAAAATATCATGTTGATGGCAAACAAGCATAAAGCCCGACGGATCGTAAATGGTTACTGTAGCCTGTGGACGCTTGTGACGCCAGTAATTTGGATATGTCAGAAATTGTGACAATTGTCACCGTGGTGAAATAGGGGCCAGCAGTTGCTTAAGATTGGTGTTAAACTGCAAAGGGAATTGCGTCGAATTCTTTGCTCCATACTAAAATAACGGTTAATTTCGTTCCTTTGTTTCCTATTTCATTTTTAACAAGGCAATCTAATAACAGTAATAACACCAAGGCAATACCTGAATACAATGTTGAGTTCTACATAAAGTCCATAAAATAATTAAATATATCACATTACGTGGGTCTACTTATTTACCGGAGATTATACCATGATTATTACATTGACAGCATAACCAAACGTCATCTATAACAACGAATGCGCTATTTATGTTGGCCATGTCCTCACCTACAGCAATAACTAGAGGCAGCACTCCGATACTTGAGGGTGCTGAGTTGTCCGAAGCTGCCTTCCTGAGTTCCTTCAAATAAGCCTCGCCCTCGCTGCGAGTTTTGGTCACATAAATGAAGCGGATGGCTGCATCAAACCGCGAGGCTTTAGTTCGGACACCGGTCTTTCCTCCGACGATTGCAAATGGCAGTAAAAGAAGAACTGCAGTTAGCTTCTGTAACTCAGTATCTGAAAAATAGAATTTAACGTTAATAAATAATGTCACACTCAACGGCCCAAACTCAGGGCCGTAGCTAAGGGGGGTGAGGGGGGGGGGGGGGGTAGGTGCCCTACCTTAAAATTGGCCATGCCCTACCTTAAATTAGCACTGCCCTATCTTAACTGCAATTCTGGCTACGGTCCTGCCCAAACTGTATAGGATTCCCTGTATCTTGGGCAAACAACCCCTGGCTTCGTAGTCAGGCACCCAGTGGCGGTGCGTTAAAAAATTTGTTAGGCCAGTCGGAGCTAGTTTAATATATTGTTTCCTTATTAGACTAAGAGCTGGCCACGTCAGATATGACACAATAATGAGAGCAATAAAACACGACTAGTGGTTTTTACCTATTTTGGTATTACTTTTTTCCAATTGAAACATTTTGCTGGTATGTCACTCTGACCCATACCAATGAAAAGCTGCCAGATGCCCAAATCTAGCAATAAGAAAACTAACAAGACGAATTTCATTGCTCTCATTGTTGTGCTGACATGGTCAGCTCTTAGTCTAATAACACTATTTAGAAGCAGGTGTTGAAAATAATAATAATTGAAAGTATTCATATGGATCAAAAATGTGCAAATCACTTACCAGGTGTGGACCAACGCTCGTCAAACAAATCAAAGGAAACTTTTTCAAGTACTCTGCGGCTGAAACAGTCATTAAGTACCGCTTGCGAAGTGACCACGTTGCTTTCCAAGCTGTTTCTAGTACAGATGAAGATTCTAATCCCTGTTGTGATAATGTCGCCGTTAATCTTCAGCTCCTCTGTGGAAAACGTGAAATATAATAGATGATTGTATTACAAGGAAGCAAAACCCAAACAACATAAGGTCCTTAAAACATCATTTTCATACACGTTTTGTTGTTGACGATACTTTATTATTGCATTATCATTGATTCTACATACACATACAAAATGTTATATGAACTGTTGTTACCTACCTTCTAAATTATGGTTCTGATCAAGTTTATCGTCCCGTAATGGCGGCTGTGATTGTTTCCTTTTACGGCCACGTCGCTCTGTACCAATTTCCTCTGATTCGTCAGATATCTGTGCTGCAGCTGTAGCAACGGTTAAGGTCTTAACGGTCTTGTTTACTAACCCTCTGTTTTCCCGCCAAATAGCCTGCCTTTTGCCGTATCTTCATCCGAACATGAAATTAGAGTAAGCAATTAGATTGAATCATTTAATACCTAGACATAAAAGCTAGTTTAAATATAAATTAAATTTGGATAAATTGTAGGCGGTGCAACTAACGTGAAAAACTATATGATGTTCGGAACAATAATGTAGGAACTTAAGCAGGTGACACATAGGTGTATCACCTGCTTAAGTTCTCTTACAAGGAAGGGTACCGAACTGTCCGACTTCAATTTGATATATGTTATAGAGTAGTCTAAAATAGCAGACACGTATTTTTTTCTAGCTGCCCAAACTCGACCTGTTGGGAGCAATTATCCTTTAAAGTCCTGAATATTGACCAAACCCCCTAACTTATGTAGAGAAATCTGTTCAAGCAAATTGATAATTAATTATCGGTTTCATTATATGTTGGAGAACATCGGTAGTATCGGTACATTATAAAAAATAGCTGTGAACTTTATATAGATACTTTTCATTACCGTGCAATTGTAACCTTTTTCAAAAACGTACTTAAATTAAATAAAAGATAACTTTAAATATTGCAAATGTAAAGGAAATTATTAACATACATCAAAACTAATCAAATCGGAGTCGGACAGTTGGGCACCCTTCCTTGTTAGTCTAATCTGTGATAGTTTTATTTAAATCGATTTTTTCCAAGTTTTTTATTTCGTACCGAGAATTGATATAAAAACAATAAAACAAACCGCTATAAACGCAACATATTTTTTCGTTATGCTCCCCCCCCCCCCTCTCCAAAGTATTTTTTTCAGCAATTTAGCTACAAAACTACACATAAAACACAGATCTTGTTAAATTTCATCAATATAATATGTGACGTTCTCAAGTCAAAGGTACTTACATTCATCATCATTGTCGGTTCAGTTGTCAATAAGGCGTTAATGCCATAAAATTCATTTAGAAATAAACTCTATTTACAACCGACAATGATGTACCTTTGACTTGAAAATGTCACATTATATTGATAAAATATACATATGTATTAAGTTTTATAATTTACGAATAAAATGGCTGTGACATACGAGCAGACAGACATGGACATGATAAAACTATAAGGGTTCCGTTTTTGCCTGTTTGGCTACAGAATCCTAAAAATTTTAAAAGAAACAAGTTCAAAGTCAATATTGGAAATCTTTCATATTTACGAGTTGAGCGCATGCTGGGGTAGCCGTGTTCCTACGTCCATGCGCAGCTGGCGGAGCAGTCTGACGCGGTGTGCCGTAGCCGTACAAAACGGCTGCCCCAACCGCATCTCACGGCTCCACCAGCTGTATAGGTACATGGGAAGACGGCTAAGATAGCAACGCCATCTATCGGCACTCACGCTAAAACTTGAATTTTACGCGAAAGAAGTCGCAGGCACAGCTAGTAAACATATAGATATAGTTAATTACATCAACATTACATACAAGAATAAAGAAATATAAATATTCACATTCTTTTGTTATACCTGACATATAGCTTCCCAGAGGCGGAAGGAGGTGCTGTTGCTCCTGGAGAAAGCTGGGCCAACTCTTGTTTGAGAGTGCTGACTCATGAGCTGGAGTCTCAGGGTGAGATTGAGCTGGCCGTTTGTTGGGAGGACTGCCAATTAATTAAGAGATCTCGTTACTGTTAAATTAAGCTAAAGTAGGAAAATAATAATTTTTTGTTCATTTGTAAGCATTTAAATGTTTCTAAGATTGAAAAAATGTTTTTTTGATATGTCAATTAATAATAATGAATTTAAAGTACCTACTGTTTTTTGTTTCAAATCCATACCGGGGATAATTATCGCGATAGTTATCAAAGATCATAATTATCTTGATAATTTTGAACCCTGGTACTGTAGGTGATAGAGTGGATGAAAAAATATTTAGATTTGTGACGTTTTTAAGTCAAAGGTCATTGTCAGTTGTTAATAGTTTATTTCTAAATATTTTTTTATGGCAGTAACGCCTTATTGAAACCGACAATGATGTACCTTTTAGTTGAAAATATGACACATTTAATTACAGTTAATGTTTTTAAATTAAATATATAATATAAATATATATAGATTGTGAAGGTAAAATTTGAAAAATCTCAAATAAATCATACCTTGTTAACAAATCAACATCACTTGCAGAGTTGTTTCTGGTTGCAGGAGTCGGAGGTGTCAAAGGATTCAATTCTTCAGCCTGTGATAAAAAAATACATTATGTACTTTTAGCTATTTGATAGACAAAAAATATCTCTCTCTTTCTTTTTTTAGACAAAATTAAAAATTTTATCTGTCAAAACATCCAGACATTTAGTACCCTTAACTAAAATAAAAACACATGCCCGACACATTGATCCGGGTGTCAAAAGCGTTTAGACTCGCACTGTTATTTTGAGTAGAGCAATAGATAAAACCAATTTAAAATTATACTTCAATTATGTCCAGAGATATTTGACATTGACTATTTCAAGCTACAATCATCTCCGGCTATTGAAGCAGTCACATTTTTAATAATATAGTTGTGACCACAACACATACACACAAATTATACAAGCAGTGATAAGTTAATTAGCTAGCACCAAATGTGTCATTTTCAACTTAAAGGTAGGTACATCATTGTTGGTTTCAATAAGGCGTTACTGCCATAAAAAAATATTTAGGAATAAACTGTATTAACAACCGACAATGATGTACCTTTGACTTGAAAACGTCACAAATTAGCTACATAGGTAATCATCAAACTGTTAGTTAAAAGATTTATGAAGAAAAGCATTCCAGTGTTCAACCACTGTCTCGTCATTCTCTGAAATATTTGTGACCACCACACATACACACACAAATTATACAATTATACACAAGCAGTGATAAGTTAATTAGCTAGCACCAAATTAGTTATATAGGTATATAAACATCAAACTGTTAGTTAAAAGATCTTACTACGGTCTTACTTGTGCAATGAAGATATGTTGGATTCAATATTCTGAAAATTTCAATGTAATTTATAGTTTTCGATGGACGAAAGGCATTTAAGTATTTATTTTATTAATTAAACATAAATATATGCAGTACTCAACCAAATATAGAAATGAAAATTAAATAGCATGAGATCTGACCTTTTTCATCCATTGAGTCCATTTGAGTGTGTACATTGTTCGATCTGGCATTTTTGGCAAGTTTAATAATTCGAAGTTCTCGATAGAAGGTACTAAAGACCTTAAAAGTTCAAAAGATGTGTATCCTTTATCTGAAAACAGTAGGTAGCCACCTTCATACCTAAGTAAAAAGTTTCTTTGTGGATTTTCATTAAAAATAGTCTTAGGTACCTGCTCTAGAAAAAACTTTATAGGGTGTTTGTGCTAGTTCTCCACTCCACTCTTGTCAGTTTTCCGTCCATACTTATTTATACGTGTAATTGTGTATATTCAAGTTTTTCCCAAAATAAAAGCTTAAAAGTAAAAAAACTACTAAAGAATAAACTATAAATATAAAATATGTTGACCTTCAAAAGTTTTTCCCATTTATTTGCAGTAGTTTAATCAAGTGGACGGTAAACTGGACCTGGACGGGAAATTGACACAATTACCCTATAACGAATTTGGAATTAAATGATAATGAATTAATGACGTAGTTATTTACTCCGAGCCGAGAGACTTCGGCCATTTCGCGCGCGATTTCCAAGCTTCAGACTCAAGACTGGCCACGCTTTTTTGCTAACGGTATTTTATTATTGAATTGTCCTTGAATTAAAAATACTACATTACGTGCTCACGCCAAATGTCATGTCGATCCGACTATCTGAAATTGGGTGAATACAAGAAAGTAACATATGAGCAGTTTCACTTACCAATAATAATATTTACTGCGTCTTCTGAAAGATTCCACTGTTGTAATAATGTGGAAACATCTGTGGTCGAAACCATTATTATTTGTGATTCTAGTCTTTTATTTTTGGAGCGGATTTGGTTAATGCCTGAAATCAGATAAAACAAACACAATCAACATAAACCACTAACAACAATTTAAGTACCTACACTTAAGTTATTAACAAAATAGACACTGCAATACTACGGGTATTATGCACATATTCTTAATAAACTTAAGTTTTACAAACCTCCATGCGGCCGTTCAAGTCCAAAGAAACAAAACAACAGAATTAACAAAATGGCGTGTAGCGTAGCGAGCGAGTCACGTCCAGTGGCAATCGTGGCATGGAAGGAATGGCTAAACAAAATGGCGCAGAGACGCGACGCGATGCAGTCGCATGCTTCCCTCGGTGAAGCGCGTTCACATTGGAGTAGTGATACCAGGTCCAATTTTTAAATTGTGCAGGTCGAGGCTGAAAATTCCTTAGAATTCCGTTGCCGCACCTGAGACCTGTTTCGATTGCCCTATAGTTGCGAGAAGTGCGATTGAATTATAAAGATACTTGAAATAAAAAATTGAAATATTTACTTTACTTAATATTATTAAATATTTTTTTATTTGAAAACTAGATCATTTTGTCAATATCGACATTGTAGTCATTTCCGACTAATTCGGGTATGCAGATTTTGAAAATAATGTTTATTTTTAAATCCAAGATGGCGGCCATACACTTTTTTGGTAAAAATCGTTATGGTAGTAATTTCCGATTAATTCAGGGTCGTAGATTTCGAAAATAAGGACGGTTTTAAAATAAAAGACGGCGGAAATGGAAAATTTTGTCTTAATCGCCATAGTAGACATTTTCGACCAATTTGGGTGTGCAGATTTCGAAAATAATGTCTATTTTGTAATCCAAGATGGCGGTTATACACTTTCTTGGTAAAAATCGTTGAATTGAAAATAAAGACCGTTTTAAAATCCAAGATGGCGGGAATGGAAATTTTTGTCAAAATCGTCATGGTAGTTATTTTCGACTAATTCGGGTATGCAGATTTTGAAAATAATGTCTATTTTGAAATCCAAGATGGCGATCATACACTTTTTTGGTAAAAATGGTTATGGTAGTAATTTCCGATTAATTCAGGGTCGTAGATTTCGAAAATAAGGACGGCTTGAAAATCAAAGATGGCGGATATGGAAAATTTTGTCAAAATGGTCATGGTAGTCATTTTCGACTAATTTGGGTGTGCAGATTTCGAAAAAAATGTCTATTTTGAAATCCAAGATGGCGGTCATACAATTTTTTGGTAAAAATCGTTAAATCGAAAATAAAGACCGTTTTAGAATCCAACATGGCGGAAATGGAAAATTTTGTCAAGGTCATCATGGTAGTCGTTTGACAAAATTCGGGGGTGTATACTTTGAAAATAATGGGTGTTTTAAAATCCAAGATGGCGCCCATACACTTTTTACTTAAAAATCGTAATGGTACTCATTTCCGATTAATTCATGGGTGTAGATTCCGGAAATAAGGACGGTTTTATGATTAAATAGTGCTGAAATCGAAAATTTTGTCAAATTGGTCATGGTAGTCATTTTCGACTAATTTGGGTGTGCAGATTTCGAAAACAATGTGTTTTTTGAAATCCAAGAGGGCGGTAATACACTTTTTTGGTAAAAATCGTCAAATTGGAAATAAAGACCGTTTTAAAATCCATGATGGCGGAAATGAAAAATTTTGTCAAAATCGTCGTGTTAGTCATCTTTGACTAATTCTGAGGTGTAGGTAGATTTCGAAAATAATGGGTGTTTTAAAATCCAAAGTGGCGGCCATACACTTTATACTTAAAAATCGTAACGGTACTCATCTCAAATTCATTCATGGGTGTAGATTCCGGAAATAAGGACGGTTTTAAAATCAAATAAGATGGCGGAAATGGAAAATTTTGTCAAAATAGTCATGGTAGTCGTCTTCAACTAATTCGGGGGTGTAGATTTCGAAAAAAATGTGTGTTTCAAAATTCAAGATGGCGGCCATACACATTTTACCTAAAAATCGTAATGGACGCCATTTTTGATTAATTCAGGAATGAAGACTTCGAAAATAAGGACCGCTTTAAAATCAAAGATGGCGGAAACGGAAAAAAATTTCAAAATCGTCATGGTAGTCATTTCCGACTAATTCGGGTGTGCTGATTTCGAAAATAATGTCTGTTTTAAAATCCAAGATGGCGATCAAACACTTTTTTGGTAAAAATCCATATGGTAGTCATTTCCGATTAATTCAGGGGTGTTGATTTCGAAAATAAGGACTGTTTTAAATTCAAAGATGGCGGAAATGAAAAAAATTGTCAAATTCGTCATGGAAGTCGTTTTTGACTAATTCGGGAACTGTAGATTTCGAAAATAATGTCTATTTTGAAATCCAAGATGGCGATCACACATTTTACTTGTTATTTTAGCCATTTTCGATAAATTCAGGCGTGTTGATTTCAAAAATAAATTCCGTTTCAAAATCCAAGATGGCAGAAATTGTCATTCATTTATAAAAATCGTCGTTACTTATATATGTAGATTTCAAAAACTAATTTTGTTTTAAAATTCAAGATTGCGGCCATATACTTTTTTGTATCCCCGATTGAATCGAAAATGACTATAATGATTCTCTCGAAAAAAGTGTATGGCCGCCATCTTGTAATTTAAAACAGACCCTTTTCTCGAAATCTAAACACCTGAATCAGTCGAACAAGATTACCATGAAGATTTTTACAAAAAGGTCATCACTATCTTATATTTTAAAACAGTGTTTATTATCGGAATTTACATTGCCGAATTGATCAACAGAGACTACTTTAACGATTTTTACTAAAATTGTATGACTGCCGTCTTGGATTTTAAAACAGACATTATTTTCGAAATCTCCACACCCGAATTAGTAGAAAACGACTACCATGACGATTTTGACATAATTGTCCATTTTCGCCATCTCTTTATTTACGAAATCTACTTCCATGATTTAATCGAAAATTACTACCATAACGATTTTTACCAAAAATGTGTTTGACCGCCATCTTGAATTTCTAAAGAGACATTATTTTCGAAATCTGCACACCCGAATTAGTCGGAAATGACTACCATGATGATTTTGACAAAATTTTCCGTTTCCGCCATCTTTAATTTTAAAACGGTCCTTATTTTCGAAATCCACACACCCGAATTAGACGAAAATGACTACCATGATGATTTTGACAAATTTGTCAATTTTCGCCATCTTTGATTTTTAAAACGGATATTATTTTCGAAATCTACACCCCTGAATTAATCGAAAACGACTACCATGACGATTTCTCAGAAAAAAGAGTATATCCGCCATCTTGGATTTTAAGACAGGCATAATTTTCGAAATTTACACCCACTAATTAGCAGAAAATGACTACCGTGCCGATTTTTCAGAATAAAGTGTATAACATGTGTCATCTTTTTTTTTTTCAATTTATTTGGACAACAGTACACACACGAGACTATGGCTAATTCAATTCAATTCAATTTATTTAATTCAGAGATGTCCATAGAGGGTTAGTAGGTAACAAAGCATAAATCTTACATCCTAGGTTAGATACTTAAAACTAATTTTCTAATAACTACACAGGTAGTTAAAACAACCCATAACCATTGCCTCTAGATTCCATATGGATCGAGTTCCAATGCTTCCGTATTGGACCAGCCGGGTACTCCGCCACCAGATTCAGGAAACTGTTAGTACTCTCTTGCACGCGGCGCATCAGGGAGGCTGTTCTCTTGCGTATTATAGATATGAAGCTATCGACGCGTGCCTCTGCGAACATACCTGACGCGCTACAAAAGTGTGGGAGTCCCAACAGTAGCCTGAACCCGTTGTTGTATTGTACGCGCAGAGCATTGAATGTCCTCTTTGTATAGTCAGTCCACAGGCTGCACGTGTAAAAGGTTTGGCAAAATGACTTAAATAACGTTACTTTGACATCCCCATTACACCGTGCAAACCTAAGGGCCAACATATTGCAGCGAACAGTCAATGCTCTGCGCTCCCTTTCAATGTCGTGGTCATCCTGGAGGTTCTCAGTGACCCAGTGACCAAGTACTTGAATTGATCCGTCCGTTTGAGTGGAGCCCCGCATAGGTAAACTTCAGGTAGTGTCTCGTAAGACTTATCACCAGCCTTAAAAACCAGAAGCTCACTCTTGCTGGTATTGTACCTTAGCCCATGGGTCCCAGCATACTCCTCGCACATCCTCAGTAATTTGACAAGCGCACTGATTGATGGGCACAGCAGCACCATATCGTTAGCATAACTGATATTGTTGACCATAGTACCGCCAATCGAGCATCCAACACCGGTGCTACTGAGTCCACCAATCAGCTCGTCCATGTACAGGTTGAACAGCCTGGGTGAGCTGAGACCCCTCTGTCGCACACCACACTTCAACCTGTACACGTCCGAGTGTGCACCTGCCCATCTTACAAAGTTGGTTTGATGGCCGTACCAAAATCGGAGTAGGTCGTTCACAACCCTCGGTGTATCTGTGATAATAGTAACAATACAAAAATTACAAAGTGTGAGACCAACGACAATGTCCACAGATTTGGGATTGATCTTGGATTTTAAAATAGACATAATTTTCAAAATCGACACCCCGTAATTAGCCAAAAATCACTCCCATGACGATTTTTCAGAAAAAAAATGATAATCTCCATCTTGGATTTTAAAACAGACATAATTTTCGAAATCTACACCCCATTAATTAGCCGAAAAGGACTACCATGACAATTTTTCTGAATAAAGTATATAACCGCCATCTTGGATTTAAAAACAGACATCATTTTCGAAATCTACACACCCGAAGTAGTCGAAATTGGCTATTATGACCATTTTTACAAAAAAAATTATTTCAGTCATATTGGAATTTAAAAGAAACCTAATTTTCGAAATTCGAAATTTATTATACTTTTACTTCGAAAAGTATCTCCAACAGTCCCTACTGATTGAGTGATAATCCGTCTTTGGTGTCAGATGCGTGTATTTCCTTTAAACATACTTTAATTAGTAGTATCTTCCATATAAAAGAAAATAAATAGTCTGTGTGTAAGTTATGCCTAAAAAAAATGTTACTTGTTATTGAAGTTGAAAACGATCAAGACCGATCGATCGTCGATCATTGCCAGCGGTCGTGCACTGAGTGCTAACGCCATCTATCGAGTCAGATTTCGTGAAATTGAGGAACGTTCATGGGACTAAGGCCTCTTAAACTTAATAAATAAATAAACTTTTAAAATAGCTACCTAATTTAGTTTGTGATTTTATTAGTGGTAATTTTTTTTTTGTAAACCAATGTAGGTATCTATTGTGAAATTAACGAAATTTGTTGACAGGCGATGTCAATTGTACCCGGACCCGGACCGGGGGTATGTCCTTAAACTACGTCCGGACCAACGTACGTCCTTAAACTACGCCCCAAAGAGACTCTTGTCCCTTTAGCAGTGAATCCTTCTGTATATGAAAGGGTCGGCAACGCGCTTGTGACACCTCTGGAGTTGTTGGCGTCTATAGGCTACGGTAGCTGCTTACCATAAGGTGGGCCGTATGCTTGTTTGCCACCGTCGTGGTATAAAATAAAATAATTGTAGATAGCTCTTCAAAATAACATTGAAATTAATTTGAACATTTTTTTATTTGAATATTTTCAGAAAGTCTAAAAAATTGTGCCCCTCCCCTGTAACTTTTGAACCCGAGATCCAAAAGTATGAAAATAATTGAAAATATACACCATTATCGGTTCAGTCATTTTTGAGTTATCTCCAAAAAACTTCTTTCATAGGCAGATACGACCTTTTGATAATTATTAGTTTTTTCACAAGTTGGGACGGCACCCTCCATTATGTGTGACCGGCACGCACCTGGCCGGTTTTTAAACTTTTATACAAATGTATTACTTACCATTTCAGGAGTAGAATTGATTCTTGCATTCAAAGCCCGTAACGAAAAATTATGCTCCGTTTTGTATTATATACATTGGGTTCAGTTAAAAAATCCGTTAAGTTTATTTATGTATGTTCATATGTAAGGTCTAAATTTCGCAGAACTACAGATTTTTTCGTAAATAGATCTGGCAAGTGGCAACATTGCGTTGGCGTTGGCGGGCCCCTCCGCCTAGAACCGATCCGTATCGTGCCGTCCTGCTCACGCGCATAAGCGACGTGAGCTCAGCGCTTCTCTTCTGGGTAAGGTGCGCGGGGGGGGGAGAGGGAAACCGAGCCGAGCCTCAATTTAGACGCCGTTGCCGTCTAGGTAGGTGCAACGAAATCAATCGATGAATTAAAAACCGCAATGTATTGCAAACGCCGCTGATTAGTTGCCAAATCAGTAAGTACGATGTCGCGAGTCAAAAACTCAAGGTCAAACCGTGCGCTTTTCGAATATTTTTTGGATGAATTGAGAGTACGTTCGTTTACTTACAGCTACAGCTAATGCCATTTTAAATTGAATATATTGATCAATGCTTCATGAAATTAAGTTGGTTTATGATATGTGTGTAGATAAAAGACTTTGAAAACTACTTTGGGCTTTGCGATTCCAAAGCACGTTTATACTTTTATGGGTAAAAATATTTTTAAGACAATTCCATTAGTATGTTTATAACCAGAAGTGACAAACCTTTTCTAGAGGTTTATAAATAATGCATTTCTTAAATGTTTAATAACTAGTAGTCCGCCTCGAACTCAGAACTCGCGATTTACTTGCAAACAAAATGACCAGTATAACAAGACCCATGTGATGATTTTTTCGCGCCTTCTAGCTCCATAACCCATTGACCGATCCTGCTCATATACGAACTCTCAAATTATATTGATCTCTGCTACAACCCCAACAAATGTCATAAAGATCAGAAAAACGTTACTAAAGTTATCGCGGTACAAACTCTCAAAATCAAAAAGCCATCGAAATGCTGAAACGTCCCAGTAGCCGAAGTTGTTTCTAAGAACTCACTTCGCTCGTTCGACTATAAGTACGTATACTTAGGGTCAGGGAGGGAACAGTCGCTAGGATTTTTTCAAGAGGCTGTAGCATGAAAAATATAAATCCCTGAACTAATTGTTGCAAGCACAGAGCACAGTGCATTATTAAACTTTCATATGTAGCAAATATATTTGCTGTTACTTTCACCAAAAAATATATATCCATTCTTTTTTAGAAATTGGGAATCGAGCCACTGTGTACCCGTTGCTGTACACAGTGACTAGGACCCCCTAGTACACAGTGGTTCTAACAGTACACAGTGGCTCGAGTACACAGTGGTTCTAACAGATCTGCTAGTAGATTACTTTCTCGAACATTACGTGAACATATATTATACTGTTGTGTATTTGTGTTTACACATTATCAAGATTTTTGGGACTCTACGTACCATGTGACGACATTCCATAAATGCTACTTAATAAGTTTAATAACTAATTAAGTACTTATTTTTTCTAAAGCTATAAACTTTTTGTTCTACGGTTTTTGCAATGTGTGCTTGGAATTAGTAAAATTAGTAGTAATATTAGTAGTACCTTTGACCATTACCAGTATTGACAAATGTGCAATGAAATACCTCTTTCTACAAGAATTTTTAAACATTTGCATACATCAAAAAGATTCGCAAAGTAAAACTAAATAAACTTTATACTTAACAAAAAACATTTTTGTTAAATTAAACGGTAAGTAATTAGAATAGGTAAGCCTAATTCCGGAATAATCGTTCCTGATTCATTCTTCATTTAAAATAGGTACTTGCCTAATAAATGTCGCATGATTTATTCACTTTCATTTTATTAAAAAAAGAGTGCAAGAATTATTTTTAATAATAAAAGAACTTTTATTCTTATTAATATTCAAGTAAATTTTAGCCCAACTCTGTAAGGTGCACAGTGGTTCGCGAGCCACCGTGTACTTTTCTGAAACGAACGACTGTTGACCTTCGCGCCACTTTGTATTTTAGATAGAACTAAAAACAAATAGAAACATCGAGGGCCTTGAATTATCAGCCAATACTAAGTAGATTAGACACACTCTTCGATAAAAATACAAGTAATTAAAAATCTCGTTCGAGTTAAGAAAAAAGAGGAGTGAAACTTACCTGGAAATGCAATTTTGATAGCATTCAACACAAAACGCATCATAATACATTCGCAATAACGACGTACATTTACTTACATGAAGATCATTTGCCTTTACCGATAATTATAACTAACCAAGATAATATATATATTATAACCAAGATAGATAATATATAACCAAGCCGGTGTCCATAGAACTCAATCCCCACTGGAGTTTACTAACAACATTTCATTGTGACCGTTTCAATTTTAGATGTCTATCCATACTATCCATATTAATATTACAAATGCGAAAGTGTCTGTCTGTCTATCTGTCTGTTTGTTACCTCTTCGCGCTTAAAACATTTTTGTACGTGTAGGTACTTAATGTTTTTTTTGGTATATGAACACTACATGAGACATGAGCGAGAAAGAGACGAAATAAATATCCTTATTAGGACATATTTTATCCAAATTTTAAGTTCATGGCGACTCATACATATGTACAAATGACACATATTAGGTACTAGGGAAATTCGAAACAATTCGAAATTCGTGCGCCGGCGCGGCCCGGCAAACTCGCGTCTAAGCTCATCAAAGATTGCGTTCGCACGCCTGTCATCAGCGAGTTTTATAGTTTTAAGTACCTAAGTAGGTATTCAAGTAATGTCTTAACACTCTTAACCACAACTATTCCGATTTATTTGTACAATTCTGTTGTTTATTAAGAATGTGTTTGTAAGTAGGTACTTACTAGGTTATAAATTAATTAATTAAAGTTTATCGTATTCATCCGTACTTGTCTTATCATGTAAACAAACACTAATCAAAGACATTAATTATCACACTTTTTTCCGGGATTATCACTTAAAATGTTGTTGTATACTTAGGTAAGTAAGTAAGTACTTAAAGAAACTCACAAAGTAGGTATCAAATTCAAACAAGTAGGTAAGTAGGTAGTTATGCCTGTTTCCCTGTCCAGGTTCAGTTTACCGTCCACCTGATTAAACTGGTGCAAATATATGGTAAAAACTTTTAGGTCAAATTTTCTATTTACTTATAGTTTATTCACTAAGTTATTTTGGGAAAAATTTGCATATCTACGAACGGAAAATTGACACATAGGTAAGTACTTACGCCACTTTGTAAATTTTTTTTTTACTTATAAAAAACCCGCGTCGATGATTTATTATTTGTGATGTTTTCAAGTCAAAGGTACATCATTGTCGGTTGTTAATAGAGTTCATTTCTGAATGAATTTTTATGGCAGTAGGGTAGACCGGGGACAATAGAAACACATGGTTGAAACGAATCAAATTTCTCGATAACTATAATACCTACGCGTATGACGCAACACTCGGAACACGCGGTCGGCCATGTTTGAATTTTTGACCCGTAGCGACTAGCGCTTGAGTGCCGGTGCAATACGGGAGTGTCCACGAGCCAAGCCAGTTTTTCGCGGTAAAAAGTAAGTATTTGTGCTCTCGCAAAAAAAATTATAACTTCGTTTACTCTTGTATTTTGACTAATCCAATTATTTTGGTGTTATAGTTAGGAATAAACGAATGTTTCTAATGGCCGTTGATCAGCGTTCGAGTATTTTTTATATATAATATTTGACCTTGAAGTGAAAAACGTGGTGTGGGGACAATAGAAACTACTTGCTTGTGGACGATTGAAACGTTTCAATCGTCCTCGCGTTTTAATCGTCCCCAAAAGCAACCAACTTCAAAATGTAAGGTTCTGTATTCGATGCACATGTTTGTTCTATTAATGTTCACATTGATTTGTGTAGTTTTTGACCTAGTTGATAAATTATGGATATACAAAGTTTTTTTTTTAAATCTGCGGTTTCATTTCTGCTAAAATGTATATCAGAGAAAGTTTAACAACATTTTTTAATTGGCATATCGCTATGTTTTTGTTTACATAATAAAACAATTTAAACTGATTATTTTATTGCGCCTATTATTTGATTTATTCCGACGTCTGCAACACTCGTCACAGGGTGTATGGGAAAGGTTATGATTGAAACATTGTTATAGTTGAAACAAGCACTTTTGTATGAAACACAATTATGCTTGTTTTTTGCGATTCTTTATCGTTATATCTTAGAATTGCATTAAAACTACTTTGGTTAAGGTAAATGTATAAGGTAGCAGCGACAAAGAAAACTAAAAGTCGTATACTCTTTTTTGTTCCAAGTTTTTTTATCGAGATGTTCAGATGCTCATAAATTGAGAAATGTTTATGTTATGCTTGCAAACTTTTGATGAGCTCATTGTATGCGGAGGTAGTGAAAGTTGAAACAGATAAGTACTTTAATTGTGCCGAAGATATTTGAGTGTTTCAATTGACCTAACAAAGTGTTTCAATTGACAGTCATGTGAGGTCAATTGAACCATACTGCCCCATTATCTTTATTACATTATTGTCAAAAAACTATGGATTATATACCATCCAAATACATTTTATTTAGGAACCAGATAACTAACCTTGAAATATTTTGAGCGTACATCTTTCTACTCATAAAAATATAACAGTCACAGGAAGTTAAAGGCAAATTGTTTCAATTGTCCCCGGTCTACCCTAACGCCATTGATCACCGACAATGATGTACCTTTTAGTTGAAAATGGCACATTTTATTAACGCGTAATACTAACCTAAACTAGACTATATAAGCTGAAGAATGAAATGTAATAAGTACTTACATTTGAGTAAGGGTACTTCAAGATATTGCTTTGCATCACAAAGCTGGCAAAATCGATGAGTGGACTAAAACTAGCACAATTACCTAAGTAAGTACCTAATCACTGAAAAATATCACTTCCAATAAAAATTTCTTCAATAATCGAAGTAACGAACGAATCGCCACAAAATAAGTAAGTAGGTACTTAACTAACATTACGAATATATATTACGATGTCTAGATTGACACACGTTTGTTTAGATGAGATTCATGAGAAGACAAAGTAAGGATGAATCGGTATATTAACATACCGGTTTACCGGCACTACCCCTTTTCGGCCACTTTGCACATTTTTTAAATAATAATATCAATATAATTGGACCATCCTATTCTAATTTTAATTCATCATCCGGCCGATAGATCTGGCCAATCTTCATATTTCAAAAACTGACTGTCCATTCTCAAAAATTGCGAATTGACTAAGTAGTGACCAATTAAAAAATTGGATGTGTTAACACCATATATATTACATCAATGAATTGACACATGGCAAATTTAGCAAAACAGCAACATGTTAGCGCCTGCAGAAATGGCACGGCAATGCGCATTTTATGTAAAATTTGCATGTCATTATACTCATTATTATTCCCATATTACTTGTCAAGAGTGCACGTTTCAAAATTGAAACCTGGAGTTTTCTTCTGCATAATCCATCATACCCTTAAACAAACAAGTAGATATTGAGTTTGTGTGTGAAAACATT
Organism: Pammene aurita; assembly: GCA_947086415.1. Taxonomy (NCBI): domain Eukaryota; kingdom Metazoa; phylum Arthropoda; class Insecta; order Lepidoptera; family Tortricidae; genus Pammene; species Pammene aurita. The sequence continues at coordinate 27,404,301 of OX352305.1, forward strand.
AATTTACAATTATTCACGGACTGAAACTCGTAAAACTACTTATCTTACTTAATGGTATTTTTGGTGGCCGACGAACAGGTTAACAATTTTCTTTAAAACCTAATTTTCGGTCGGCCAATTACCAGTTTTAATTGATGTCCATTTATTTGTGTTTGTTGTGAAAACCTTTAAGTCACCTACATAACGTCTATTGTATTTGTGATCTACAAGACTCTGTTGTAATTTGCTACCAGATTCCGGTACAATCTAGTTATGCCTATACAAAATCGCGTTCCTCGAACCTTCAGGTTATAAGTCTGTTTTCGGTACGAAGTGCCACAGCGCCATCTGTCGAGTCGGAGTCGAGTTATTCTGTCAGCGTTAAGCGACGAACAAAGTATTAGAAACTAGGATTTAGTGTCTGGTGTAACCGATAGATGACGCTAGTGCTTTAACCTGAAATAAAAGGAACGCGATTTTGTATGGATATTGTCCATCCATATCTATATCATCCTTGCTAGTTACTTAATATCAAGGATGTCATCCTTGCTTAATAATTTTTCTAGTTAAGTTTTGTATCAAGCGTGTTGAAACGTGTGTTTCATCGAACGTTGTGTTGTGTCTGTTTGATCGGCGATTTTGAAGGTTTAATTTATGACACGGCTTACGTAGCCAACTTTTGATAAGCGCATGACTCACTGTACCGAGTCTGAACAGCTTTGACAGCCATGTTTGTGAGTTTAATTTATGACACGGCTAACGTAAATAAGTTTTGTTATGCACACGGTCTGCTATACCGCTTATAGAGCGGCTCCGACAGCCATGTTTGAGAGTTTAATTTATGACACGGCATAATGTAGTCAAGTTTTGATAAACACACGACCTGCGGTACCGTGTATAAACGGCTCTGACAGCCATTTATGAGAGTTTAATTTATAATACGGCTATCTTAAACGATTTTTTTATGCACGCGGTCTGCTGTACTGAATACACCGTGTTTTTTTTCCTTTAATTTCAAGGGTACATTCCTGAGCTATATTTAAGTATATTTCTCAAATACACCATGCAGTGTCCTAATTAGCTCCTATTTGTTAATTTTTATCTTTCTGATTGAATAAACCTATACATTAAACTGTTATTGTACTCTGAGACACCGCAATAAATGGTGCACCTTGTTTATTAAGTCAATGAAATATGCTTCCTTAGTATCTCGAACCATTAATGTTCGAAATTACATTGACATGTCATAATTTTCAATTGTTTGGTTGAGTTAATTATAATACCCTAATACCCTAGTTATATATTAGTGACCGATTGAACAATTACTGTATAAAAAAAAAACGAAGTTTTTAAACTATCTATTCCAATTAGTTTCCTTAATCGTTCCTGTCCATATGCTAAAATTAAAGGATATAAAAAAACACGGTGCATAGAACGGCTCCGACAGCCATGTTTGAGGGTTTGATTTATGACACGGGTAACGTAGCCAAGTTTTGATAAGCACACGGTCTGCTGTACCGGCTGTACGGTATATAGCACGGCTCCGACAGCCATGTTTGAGGGTTCCATTAATGACACGGCTAACGTAGCCAAGTTTTGATAAGTACACGGTCTGCTGTACGGTATATAGCACGGCTCCGACAGCCATGTTTGAGGGTTTCATCAATGACACGGCCAACGTAGCCAAGTTTTGATAAGCACACGGTCTGCTGTACGGTATATAGCACGGCTCCGACAGCCATGTTTGAGGGTTTCATCAATGACACGGCTAACGTAGCCAAGTTTTGATAAGCACACGGTCTGCTGTACGGTATATAGCACGGCTCCGACAGCCATGTTTGAGGGTTTCATTTATGACACGGCTAACGTAGCCAATTTTGATAAACACACGGTCTGCTGTACGGTATATAGAACGGCTGCGACAACCATGTTTGAGGGTTTCATTTATGACACAGCTAACGTAGCCAAGTTTTGATAAGAACACGGTCTGCTGTACGGTATATAGCACGGCTCCGACAGCCATGTTTGAGGGTTTCATCAATGACACGGCTAACTTAGCCAAGTTTTGATAAGCACACGGTCTGCTGTACGGTATATAGCACGGCTCCGACAGCCATGTTTGAGGGTTCCATTAATGACACGGCTAACGTAGTCAAGTTTTGATAAGCACACGGTCTGCTGTACGGTATATAGCACGGCTCCGACAGCCATGTTTGAGGGTTCCATTAATGACACGGCTAACGTAGCCAAGTTTTGATAAGCACACGGTCTGCTGTACGGTATATAGCACGGCTCCGACAGCCATGTTTGAGGGTTCCATTAATGACACGGCTAACGTAGCCAAGTTTCGATAAGCACACGGTCTGCTGTACGGTATATAGCACGGCTCCGACAGCCATGTTTGAGGGTTTAATTTATGACACGGCTAACGTAGCCAAGTTTTGATAAGCACACGGTCTGCTGTACGGTATATAGCACGGCTCCGACAGCCATGTTTGAGGGTTTCATCAATGACATGGCTAACGTAGCCAAGTTTTAATAAGCACACGGTCTGCTGTACGGTATATAGCACGGCTCCGACAGCCATGTTTGAGGGTTTCATCAATGACACGGCTAACGTAGCCAAGTTTTGATAAGCACACGGTCTGCTGTACGGTATATAGCACGGCTCCGACAGCCATGTTTGAGGGTTTCATTAATGACACGGCTAACGTAGCCAAGTTTTAATAAGCACACGGTCTGCTGTACGGTATATAGCACGGCTCCGACAGCCATGTTTGAGGGTTCCATTAATGACACGGCTAACGTAGCCAAGTTTTGATAAGCACACGGTCTGCTGTACGGTATATAGCACGGCTCCGACAGCCATGTTTGAGGGTTTCATCAATGACACGGCTAACGTAGCCAAGTTTTGATAAGCACACGGTCTGCTGTACGGTATATAGCACGGCTCCGACAGCCATGTTTGAAGGTTCCATTAATGACACGGCTAACGTAGCCAAGTTTTGATAAGCACACGGTCTGCTGTACGGTATATAGCACGGCTCCGACAGCCATGTTTGAGGGTTTCATCAATGACACGGCTAACGTAGCCAAGTTTTGATAAGCACACGGTCTGCTGTACGGTATATAGCACGGCTCCGACAGCCATGTTTGAGGGTTTCATTTATGACACGGCTAACGTAGCCAAGTTTTGATAAGCACACGGTCTGCTGTACGGTATATAGAACGGCTCCGACAGCCATGTTTGAGGGTTTCATTAATGACACGGCTAACGTAGCCAAGTATGATATGTTCGCGGGTAACAGTACCGTGTCAACAACGTTACCGATGCCGCGTTTGTTGTTTGCACACCGTCCCGACAACCGAGTCAAAAGGTAGCCGTGTAGTTTTACACGGCTACAGTTTCGACACGGCTGAAAAATTAATGAACATGGTATACGTAGCCGTCTATACCGGCTATGTTAACCGTTTACACGGTACAAGTAGCCGTGTAAAATCTCGAGCCGTGTACACGGCTCTTCACACGGCTGCCAAACTCGGCTAACAGAGCCGTTTACACGGCTACACAAAACGTAGCCATGTTCGAAAGCCGTGTATTTTTCCCAGTGTAATTATACTTTATTTTTACATTGAGATTCTACCAATTTCTTGAAATCACTGCATTTTTACTTTCAAACATTCTGGAGTTAAGCACTGAGTAGCATAACAAGCCTCGATTTCATCTTGTCTTCAATACCAAAGGTAAATTCAAACCTGAAATAAAAAACATTGTGTATCATTATTCATTAGTGTAACACATGTGCTACTCATCATTTGTTAACAAAGATGCTTTAGAACACTCATTTAATAAGTAAGTACATGTATAAGTTCAATATTTAGGACGTTGGTTACAGGGCCAGCCATAATCAACCAGGTTGGAGGGATTCAGTACCCTATTTTTACGAATTTTCAAGAGTTAAAACTAGTGATGCCTTTGTTTTGCGATTGGGCTCCTTCTCGCCATTTGGTGCTTCCAGCAACGGCTTTACTTGTTTAGGGTTCTGCAAGTAGTAATAAACTAGCAGGATGATTTACTCACTATAATATAATGCACAATACACCAGCCGACTATTCTGGCTTTCGCTTTAAACTCCACTCTCAACACAAGTTGCATTATCCTTTGAAAAAATTTCCTCGTAAGGCGCAATGGATAGCCCACTTTTTGATTGAGTAATAAACATGTTCAGGAATGGCTAAATGTTTGTATATTCTTGATTTTCAAGCTGCAGAGTGCAAAGTTAAGTTTAGTTCGCGCTCCTTTCTTTAGATTTTTTTCTTCGTGTGACGATTTTGACAAGTTTAGTTTGGCATTTATGGTTGTGTTGCCATATTGAATAAATATTCTACCATAAAAATGTGAGTAGAAATGCGTTTAGACAGTGGCATCCCGCTTAACTCTTACGTTCTGTTGTTTTGCACTTGGTGCAACCCATTTATGTTAGCAATCGTTAAGTAGCTCCGATTAGCGTAACATTTGGCTTACTTTTACAGGCGGTTTGGTGCAACCCACCCTTAGTAGTCCTTGATTACAGCTCGTGGCTTCCTTTCCTAGACCATTGTCCATATCATGTAATTTTACCTGGTTAACGCCATACGTTATATTGTACAAATTTGTCCAACGACTCTCGAGTCCAAAAATATAACCTCAACTTATCGCTTATATTTCTCTGAATAGGTTAAATTGTTCGTATACTTAAAACAACACACACATAAATACAAAATACCGGTAAATGAGTGCGGTTGGAAGTGTAACCAAGTCCAGTCCTAACATAAATGGATTAGGTCACAGAGTGTAGCTGGTTTGACCAGATACAATAATACATTGATGATATTTACTGGGCGATACGATGCCACGTGGTCATGTATGCGATAACCTTTAATTCAACAGACGTAGGCGTAAATGTCAGTATAACGTGACACGTTCTTAGTGTAACGTAGGAGTACAAGTCATAGTTCAGATACAATTTAGAAGTTTTAAGACGTTGGGAACCTACACTCCACGTCAAACGCCAAGAAACGGTCTTAAGGAAAATAATCACCAGCAATTTGTAAAATAAGATAAGATAAAGATAATATATTATGACACACAAGACAGAAAAGGGAATTACATAAACTTACAAACACACATATAAATATATATAACTAAGTATAACAACATACAATATCATTGCATTATGACAATAGAGGTACTCAACGTTTTTGCTGTGGAACAGACTGTCTGTCGCAGCGCTGATTTTCAGTACACCTCGAAATCTAGGATTTTTGTATACCACAACGGTGGGAAATAAGCATACGGCCCGCCAGGGTAATCAGCTGCCGTAACCTATGGGAGCCTGCAACTGTGCAAGGCACACTTGAGCAAAATTGAAAAAACCGGCTAAGTGCGAGTCGGACTCGCACACGAAGGGTTCTGTACCATTATCTGGTACAGAACCCTTCGCTTCCTTCTCTGGTGGAAGGTGGGTTCTGTCGCAGTTTCGTCGCCTAAATAAACTAGTTTTAAGTATTTTTCTGTATAGTTTTGTAGTTCACAGTGCTTTGGTTTTATTACTGTAATGCTGTGTAACTTATTTGAATAATAAATAAATAAATTATGTGTTTGTTGTATGAGAGCCTCCTTAAATATTTATTTTATTCTGTTTTTTGGTATTTGCTGTTATAGCGGCAACAGAAATCCATCATTTGTATAAACTTCAACCATCTAACTATCACAGTTCATGAGATACAGCCTGTTGACAGACGGACAGACAGACAGTGGAGTCTTAAGTTGGGGCCAGACGACATACAACCACAGCCCTTTGCCACCACCTTGGCAGAGAACAGAGATTTTAAACCATGTAGCCAGTGGTTGGTGCCAAATTCTACATGACCTTTAAACGCCCTTGGTGGCTAGGTGTGCTCTGCCAACCGTTGGCAGAAGCTCTCGCTTCAACAACTCGCTCCAACCATGGTCACGTGGCAGAACTGCGGCTATCTGCCGTCTGGCCCCAACTTTAGTAATAGGGTCCCGTTTTAACCCTATGGGTACGAAACCCTAAAAACCATTACCGGCCTTCTGAAGAGTGGTGCCTCTTGGCACAGGTATATTTATACTGAAAAGAGGAACCAATCTGACTTTTTTAGGTAATTTATGCTACTGAATACCTAGACAATATTCATTTTTAGGGTTCCGTACCTCGAAAGGAAAAAACGGAACCCTTATAGGATCACTTTGTTGTCCGTCTGTCTGTCTGTCTGTCTGTCAAGACTATTTTTCTCAGGAACGCGTCGAGGTATCAAGCTGAAACTTATATCAAATACTCAGGTCTATTGTCCCTTGGAGCTGTGATAAAATCAAACTTAAAAGCCAACGCAATCAAAAGATACAGTCGTTTATGCTGCAAATTTTAGAGTTTTTCGGCACTCGCAAAACCTACGGGGTACTTCCCGTAAACTCAGAAACTTGAAATTTGGCACGAAGCAACGTCATATAGCATAGACAATGGAAAAATTACAAAAAGTAGACTTTTGTAGTAAAATCATACAAAAAAATTTTTTTTTTAAATTATAAACTTACTACCTTTTTCCTCGTAAACGCGTGGAGGTATTGAATTGAAATTCATGTCAAATACTCAAGGCTATAGGACCTTTCAGATGTAGCAAAACCAAACTTTTATGTCAACGCAATCAAAAGAAATAGCAATTTAAGTCGCATATTTTGAAACTGAGTACTCTCAAGAAACTCAAAACCTAAAGGGTACTCCCGTAAACTCAGAAACTTGAAACTTGGCACGAAGAAACTTCATATAGCACAAATAAAGGAAAAATTACGAAAAGTAGAAATTTTTAGTAAAATCTTACAAAAAATATTTTTTTAAATTTAAACTTACTACCTTTTTCCTCGTAAACGCGTAGAGGTATTAAATTGAAATTAGTAATAAACATACTACAACTTTTGCTTGTACGTTTGTACGGAACCCTCGGTGCGCGAGTCCGACTCGCACTTGGCCGGTTTTTGTTTTAAGAAAATTAGAAGAAGATTTAAGATTCGAAGTTATTTGTATTCATTTGTATTTGAAGGGGCGGTTTTATACAACAATCAATGTAATTGATAACAAACCAATCGGTTAAATCCTAAACAATGCAATTCGCAGACGTGTATGTCTAAAAAAATTAAATAATTGTCACCTTTTCTTCGGTCCCAGGAGTATCTATTCGAGCGTCGTTAGTTCCGAACACTACTGATGGCTATACGCGTCCAGCATTCTAGAGTAGTCCTAGACTTTTTAGGTCGTTGGTTTAGGTCATTCCAAAATGTAGTACTAACTAGCAGGTAGTAAAACACTTTATTGCACTGAAACTTTGTATACTAAACAATAATAAAACATATAATTTGTACAAATCCAAACTTATCCCTTCAAGGGATGTCTTCCAGCTAACCTTAGAGTAACTGAGAAATGCTGAGATTTTGAAAACATATTGGAATTGATTATGACTGTACAAGATGGCAAGAGTTTCCACCTTTCTAATATTCCCTGCCAGAAATCAAAGATAGTTTGTTTTGGTTATTTTGTGGGCTACCTATTCAGTTTCTAGGACGTTAGTACTCTTCTAACTGTACATAAAGGTAGTCTGCAGGATGCTTGATGGGTAAGGCTAGCCATTATTTATATTCTAGTTATAAAATAGCCGAATTGTTATGTGAGAACTTTTAAACATGTTTATAACGGGTTACTCATGTAACATGTCGAGCAGAAAACGACCTAAATTACATGAAATTTATTCTCTCTCTCACTCTTTCTCACGAGTCTCACGAGAGTTTTATACTGAGAACAATTTGTAATTTGTAAATAATAGCCTTTGTTAACAATCTTAAATCTAGATTTACAGTTTTGTTTGACTTAATCTAAATATATAATTTATATATAATGCATTATTTTTTTCTTTTTTTACTTCATTTAGACATCGGTGTGGGTGTGGTAAAATGGCACTTGTTGATTGTTTTGACTGAGAACAATTATTTAACTATTGACCTTAAATATAAAACCCTTAAAGCCATAAGTTATCTTAGTTGGCTTTTCCTCACTGCTTTGCAACTCCTACTGACATCAATTTTATTAAGTATTTAATGAATTTCCACTACCTAAAAGTTGTCTGGAAGAGATCGCTCTTTAGCGATAACACAGCCTGTTGTTTATCTCTACTTTAAATTTGCTGTATTTTCTGTACTGTTTTTCTTTTTGAGGTGTTCAATCAAGTGTATTTGTATTGTGTTATTATCTCTAGACCAAATAATTATCGGCATCCTAGTTTTTTATGGTGTTTATAAGATTGGTGTTATTAATCTAGTAAAAACTTGTACTGTAGTAGGTACTACTGAATTTTTAATACCTTCAGGTTAGAAATATATTATTTTTGTTATTAATTTTACTCTTCACGGGAATTCCCACAAGAATAAAATGTAATCCCGGTTCTTATATTTGTTCTACTAAGCTTAGATATTTATACTCTGCCTATTCTGATCACTGTTTATAAGCTACAACTCTTATATGTATAACACACAATACACACACAAAACAACTTTGTTTATCTACACACAACTTCTATAGGTATAAATGTACATAGGAACTAAAGATTCAAAACTTTTCTGCTGTCACGGCCCAATAGTTCTTCAGAATCGAAGAAAATATGAACAATATCGAAGAAAAAGGCGGGCCAGGGCTCGCGTTTGTCCAAAGTTTATTTTTATCTAGCCCGGACCCTTGCTAAACAAATTTCATGAATAAATTTAGCCTTTGTAAACAAATCGAGCGAGCTATGCTATATTAAATTAAGGGCAAGCGGAGGAATGCAATAAAAGGAAATGCTTAGAAATACGCGATAATATATTGCCGGTATGTTATATTTTGGAGATTTAAAGAACTAATAATGAATAAAGAATACCTTTCCCATGGTGTGACAATCTTTTCTATTGGAAAGTGTGAACATTTTCTATGCATTTATACAGGATGGCATTAGCCAATGCCAAACGTACACATGCATTAGGGTGCTTGAACCAGTATACAAAGTATTCATAACAAGCGGTGCAGTGGTTGCGAAGAAATTAACAAATTACGATTGAAAGATATTAGATTCATCGTAGACTTTTTTCTGAATTCACTCTGATTTAGTAATTAACTCCTGAAAATCAGCTTGGAGACAAGTTTAACAAATTTAAACCAGTGCTTAGGGTGATTTATGGTCATCATCAAAATGCTTAAATTAGATAAAGAATGTGTGTGTTTTACACAACCAATCGAAGCGGTGTTGCCATAATTGATGTTTTACTGATAATTAATACCGAGAACGTTATTAAAAAAAGTAAGCAATGTATCGGAATGAGAGATCCGGAGGATTAAGTTTTATTCTTAGATTTAATTATTTATATTTATTTTAGTTTAAGTTAGTTTTATTTGTTATATTCTTAACTCAGCATTAAATAAAGGATATAATAGGTAAATGAAGTAAAAATCTTTCAATTTAAACAGTTCATATTTTAATAAGAGCTTAATCCTAATTAACTATATATATTTATATACAATATAAAGATCTGTACAAAGGACCCCATAAATTAAGACCACGAAACAAATTGGTGCGAGCTACAATAGTCCGGCTCTAAATGACTTTAAACGGACCTTATTACATGTCAATGAAAATCTATAATAACTTACCCGAAAAGATATCAAATGAAGACAACTACACAACGTTTGTTAAAAAACTAACAGACTATCTAGTAACGCAAGTTTTCGACACCATTGAAGAATATTTTAATGTCAATCAATCAATAGGTTACGTTCTTATCTATAAGTTATTATTATTATGTCTCGTGCTAGCAGGATCCATATTGTACTTTAACTATGTAAACATCTGTAAAACCATGGTTGGGATGAAATAAATATTATTTATTTTATTTATATCGTATGGCTATCTCACTGGATAGGCATTTCTTCCCTGAGGTATTAGTAGCGGGAAAGCAGATGATAAACAAAATCCAGTGAGTGCTGCGAGGTCCAGATGGGAGAGTGCAGCTGCCAATTTTGTTACTCTTTTAGCAAAACCCAGGGATCACGTGTAGGGTTGTCTAAGGTGTTTCCTACGGACGCAGAGTAACATTGGTCCCCTTTGATGAAATAAATGATATGATATGATATCTTTTCATAGTTTCATAATTAAAGCCTGTAGATATTTCACCTGACTACTTAAAATACTTACCTACTTCTTCTTTTTCTTTCTCGTAGCGTTTGCCCCAGCTTTTTTTTTGCTCTATTGACCCTGGGTTCCGCTCGGCAACCTAATCCCAGGCACTAGTTTTTACGAAAGCGACTGCCATCTGACGTTCCAACCCAGAGGGAAAACCAGGCCTTGTTGGGATTAGACCCGGTTTCCTTACGATGTTTTCCTTCACCGAAAAGCGACTGGTAAATATCAAATGACATTTCGTACATTAGTTCTGAAAACCTCAGTGGTACGAGCCTCGGTTTGAACCCGAGACCTTCGGATTGAAAGTCTGACATCTTACCGCCAGGCCACCAGCGCTCTCCAGGCTACCAGCGCACTAAAATAATACCTACTTATTAAATTAAAATAAAATTTATCACTTCTGTTGGATGCGCAGATTGGAACGTAAGGAACGAACGAGTGAGTGAGTGAGTGAGAGAGTGACCTGTGGAATGAACGGTGTGTGACAGGAATAGCATAACGTCTGTATCAATGAGTGTGACTGGGATAGACAAACGCTAGGAAGAGATTTTAAAACGTAACGTTGGAAGCGGGGAGACTGTTTTCGGTGCTTGAAGGTGATGGTGATGGTGTGTTTTCAATTGTTTTTCAAAAATATAAGTTATTTAAAGTTATCTGGTGTTTTAACTTCGCCCGACCCACACTTCTTTACTATCCTAAAATGCGAGTCCAAATTAGTATGTAGGTCCCGTAGTAGTCAAATAATTTCTCAGGCCTTTAGATTAAAAGAAACCATTTAATTAAAGCCTCAAAAACAAAAAAAGAAACCTATTAATATTTTGCTCGTGCTGTGTAATTACGGAAGTGATTAAAATCTGTTTTCAGTAATAAGGTATCGAAATAGGCCATTTTATTTTTATGCTTAACTTTGCCATTTGTTTCTTACGTTTCTAGATGTTTTTAATATTATGAAATGTAAGTACTAAGTAATAAACAACTCGGTTCGTAATAAAACTAGACAAATGTAAGTTAAACTCGGTCACGGGGGTTATTTATTATCAAAAGTTATTTTTGTTACTCAGAATTACGCTTCACTGATCTCTTCTTCTTCTTTGCCTTGTCCCATTATTTGGGGTCGGCCCTCCTCGTTCGAAGGCGCCAGGTTTTTCTGTCCTGGGTTGTCCGCGTGTTGATCTGCGCCCGCTCCATATCTTTGGTAACGGTTGTCCACCACGTGGTAAGTGGCCTCCCGGTACCGTTCTTTTTATCAGGTATAGCCAAAGCCTGTTTGACCGCGTAATCTTCGCAACGCCTCATCACATGTCCGAACCATCTCATACGACTTTCAACCATCTTTTCTGTAATGGGGGCAACTTTGAAAGATCCTCGAATGTATTCATTTCGGACTCTGTCCAGTCTCGTTACTCCCGCTGCCCATCGTAGCATTTTCATCTCATTTGTGTGCATCTTCTGTTCGTGTTTCTTCTTGATTGCCCAGCACTCGGAGCCGTACATTAAAGCTGGCCGCACTGCGGTTTTGTATATGCGCCCCTTCAGTCGTATTGGCATTCGGTCATCGCAGAGTACCCCGGTTAGGGTTCTCCATCTCAACCACGCTGCGTTGACTCTGTGGGTAACGTCTACATCTATGTTCGCATCTGCTGCCAGCATTGATCCGAGGTACTTGAACTGATCAACTTTAGGCACTGGCTTTTCTTGAATGAGGATGTCTATACTACGCTTTACGCTACGAATTACGCTTCACTGATCGTTATAATTATTTTTAAGCGGTATAAAAGAAAATTGCGTAATTTCACCCAGATATAGACTAACACGCACTTCATTTATTTTTAAACGTAGCGCCATATTAGATATGTGTTAAAACTTCAATCAGTTATAGTAAGCCCCCCATAAATTTTTAAGGGATCCGTCTCGAACGAAAAAAGAACCAAGCATACAAGAGGCATTTCCAATCTAACAATTTACCATTTTGACAAAAAAAATACAACTAAACTTTTTTTTTTTAATACCACGACGGTGGCAAACAAGCATACGGCCCGCCTGATGGTAAGCAGTTACCGTAGCCTATGGACGCCTGCAACCCCCAGAGGATTCACATGCGCGTTACCTACCCTTTAAGAACCTATACACTCCTTTTTTGAAGAACCTCATACTGTAGCCCGCTGGGAAAACTATCTGAAACACAAAAATATTCCACAATAAAATAACCTAAGTTAAATACATAAGTGATATTATTGTTATTTTTATTAGGGTTCCGTACCTTAGAAAGGAAAAAACGGAACCCGTATAGGATCACTTTGTTGTCCGTCCGTCCGTCCGTCTGTCAAGATCCTTTTTCTCAGGAACGCGTGGAGGTATCAAGCTGAAATTTAAATCAAATACTCAGGTCTACTGTCCCTTGGAGCTGTGAAAAAATCAAACTTCTAAGCCAACGCATCAAAAGATACAGCCGTTTATGCCGCAAATTTTCGAAACTCGCAAGGGAATCAAAACCTACAGGGTTCTTCCCGTGAACTCAGAATCTTGAATTTTGGTACAAAGGAAAAATTGCGAAAACCGTAAATTGTTAGTTACATCAAATAATAAAAATACTTTAATTAATTTTAAAGTTACTACGTACCCCTTTCCTCATGAACGCGTAGAGGTATTAAATTGAAGTTCATATCAAATACTCAGGTCTATAATACCTTTAAGCTGTAAAGATTTGTACGGAACCCTCGGTGCGCGAGTCCGACTCGCACTTGGCCGGTTTTTTAAGTTTTTTATACAAAAATGTGAAACAAAAATGCTGGTGATCCTTTTAAGGGCGTACTTGGTATCGTATTCTAATTTTTTTTTTATACCACGACGGTGGCAAACAAGCATACGGCCCGCCTGATGGTAAGCATTTACCGTAACCTATGGACGCCTGCAACTCCAAAGGAGTCACATGCGCGTTGCCGACCCTTTACAAAAAGGAGGATTCACTGTGTTGACGACTAAAGGAACAAGAAGGTCCCTCATCGTCAACACACTGGGTCCTCTTTGAGCTCTTTGGCAACCTTACTCACCAGCAGGAACACAACACTATGAGTAGTGAGTAGTAGGTAATTATGAAAAAGAAAGAAAAAAAAATTCTCGCGAAAAATAAAATCGGCTTTGTATTTGCTGGCCGGCTGGGACAAAATGTTTCATACAAAAAAAAATTTTTCGCGTTAAAATTTTTTTCTCCTTTTTCTTACTCGAAATACGATAACAATTATGCCCTTAAACGGATCTCCACTATTTTTGTTACACCTTTGTTACCCACAACTTGTTAGCACCTTATACTCGTATACAGGTATAAGGTGCTAACAAGTTAGTCAAGGATATTTTTACCGCTGATAGTAGGGTAATTGTGCTACTTTTCGTCCACTTATCGATTTTACCAGCTTTGTGATGCAAAAAGAATATCTTAAAGTACCCTTACTTAAATGAATTATATTTCATTTTATAGCTTATATAGTCTAGTTTATGTTAATATTACGCGATAATTATCCATACTTGCGAGATTTTGTATAAAAAATATTATTTGAAAAAGTGGGGTATTCGTTAGTTTTCGTCCATAAATGTCAGTTTTCCGTCCTGGGCTCTGCTAGTTTTCGTCCACTGAGAAGGGCGATTATTTCTGAAAATATCCACTTAATCAAAAAATGTTAAAACAAACCTCAATGTTATTTTTAAAGTCCTATCGATTGATGTGCAACATGATGATTTTTGGTAAAAAAGAATTGTTACATGTATGGAAAACCCCTTGTGGCTCCCCCCTAAAAAAAATATTTTCAGCAATTTTACTACAATACTAAGTAGGGGTATACAAAATACACCTTCTGTTATAATTTCATCAATATTAGTTATAGTCTCCAAATAAAAAATTACCATGGCATACGGACGAACTACGGACATGACGAAACTCTCCCTTTTTGCCATTTTGGCTACGGAATCCTAAAAACGAATGATAGTAAGGACTAACACCGTGTTTCTTTATTTCCGTTAATATTAGCATACAGTTAGGTACGATTAAGGAAACGAAATGGCGTAGTTAGTTTTTATAAATTTGTTTTTTCCATACAAGTATATGTATTGTTAAATCGATCACGGTATTATATTTAACTCAACCAAACAATCGAATATTATAACTAAGGCATTTTATCACCAAACAATGATATTGTAGGCCTTTAATGTTAACCACTGTCACTGCTTGTACTATAAAGCCTTGGCCAAACAGCAAGCGTGGCGCAGCGCAGCGGTCGCGCGGCGCGACCTGCCGTGCGACGACATATCGCCTAACTTCGCGTCACTGACTTTGAATAGAACTTCATACGCGAACGTACTGCTGCGGCCTGCGGTCGGGTTCCAACTTGTTTGTACCTTAGCCTTGGCCAAACAGCAAGCGTGGCGTAGCGCCGCGTCCGCACCGCGTGACACCGAAGCGATGACTGTTCAAACAGGGCGCGCGCGGATCGCGCCGGCCTCGCGCTCTCAACACGCCCTCATTGCGCGCGCGCGAACGCGGCGGGGCCGCGCGCGATGCGGGCGTGACTCGCTCATTCCTTCCGAAGCCAAGATTATTTTTTCGAAGAGAAGATATTTTTTTCTATATCCATAATCACAATCACAGTATATTGCTACGCTCGCACGACGCACCGCGCTGCCTAACGTCCGACTGATGTGACCCAGCGCGGCGCAGCGTGCCGCTGCGTCCCGCCGCGCAGCGCTACGCCCGCGCCGCGTGGACGCCAGGGGCCGCGCGGCGCGGGGCGCGACAGAAGCGGGGCGCGGCGCCGGCGGGACGCAGTCTGTTTGACGTCGCTAACCTGTTAACATGTGCCACGCTTGCTGTTTGACCAAGGCTTAATGCAATTGACACGACTAGCGTAGTCAACCGCGCATTGGATCGTTCATTATTGGGTCGTTCCTTAGAGAATTCAACCCGGAGTAGCCATGTCTGCCGTTTTCTTTACAAAGCAAGTCTGCCGATTTTGTGCGGGGGAGGGGAACGTCAAGTGTATTCTGTGGCTATTCGTACGTAATGTACCATCAGGTTCAAAATTGCATGGTCAATTTATCAATGAATTCATTCATAAATTGGCCATGCAATTCTGAACCCGATAGTACAAATAGGTGTATGCATGACCACTGGTCATATGTTATCGGCAAAGGGGGAACGCCTGTCAATGGCGACTCCGGTTGGTTGAATTCTCTAAGGGTCGTGCATTACCCGGAATCGTGCCGCCGAAGGTTTCCGATTGGTTCCGATCAGATCCGAAGGTTATGCGACTATTTAAAAAAGTTGCTTTTTTCATAGTAATCAGCTCAAAACACGAGACTTCCTTTTTTCGGATATTTGTTCAAATATTTAACAGCGCATGTTTTTGTTTGTTTGTTTTCGTGTGGTTTTAATTGCCGGTAAATAGATAAAGGTGATGTGATAGTGCTTAGTGAAAATAACGGATAATATTAATTGTGAAAGATGTACGGGTGTGTGTGCGTGTGTGTGTGTACGGACGATGGCAATGGCACGATCACAAAGCTTTCTTTTGAAGTGAAATAAGCAGAGCACGCCATAGTATGGAGGTTATAATTGTTATTCTACTACCATTTGGTCATTCTAATGTTAATTATAGTTTTGTCTACTCACAAATAACTCGTACATTAACAATAACAATGCAACAGAAGAGCTAGTTTTAGTCTTTGCTCAAGTCATTTAAATGTTTTATTTATTACATTTATTTACGTAACATTATATGAGGAATGGACAGAAACTAAAGTGTGTAGGTAATCAAATATAATATTACCATACTACTATATACTATAATATTACGTATTAATTAAGTATTTTGAAGTAAAATAACCATTAGAAATAATTACCTAGCTGTCTGGATTTCCGGGATCAGGTGGTCGCAAAACTGAAATTTATACCAAATTGCTCTGCTAGTTTTGGTCCACAAAGTTTATATATTAATTATATTCTAAAACTTTAATCTCCACTTAAAATATTGTACAATTAACTTTTAAATAGATAATTCGTGCCAAACATATTTAGTGCACTGCCTAAATCATTAATAAAACTCATCATAAACTCTTCCCGCCACAAGTTTTTTTCTTCATTGCGATGACATTTGCTAGGGCCGAATTCGAGGCGGCTATTAATGTTTTATTTTTAAAGGCACTATTTGTCAAATTACTTTTTTATGATAGTAGAATTGTTTCTTAGATATTATGGATCGCAACAAGACCAAACTTCCGCAGGAAAATTCATTTACGTTCAAGTTTTCTCCATATATTTGTAGCAGAACGGTCAGGTGGACGGAAACTGACCATGGACGGGAAACTAGCACAATCACCCTACTCGGTTCTCGGAGTATATTTAAGTATGAAACATCATAGATTTTGTTATGTTTTTTTGGAGAAAACTAGGAAACAAATTTCCAACGTTAAAACACCCTGTTAATAAGATAATTAATGAGACCTCTTTAGCCCCGAATCATAATGACATTTAAGAAAAAAAACTTTTGACGTGACATAACAGACAGTGTTAAACATCTTGACAGGTGCATAGGGGATGATTATTTTAATAATTAATTATATATTTTTTTTGTTCGGTAAATGAAAACAAAAAAATGATATACAAAGGTTCCTTAATTACAGTTAAAAGTTAATTGTTTTAATGTAATGTGATGTAATGTTCTCTTAAAATATCCGTGACTAATTTGTTAGCACCTTATATAATAATTTGTTATATTACGATTAAATTTATTCATTTTGACAGCAATTAGTAAGTTCGTTTATTTTTTTAACTTAAGGTCAAACATTTTCTCTACAATACCGAACAGCGTACATTCCTATCAAACATTTGTGTATGACCGCGGAGCGCAAAAAACAATTAAACATGAACATAAAACGTTCACTCGCTATTCCAGCCAGTTAGAACGATAAGGCAAGACCAAAACGAAAAAAAATCAACATTTAACTGTTCAGAATGAAATTTATGGAGGTTTTTGATACTTTTATTTCTGTTTAAATTTGAAACGCGACCGCGTTTTTGTGGTTTTTAAAAAGCTTAAAAAAGTGTCTAGCTTTTAACTGAATAAAATCGAATGGAACGTTTAATAAAAGTAAATTCTCTACGAAATATTCTCGGATAGAAAAACGTTAGGGAATCGTATTAAAAATGTTTTGTTGAATTCCTCTTCCGTTGACGCCGAACCAAACATATTAATCAAGTATTTTTACACACATCGTAATACTTAGGTACCTATGTATATATATTATTTTACGTCACACCTGGCCATAATGTGAGTTTTACCGCTCGCTACGCTTACGGTAAAACTCGCATTATGGCCAGGTGGGGACGTAAAATTGTGTACTCACCACGGGCAGTAAAAAAGAAAGCCCTCTATCGCATATTTACAACCCTCGCCTGCGGCTCGGGTCCCAAATACCTGCGATTTCGGGCTTTCTTTTTTTTACATGCCTTTTGGATTTTATTATCATTAGATATAACCGGTTTCATTACCTACAAATTAGGTAATGAAACCGGTAAATGTTTATTTATTTATTTATTTGGGGGACCAACAACTAACAATAATAATGTAGCTATATTGGTAAGTAACAGACAGCCAATTAGATCGATAGATAATATATTTATTTAATTTTTGTAGAAAACCACACAGTATTTTACATCATAAAATAAAATGGATTCAATAGAAGATCGTCACTTACAATACAATAAAAAAATAATCAATCAAAAAAGTACAGAAAAAAATGTCAGTGGTAAAAATACATAGAATGTCAACAGGTACTTTGTGCATGTATACTTGTCTAGATATCCTAGGTAATGACTAATGATAAATAAATGTTAAAAAATAAAAGAAAAATATCAAAACCATTTGTTTTAACAAAGTCAATGAATTAAAAATAACAATATAAACAAAAATTACGTATAAATACTCTATTAAAGGTTTACCCACCAGTAGCAGTGGCAGCAGTAGTACTAGTTTAGCATCATTACCGGTAATTTACCGATACATTTACCGTTTTGCTTTTTCTCTTACAAATATTTGATATAAGTAACTTTAGCAGCACTTATTATCTTAACAAGCTTTCCACAATAGCTTTTTGCTTCGAGTGAACATAAAAAAGAAATGAAAAAAGAAACTTCACAAACCATTCGATTCGATAATACGCGTAACCAAGCGAACTCACGCACCGCTCGTTAGATAAACGACTCTTTGCCAACATAACAAAAGGTAAAAGGCGATAAGGATCGTCCAGCCATTGTTCGTTGCGTTACCTTTAAATCTCCCGTTACTGTGTAAAAGATTTACCTCCAGTCTTGCCTGTGACGCTGTTTTTCTTCAGCTGAAAAATTGGCGTGATTTAGGCCGAAGGTAATGTTGGGATACCGAGCGAGGGAGGTGATTTTTATAAGCCAGAATTTAGGTTTTATGTGAGCCAATCATTGATATAGGTACATATCTGCAGTGTTGTGTTTATAATTGTCGTGATTTCAAAAATTTATTTGTGTTGTACTTTGTACCTGATGAATATTTTACCGGAGATTGTTCGGTGGATGTTAGAGACTACAAAAGACTCAATTGAGGATACTATGAAAGAGTTTTATAAAACTAATTGTTATGGTTATTTAAAACAATATTTATTTAAAATGAAGTAAGTATCAATGTGTTTGTTTTTTTCATTGTATTGTGTTATTTTGGACCCGGGTGTCCTTAAACTACGCCCGGACCTAGGTATGTCCAAAAGAGAGGTACGTATGGGTCTGCGAATATCGTCTCGCTATGTGTTGTAGGGCTCAGCACAGCGAATGTCACATAGCTCAAATATGGAGCAGAGCCCGACTGGGGAAGTACCTCCACCTTACAGAAAAACAACAGCCAAATAACACTAGACCCTACTCATAGTGTTGTATTCCCGCTGGTGAGTAAGGTTGCCAAAGAGCTCAAAGAGGATCCAGTGTGTTGACGACGAGGGACCCTCTTGTTCCTTTAGTCGTCGACACAGTGTATCCGCCTCCTTTTTATCTTTATAAACGGTAACGGTCGGCAACGTACATGTGACACCTCTGGAGTTGCAGGCGTCCATACGCTACGGTCACTGCTTACCATCACGCGGGCCGTATACTTGTTTGCCACCGTCGTGGTATTAAAAGAAAAAATAATTGCTATTTCTAATGAAACAGATCAAGAGGTTTTTTAAATAAACCCTAGAAATAATATTATAAAAAAATGTTTTTGACTTAAAGATTCTAATCAATCGAAGTTTATCTTATAATATAAGTAAGTGAAGAAACCCGTGCAATACCTACAACTCACGCCAATAACTAGCTACTTAAATAACTCGAAACAACGAGTAAAGATTTATAGACGGCGCATGCTGCTTTATTTGAGTAAGGAAACTATATGATAATGCACGACAGTAATGCACGAAGTCCCGTGGAAAAGCGACGCTGTTACCGGCCAGGTACAAATAACCGCATGCATATTGCATAGCCGGACAGTGCAGATAAGGCACAGAAAATCTCAACAAAAAGAATAAGACAACTCTAGGCAATCATACTAGCGCTCCTACAGGCCTATAATTGCAGCAGATTGTCTGTCCTACGATGTGATTTTGTCACCCTATCCCGCCACAACCTGCTGCCATTATACGCCTGCTAAGCTGTTTCAATTGTAGCATTGTGCAGCTGGAAAAATTGTCTCTGTAAGATGAAGTTTACTAGAATATATGCATTCCAAAGTAGTGTCAAAAAACATTAACATAGCCTATCAGTGTAGATAGTGTTAAGTATATGCGAAAGCAATGGGGACAACAATATGTATTCTAACTTTGAAATTATTTGTTATCAATACGAATCTAATCTGCAAATCGTGCGTAAAGTTTGATTTTATGCACTAGTGCTAAAAAGTAATCTGATTGATACTTTTTAAATAAATAAGTATTATGCGAGACCCGCTTATAATTGAACCCACCTGAACTACGCGCGATTGGGCATAAAGCAGTATTATGCGAGACCCAATAGTATTACTTGCACAACGCGCGATTGAATGAAGCTGTCTTTCGTACACTGACAGAATATAAATGTAATTTTATTTCATTGTAGTTTTTTCGCAATTGTATTAAAAAACGTTGTTCGACACACGTGCGGAAGTGTCATTTTCACTCGTCCCGAGTCTTGACCCTCGCCTCTCGGCTCGGGTCAAGTAACCTCGGTGCCCTTGAAATATGACATACTTCTCGCACTTGTATCGAAAACTATTATTCTTGCACTGCTTAATGTGTTTTAAATTGGTTGTGTCACAACAGCCGCATTACTGGTTAACTAAGTTGTTAAAATATGTATGTATGTAAATGTGTAAGGTATGCATGAGTTCTTGTGTCTGCTTTAATAAATACGACTTCATTTTTTGATTCATTGACAACAGTTGGTGATAAATACTGTACGTCCTTTTACTTTAATGCTTACATTTTCTGAACAGACATGTACCATCAGGTTCAAAATTGCATGGTCAATTTATCAATGAATTCATTCATAAATTGGCCATGCAATTATGAACCCGATAGTACCTATGCGAGTAAATAGACTGAAGTTTTAATACCGACAACTGGACCCGGGGTACGTCTTTAAACTACGTCCGGACTTGGGTATGTCCTTAAACTACGCCAAAAAGAGAGGTATGGGTACCGGTAAGAGAGGTACCGTAAGTAAGTAAGTATTTATAAGTAGGTAATTTTAAAATCTTGAAGCAAATCAAACTATCTTGCCTCGAACACCTGACGACTTGGTCACTTTGATATGATGACATCTATTTCAGTTTATAGGTAATTTGAGTTACAAGACTTATAAGTCAGCTTTATGTTACATGCCTTAGAACCTACCATGGCTTATAGCATAAATAAATAAATATTATGGTACATTCTTACACAAATCGACCTAGGCCCACTGTAAGCTCACTTAATTAAGGCTTGTGCTGTGGGTACTACACGACGATATATAATAGATAGTTATAGATGACCTTAATGACCTTATCTTAGTTTTCTTTTTACTTTCCAAATACCTAAATAAAATGAAAATAAAGTCATCGTGAGGCACTCTATACATGGTCAATACCGGACCGTATTCTAACTTCGAAACACGTTGAAACACGATCCAACTCCAAACAATTCCAATGCTACATACAACTACGAAATACAGCTAAAGCCTAAACGTCTGAATGAGAATTACTGCAATATAACTCCAACATTGGTTGATGATTTGTTGTGTGTTTGAGTTGTGTTTGGGATAAATTGTGTTTTTAATTTATTGCTTATGTGTTTTAAAGTCAGAATTCGCCTAATATTGCTTACAATTTTTATTTCTTTAATAAGTACGGAGTGAAATCCATACTTTCTGTTTTCGCCCATTGCTGCTAGATTGCCTTTGTGCGTCCATTTACCAGGCTAAAAAGGTAAAATGTTTTATAATGTTCAATTTGTACAAAAAAAACAGTTTTTGTTATGTGTTACAAGAAAATACAATGAAATGAATACTGAGAATATTAGTCTAATTTAGATAATAACTGCTCCAATTATTGTAATTTAATGCCATAGTTTTCACAAAGCTTTGAACACTCTTAATTATTCTGTGATGTTCATCAGAGTTATTAATTTTCGTCGAATTGCCATTATTACTAGATTGCCAGTTTCAACTTCAACCATAATAATTGCATACTTGTATGGAATCATTGTTAGGGCAACAATTATTTTCTCATATTATTTGTACCTAGAAATTTACTGCCACTCAATGTGACTGCATAAATAATTAAATTATGTATTTACTAAAATTTGTCACTGTTTTAGTTAGAAAGTCACAATCTTGTCATTGGAGACTTGATTTGTCATTTAAGACACAATAAGATTTTTTTTTAAATCATTCGTTTTCAACCGACTTCAAGATTTTGAAGGAAGGTTCTCAATTCGTCGGGATCTTTGAGTTTGCTATTTTTTATCCGATTTTTTTCACCGATTTGTTGAACTTGACAGTCGGTCCTATCCGGAGCAGGATAGAATCTGACGATGGGATCCTGGAGAAATCCAGGGAACTCTTCAAATAATTTAGGCACACCTTTATTAATTTATGTATTTTTTAGAGTAGCTCGGGCATTTGCTTTTGGAAATCTGGAGTCTAAGTTAAGTCGGTAATTTTTTTCTTTTATTATGAAATACAAACATCTAGTCTGGGTATCCTAACGGCGCCGTGTCCTTTGGCCAAACTAAGGGTAACTTTGGCCTATTTATAAAAATCACATGTTAAAAAGTCTTATTCTCTTTGCGTTTATCTCGATTTTTCGCCACAGCTCTATAGAGCCTGGGATAAGCTTGGCAACCTAATTCCAACAATTGACGTCCCTAGGCACTAATTTTACGAAAGTATTCAGCATTCTGATCTTGCAATTCTGATTAAGGGAAAACACTTTGGTTTCAATAAAACTATGTCAAGAGATCGAAACAATAATACGAGTCTTAAAAACTAAACGTAGCTAATCAACATATTCCATTACAGAGACATTAATAAAGTATAAAGACAGAGTAACAGGTCCATCCAATTATGTACATTGTACAAGTAGCCAAGAGGGGCGGCCCCCAGTTTCCATAAATGTGCTTGAAAGCAATTCCCAGTTTAATATAATACACCTTTTAAAATACATTACACTTTCGTTTCAATAAAACTATGTCAAGATCGAAACAATAATACGAGTCTTAAACACTAAACGTAGCTAATCAACATATTCCATTACAGAGACATGAATAAAGTATAAAGACAGAGTAACAGGTCCATCCAATAATGCACATTGCCTAGAGGGGTGGGCTTCTTGAAAATGCACCAACACCCTTGATTACGCTGTTAGAATGATAGAACCATCATATTCTGATATTTAGAATTTAATTTAATTTTCAGTTTTATAATGAATACACACACATTTGCCATTTATTTGTTAATTGAGTCTTTATCTTTCCTTGACTCGGCTTTGTTTGTATTACTACTATAATGCATGTTAGCCACTAGATAATATAATACCAATTAGAACGCAAGTGTTTGTATATTTAGAGGACACAATAAATAAAATAATAATAATACTTTATTAGTAATATTGCCGGTTGTTCCCTGAGCTGCAATTAATATATGGCTTATAATTTTCCGGGTATCTAAAACATGAATCGGCAACTTTTCTATGGCATATAATAATATAAATTGGCCGTGAATTAATATTTAAGCGACAATATTTTTTTACAAGCGTCAAACATGTGGCATCATATTATTGAAAAACGGCAGCAATATAGCTGACCAAAAAATTAACTGGGAACTTGAAATAATAGGTTGGCAACAAAAATATTAACTTGGCATCTATTATTCAAAGCAGGCTTGGTTTAAATATTTGTTGCCATCTATTTGTTTCTACCTAATTAACCATTTTTTGGGTATCAATTGCTGGTATCATTTTAATTACGGGAGCACTAAAATTTCAGGAAACTGGAATATTTTTAAGGTTCCGTACCAAAATAGTTTAAAAGGAAGCATGTGCCACTCTGTCTTGTCACAATGTCTATTTGCTCCGAAATTGCAAGATCGATTGTGCTGAAATTTTGTAGGTTGTATGTCCCCTGATGCTTTAAGGGGGTAATTAAGAAAATTAAATAAAATGTGTTGCAAACCATAGGGTAATTGTTAGTTACCATCAGGCGGGCCGTATGCTTGTTTGCCACCGTCGTGGTATAAAAAAATTGTCTGCGCGACCGGTATGTATGTTGGTTAGGTAACCCGGTTGGCGGACACATGTCCGCTTACTGACACCCTGTAGTGAATTTTGTTTTTCACTTCGTGTTTCACATTATTTAAAAAACTAACCCTTTACTGCATACCATTTCTGGCCGTTATAGCTTTCAACTTTATTGGTAGTGTGTAAATTAAAGGGCTTGTTTTGAGAATGTAAATTTTTATTTTTGTCATAAATATCTTGTGGTGAAGTTAAGAATCGCACTCAAGAAAAAATATTATAAAAATTGTATGATGTATGGAACCCTCGGGGCGCGACTCCGATTCGCACTTGACCGGTTTTTAGGGTTCCGTAGAACGGAACCCTTATAGTTTTGTCATGTCCGTCTGTCCGTACGTCCGTCCGCCCGTATGTCACAGCCATTTTACTCGGAAGCAATAAGACGTATCATACTAATTTTTTTAAGTACTATAGTTAAGTAGTTAAATTGCAGAAGAAAATATTTTGGGGGGTGGACCGCTCCGTAAATGTAACTAAAAAAAAAAAAAGTTATTACTGAATATCAACATGTTGCTCATCAATCAATGGTTCTTTGAAAATAACATCGAGGTATCTTTGAGCATTTTGTTATTAAGTAAATATTTTCAGAAATAATCGCTGCCAAAGTCAGAAAAATTGTGACTCTTGAACCGTAAGTCCAAAAAATATGAATAAATTGGACAAGATGCACCTTATGAGATAGGTACTTTCTACGATAATTGTTTTGAACATTATCAATTCAGGCATTTTTGAGTTATCTCCAAAAATCTTCTTCCACAGGCATTAGATGCGACCTTTTGGTATTAGTTTGGTTCTTATTACATTGAAGATACGGAATCCTTCATTATGCGTGGTCCGACACGCACTTGACCGGTTTTTTAATAAAACATCTTACTTTATTTTATGAAAACGGGTAGCAACGTAAACTTGATTTATGCGCGTAAAATCAAACCATCGGCTAATTAACGATCCATTCCGCCTATGTGTCTTTTTTTTCAGCCCTATGAGGGAAAACTACGACAATCGCACGATTTTTCTAATCTAAAAAAAAAGTATAGGTAGGTATTTAGGTTATACCTACACAAAAGGCACCATTCATTATGCTCTATTAACTAGGTTGGTATTTTGGTAATACTATACAAAAGGCACCTTTCATTTTTTCTAAATCATATGTGGCATATGAATTTTAGTTCTAGATATCTGACTATAGATACTTACCTACTTATAGGTACCTACCTACCTATATTCATAGACCCTTGTAACTTTTTAAGAATCCATTTTATCTTTTGATTACAGCTCGTGTAAAATTGCCCGTTGTACTAATATTGATAAGTAATTCACATTCATTGCTTCCTAAATATTTTAAAATGACCTTATTTTTAATTTAATAGGTAATCGTTTTCGATTAAAAAAAGGCTTCTTAAAATGCTGCTTAGTTATAAATTCAGTTTTCAATATAATTATTTGATACCTACCTATAGTTAAACAATGCCTATTAAGACATTAAAAAACAGCCCATATTGAAATAATGTACAGCCCCAAATTAGTCGCCAACCTGGTACCCATTTTAATTTTTTATAGCTACCCAAATTCAATTATTTAACAGCCTGGTTAAATATATTAGTAACATAATTAAATCGGCATCGAAATAACATATCGTTGTTTATTTATTACACAAAAATAATTTACTGAGATTCGTACCCAGAACAACTAGCTTCGCAGGCAAAGTTAGGTATATTTTACATACTGAGCGATTTGAATATAATTATTGTATGCATTTTCTCAAACATACAATGAAATGTTGTCGTTACGTTCCCGTGGCGCAATAATTCGAGGGGACTGTAATGAGATTCGATACAACTGGTCAGGCCTATGCCTGCACAGTAACTTTATAATTGTTTCAACGCCCAAAGATATTTCATTTTTATTTCACTGAATGTTTGAGAAAAGCATTACACATATCTCGACGTGAAAACGGATTCCCGGCCTCTTATCCCTATCCGTCTATACCTACTTGACCGGAAATCCTCATTTTCCCAGCCTCTGTTGTAATATACTATTACACCGTAGCACTTTTATTTTCCAACTACCCTCATCCTCAACTTACTTTTTCTCTACTCTATCATGTTTCTTTACTCCCGCATCTAGATGTTAATTTAAATCAACATAGTTCTTGTAAGTGCAGTAAAAGCCATTGTCTGCGTGCTTTCGGTAGCAATATCCTGTCTGAACGAAGTCTGAAAGGGCAATGTGTATTGGTAGCCTCTAAAAGGAGGGTCTAATTAGAATGGGGTGTTTTTATTGCGTCTATGAATGAGAGGAAAAAAGAAGATGAGTTTTTAGAACTATGCACATAAAAAAGAAAAGTGCATTATGCAGTAATGTTTTACTTAGTGCGGCGTCCCTTAAAAAGGTATATATGCTATATATGCTGCCCTCTCGGCATATCTCTTTGTCCCTCTGGCGGTAGAGACATCAGGGTGCTGGTGCTGGTAAGTTGGGTCGCCGCCTGCAGCAGAGGGGTATATAATAACCCCCGCTATATAATAATAAATAAAATATTGAAAATAGATGTCATATACTTCAGAAAAAGTGACCAAACCCTCCGGTGTCCGAGGCCAGATTTGAACTGGCGTCTTCAGCTTTCGCGGCTGACGTCCTGACCACTAGACCACCCGGTCACGGCGGAACTTGACAAATTTTCTCATGTATATGCAATCTCTGAATTTGAAACGGCTAGGCGCCGTTGACCATACTCTAAGGGCATGCGCAGTACGTGCTTGCACCTCCTATCCGAATGTATTTTGTACAATATGTTTTGATTTGCAAACACCTGAGGGTTTGGTCACTATACCTACCTCTATACCTACTTGGCCGGAAATCCGTGTTTTCCCGGCCTCTGATGTAATGTACTAGTTTAGCATACAAATGTACACTTAACTAAACTTAACCAAATACCTATCTATCTATTATCTTCTATACAATATTACCTAACATGCAAAACAGGTCATCTGTAGTGTAAAACATTTTAGTTTTTAGGCAACGATAAAGTTGTGCTTTAAATAAATTAAGAGGGAAGTGTTTAACATTATCGGGAAGGGCATTGAATATTCGTATACACATATAATAACTACTTTTCATGAAAAGGGAACTACTGGGAACAAAATCAATTACAAGCCTATTAGGGTTTCTTGTGTCCCTGAGATATACATCTTTAGCTTTTTTGAATAGATATGGGTATTTTATTACAAAAACAGCTGCTTCAAAAATATACATAGGTACACGGTAATGTCAAAATTTCATGCTTTGCAAATAATGGCCTACATGATTCACGTTGGGGTTTCCCACACATTGCCCTTAAACATTTCTTTTGCGCTATGAAAGCCCTAGCCGCGTCACTGGAATAACCCCATACAAGAAGTCCATACCTTAATTGAGACCCAACATATCCGTGATATACCATCAGTAATGTGTTCCAACCAGATATGTTGCGAAGTCGTTTGAGCACATATGTAAATTTTAAGAGCCTATCACACACTGTGTCCATGTGGTTTTTCCAACCGCAATTCATGTCCAAGGTGATCCCTAAGAATTTTACAGTATCAACTTCCTTAATTTTTGTGTCATTGTATCGGACATCTAATATTTTTCCATTATTTCTTACACTACGGAATTGGATAAGTTGAGTTTTATTAAGATTTACAGATAAGTTATTGAATTCAAGCCATTTGATTATAGATTGTATAGTATTATTAATGACATTATTGTATTGCATTTCATCATTACATGTCACTAGAATTGATATGTCATCTGCAAAGAGCGTACATTGATGTGTAGTTATATCTGGTAGGTCATTGACATATAGCAGAAAAAGGAGTGGTCCTAGTACACTACCCTGCGGCACTCCCTGGCTGATTTCAATGTACGAAGACCTATGACCAATTGTAGTAGAGCTTACAGAGTTTCTTATCTCAACACATCGCTGTCGGTTACTCAAATATGACTTTAGCCATTTCAAAGCTGACCCTCTTATCGCAAGATTTTGGAGCTTATTTATTAGTAGGTCATGTGACACGAAATCAAATGCCATTGACATGTCGAAGAACACTACAACTGCCGGTTTCTTACTGTCAATATTTCGAATGACACTGTTTTCGAAGGTTAAAAGTCGCAAGGGTCGTACTTTTATTTTTTTGGAATCCATTTTGTTATCTTTTTAAAATCTGATAATTCTCTAAAAACGACACGATCCTATTATGCATGGCTTTTTCGAATATCTTCGATATGACCGGTATAAGCGTTATCGGCCGATAGTTACACATTAAGGATTTGTCTCCCTTTTTAAATAGTGGTGTGACTATTGACAATTTCAAAGCATCCGGAAAGCATCCCGCCTTGAAAGATAAATTAATTAGATGAGTTAAAACTGGTACTAGCTGGTCAACACATCATTTCAAAAATTTAGTTGATAATCCATCATAACCCGCGGAATTAGTGTTTTTTAGTGCTTGTATAATGTTTTTGACTTCGTCGTGGCTTACAGGAGTAAGAAATATGGTGTTTTTGATCAATTTAGAATTTGTGTTTTTTATGGTTGAGCTTGTATTAATACTTGTACGTTGAATTAAGTAGCTATTAAATTCATGTGCTATTTGAGTCAAGTTTTCGGTCACAGTACCATCCTTATTGATTTCAGTAATTTCATTTGTAAGGTGCTGATCCGGGTGGTCTTTGATAATATCCCAACATGCCTTACTCTTACTAGTAGAATTTTGTATACATTTGTAATTGTGTAGCCTTTGGGAAGTATTTATGCAATTAAATAGCATTTTTGAATAAACTTTGTATTTACATCTACTTTCTGAAGTTTTTTCTTTGTAGTGTTTAAATCGTAGAGCACGTTTATTTTTACAGCTTAGTTTCAGCCCCTTTGTTATCCATTTCTGTGTTTTACGATTTACTGAGACTCTACACCTTATGGATGGAAAACATAGATCATAAAATAAACAAATTAAATCATGAAATGACTTGAAGGCCTCATTCATATTCGACGCGAGGTATGTTTCAGAAAAAGTTAAAGCTTTTAGGCATTCACGGTATTTACGTACGTTACTTGGGCTATAATCTCTGCATATTATGTATGTTACAGTTGATCGTAAGTGTTTATTCATAACTGGGATATTAAGTATCTGAGCTGTCTCATGATCTTAAAGACCCAACGGAAGAAGTTGACCCTGGGCGTCCTCAATATTGCTAATGACGTGGTCTATACATGAGTTTAATCGAGTAGGTTTATAATTTTGAATTATTAGGTTATGGCATTTAACAAGATCGTTTAGATAGCTAGTGATTTTATTGTGTACAAGTATGTTTATGTTAAAGTCACCAGCCAAAATTATCTTTTTTTCCTTTTTATTGCTTATGTGACTTAAGATTTCGTCAAGTTCATTTAAGAATACATTAGCGTCAGAATTTGGTGTACGATACAGGGTAATTATTATCAATTTGCTGTGTGTTATTTCAACTGCACAGCACTCAAAAACCTTTGGACGGGCATGTTTATTTATCGACGTTAATTCCCGAAATTAACTCTGGGTCGTTCCTGCTGCAAAGGTTGTCCATCGCGATCCAACGCGGAAATGCAGCGAGCGTGATTGTTTATTGTTTATTGTTAAAAATACATTTGCACCTTAACAGCTAAAGCCAAACCGGCACAAATTAAGACAATAACATATATAGGTATAATATAATATAGATTTTACAATTATTCAATACTACTCGCAGGCATCTCTCGTTCAATCACTCTCTTACACTCCGTCATCAGTCGTCCTATCGTGCTTACAAACAAATCACAAAGGCTGAGCCTCAAGCACGGAGTTGAGCAACGTCAGTGCGCGTACGACCGGCGCCTGCGCATGCGACTGCGTGCGCACCGCGCCCTCCGCCAACAGAGGGTGTCGGCGCGCACGTATGTACTGGTTAGGCACAAATAGCCGGACGAAGGCAGAGACAAGGGCTACACAATCAATCGTATTTCTAATGACGCCGATTGCGAATTTTGCCAAAGAGAGCAACCTACGTAGTTGAAGGGAGTCGTATCCTAAATGTCCCTGTAGAAATAAAGTGGGGTACATATAGGGGTAATAACAGTGTATTTTTTTATACGAAGCCCTAAGAAACGCCTTTTGCACCTGCTCCAGCATGAGGTTGTATTTTGCTTCATGCGGGCTCCACATCACTGCGGACGCTTCAAGCATGCTGCGCACTAGAGCCGCATACAATATGCGTGTAGCATCTACAGTCAGGGGCGCGGAATTGCGCAAGACGCCTCCTAACCTACTGTACGCGGCGCTAGTCACGGCTTGAACGTGTTCGCGAAACGTGATTTCCAGGTCAAAAAGAACTCCTAAGTCGCGGACTCGCTCTGAGCGTGTTATACTAGCACCGCCGATATCGTACTGAACCTCTTCAGGAGTGTGGGATCGGGTGAAGGACATCATTTCGCATTTACTGGCATTGAAATAGAGTTTATTTTCAACACTCCAGGCGTGGACTGCGTCAATATGTGATGGGCACTTTTGCACCGGGAGCAGCTCGGAGTGGGTTTTTTGTAGATTAGATTTATTTTGTAAGTTTAGAATTATTTTACTTTTAAGTTATTTAGATTTGTATTTAATATTTAATTTATGTCTTGTAATATTTATCCTTTAATATAATACCTTAGTAGAAGACATGTAACTCGGTGTTATAAACAAATTATTTGTATTTGTATGTAAATGGTGATATAAAGTTAGATACCTTCCATAGGTATGTTTTGACAGCATTGCTCAAAAATAATTCCTTATGTAAGTAGCAGTTTAGCTTGATAAAAGATATGGTTCAAGCAGTAGTGGTTTTTAGTTTCCCAGTCTTAAACTGCAATTAGATATATATCTGAGTACTTTTGTACAAAAATGTAGTAGAAAACATAGTTTCCGCGCGCGTTTATTAGTAATTTTGTCTTACATATTTCCATGGGTAATTCAGGCAGGTACGAGTACTTAATTGTGATATGACTGAAGTGTATACTAGATATAATTATGTACTTAGCTCATAGGATGTATATATGAACCATTTACTCATGTATTGATGCCAGTAATAAAGTATCACTTAAGCTGAACACTCGTTTCCACTCAACTCCGAACCCTCACCTTACATGGCGACCCTGCCATATACGGTGTCGCGCGTGCGGTCAGTCACCGGGTGATATTGAGAGCACAATTAATTATAATGTAAACATAGTGCAAGTGGACAATTAATTGATTGTGGCTAATCAAGATTTTATCATGGGCGCCACAAAATCGAAAGAAGAGGTTATCATCGCTCAAACTGCGGCCAGAGGTGACAATAAGGCTTCTGCGAGCACCGACGATCTTCGATTCTACGCAAGTACCACTAATGTTATCCTGGGAATAATGCTCGTCATATTCGTCATTGGAGGAGGCTACGCCCTGTACAGAAGGTGTAAGAAAACCCAGAAGAAATGGATGCGTCAGGAGGTCGCTCTCTGTGAGCTGCATCGTGCTGCTCGTGTAGCGCCCATAAGTGTCTGAGTGTGGTGTTAGTGGCGTATATCGGTTTCTGGTAGTAGTGTAATTACGTACTGGAAAATAGACTACTAGCGGTGTTGGTGAACAAACTTTTAAAAGAAGAAAACAATGATGAACAGTTAATGTGAATCGCAAACGTAAGTTAAAATAAGTAGGTATTAATCTTATATCATTTTGTAATGGCAGATGAATTATTGGAATGTTACGAGGAATTAATCTACATAAGGAAATATTTAGTTAAAAAAGGAAAATCGAGATTTGAAGGTAACATAAGAATCAACTGTCAAAAGTTAATGATATTATAGTTAGGTGCAACCAATTTATTACTCAATTTTCTTTACTTACGGGCATAAAATCTGAAATTATTGAGGAGACCAATAATTTTATATGCTAAAATTATTTTTTTACATGATAAGATTTTAATGTTATGTTCAAAGCCTGAAGTAGAGGAAAATAACAAGTAGTGACAGTAAATATTTTGGAATTGACACCATGGAGTTCGACTTAAAATCGGCGTGTAGCCTTATACCCCATATGGACGGTACCGAGGAGACAACAAAGAGGTTAATTGATGCTGTAGATATGTATTCAGACATGCTTAGTGAGGCAGGACAAAAATCTTTGATTGCATTTGTGTTAAAAGGAAGACTGTCTGAAAGTGCAAAATTGCGCATGGTACTTATACGACCGTAGAGCAACTTATAAGGGATTTGCGTAACTCTCTTTTGCCTAAAAAATCTTTCCCAGCCATCCATTCCCGACTTCAAAATATAAGTCAGGGTTGGCGTTGCATAGATCAGTACGGGTCCGAGATAGAAAAACTTTTTTCTGAGTTAACTATCACTCAGGCGAATGGTGATTCGGCGAGCTATGACGTATTAAAGCCGCTGAACGAAAAGATGTGCATTAAAAAGTTCGCAGGTGGCTTGAAGGAGCCAAGGCTCGGCACCATCATTGCGGTGCGGAACTTCAATAGTCTGAAGGATGCGATCCAGGCTGCGCAGGACGAGGACATTCCGAGGCCGTCAATATCCAGCCAACCGCAGGTCATAGGTATGTACCGCTCACAAAACTCTTTTAACAGATACTACAGAGGGTCTGCTCACAACTCATATAGAGGTCATCGTCATCGTTTCCACAGGGGTCCGCGACAGTATTCTCATAGTCGCTATCCTCAGCCCCAACAAGGCAACTCGCGGGGAGGTGCCCGTGGTTACAAGTCACGAAGCAGGCCAGTACGGGGTGGCTCGTATTTCAGGTCCCGCAGCCGTGGGGTCAGTGCCCGTGGCAACATGCACGTGATCAGGCGCGGATACAGGGGGGGGGGGGGGGGCAACAGGGGCAATCCCCCCCCCCCCCTGGAAAGCAAAGCTCGTATACTACGGGGCCCATAGGTGCGGACCGCGAGATTTTTTGTAAAGGAAAGTGCCCCCCCCCCCCCCCCTGAACGAAATTCTGGAAAGTGCCCCCCCCTGATCGAAATCCTGGATCCGCGCCTGCACGTGATATCGCACGACCAAAATGGTGCGGCCGGTCATCACCCTAGTGCACCAAATACGGAATCACTGAATCATTTTTTTCGAGACTGATTTTATTTACACGTGTAATAATTTAAATAGGGTGGCCATAAATACAGGCACAACCGCTTACAGCTGGCTAATCGATACGGGAGCTTCTCTATGTGGGATAAAGTATGAAATCATCCGAAATTGGAACATCCCATTCCATAAAAAGACGTTACACATTACAGGTATAGGCGGTCAAGTAACTTCTAATGGATATTTTATTTTAAAACTAAATTACAATGGATATGAATTTGAGCATTCTTTTTTTGTATTTGAGAATTTATCGTGTAGCACGGATGGTATTTTAGGCCAAGACTTTTTCAGAAAATACAGAGCCAATATTGACTTTGAAACAAATATTTTACAATTAGTTACACAGGATGGACAACTGGTTAAAATCGGGTTTAGTTGTTTGTCGGCCCCAAAGAATAGTTATTTAAGGCGCTAGGCGCTGATTGTGGCCAAAAACTGTTACTTTCTAAGGGATATATCTCAATAACGGATCATTCAAAAATTTTGAAAAAAATATATGTTATTCACCATTTCATGTACAACATTGTCAACGTTTGAATAACTCGTGTAACGTATAGTTTCTCCGTTATGTAAATGTAACGAAATGTCGTTTTACGGTTAATTTTGCTTATATCTACTGAACGGCTCATTCGATTTAAAATATTGTTGAACTAAAAAATATGTACTACAGAACACTACAAACTCAATGTAGGATATTTAAATTGAGAAAATTTTCTTAAACAACTTGATCATAATTCCACATTTCGTGCGTTATTAGCTCGAAAACGGCGTTGCTGGCAGTCGTGAGCTAGCTTTGAGACGAGGAGGCTGTGTCGCTTGTCGCTCCGTGCTTCCCTTGTACTACATATACTTGTGCTTGGCCCGTGAGCAATAATATCGGACTTACTGTGCCTAAAGACTAAATAACTGCAGAGGGTTCATGCGGTGCGGATATAACGTGTCTTCCCGGAATCAATAATGTATAGACGTTTTATCTTTTAAGATAATGTACTCGTATGCATGTTTATGTACATTCGTATAAAAAGTGTATTTTATTTAGATTATATTATAATACAAGTAAAAAACAAATGAAATAAAAATGGAGAAAAAACAAAAATCATGAATCTCACATTGCTCTGAAAACAAATTTGGTCATGTAAGTAAACTAAAATTATTATGTTTTAGTAGACGCATGCATCACGCAAAATAGGCATTAGTCGTCGAGTTGCGGAAATCTGCTAGTACTGCAATACAATAGAATAGACTAATAATTAATTTAATAAAAAAACTCCAAAGAACCGAATTTATTTAAACATATTTATTTAAGAATACCGTGTTCTAAACGAATGTAATATGCGTTTTATTTTAAGATTAAACACAATCTTTAATTTTATACTTTATACTAATTTCTCAAATCTAGAAATTGCGAAGTAAACTGCAAAGGATTGCAGATAAACCGGCCAAGAGAATATCGGGCTATGCTCAGTGTAGGGATCCGTAGTTGCCGGCCAGTTACAATACATCCATTCAAAAGGTAGTCTATAAAGAAATATTTTGTGGCACTTACGTTATTTTACTATAGGGATAACTCAAAAACGGCTCAACCGATTTTATTCCATATAGTCTTTATTGAAAATACGTGATAAGTATTTCAATGGCCTCACTTCCAGGAATTTCCCCAAGTTTTTTGGACCCACGGTTCAAAAACAAAGAGCATTTTATTTTAACTTTCGAAGCTATTATTTACGAAAGTATTCGTTTTATCCAAAAGTTGTTTAAGGCATATTCTTCTTGAAAGACCTATCCAACAATGGGTTTCAGATACTTATTGTTTTACCACTTTGTAGGCGTAATTAAAACACATAATTACTCATACCAAAGCTGATTGAGAATCTAATAAAAAATTGCTGATATTTAAGAGTTCAATGTATGTAAGAATAAAGGAAAAAAAGCTTTTTTTTATACCACGACGCTGGCAAACAAGCATACGAACCGCCTGATTGAAAGCAGTTATAAAGCCTATGGACGCCTGCAACCCCAGAAGATTCACATGCGCGTTGACTACTCTAAAATAAACTTTATTATGTCGGTGAAATGCAAATAAATACAAATTTTATGTTAATTATCAACACAAGTGAATAAATCCGTAGAAAGTAGTTTCTTGGAGATAACTCAAAAACGGATGAACTGAAGTTATGTGAAATAATTTTCGTAGAAAATTAAGTACTAAGCCTTCTTGGTATTTTTTCATATTTTTTAGACTTACGGATTAAAAGTTAGATGGGGGCTATTATATTTAGACTTTCGAAGCAATTATTTCTGAAAATATTGACTTAATAAAAAGTTTTAAAAATACTCTATATATATATATATAAGATATTTTTAAAGCCGTATCGTACAACATATTCATATTTACAAAAAAAAATATTTTTGACATTTAATTTGGCATATGTATGTATGGAGTGCCTCACCTAAAAGTTTTTTTAGCAATTTAATGGGCTTACAGCTCTCATTTGTATGACGATTTCGTGTACAAATACCGCTCCTTACATGTGCATTTTTCTACTCGCAACTCGCAACAGGCTTAGTTTTGTTAATTTATCGTAATTAAGTGAATTTTTACGGTTAATATTTAAAATCGCAACAAAAAATAACCATCTATTAAGCTCACTTGCATAGCAAAAAAAATCCAAATTCACATGAAAACACCGCTTTGATGTGCATTCAGTTTTTTTTGCTGTACTAGTCAGTATTTTTTTATTTTTTTCTGATATGCGGAATATTTTTAACCATATTTCGTAAATTCATAAATATTTTGCCGCTCACTGTACTTCAAGTTCAAAATCTAGGTTTTCATTTTTTTACATAAAAATCTACTAATCGAGATCGTTATTACTTATCTTATTTAGTAGCATTCCTAAAAAATGTCACCGTAGTACTTAATCACAGTATTCAAATCACAAAGATCCACAAAAGGATTAGGTATGATTTTTATAAATCTGCCCGCGCGCCTCTGAGTAAAGTCATATTCTTTGAACATTATTGCGGTGCATCGCGGCGGATTTACGCACGATCGCAATGAGAAGGGTACGCGGGTGGCGCGGGTAGAGAGCGCCCAAACGCTCAAGGACACTCCGGCGACAATCGTCTTAACTCTTCCTGCTCGTAGTGAGTTCATACATTATAATGGATACTAGTATTACGGAGGACGTCGTAGTAAATAACCAGGAATTATGCGAGGGAGTATACGTAGCATGTGCTATAGTTAAACCAATCCAGGGTAAAATACCCATTAAAATTTTAAATACACGAGATAGTGACGTAAATTTAAGCCGTTTCACAATTAATAAAAGTAGATTGAGCGATTTCTTTATTTGTGAATTTAACAAACCAACTATGAAAGCCGATGGAGTTAAGTCATTATTTACTGCACTAGATTTCAGTAAATTAAACGAAGAAGAACAGAAATCCATTGAGAATATACGTGCAAAATATCCGGATGTCTTTTTCCTACCGGGTGATAAATTAACCACCACAATGCTTTATAACCAGTCGATACAATTTAAACCGGGTAGCTCCCCAGTTTATGTAAAACCTTACAGGTTACCATACTCGCAAAAGTCCGAAATTGATAGGCAAATTCAAGGAATGTTAGATGATGGAATAATTGAAGAGGCGAGGAGCGCATGGTCGAGTCCGTTACTGTTAGTCCCTAAAAAATCAAATTCCTCGAAACAAAAGAAATGGCGCGTGGTCATCGACTATAGAAAATTAAATAACCAGATAAAAGATGACAAATTTCCCCTTCCGAATTTACTGAAGTTTTAGATTCATTATCAGGTGCTATCTATTATTCGCATTTAGATCTATATCAGGGTTTTTATCAAATTAATTTAGACAAATCTAGCCGCCCACTTACAGCTTTCCAAACCGGTAAAAATCAATATCAGATGACTAGATTACCCCAAGGGTTGAAAACTAGCCCTAACGCTTTCTCAAGAATGATGACCGTGGCCATGTCTGGACTAAATTACGAACAGTGTTTGGTATACCAGGATGATTTAGTAGTATTCGGAAGAAATCTTGCTATACATAATCAAAATTTGTTAGATGTTTTTAGTAGATTAAGAAAGGTAAACTTAAAGCTTAACCCTGCCAAATGCCAATTTTTACAAAAACAAATATTGTATCTCGGTCATGTAGTTTCAGAAAATGGAATTTTACCGGATCCTGAGAAAACCAAAGTTCTTAATAATTATCCGACTCCGCAAAACGCCGACGAAGTTAAACGGTTTGTGGCATTCGCTAGTTACTATCGTAAATTTATTGTCAATTTTGCAGATAAAGCGTATCCACTCAATTAGTTATGTTGCAAAAATGTACCATTTGCATGGTCCCAAGAATGCGAACAATCTTTTCAAACTTTAAAATCAGCTTTAGTTGAACCACCGGTACTTCAATATCCAGTTTTATCAGAAAAAAATCAGTTCCTTTTACAATGTGATGCTTCAGGAAAAGCTTTAGGCTCAGTACTGTACAATGGCGATGGACGCCCTGTCGCATACGCTAGTCGAAATCTTAACAAGGCTGAATTAAATTACCCAACAGTTCAAAAGAAGCTTTTATCAATCGAATGGAGTGTGCGCTATTTTAGACCTTATTTGTATGACAGACAGTTTAAAATACAGACAGACCACCGACCGCTAGTGTATTTGTTTAACACGAAAGATCCCAGCAGCAGGTTACTAAAGTTCCGATTACAATTAGAGGAGTATGATTTTACCGTCGAGTATTTGAAAGGTTCTCAGAACTTCGCAGCAGACGCTCTGTCTCGCATTAATGTCACGTCAGAGGAATTGAAACATATGAATGAGCAATTTATGAATGTGATGACGCGAGCGCAAAGACGAAAGATCGAGAGTATGCAAGGTACAGACAGTACAAATTCTTCGGTTACTAATGTGCCCACTGATTCGAGGCTTGATCACCCAAGAGTTGTGGATATCATTAAGGCTCCTTATTCCCTAAAAGGTCGAAAAACTCTATTAATGAAAAAGGCCGCATAAAATGCTATTTATAAGATAGTTTGAAGTATTAGTAATACAAAAAAAAAATTTTGAACCATGTTTATTATTATTAAGTACCCAAAAATACGATTCTTACAAAAAGTGTCCTGTGAAGTGTGATTTAAGTGTCATTTTTAAAAATTCATAGTAATTTGAAATTTACTGCTATAGTAATGTTTTTTTTTATCAAAAAATAATTATAGGGTTTTCGTGGAAAAAATGAAATGTAACCGTGTTTTCATCAAAAAACTGGCATATAATCAGAAGGTATTTTGTCGATTATCATCATGGCCGTCTCATACATGATATACTCAATTGAATTTAATTCAAATTGAATAAGAATTTTTACCCTTTTTTGCGTAATCTGAAAATGAACGGTACACCTAACTGGAAAATCCGGAAAGGCCTTCCAAGACAACCAATTTTTTTCATATTTCACTCGTTAAAATGTAATATTTGCTCCGATGGCCGTCTAGATAAAGAAGTGAACTATTATATGCATCAATAGTTGATTTAAAAAATTTAGTATTTTCGCCATAGCCTTCGAAGAAAATGAAGCATTTCGTGAAATTCGCGCGTTTTGGGAATAAGGCCTCTTAAAAAACCGGAAAATTTTACTGAGTTATGTGTTACGTCATGTAGAGATTATAAAAAAGTTGTTAGAGAAAATTTCGTGAAAGAGACGTCTAAGTATTTTAGTTACGTGCCCAGCAAATCGTGTGTTTATTTTAATCCTACATCTCAATCGCTACTGTCGCGAGTCGAATTAGCGAGAGATTTGGATTCAATTTGCAAGAAAATAAATTTTAATGAATTATGCATAATAAGGAACGAAGTAAATAAAGATTTTATTGCGGGCTTAATACAAGAAATAAATAGATACGATATTTGGTCCGGACCGCGAATATGTGTGTTAAGTAATGTACAAAGAATAAATAATTTACATGATAGACGCGTAATAATAAATGACTTTCACCTACTTCCCACAAGTGGCCACGCGGGGATTAGGAGAATGTCTAATAATATAAAAAAGCACTATTATTGGCCTAGTATGGAAAAGGACATACGTGATTTTGTGTCAAAATGCACTCAATGCCAAAAACAAAAATATTGTGCACCAACTAAACAACCTATGGAGATAACAACTACTGTTAATTGCGCTTTGGAAAAGATTTATTTAGATACCGTAGGACCTCTTCCAAAAGATGAATATGGTTATTGTTACGTGCTGACCCTACAGTGTGAACTGGCATAGTTTGTAGAAGCGTATCCCCTACGTTCCAAAGATACAGCCACTGTAGCTCGATCATTCGTAGAGAACTTTGTACTACGATATGGAATTCCTCTCGAAATAGCAACAGATCGAGGAACTGAGTTTATCAGCAGCACAATGAAAGAGGTATGTGATTTATTAAAAATTACTCATTTATAAAATATTATAAAATATTTATAAAATATTTCTCAAGATAATAGAAAGCCGCATCTCAGGAACACTCGATCATCATCAACCACCCGAACAAGCCGGTTTCCGTCCAGGCCTCTCCACAACCGACCACCTACAAGCACTTAACCAAATAATTGAAAAATGCCAAGAGTACAATATTCCAGTCTATATCGCATTCGTCGACTACTCAAAAGCGTTCAACAGCCTTCACCACGACTCGATTTTCACAGCCTTACGCAATCAAGATATAGACCCTAGTTACGCTTATAACCGCCATATACCGAAATAGTACAGCCGCAATAAAACTACAGTCCTCCGGTGTATCCTTCGATATTCAAAAAGGAGTCAAACAAGGAGATCCGGTTGTCGCCGAAGCTCTTTACCAGCACGTTAGAACATGTTTTCCGGAAGCTTGTGCCAAGTTGGGGAGACAGAGGCATTGTCGTCGGGAATAGAAGATTAACCAATCTTCGATTTGCGGATGACATTGTGCTGTTCTCCACGACTCCTTCCGAGCTACGACTAATGCTTCAAGACCTTAGCAATGCAAGCCTCGAGGTTGGATTAAAAATGAACATGTCGAAGACTAAGCTCATGACCAATGGCATCGCACGTAGGATAGAGATAAACGGAGAATCAATTGCATATGTCCATGAGTACCTTTACTTGGGCCAACTAGTCTCCTTCCAGGCGCGTCAAGAGAAGGAAGTCGAAAGACGGACTGAAAACGCCTGGAGGAGCTACTGGTCCATGACACATCTAATGAAAGGTGACCTCCCACTTTCACTTAAGCGGAGGCTCATGGACATGTGTATACTTCCAATTCTCACCTACGGTGCACAGACTTGGTCTTTGACAGCATCTCAGAGGTCCAAACTTGGGGTTTGCCAGCGAGCCATGGAGCGCAGCATATTAGGTGTAAAATTAATGGATCGTATCCGGAACACCATGCTGCGCTCCAAAACACAAATAGTCGACGTAGCTCGGAAAGCGGCCAAGCTGAAATGGGACTGGGCTGGTCATGTCTGCCGCATGCCGAGCGAGCTGTGGGCCAAGATCGCCACCGAGTGGCAGCCCAGCTCAAAACGGGGATCTGGCAGACCTCGTCGGCGAAGGCGAGACGAGTTTTAAAGGAATGGCCGGATGCTGCACAGAATAGGGAGGATTGGAAAAACCGGGGGGAGGCCTTTGCCCAGCAGTGGGACATTACAGGCTCCTAAGATAATATATACTCATTTGCCCTCCACAGCGTATCACCATGAGTCAATCGGAGCCCTAGAGAATTCTCATAAAACTATGGGAGCTTATTTAGGAATACTATGCGAAAATAAGCCGAATTCTTGGAGCGACTGGTTGCCTTACTGGTGCTTTACGTATAACAACACGGTGCACACGGAGACGAAGTACACGCCTCATGAATTAGTTTTCGGTAAGTTATGCATGCTTCCTAGTAATTTAAGAAATAGTAACGTTAATCCCTTATATAATCACGGTAGTTATCCTTTAGAATTAAAATATAGATTACAGCTGGCACAGGCAGACGCTCGTAACCATTTTTTTTTATTTTTTATTTATTGCTCAGTAATAAAAATACTTAAACTACTACAAAACTTCGCCAAACTGCGGAACAGTTTGTTGGCGAATGGAATACACCCATTGTACATATATTTCCTTACATTATCTAACTTAACTACTACTTACATCCAAGCACTATGAAAACGGGTCACTTTGTATGGACACTTCCTTAGGTACTAAGTAACCCGTCTTCACTGCAGATACCTACATATTGAGTTAAATTTAATATACTTGTGCTATCACTAACTTACATTTGAGTAACTATTTAATAACAAACCCTTGATTTTTCTCTTAAACATTGTTTTGGACAAGAACTCGTGTTCGGAGGGTAAAACGTTAAAAATACGCGGTATCAGAAACTGTCTTGTTCTTCGGCCGTAGTAATTATTACACGCTTGCGGTTCGACATACCTTTTTCTTTTTGAAACTCTTAGACATCGGTTGTAAGTTTTTAATATCTTAAATTTAGGACACATGTATTTAATAAACAGCAAACTTAAAAGGAAGGAGAAATATGACTCCCATACGAGGCCTGTCAGCTATAGTCAGGATAGTTACATCTGGTTACGAAATACGTCAGATAATAAGATGCAAAGCATTTATTTAGGACCTTATTTAGTTTTAGAGGATTTAGGATGTAATGTAAAATACTTAAAAATGGCAAGGAAGATGTTGTGCACAAAAATCGCACCAAGCCATGTATTTCATAAGAATGTATTTGTTGTTATTACTTAATGTGTGTAAACTAGATTAATTTAGATTAATATTAGTTTAATTTAATGCTTTATAGGTACCTATATATAGGCAATGTAAGTAAAAAAATAAAATAATTCTTATGTTTATTTTTTTAAACATGCGATAAATGGTGTAGTGTATACTAGATATAATTATGTACTTAGCTCATAGGATGTATATATGAACCATTTACTCATGTATTGATGCCAGTAACAAAGTATCACTTAAGCTGAACACTCGTTTCCACTCAACTCCGAACCCTCACCTTACATGACCAATGTGATATAATTAAACTACAAACAGATATTGATAACGTTTACAGATGGGGCATACTTAACAGTCTATATTTAAACACAAGAAAATGTGCAGTCATGACGTACTCAAAGGTATCGCACGACAACGTTCGATCCTACACATTGAATGGCGAAACCCTCCACAATGTCAAATTAATGCGTGACCTCGGTACGACTTTTGATACCGGAATGACATTTAATCAACACATTGTTCAAATTTGTAATAGATCTCGAAAAGGACTTGGCTTTGTAGTTCGACAGTCTAAACATTTTAATATTCATCACGTCAATGACGTTATTGTTTAATGCATTTGTCCGTAGCTTACTAGAAAGTAACTGCATTGTCTGGAACACGCATGAAAAAAAATACATTCTCCTGCTTGAAAAAATCCAAAAGTCATTTATTAGATATCTTTACTGG
The DNA here is from genome assembly GCA_947086415.1 of Pammene aurita. Lineage (NCBI taxonomy): Eukaryota > Metazoa > Arthropoda > Insecta > Lepidoptera > Tortricidae > Pammene > Pammene aurita. Next base: position 27,447,072 of record OX352305.1, read on the forward strand.
AAAATACATGGATACTATCCCTATATGTATCCTAAACAATTTTTACTGGCAATGGTCTTATATCAAAGCCTAGAGGTCCGTAGGCAACTTGCAGCAGTTAAATACCTGTTCCGATTAATACGTGGTGCAATTATAAATCCGTTGCTTTTACAATACATTCAATTTAGAGTACCATCGCCATTTGTCAGAGCTAATCTCCGGCCTCGCATTGCTCCACCTTTTGGAATTCCAACCACCAATACACTAACCACTACTCCTCTGTATGTTGCACTCAACTATTACAATAACATCATTTTATTTAATCCTAACTTAGACATATTTTAACAGACAGAACCGAAACTCTTGGCTACAGCAGCCCGGTATCCGGAATTAAACTCCACACCCACTACAATATATTATTCATGTATCGTTTGATAATGTATAGATGACATTTAAATTTGACAACATTTAGACAACAAATGAGTACGGGCCTTTTAAGCTAGCTTCAATATAATATCGGAGGCTAAGACCTGTGGGTGGGGTAATGGACTCATCTCGTCTCGACCGAACAGGGCAAGAAGAGCTAACATAACATGGACCCTCATTAAGAATAGTTGGTACGGATGTCGGACTCCGTGATACTGGTTTTAATAGGTGATAGCTCTGTAATCGTTTGTGATGCCGGCCTTGAGATGAGATGAAAGCACCCTATCTCTCGGTCGAAAGGTTGATTGGGTCGGGAGAGCCTAAGCTGAAATATTGAGTCTATCAGGTATTTACTTTGTGGGTATTGTAAGAAAATGTCGATGGTGAAGATTTTGTATAGAGATGAAAGTTTTCCATTTCACTGTTTTATGGGCTAAGATATTTTGACGTTCGTTTGGTCTCTATCTTGTTAATATTGCGCCATTTTAGATATTATTTCTTCGCCTTCGATCAAACGAACAACTTTATGATAAAACTTCAAACATTTGTACGGATTATGACATTTGTTTCTCAATCTTTTGACACGATCGCGTTATCAGATTTGCTGCAAAACCATATATTTATAATTTAATAAACTAAACAACTAACTATTTTTATAAACTGTTAGCATTTCACAATTTTATTCAACGATTTTATCTGGCTATATTTTGAAGGTAAGCAAACGTTTAAACCAGCGTTTTGTAGTCAACGATTATCTTATTTTTCTCATTCTGTGAGATCAAGTTGTCGGTTAGGTTTTCAAGAAAGAAATACCAAACAGATAAAAGCAATAAAATCTTGACCGTGAATCATGTCCCAACAAAAATCTTCACAAGTGTCATTCCGTATCAGCAAAGCAAAAATAAAGCTTAAAATCCTCTTTTTCTTTTCGTTTGACAAACGCGCCGAGGTCGTTATCACGCGAAACTTGCTCTCTGTAATTGTTTTCAATTCCTATTCTTCCCATTTTACTTTTTTGTTTGGTTGAGTAACTGCGTCATTATACATCGCCAATACTGTTAGCTGAGCTACACGAATATAAACCTTATTGCGATTACTTAAGTCTTAAGGTATCAATGGCAATCCAAGAGTGTTGCTGTTAGTTCTATACACACACATGTATGTACACACACTATGCAATTTAAGGAACTAGTTCATTAAAAACGTGACTTAATCGCGTACATTTTCTACTTGAATTGTCAAGACCAAGTCGAAAAACTCTGCCTGTGAAGATGAACGTAATGCCACGTTCGAAATGTCAGGAAAAAAATGTAGAATACATAATTAGTGAAGTTCACGTTAATTTAAATCAGAGCCTTATTAGCGCAATCATTAGAGCATTTGCCTTACAAAAGGTGGAGTGGAGTAGAAAATGTTTTAATGGTTATTGGTAGGCTATAGGGTGGTTATTAACCGATTCAGTGCGGATGGCACGACAGGCGTGTCATCAATGTTTTTAACGTGTGGCGTATGACACGAGAGGAGTGTCATTTTAAAATCGATTAAAACTTCTTCAAATTACATTTCAGAAGGGTTCACCCCGAACAAAATTATTATTGTTTGTCACGTAGAACAAGCTTGTAGCCTTCGTTTCTGGAATATTCTACATATTGTTTGAATTTTTCAAAATCAGTTGTTAACAACCTTTTCAAGATGCATTATTTTTACGGCCTAAACATTAGTTATTAAATATTATTATTCATTGAATTGAAACAAGACTTAAATTTAACTTCAAATTATATGATTTTCAAAAACTCTATCTATACTTATATCAAATTAGTTAAATTAATAAAAACGTAACAATAATTTTGCGTGCTTTATTCGTTAACAATTACTTCGAGACGTAAATTATAAACAAATAGACGGAAATGACAGAATAAACTCCTTATTTTATCTCGTTTCGGTAGTATTCTTAGACCAAGGCAAGGATACAAACAGCCAAAATACATAATATACGTTAATGAAATAAAATTATATTTTTTTCTCGAGTATGCTCGGAAATGTTTGCCGTACTGTAGCAAACTCCATACGTGAAGTTCCACACTATCGACAAACTTCAGAACACAAATTTTTAAAAATCGGGCAAGTACGAGTCTGACTCGCGCACCGAGGGTTCCGTACGAACGTTCCATAAACGCTTGCAAGTATTCGCGGGTATTCTTCATATACATCGTTTTTTCTCCCATTATTCCAGGAAAAATCTTAACACCGCGAAGTAGAAAACGAACGTAGGGAGAGTGGGGTTGGAAGTGCCGGGGGTTTATTGTGCCGACCTCAATAACTTTTTAAATAAAGATAGCGATACGGTCAAAATGCGCAATTATAGCCTCAGATAACACGCCATATTGGCAACAATTTTATTTCCACCAATCCTGACGGTTGAGTGGATGGGTGCGCAAACATTCAGAAGCTATCAAAATACACTTGTACATTTTTTCGTGCTTGACCTATTTGGCCTGTATCTGCGCACTTTGAATCGATTCAAGCGTTGTTTTCCTAAATTATAATGATATTTTTTGGGTATCTTCTTGTTTAGTTATTTTTTAAATTGATCGACACGGTACCCAGTACGCCAGCGTTAGTCCGTATCCCCAACTTGGGGCTCAATGTTCCCTTTTGAAAGGGCAAGTTTTTCCCAAAAACAGCTCACCTCGATCGACCTCAATTGTACAAAAAAAAATTTTTGGTCGATCATTAGATACGTTGCGAAACTACTAAAATAGGACTAAAAGATGTAAAATATTAAAAAAAAATTAGCTAAAGGAGTAGAATCAAATGAAAACGGGTGACTAGAAAAAATATTATTTTTAACATGACGCCCGAAAAAGCATAGGTAGCACTTTGTGGTGTAGAGCATAGACATTTATGACAATTTTTTAGCATAATCTATCCGGAACAATTTGCCCCACTGGTAGCACAACTTGCCCCAAAGAGGGGCTAAAATTTCCGCTCCGAAATTGGTCGCATAAATGCTTGTATAAAAAAAAATTAATGCATTACTGCGTTGTTTCAAAGAAAAATAAACATTCTTTTAAAACTCATTTTTTTATGACAATCTTATGATATTTGAAAATCCGCACGTCGAACACCACCCTCCCGTACAGGGTGCATCATCATCTTTTGGAAAGTTGTGTCACTAGTTTTTACTACCTAACGTACGAAAGTTGGTATTTGACGGATACTTATTTATCACATCAACCGATTTTTAATAGATTGTGTGAAAAAAGACGGTTTCAGCATGATTTCATGAGAATTTTATAGGGTGGCCGAGTGCGAGTCGGACTCGCGCCTCGATTTTTTTTCTTAAGTCCGACTCACGGTGTAGAATCCTATTATTTTTCCTGTAATCTGTATCTGTAATACGTCAATAACGAATGTCAGTATTTTTTTTCAAAATTTTCGGCAGCAGTTTCAGATATAAGGGGGAACGGGGTCGGTTAATTTTACAGTTTCGTCATCTCCGTCTGTCCTTCCGTCCGTATGTCACAGCCTTTATACTCTGAAACTATAAGACGTATCTTAATGAAATTTAGACATAAGGTGTCTTTTGTATGCCGCTATTTAGTTATGTAGATAAATTGCAGAAAAAAAATTGGGAGGGCGCCCAACGCTCAGTATCAACATGTTGCACATCAATCGATAGGTCTTTAAAAATTACATCGAGGTTTAACATTTTGTGATTAAGTGAATATTTTCAGAAATAATCGCTTCGAAAGTCAGAAAAATTGTGGCGTCCCCCTGTAACTTTTGAACCGTAAATCCAAAAAATATGAAAAAATGGAAAATGATGCGTCTTTTCACATACTTTCTACAAAAAATATTTTGAACATAATAGGTTCAGGTATTTTTGAGTTATCTTCAAAAAACTTCTTCCATAGGAATCAGATACGACCTTTTGGTATTCGTTTGGTTTTTATTCCATTGAAGGTACGGAACTCCCCATTATGCGTAGTCCGACACGCACTTGGCCGGTTTTTTTTAAATTACTTCAAAACTACATACGGTAAAATTATACAAGAAATATATTTGAGATCCTCATATTAAGCCGTTTTATTTGATATGTCATACATTATAGTTTTGCAAATTTTTATTTATTTCTCATTTACCCCCACAAATGCCCCCCCCCCCCCCATATTTAATATTTATAGACTGGCGTTGGTAACCCATACATACATATGTAAGTCAGCAACCTGACTTACATATGTGTACAAAATTTTTGCTCAATCGGTCTAGTAGTTTCTGAGACAATTGGCTTTGTGGCAGGCAGACAGACAGAGTTCGTTTTTTACCGATTTGGTACGGAATCCTTCTGATTGAAATGATTTTCATTGTTGTACCGTTTTAACGGACGCAAAGTTGAAATCTATGCGGAAAGTGAAGTGACATAGTTCGCATGAATTCTCATATACATAAACCATAACACTTCTTTTTACGCACAAACTGTACTACAATCCATTAATGTATTGTTTTTTACCTTTTAAATATTCCTTTTCACTACGAAATATCAATGCAAACAGCCAATGGCAATTATTAAAGCCGCGTGTACATTGTCCGATATGGAATGGTCATTCTAAACTGTAGGGCAAACGGAGATATAAACATTGGTTGTGTGTATCATTCTATTTCTTAGCTTGCGAATACGGCCTAATGTCATAGACACCAGAACTATTTACCTATTTACCCTCTTTAAATATTTTATTATAAAATAAAAATGTATGCCGTGTACAAGGGCTGCTATTTATATATCCGGAAACCGGGATTACAATCTTCTTAAATAGCATATTTGACCTCCATGGTAAAATTTGAACCTTTTTAAGTACTGGCCGGTATATTTTTTCTTTCTTATTAACGCTCGTGTTTTGTTTTTGACGGGTTTTAAATGTCATCTCGCAGCAAGAATGGAACTCACTCGTGAAAATATTCGTGCTATGATTTATTATGATTTTCGGCGTGGTTTAACGCAACAACAGTGCATAGATCAACTAACTTCAACTTTTGGTGATGAAGCCCCATCTAAAACTACTGTGTATCACTGGTTTAGTGAGTTCAATCGTAGACGTAGTATGCTTACGGACGAAGTTAAGGCAGGTCGCCCGAAATCGGTCGTTGTACAACAAAATATCGAGGCTGTGCGAAAACTTATAATGGACGACCGACATGTTACGTACCGCGAGATAGAGGCGACTCTGGGTATTTCTATGACCAGCATTAATAGCATATTACATAATTATTTGGCTGTAAAAAAAATTTGTTCGCGTTGGATACCCCACAACTTAACAAAAGAGCAAAAAGATGCTCGCGTCGAATGGTGCAATAAAATGTTAAAAAAATATAACCGTGGTGACTCAAAAGCCGTTTATAACATCTATACAGGTGACGAATCCTGGATCTATGCATACGATCCCGAAACGAAGCAACAATCAACGGTATGGGTGTTTCAAAATGAGCCGAACCCTACGAAAGTTACTCGTGCAAAAAGTACATTGAAACAAATGGTGGCCTGCTTCTTCGGTATTAATGGCCATGTAGCTACAGTGCCACTAGAAAACCGTAGAACGGTTAATTCAGAGTGGTACACGACCATTTGCTTACCGGAAGTATTTGAACAAATTCGTAAAACTAACCAGCGACGAAGAATCATTCTTCATCATGACAATGCCAGCTGTCATACGTCACGCGAAACAACTCTATTTTTGGAGGGTCAAAATGTGGAATTAACGGGTCATCCGCCGTACAGCCCTGACTTGGCACCCAACGATTTTTATTTATTTCCAAATATAAAGAATAAATTACGCGGTCAACGATTTTCGACCGCTGAAGATGCTGTCGACGCATTCAAACAACACGTTATGGAGGTACCTCAGGCGGAGTGGCAGAAGTGCTTTAAAAATTGGTTCACGCGAATGCAAAAGTGCATAGATCATCAAGGGGAATACTTTGAAAAACAATAAAACCATTTTCAGCCGTGTACGTTTGTTTGTTTTTTTGTTTCCGGATATATAAGTAGCTATACTCCTTACAGCACGAGATTTTTTTTTTGGATTTTTGGTTTGAAGTTGCATTTTTCGGTGCATTTAAGGCCCATAAAAAGACAAAAAAATACAAAAAAAATTCTCCCCCCCAAAAATTTTGTGAAAACCCACTCGCACTATCGTTTCATTTCGTTGTGACCCCTAGTAAAGTTGTATTTTTAAATCGCGTCGCACTGTAAAAATTTTATATTTACCCATTCCGTTAGCCGGGCTAACTTAGCCTACTATACATATATGTATAAAAATTGTACATAGTAGAAAATGTTTGTGATACCTGAATCTTTAAAGTCACTTACCATCCATTTCAAGTAAAACAGGTAGTTTAAATAATACTAAAAATTTAAAACAACGTTTTAATCAGTTTACTTCCTTGGTTTGATTTCAAATGAACTCAATCAAGTCTAAATCAGTGAAAAAAACCAAAAAAGTAAATATTTTTTTACGCATGGCTGATGACACGATAGGCGTGCCATCATATTCTATGGCGTATGGCACGCCTGTCGTGTCATGAAATAATTGTTCGCCGCCACAGCCAAAAGTTTTCGAAAATGGAAGACGCAACGAATCGGTTAAAATACTAGATTTGAGACCTTGAGGGGGGGAGCGTTGGCCGCCATCTTGGTTTAAACGTGCCATAAGTCCGTTTTTGAACCTTGGCGCTTAAACGGTTATCATCATCATCATGATCATCATCATCATATCAGCCGAAAGACGTCCACTGCTGGACATAGGCCTCCCCCAAATAGTGCCACAATGACCGGTCCTGCGCCACCTGCATCCAGCGGACTCCCGCGACCTTCACCAGGTCATCAGTCCACCTTGCGGGGGGTCTACCCACGCTTCGCCTTCCGGTTCGTGGTCGCCACTCGAGAACCTTTACGCCCCAACGGCCATCGGTTCTACGAGCAATGTGCCCCGCCCACTGCCACTTTAGTTTAGTGATTCGCAGGGCTATATCGGTTACTTTGGTTCTGCTGCGGATGGCCTCATTTCTGATGCGATCACGCAGAGAGACTCCAACCATAGCCCTCTCCATTGCCCTTTGGGTGACTTTGAGCTTTCTTATGAGGCCCATTGTAAGCGACCACGTTTCAGTACCATATGTCATCACTGGCAACACACACTGGTCAAAGACTTTCGTCTTGAGACACTGCGGAATATTGGACAAAAAGATGTGCCGTAGCTTCCTGAACGCTGCCCAACCGAGTTGGATTCGTCGATTGACCTCTCTCTCGAAGTTGGATCTACCTAACTGGACAGTATGACCTAAGTATATATAATCGTCCACAACTTCGAGTGTAAAGTCTCCGATTGTAACGGGAGTTGGTGCTACATGGGTATTTGACATGATCTTCGTCTTATCCATGTTCATCTTTAGACCAACTCGCTCGGAGGCTTTATCGAGCATCGTACTCAAATCCTCCATGGTCCCAGCCAAGACTACTATATCGTCAGAAAACCTAAGGTGAGTGATGTACTCGCCGTTTATGGTCATAAATAATACTTCTCGGGTCAGAGGTGTAGGGTTAGATCCGGTGGTAGTTTTTGTTTTTCTCTCTGACGTTCATAAGTGCATTGTAATGTGCCTAAATTGAAGAATAAATATCTTTTATCTTTTTTTTTTATGTTGATGCCTAGCCTTCTCCAGTCCAGAGTCTTGAAAACATCCTCCAGTGCAGCGGTAAACAGTTTAGGAGAAATAACATCTCCTTGCCTGACTCCCCGCTGCAACGGAATAGGCTTCGAGTTCTGGTCCTGGAGTCGGACTGACATAGTGGCGTTCTTGTACAAACACTTCAGCACTTCGATATAGCGATAGTCCACTTAGCACCTCTGGAGAGATTGTAGTACAGCCCAGGTTTCGATACAGTCGAAGGCTTTCTCGTAGTCCACGAACGCTAAGCAGAGGGGCAGGTTATACTTCTCAGTCTTCTGTATAACCTGACGGAGCGTATGGATGTGGTCTACGGTACTAAAGCCTCTTCGGAAACCGGCTTGTTCGGGAGGCTGGAAGTCATCTAGCCTGCGTGCGAGACGGTTCGTAATGACTCTTGAAAACAGCTTATAGACATGGCTCAGAAGTGAAATGGGTCGGTAGTTCTTCAGTAACGCGTTATCACCCTTTTTAAAGAACAATACCACCACACCTCTGTTCCATGCCTGAGGCGTTCTCCCTTCTAGTAAAACGGAGTCGAACAACTTCTGAAGGGCCATAAGGACCGGTTTACCACCCGCCTTCAGAAGTTCGGCTGTAATTCCGTCTTCACCAGGTGCCTTATTGTTTTTGAGCTGTTTAAGAGCCATTCTAATCTCGTACAGGCTGATGTCCGGGATGTCTTCGGTATAATGTCGGGTCAGTCTAGCTCTAGGGTCTTCCGCCAGATCAACTTCAGGTCCGCTAGTTGATGTGTATAGCTGTCCATAAAAGTCCTCTATCTCCCCCAGAAGCTCGGGTCTGGATGAAACGATTCTACCATCCTCAGTTTTTAATTTGGCGAGCTGGCTCTGCCCAATAGACAAATCTCTTGCGAAAACTTTAGAGCCCTTATTCTGCTCAATGGCCCCTTCAATACGATTTGTATTGAATTGGCGCAAATCACGGGTAAGGGACTTAGAGATCCGTTTATTGAGCTGCCGGTATAATGACGCATCTGCCGAGGATTGCAGAACCATTTCTCTCCTTTCTTCGGTGAGTTTCTGAGTGGAGTCATAGAGCCTTTTGGTTCTGTTGCTCCGTTGGGCCTTAAAAAACTTAGACCCAGTACTATGGACAGCTTCCACAAACCCGTCGTTGAATTCGTCCACATCGCCGCCTAGACAATCGAAACGGTTTTGGAGTTCCAGCTGGAAGCTCTCAGGGTTTTGGATTTGAAGTGCTGCTGGACGGAGCGTAGACTTCATCAGTCGAGAGCGCTCTAGCTTAACACATATATTCAATGTGCCTCTCCCCAGACGGTGATCACTTCCGGTTTTAACCGTATTGATCACAGAGACATAATTGAATATATGCTTCTTCCTCGACATGATGAAGTCAATCTCGTTTTTAGTTGCACCGTTGGGACTCATCCAGGTCCACTTCCTGTGCTCACGTTTCTTGAAGAAGGAGTTCATCATGTAGAGTCCCTCCTTCTCCAAGAAGCCAGATAGTAGTTGGCCCCGGTGGTTCCGACCTCCAAATCCAAATTGCCCCTTTATAATTTTCGTAGACATTTTTGTCATAAAGTGAACTGTTCAAGCATTATGTAAAAAATGCTAAAGCCTATACGATATTTTAATAATAAGTTGACAGTTATATGAAGTTTAAAGAAATAAAAAAAATTTGAAGCACTTTCCTTAAAAAAAAATTTTTTTTCTATGAAAGCGTATATGTTTTTGTCAAATCTAAATTCATTATACCCGAATTGATCGATAGCTATACCTGACAACGCCTAGTAGTATTTTATGATGAGTAATAGAACATTGATTTTGTGTGTGAGACTTACTACTTTCACCCCCTCTATATGCGCTCTAGGGGTGAATTCAACTTTTGAATATCTTTTAAAATAATCATTAGAAGATGACAAAACTGTGGTAGAGACTTCATTTCCTTATCTCGAAGCACAAAACTTTGGAGCTAATAAATAAAATTCTTATGATATAAGAAAATATACACTTTTTCACCCCCTGTATCTTTATATCTGTAAGACTTACAGATGTATTGTGTATGGAAATATTGTAGACAATTTTATCTTCTTCATACGTTCCATAGACATTTTAGGCATACTGATTCAAAAACGGGCTTTTGGCACCTTTAAACCAAGATGGCGGCCGCGCGCCCCCCCTTCAAGGTCTCAAATCTAGTATTTTAATTACCACCCTATCTATAGCCTACCAATAACCATTAAAATATTTTCTACTCCACCTTTTGTAAGGCAATGTATGGAGATGATTCCCCAATTATTGGATATCTATACATATAACAAAGCTGAAGAGGGTCGAAAGTCTGTACATGGAATATATTCGAAAAAAAGTTGGCTGGGGATACTTAGAATCGATAACAGAACACGTTCCAACAATTTTTATAATTTTTGTCTGTTTATCTGTTTGTCTGTTTATCTGTCTATCTGTTTGTCTGTTTATTTGACCGCGCATCACGTGAAACCGGCTGAACGGATTTTGATGAAATTTTGTATAGAGATAGTTTGAGTCCCGGGAAAGGATAATATGTAGTTTTAATCCCGAAAATCAACCCAGGTGGGGGTGAAAATGGGGTTGAAAGTTTGTATGGAGAATTTTTAACCGCTGAAACGATTTAGATAGAAATGAGTATGGAGATAATTTGAGTCTCGATAAACGTAATAGGATAGTTTTCAAACCCTTGTGGGGGTGAAAAGGGGGTTGGAAGTTGGTTTGAGGAATTTTTTACCGCTGAACTGATTTAGATGAAAATGGTATAGAGATAGTATGGGTCTCGAGAAAGGACAAAAGATAGTTTCAACTTCAAAAAATGCCCCCCCCCCCCCCCCCCCCGATCTTACTTTAGAACCGTAGGTCCAAAATTTTTTTCGGTCATGTCATAATACTTCTTGGGCCAGAGTAGGGTTAGAACCGGTGGTAGTTTTGGAACGAAGTTCCTTATCGGACGGTTCGTGGATGGGGGGCTAGGCGAAAAAAAGTCACGTGACCGTCACGAAAAAGCGGCACGTCACGAAAACGCGACACCCATACGATTGAGAATCATGTAAAATGGAATGAAATAAAAAATATATAAAATAGAATAAAGTGAAGTGAAGTGAAGTGTTGTGAAAAGTGAAAGTGAGAAGTGACAAGTGACAAAGTGAAAAAAGTCGAGAACCTAAAAGTAAAAAATGGCAAAACTTCTAAATTTCAAAAATTTCAAAAACTTCAAAAATTTCAAAAAAAAAAATTAAAACCACAAAATTCACGAAAAAGTAAAAAATTAAATAACATAACTTCGTTCCAACAGAGTGTTACACGACACTCACGTATTTTAATTTTTTTCTGACGTTACTTAGTGCATTGTAATGTGCTTACGTTGAAGAATAAATATCTTGATCTACACCAATATCATAAATCCTCTATTCCGCGTTCGGAATCGTATGTAATTACCACCATTATTGCAACCAGTAACGTAACATCAGTGTATATCTGTGATAGTGTGGTAAAAACTTATGAAAATTCATTACCTACAGTAACGTAATGAAAATCCGCCCCCCCCGGACCGCCGGCATGTCAAATTATCAGTCAAAAACGCATAGTGAAAGGAAGTGCCGGATAGTAAAATGACGTAGGCGCCGCCAAATATCCCTAAATAAACGACCTTTTGAACGGATGTTTTGTAACAGGACGGCATCTACGAAACTCTACACTGAGCATCGCCCGACATGATCTTGGCTGGTTTTTTTTGCATTGACATTGCATGGGTCATGGACCCCCCCTCTCCAAGTGCACCTCAAATTGAAACAAATCATTATTCAATTTCATGCTCAGACTGATTTGACGGGAGGATCGATTTGGATGATATTTGCCGTGGACATGAACGTAAAAAATACAAAAGTGGTCCTGTATCGTCCGATATACACCTACTACTCTATGTCGTTTAAATCATGCCAAAAAAAATAATAGGTTAAAAAAAAGTATTCATTTTTGAGTGTAGTTTCATTTAGTGGTAATTGTAAAATATTTTATTAGGACTACTGTCCTCTAGCGTATCCATCTGTCAACTTTACTTCAAGTTCCGCCTCCAGGGTAGCGGGAGAGAAATTAGGGGTGAATTAGCCGCTTACTGACACAGACCGAATTCCACGCGGGCGGAGCCGCGGGCACAGCTAGTGTTTTAATATTAATTATGTTCTAAATAATTTTTCAAGTTTTATTAACGAACAAGTGAAAATAATTTCTCACTGATATTCACCCCGTCCCCTTTATTTTCCGAATACGTGTATCAATCCATTTTAATTACGGCTTTCTACAAAAATGCGCTCTATCCCATACCGCGTTTTTCTCTTTTTTAAACTTTAAGGTCATTTTGAGCTACGTTAGAAATTACTTTTCTAGCTTTGAATAGTTTATCTAAAAATGTTAAAATTAAATGTATTTTTAAGCAATTAAGTAGGGGCATGCAAAATGTAAACAGACTTGATTGTTTTATTTTTAGAACTGTAATTGTTAAATAATTTTATTATTCCTAACGTAATTACCAACTTTATTCCTTTTGAAACTAAAAACGCAATCAACATTTTATTCCCAAAGCCGCAAATTAATAATTCTCCTTTGAAGGCTCATAAAGTCAACCCCAACAGAAAGGCCAAGTTAACAATTTAATAAAAACAAAAAGAAAATCGGAAATGAAACGCATAAATTCGCAAAACCTGACAGTTGTATGTTCGCAATAAATTTAATTATACCCCGTCGCAAACAGGGGGTTGAAATACAATAATTATGAAAGATATAACTTGGCAAGGATTTGGAGAAATTATTGCTTGCTGGATTTTCCAGCTACGCGAATGTCAAAACATTTTATACACATTTTCTTCTTTTTATTGTGTCGCGCGTCATCTGTCATGTTGCGTCAGCTAATGACGTTTCAAATTCAAATTATTTCAAATTCAAATTATTTATTTCATAAAATACACATGGTTTATGATCCAAGGGATGATGGCGCCCGGTAAGCAAAAGTTGCCTGTGTTGGGCGACACCGCTCTTCCAGGTTATTAAGGTAGTCATATTTACAAGTTATTTTAAAAACTGTTACAAAAATGAATACTAATAGTTACGTTTATTCTTCTAGTTAGTCTAAGTCTAGAGACTCTTAGTAAAACCATAATAGGCAGAGATAATCGTACCTACTGTACTATAAATATTATATGAAACGGGATATTTACCATGTATATTTGTGTTTATGAGCACCCGATATTTCGGCGCAGTTGCATGCACCGTCATCACGGAGTAACTAACGTTGCGGCGAGTTTTAGTAGTCTACCCACACACCGTAGCGATCTACCCTCTTTCGAGTTCGCTTTTTTCGTCCATTGCTACTACTACTGTCCGCGTTCTCACTTGTAACTCGATCACGATTGCGACACACAACACTTCTGTAAGTACTTTGATACTGTTATCAACTCGCGCGTTTTTTTGCGAAACAGTATATTTTGGATTAGAGAACTTCCGGATCACTGGATACCAGACACTTGATAGACGAAACCCATCCTCTCGATTAAAATTCTTATATTTAAAAATTTCAATGGCCTCTTTGACCATCCTGGGTATGTAGTGCCTTTCGGTCGAAAGTATCTGAGGGTTATGTAACTCAATCCAATGATTTGTTCCCGCCTCCAGTAGGTGTTCCGCGATCGCCGATCATATTAATCATATATTCTACTGTATTATTCTTACGCTAGTACCATTCATACTAATAATTTAAACAAACAAAAAAGAACCGGTTTCACTTACACTCCACCTTTCCAATAGACAATGCCCGAGCTACTGTAAAAAATATTGAAATCACTATAGTTGTGCCTATAATATTTGAAGAGTTTCTTCGATTTCTCCAGGATCCCATAGATCCTGACCTGGTGACAATGGGACCAACTGTCAAGTATACAATTTCAAACAACAAAATAATTTTCCAAAGCCGTCTTCGAATAATCGGTGAACATACATAAAAAAAACAAAGATTCCGACGAATTGAGAAACTCTCCTTCGAAATCTTGAAGTCGGTTGTAAAAAGAGATGAGTAGATAGATATAGTTTATTTATTAAACAATAGTGTTTCTGCGGATTTTGCTTTGCCGGAATAGAGCTTTATGTCAAGTAGAAGATCAATTTGATAACTAATCTATAACAAGTCATGATTCTGAAGTAATAATACTGCTCAGGGTTCAATTTAGTGACAATTTTATTTCTGAATAACTCTTTTGATGGTGGTTTTTGCGAAAATTAATTAGTATTTTAGGGCGGAAACTGCGTCAAACCAATATTTTTTTTAAACCACGACGGTAGCAAACAAGCATACGGCCTGCTTGATGGTAAGCAGCTACCGTAACCTATGGACGCCTGTAACTCCAGAGGTGTCACATGCGCGTTGCCGACCCTTTACAAAAAGGAGTATTTCCTGTGTTGACGGCTAAAGGAACTAGAGGGTTCCTCATCGTCAACACACTGATATAGTTAAAAGGAGTCTGATTTCTTACTAATAAGTCCGGTTTTCTTAGGATGTTTTCCTTTACCGAAAAACGACTGCGCGGAAAATTTTCAAATGATAACTCTTATATTATAATACTCATAAGTTCGAATTCATAATTGGAACTCGGTCTTTTTACTGCTAGGCCACCAAAGATATTTAATCTGTATGATTTTTTTATTAAAGGTATTTAATAAAGGTAAACCTAGCTTGACCAATAATATAAAAAAAGCCCAAACCGGCGACAGCTAAAATGAAATCACCACCATCTCTCTTATCAAAGATAATGTCTTTACAAAAACCTTTTAAATACCTCCATAACGCCGTATACTGGAGTTGTTTCCTTTAATGAAGCTGCTAACAGGACTATCATTCCAATCGTGTACTAAATAAGAACGAGGTAACAACTCAGGTTAATCAAAGGCCCAATTTCTCTGGAAAAAGTGAAGTGGCTATTACGATAAGTTATCTAGAGAGCACCACGCTAAGATAAACTCAAACTCAAACTCTAACATTTATTCAGTAAGTTATGTCAGATAGTTCAAAGTAATCAAAGTAAAAGAGAAAAAAAAAACTACACCGGTAAGATATGATAAGAGCCGAATGTAAATCGGAAAACTACATTGAATTTGTTGCTGTGAGAATACGATTAGCATCGAGGATAAGCGGACGAGGTAAACTCAGATGGCGCTGCAATCATTCTATTTTTTTTAAACCACGACGTTGGCAAACAAGCATACGGCCCACCTGATAGTAAGCAGCTACCGTAGCCTATGGACGCCTGCAACTTCAGAGGAGGATTCACGGTGTTAATGGCTAAAGGAACAAGAGGGTCATCGTCAATACACTGGGTCCTCTTTGAGCTTAGACAAAAAAACACTTTTGTTCGGTTCTACATTTGGAATCTCATTGGAAGCTTTTACGGGCTATGTCCAGTGGAACTGTCAAATTTGAAATCGTGAGTCAGGAAATGGAATAAGAAGGTACAGATTTTAAGATCGGACAAATGCCAATTTTTAAAATGTGTGAATACTGCCAAATTGGTCACCTTTTTAGGAAAAGTTTTCATTTGTAAGCATTACAATTCTGCAGCTATATTTACGAAGTGGATATCATTTGTTTAAACTTAGAACAGTAGATTACAGTCAGTAGATACGCA
This sequence comes from Pammene aurita, assembly GCA_947086415.1. NCBI lineage: Eukaryota > Metazoa > Arthropoda > Insecta > Lepidoptera > Tortricidae > Pammene > Pammene aurita. The sequence goes on from OX352305.1 coordinate 27,462,889, forward strand.
ATATTCAGCACAGAAAAAGGGGGTCCCAACAAAACACTTTTGCAAAAGAGAGTCGAGAAAATGCTAATGGTGATTTTCCATTATATCACTCGATATTTAGCTACCGCTTGGATGACCATCAATTTAAACTTTTTACTGGTTTCCCTGAAACCTTGGCTAGTGCCAGCAATCCGAACATAATCAGGTTCGGGGCGTTTATCGGGTGACATCATTTAATTCCCTTGAAAGCCGTTGGAGGTGTAAACCCGCCGGAATAGGTTGTGACTGCGTTTGAAACGGGTCCGGGAATAACTGAGTTTGTTTACTGTGCAACACGGTGTGTGATCATGGATCTAGGAATGGCCTCTGTAACCTAGTTGATAGTTAGAGCATGAACTATAAACTAAATAAACTAAAAGCCAAAAAATAAAACTAACAAACTATTACTAAATAAGTCTAATTTAGCCGTGTAATAAATGACCGATGTAACTGACAGTTGACAGCTAGTCGGTAACATCGGTGTATGGATCGTACAAGAAGGATATAAATCTCTATGTTACAAAAGGCGATAAACTGATGGCGCCACAGTGATATTAAATTTGATTAAATTAACTTTGATATAAAATAATCAAATCCATACATATTTACAAAATAATTATTTGCGGAGAAGAAAAACACTCTGAATATTAATTTTATTTAGAATGTCATATAAGTATTAAATATCGGTAATTCATTTCAAATGCTGAACTATACCTAGCGCCACCCGGAGATATTTGGAACTATTGTTTAGTGCTTACCGCTGGACACTTTTTCGACCGTTTTCCTATAAGAGAGATCGATCCTCCTTGTACCATCCATACATCGGTCACTCATAACACGGCTAAATTATGAACAATGGCAAGTGGCTCAACAATCCGGGTATGTGACTGTACCTAGTCGCTTTACAAGTACATAATATTATTTCTGCAATTCATTTTGTATTAAGCAGAACGTCTGTTAACGATACCACAAACAACACATTAACGATACAGTGTAAGACTTCTTCGGCAGATGTCACTAGGATTCACTCTAAGACGCAAATAAAAATAAAGGATATGGTGGAGAAATTAAGTCATTAGGTAAGTCTCAGTAGCTCAGTTGGTCAGAGCGATGGGCATGTATTCCAAATAAATAAATAAATAATAAATATTATAGGACACTCTTACATAAATCTCAATAAGGCTTGTGTTGTGGGTACTAGACGACGATATATATAATAGATAGATATAGATAAATACTTAAATACATAGAAAACATCCATAACTCAGGAACAAATATCTGTGATAAACACACAAATAAATGCCCTGACCAGGATTCGAACCCGGGACCTCCTGCTTCATAAGCAGGGTCACTACCAACTAGGCTAGGAGGCCATTGAAATCCAGAGTCGCGAGTTCGAGTCTCGCCTGAAGCTCTCGACTTTTGCTTTATTTCTAAACATTGTAATATTATTTATGTATTTCTTTTATGAATCATGCAATTCAAAACAAGTAATCAAAGTTAATTCTTAAAACTCGATTTGTGGACCATTTGTTTTAATACCCACATTTACAACTAATAGTACGCTATCCTTTGACGAGACAAACCTTGAAAGATAATACCGAATTCAATTAATAAAATAAATCAATTAATTACCGCCGGCCCCTGGGCTCGAATCGATCGTGATTAAACAACCCAATTAAGTTTTGCTTTCATCCACAATTGTACAGAATATAATACATGGAACCAGCCAATTCCACTATTATTTGATAGATAAGCTTTTCCACAGACAAAAATATCTATTTAATAATATAGAGTGTGTAAATCCAATACGACCAACAAATTAAACCAGACAATAGTATTTTATCTACACTCACATTGTAAGTTCTCTAAAACGTGTTCGAAAACGGTAGGCAATGGCTAGATTACCACAACCGATTTTACTATGATAAGCTTTTTATCTGTGGCAGTAACGTAATTTTAACTTTACATGCTCAAATATTGATGTGTTATGAGTTTTGATAACATAATGTACACCTGCACGCTCCTGCGCGGCCGCCGACACGCGCCCGCGCGACCGCCGGCACAATCGAGTTGGCCATGGCGGTGCAATGGCGGCCATTCTATGGTTTCCGAATACGGCATTTAGAATAAATAATATGAGTGTAGATAAAGCAGTGTATGCAACTGTACGTAATTAGGCCTTAAAACACTCGTGTGATCTTATTATGAAACTCGCCTGCGGCTCGTTTTATAAAACCACACTTCTGTTTTAAGGACCATTATTACGTAACAGTTACGTAAACTACTATTATACAATCGTGACATAATTAAGAGTTTTTCAGTCGAGCACCGTGTTTAGGCCACGAAGCTTGCTGAGTGGCCTAAGTAAGGTACGAGATTGAAAAGCTTGATTATGTCACTATTTTACACAATATTTTTTCTGCTAGTGCTCAATATAGGAAGCCGGTTAGAATTGAGTTCGACGAAAGACCTGCCCTCTATACAATTGAGTAAGTTGCCCGAGCCCCCCGGCGATGGCGGTGTGGCCGCGCGGGCTCTGGCAACAGTGTTACAATATTGTATGAAAATCCTTTATACCATCTTTGGCGATGCTATAAAATGCGACCATAAAAGCTCTATTGGAAAGTATGCGCTAGTAGTTCGGTTTACACAATCTCAATTCAAGCATTACAGTCGATGAGTAGAAAAAGGTTTTATAGTGTAATCATTAAATTAAGAAGTTTTTAAAAGTTATATTGACAAAAACGGGACTTCAGAACTCTTTTGTACTTGTCCTATCGGCATGGTGATATTATACTATTTATTCCTTACTGACTGCTTGTAAACATATACATACAGATGTGCAGACGTGTCAGATCTTAACATTACGTTCTTAATCAACGTTGTACAGTCACTGGCAATAGTATTATAGTTTAGTAGTTATTAGTAGTTATTTGTTGGGCCGTAAGAGCGTGTCACATACTTTTGCTCTCATGTAGGAAGATTATTTCGGGTGTCGTACAATCATAATCTTAACTTAAATCTGTGAGTGGGATTGTCTATATCCACCGATATGTAATAAAGAACGGAATACACAATCAGCCCAAAAAAATTGCCCCACAATAGTGCTGTAAGAATGACTCGTACAGCAGTTTATCGGTCAGTTTTATTAGACTTTAGACAGTGATAAGACTGACTGCTTACACATTTTGAAGAGCCATATTCTAACTTAGTGCCTATGTCGCAGCTGGATAGTATAATCCGCCGTATTACATTACGGCTAGACTTAACGAAATCAGGGCCGTTTTGAAATGCCGCGATTCAACGATTAGCCGGATTGTCATTGCGATACGTTCTTCAAAAAGGTGGTCCACGTTTAGCCTCATCGTTATCGCTTTCAAAATAACCAAAACCTACTCATCCTATTAAAAAAAAACTAACCAAAACCTCAAATCGAGTGTTAAAACGGTCAAAGCGGCGGCTAAAGCGGTGTTGAGAAACGCATGGCGCCGAATATATTCCGGTGGATTTTCATTCAGCCGCATTCAATCCAGCTAATAGTTAAACCGCCGCATTTCAAAACGGCCCTGTTTTTTAAAACGGCTAGCCGTAATGTAATACGGCGGATTATACGATCCAATTGTAAAATCTGTCTCACATTATCGAACGCGCTGGAATAATATCAGTGGAGCTCTTGGCAGTGGAGTTGACTAGCAGTATGTTGGAGGGCTTAGGTCTTTCTTGTCGTAATTGGCGTTTTACGCCAATGGTCTTAATAGTAGAGTAGATTATTAGCCAAGTATGAAAGGCACCGATTGCTGAAAATATATTTTAGCGCTCAAACAGAGAGTGCTAGAGAGTGAGAGCGCTAATAGTTCGAGTGAAACGATGGGCTGCCTTTCACCCGAGGTTAACAATCTACTTTTCATTTCGAATAGGTGGTACAAGGACAAAAAAATACGCAGAGAAACTTTGATGAAAAGGGCTCATTTTGGCCATGCTGCTAGAGGTGGACATTTGGTAGACATTATATATTGAAAACATGAATAATATTTTTTTAAAACATACCTATCTATTCAATATTTTTTTTTTATCCAAAAAATTATAAAATACAGTGTGTACTTCTTATTTGTCTACCCGGGCTGAAATTAATGGCTTTCTACCCAATTAATAAATATACTACGACTTGCTTTGAACATTTTCTTTTGGCGTCATAGTATTTTTATGTAAATAGAATCTTTATTATTTCAAGTAGCTATATCAAAAACACTAGACCTGAAGAGGCAATAAATAACAAGCCCAGACACTCTAATCTACGTGAGTAAATTCAGGCCAAATATTCCAGACTGCAGCCTGACTATTCCAAAATATTTCCGCGCAACCGTCTTGTTTCCAATACTACCTGACCCTTAGATTAGTAAAAACTTCATTTATATTGTGCAGCCTGGCGGAAAGACGCCCTACCTCCAATCCGGTGGACTCAGGTTTAAACCCCGGCTCGTACTTTTAAGTTTTTCGGAACTTATGTACGAATTTGGAGGAAAACATCCTGGAAAACCAGACCTAATCTCAATACGACTTAGATTCCCATCTGGATTTGATGGTCACTCCAGTCCCTTTTATAAAAAATAGTGCCTACGCTAATCATGGGAATAGGTTGCCAAGCGGACCCCAGGCTCAATTGAGCCGGGGCAAAATCCAGGACAAACACTAGGAGGATGAGGAATGTGGATTATAGTTGTACAGTCGACATCAAATATATCGGAGCGGCCAAGGTACTCAAAAATATCTAAAAATGCGCTTTATTGCCTTGACAATAGAGGCGTTGTTCAAATATTTTTGACCACCTTGGCCACTCCGATATATCTGATGGCGACTGTACTGGCTAGTGTGTAGGGGTGTTCGGTAGGTTTTGAGAATGAGACCAGGCACACCAAGACCTTTTTTGAATAACCATTTATCGCGTCTTCTGGAGTTAAGAATTTTAGCTAAGTGTTTGATTTTGATGTTTATAAAAACTAGTGTCCGACCGAAACATGTTTTTTTGCCGAAACCGAAACCGAAACAAAAGGTTCGACTCCGAATCCAGTTTTGGCTGAAACCGAAACCGGAACCGAAACTTTGATGGACATGTTTAAATCGTACATTTACAAGTTGATATTTGGTTAAAAAAAAAGAAATTGAGTTACATGTATGGAGCGCCTTCCCCTAAAAATATTTTTTCTGTAATTTAACTACATAACTAAATAACGGCATACCATATACACCTTGTAACGGTTTTATTTTTCTGGTAGGTATAAAACCTCTTTTGACACGCGCCTGCGCTAAGAGTCTTGTGCTGGCCAACAAATGACTGGAACGTTTTGTTTCTTTATTTATGTCATGAAAACAAAAGAATTTCCGAGCTCTGTGATAATATGATAATATTTTCCTATTGTAGAGTAAATTCATAAAAACTTAATGATTCGACTTAATTTAGTGTATCAACAATTCCCCGGACTGGGTGAGTGTTTTGTATTATTAATTTAACCTTTCTCTAACATTCCTACTAATCTAATCTTAGATTCTGTTGTGTGAAAGCGTTTTATTTTCCTACGCTCTTATCTTGTGACTGCCACATCGGTGAAAACTAAATTGTGCCCCGAGGTCACTATCCGTTGTACTTACTACCCTGATATACGGAATTACGGATGTCGCAGTCACATGATTAAATCGGAATGTTCGTGTAATGGCTAATCTCGGACATTTCCTAGGGAATCAAGCTTGGGGTTGAATAGAAACCCTAATTCAACTTGGCGCATGCTGCGGCGCCTACATCAGTGTTCCGGTCTCCCAGACCCGGAACCCGATAATACATCTGCGTCTACATTTCATCTACGTCTACGTCCAGATGCATCCTGCCGCATTCCACACGTCCTGCCTGGCAATTAAGCTACAGGAAAGTGACTTTTTCTGAGGACTTGGTTTATTTGTTTCATTTTTATCTATATCTGTGTGTGCTCAGTGGCGGACCTACGGCCTAGCCGGCTAATTTCTTTTGTGTTTCTGTGCTCTGTAAATATACTTGTCAAAATTTAACTATCTTCTTTTCTATTGAACTCTTGCTACCTAAATCTACCTACCTACCTAACCCTTAACCCAACATGCTGACGACATCTAAATTATCACAACCTTACGTCTTAATCTTATTAAGACACGATTTATAGTTTCCGAGTAAAATAGCTGTCACATACAGACGGACATGACGAAACTATAAGGGTTGTTGAAAGTTTCGGCGCGGCCGAGAGGATCGGCCGTTTTTTGGCCGAATTTAAACCTTGGGCCGAAACACGTTTTTTTGCCGAAACTGGCCGAAACCGAAACCGAACCTTCGATCGCACTCTAATAAAAACACCACTTAAAGATACCTAGGCCTCCGGTGCCCCGGTGTCCGGTGTACAAATCCAAATATTTAATAAAATAATTTGATTTGTTGATCAGTTGTAAAAACTACAACGTTTATTTTTATGTCCACGTACAGGTACAGTCAAAAATATGTGACATGCTCTTTTGGCCCTACACATAAGAGTCTGTCATATATTTATGCGGCCTTCGTGTAGTAAGATACTATTGGCGGTGACTGTACGAGTACTAAATTGTGCCCCGAGGTCACTATCCGTTGTACTTACTACCCTGATATACGGAATTACGGATGTCGCAGTCACATGATTAAATCGGAATGTTCGTGTAATGGCTAATCTCGGACATTTCCTAGGGAATCAAGCTTGGGGTTGAATAGAAACCCTAATTCAACTTGGCGCATGCTGCGGCGCCTACATCAGTGTTCCGGTCTCCCAGACCCGGAACCCGATAATACATCTGCGTCTACATTTCATCTACGTCTACGTCCAGATGCATCCTGCCGCATTCCACACGTCCTGCCTGGCAATTAAGCTACAGGAAAGTGACTTTTTCTGAGGACTTGGTTTATTTGTTTCATTTTTATCTATATCTGTGTGTGCTCAGTGGCGGACCTACGGCCTAGCCGGCTAATTTCTTTTGTGTTTCTGTGCTCTGTAAATATACTTGTCAAAATTTAACTATCTTCTTTTCTATTGAACTCTTGCTACCTAAATCTACCTACCTACCTAACCCTTAACCCAACATGCTGACGACATCTAAATTATCACAACCTTACGTCTTAATCTTATTAAGACACGATTTATAGTTTCCGAGTAAAATAGCTGTCACATACAGACGGACATGACGAAACTATAAGGGTTGTTGAAAGTTTCGGCGCGGCCGAGAGGATCGGCCGTTTTTTGGCCGAATTTAAACCTTGGGCCGAAACACGTTTTTTTGCCGAAACTGGCCGAAACCGAAACCGAACCTTCGATCGCACTCTAATAAAAACACCACTTAAAGATACCTAGGCCTCCGGTGCCCCGGTGTCCGGTGTACAAATCCAAATATTTAATAAAATAATTTGATTTGTTGATCAGTTGTAAAAACTACAACGTTTATTTTTATGTCCACGTACAGGTACAGTCAAAAATATGTGACATGCTCTTTTGGCCCTACACATAAGAGTCTGTCATATATTTATGCGGCCTTCGTGTAGTAAGATACTATTGGCGGTGACTGTACGAGTACTACGCATTCGATTTTCCTGCAGAATAAACCGAAGTAAATAAATAAGAAACAAATTGATACCAAGGTTCTCAACAAAATGTCGTTGATGCAACTTTTAAAATTTCCCAGTTAGAAGGTTGGAGCCGAGAGTTCACAAACAGGACGCTTATTAGGTTTACTATGCACAGGAACCCGAGGGGTAGGAGTACCTATTGCCCTAGGTCGTTTAGATTTTGTGCTTGCTTCTAAGCTCTGTCAAACGCATACTAAATGTATGGAAGGACAGAGAAAGTCGGAACGTCTTTTAGTCTTGCCACCGAGCACAAAACCTCTTATAACTCCGATAGGGCGTTTTTGAGATTAATGGTTCAGCAAATTTTAAGTTATTAACAAATTCCGACGAACTGAGTACCGCTTCCTAATCTTTGAAGTCGGTTAAAATAATGAAAAATCTATTCATACTATATTTAAATTTTTAACAAAATTTAATTTAATTTAATATAAAAAAAACAATATTTCTATTTTAATTAAAACATGACTTTGATTTAACGACATGGTTTCTTAAAATAATGAGATATTTTTGTACTAAATTACATTACTTCCACTAGCTTAAACTATTTCATTTCATTTTATAATGCTACTTATTTATATCATTTCAAAGCCTGTTTTGAATTCAAATTCAGATATCCACCAGCTAAGGCACGGTCGCTGAAAATTATGTTTTAATTAAAAATTCTTATCTCTGCGGTGCCAGGAAAATAGAAATAATAACGCACATGAAATGAAACTGCTAAAAAGGCAGAGTTTCATTACATCCTCTTGTTAAGTTGCACTGGAGGACCAGGAGCAATATTCGAACTTAACAGTCATGATTTGTTACGGGTTTTTTATTATCACACGACGATGAAAAACAAACATACGACCGGCCTGATGTAGCTGCCATATCGGGCGCCTGCAACTTTAGAGATGACACATGCGTGTTGACGGCTGAAGACACAAGGGGAGTACCCCGTCACTCACCGGCAGGGACACAACACTATGATTAGGGTCTAGAGTGCTATTTGGCTATGGTATTCTGTAAGGTGGCGGTAGTTTTCCAGTTACCAGTTAGATGACATTCGCAATGCCCATATACTTACTTCTCTTTTGGGCGTAGGTTAAGGCCATACCAGAGTCTAATCCGTGCCCGTGTCATCAAAACAAGTCGCAATGACAACTAATGTTACCGAATTGACGTGAAGCAATTTCTTTTTGATATCTATTTGACATGAACTTATTAATTAACTAGCGACCCGCTCCGGCTTTGCACTGGATTTAAAAATGGTTATTGTTGGTTATTCCTAAGAGACACCATCCAGGACTTTTTTGCAGACCTTTTTAAGGTGTACAATACTGTTATTAGTACATTATTTTGATCTATCTCGTAGGGTTCAACTAGCTAAAATTATCAGTCAAACCGCATCCAAATCCGTTGCGTAGTTTTAAAGATCTAAGCATACATAGGGACAGACAGCGGTAAGCGACTTTGTTTTATGCTATGTAGTGATAATAAGAAATAAATGATCCTGAATATGTAAAATATCGCTTCCGATTGTTTTTTTTTTAATTCTTATTAGTCTGGTTTAGTGTCCCACTGCTAGGCAAAGGCCTCCCCTTTTTACTCCACTCGACCCGGTCATTTGAATCTTGCCACCATTCTGTGTAAAATGAGTGCAAGTCGTCTCGCCATCTTCTTTTTGGTCTGCCTGCGCCCCGGAGCACGTCCATGCGTCCATGGTCTGTCGTGGGTCCAATGCAGCAGACATGCCCAGCCCAGTCCGAATGGGTCTAGTTAAATATCAAATCTTAATTAGATCAACAACAAATCATATTTTTTGAGTAGGCCTTTTAGAGATCACGATTAAATGGTTGGTTTCAAGAAATGTAACCAGAGGTAATAAAACAGCAAGAGCTTTGTGGCGAGGAGCTGAACTACGTGTTTGAGTTTATTTTATCGCTAGGCTTCATACCAGCTGGAACTAGATTATCTAATATTGCATTTTTTATAAATAATACTGCGAGATCATTTTATATAGTTAGAACACAAATTGGGAGGTTTATATAACAAAATAATAATAAAGACGTATTTTATGCTTCATCTTATGTGTAATAAAAGTTGCAAATCTCAGAAAATAGTTGATCGAGCAAGCGATCTGTCTCCATTTCAACTTGGTCAAAAATGCTTCCATATCTCCTGATGTCTATTGCCTAGCTGTTCTCCTGTACATGTTGCATTTATCCATCGATTCTCGTCCAATTTTGTGAGCAGGTTCTGTGAATATTTTTTGTCGATTCAGATTTAGGAAAATTTCAAAATGGCGGAAATATTCACAAACGATCTAAAATTTCGGATTGTATTATGTGTAATATTGTCTATATATTAAAATAGGTAAAGATCGTCAATCACTCACTACATATATCCTGCAAGCCTAAGATGCTCGGGTTCTTATTGCCTGTACCATAGCTGATAAGTATCTAAGTGCGATAGTGACGCATAACGTGATTGGCGATAAAATGGTAACCTGCTATCCGTTCTGAATCGACAAACATGACAATGTGACATAACATAGCGGTAGCGACAATATCAAAGTAGTAGCCCTTGAGCCGTATCCTAACTTTAAAACAGATCTAGACACGATTAAACTTCAATACAACTCCAATGCATTAACTACGCAATACAGTTAACGCCTAAACGTCAGAATTAGAAATATCAGAATTTGCTTAAAAAATATTTCGATGCAACTTCAATAAGTAAGTACAAGTTCAATATTGGTTGATTATTGTAGGTATGGGTCGCATGTCAGTCGCCGGTCGCATGGCGTTGGTTAACGAACTCCGCTAAGTATAATTAAATTAACAGTTTTTGCATAATCGAGCTTAAACAAATGGTTTCAGGCAGGTTTAATTGCAGTTTTATGTAATTACTTTAAATTAATGAGTTACAATTCGATCACGTGCCGCGCGATTCAGTTATAAAATATAAATAATTAAATGCACGTAATCCATTTCAGTTGGTTTTTACAGTAAAACTGGTTAAATATATACTACTACTACTACTTACTACTAGTGGGAACCTTTAATTTGCTCTCTGTTACTTCACAATATTACTACATTATTATTATTAGCTGTTGGTTCCCCGAATAAATAAATAAATATAGTTATATTCCAATTAAACTGAAGAGCTAACATTTCCAGGTATTTAAATAAAATGTTCATGTGTGGTGCCAAGGAGGAACAGCTTGACAAACTGTAAGGCTTATACTTAATGGATACTGACATTCTAGTATCAGATTTATTTATGGCCTGCGTAAGGTGACCAGGTGTCTCATCTCCGCAGCCAGTTGAAATGGCTCCCCATTGAAGAGAACGCAACGCGCGTTCATAAATAAAAATGCTTCTTTACTTTATAAGCTACTAAAGGACTAGAAGCTACTAAAGGAAGGTAAAACTTTACTGAAACTGAAAAGCCAAAGAAACTTAGAACGCTTCGAAAGCTTAGAAAGCTAAAGTGGCTCTCTATGAAGGAAACCCTCTACTCCTACTGAAACCCCGTAATACTACAATTTTCTAAGCTCTGATGACTATACATACTTACCTCCTGAAAGGAACACTACAACCCTGCGTTAAGTACTACAACCCCAATAATCTAATTTCCTATATAAACATGATTTGTCAGACAATCCCAGCGGTTTTTCCTAACAATGGCTCGTGAACGTTTTAGTGGTAGATCCCTAGTTATGTAGTAACCCGATAATTTTTAGGAGACTGATAAAGCTTGTTGAAACAAAAACAAGGATATTTATTTTAAACTTTATTTCCTATAAATGGTACTTTACAAGGAAAATATATTAAGTAAATAGGTATATAAAAATTAATTAGTAAATTAAGTATTCGGTAATAAGTTCCAGCTGTTGATGCGGGGTTTTAGTGGTAAAGCTGGAGGATGGTGTCAGGATATCTGTAAAAGAAAAGGCTATTCGGTAGTTTCCATATAGACAAAGTCTTCCCAATATTTGCGGTGAAGATGAATGCTAGAAAATTGATTTGTAAAATTTTGTTATTGATGATGAAATTAACTCTTGTCTTATTTGAATATTGTTTAACTATAAACAAATATGATTTTTTTATTTATCTTCTACGCCCTAAAAGCGACAGTGTTAACGAATACAGACAATAATTATACAATTAAATTATTTTCTCAGAAAAAAATATTAATTTATTTTAAACATAGTTAGGAAGGGTAGCTAATGTGTGATTGAGATTTCTTTTCCCAAATCCACTTGCCTGTAGTTCGTGCGGTAAAGAAAACTGTCTCAGATCCTGTCTAATTATATATATATATATTTCGTAACCTACACACCAGAGGAAAGAAACGCCAAGAAAACCTCTGAGATGCCTAGCTAATTAATTAAATCAAAATTAAACCTAAAATTCAACCAAAGTGACTGTGGTCATGCCGAAATAAGTCATAGAAATATGTCGTGTTAGGCAGTTATGCTAATTCAAACTTCAAGGATGTGCGAATAGTATTGTACGTAGAGTGAGGCATTGTTTCTAACTACCAAACTCTTCATCTAATTATCAAATTTTACAGATGATGTACCACTATTTAGAATGATAGTCTGAATTAACTTATGAACTATTTTCGTTCAGATGTAGTTGGCATGGATTCCCATAACTCACTCCAGCACGATTCAATCTCTCAGTTGAATTTCAATACTTTATCGTAGTGGCTTTCTCTTTGCCAATAATTGTATTTCCAACAATGTAATAATATTTATTCATCAATTATTGTGAATGGTGATAAAACACAAGTCTCACTATGTCAGACAACATTGTTAAAATTTTTCGTAATATTTTTGTTTTACAACTCAATGTTTGTAAAAAAGTTAGATGCCTTATTTCAGCTCAAAAGTAATAAATGTTAAATTTTGCCTCACCAAATTAGACTTCTATTGTTGATCCTTTTCTACTAGTCGCTCTAGCCGATGGCAGCCCAGGTCAGGGTCTCGGGATGGTAGCACGGTGCTTGTAGCTCTATTCAGCGGCAGAAGTCAAGCGAAGTCTCGTAGCTCACGATGGTAGCACGGTGCTTGTAGCTTATTCGGCGGTAGAAGTTGAAGGCAAAGTGCTCGTAGATCCGGTCGGAGTCAAAGTTCTCGCAGCTCTGGTCGGAGTCAAAGTGATTCCCTACGGTACGCCCTCCCCTTATATAGCATTAAAAATTCCGTATCGATTCGTCCAGTAAGATTGCTTTGTTGCCTTATTAGTCGAGTTTGGTATGCTTTCGTCTACCATTTGGGACGACTGAATTTCTCGGATTTGATCTAATTTGAACCGTATTGATCCTTTAGTTTATACTATTTTAAAGACCAAATTCCTACGCTTAACGTCCTCGTTCGAAAATCTCATATCTCCATGGCGAATGTTTTTCTTGAATAGTTATCCAAATTATGCAATTTCTAATGAAAATTTATATGAAAATAGATGAAAACATTAGCCCCGCGTATGATTTAATAAGCCCCTATAAGTATTAATGTCTATTTTCCCCGTAAAATGCCAATATATCTTTGTACACCAATTTGATTCTTATGATCCCTAAGCTACATACTTCTATAAAGATCAAGTTTCTATTAGCGTCCTACTTTTTCTTTTGGTAAATCTAACCTCTAAGAAAACGATTTTCTTTAATTCAAACAAAAGCAAGTATTTCCTAAGGAGTATTTATATAATTTATGATGAAGATAATTTTTCTGCATATATTCTGACCAGATCCTATCGGATTTACTGCGTATTTACTCTGTAAAATACCAATATAACTTTTATAAGAAAATTCGCTTTTTATCCTAATTTTCATCACTTTCCTTTATTTGGGTTTACCATTGAATTGCCGACAGACATTTAATCGAATATTATTTCAAAGACAACGTTTCATGTATTTTCATTTCATCGACAAGTCATTGCGTCGAGGGCTCGTTACTAGGTAATTTGAACCGAGGTCTTTTAATTGGTAGTTGACTTATTTCAATAAAATTCATGTCATGGCTTTTCATTTCGGTTTTTTTTAATTCATTTTTTTTACATGTAATAATATTTATTCCGCATAAAATTATTTCAATTGGTAATATTTCGTTATCGAAACTAAACGCAATCACGTCAGTCCGCTCACTCTGCGCGATTATAGCTATGTGGGTAGTTTCAGATATAAAATTGTTTATCTGATCATGTGTGGCTTTTCTGGCCACAGTTAGTTTTCTTGGGTACCGCAGTTCTAACCTAACCTAACCCACTTCTGGCAACAGTTCGTTTTCTTGGGGGTCGCAGTTCTACCCTAACCTAACCCACTTCTGGCAACAGTTCGTATTCTTGGGGGTCGCAGTTCTAACCTAACCTAACCCACTTCTGGCAACAGTTCGGTTTCTTGGGGGTCGCAGTTCTAACCTAACCTAACCCACTTCTGGCAACAGTTCGTTTTCTTGGGGGACGCAGTTCTAACCTAACCTAACCCACTTCTGGCAACAGTTCGTTTTCTTGGGGGTCGCAGTTCTAACCTAACCCACTTCTGGCAACAGTTCGGTTTCTTGGGGGTCGCAGTTCTAACCTAACCTAACCCACTTCTGGCAACAGTTCGTTTTCTTGGGGGACGCAGTTCTAACCTAACCTAACCCACTTCTGGCAACAGTAAATATGCAGTAATATAAATGTACAGTAGGACATATATTATAAAATTGCATTAAAGTAATACTTCGAAGAAATGAATTGCAATGTTTTGTAGTTGTGCCAATTAAAATAATTTGAAACAAATCGGCGATTAAGTAATATTCGTTGAATAGTATTTCTACGTATTAAGATAAATTTAAATAAATAGTAGTTGAAATAAAATAACCCCAAACAATATTACTAGTACTAAAGTTTCGATGAATTGTTGTCGATGAAATAATATTCGATGAAAAAGTTGTCGACAAAACAAGGGTACACCTTTATTTGTTTTGATCAAATTTGTGTTTTTCATACGTTTATAAGTAATCTTAAAATCCTAACGATCTTTTTACGACAATTTTCGATCATAAAATTTGTTTATTTTAGCGCTTTACTGAATCAGACTCTTTATGTTTTTATAAAACAAAGCTCCCAACTTTATTTGTTTCCGTTATTTAGCTTCATAATACGAGTTTTTACATAATATTTCCAAAAATCGATTTTGAACGAAAAGTAAGTTCTTAGTTTTTTTGCGCTTAATTCATTCAATTTCGTTAATATACTTGCTGCAATATAACTTTAATTACTTTCCCTTTAATTTAAGTATCGATTTATAACCATAATTAACAAATTAAAAACATAACCTCTCCATTTGGACAAATTTTCAGACAAATCTAAAATATTATTAGGTACTACTTTTTGTTATTGAATAAATTATCAATAATACATTTATTCTATACAATAAACTACATTTCATCTCGAAAATCCTATTAAAAGTATCAATTTTCATTATTAATTAACAAACGATATTCTCAGTTGTCGGTCATTCCCTTCCCTAGGTATACTCACAATGAGAATAATATGAAATTATAAGAAACTGATGATAAAGCAATTTGTAATCAAAATACTAATTTCTAAATGGGTAAAATAACCTGTCTATGTTACTAACAGTTTGTACTATGTCATAACAAATGTCTTTAGTAAACCATATATCTTTGTACTTAGCACATATCTTAAAAATGAAGTAAATATTTCTAGAACATACTTTATACACATCTTGTCACGTATACCGTGAATGTCTTATAGTTTACACACAGACAGATAGTCGACGCCAGGCTGGGTATTTTATATATACGTACGGCCTACCGGTTATACACCCTTCCGTCGCGCCCCGCGCCTTCCCTGCGACTAGGCTGGCCGCTGGCCGCCGCGCATTCCTATGCTGTCAATACGACGCACGGCCGCGACACCCGTTGTAAGGTTTTAACTCGCTCGCTACTGAACGGACGTGTCTAAATGTAAATATAAGTCAGTGATAATCCCGAATTGGGTAAGTGTTGCAATTAATCTGTAATGATACCGTAGCTTAGTTAAGGTGTAAGGTAATTATTATAATAGATCCTAGTAACCGGGTTGTACGATTAGTTGCCACCTTGTTAACTTTTGGACTTTCTTTGTCTAGTTAAACACGTGTTAGAATATAATAGGCTAATACATTTTATCTAGATTTTCATTATTAATAGTGGGAATCATTTATCCATAAATAATATGAATTAGTAAATAGTGTAGTAATAGTGTTTAGGTTCATAATAACTATAATACTTATTACTAATTTAGATGATAAGCTTTATCCTGTTAAAAAGTGCTTACTTCTTTGGTTCTTGCATACTTATTTCTTTCTTCCTATTTGTTATACGCAGGATGATTTTGCCTGTTCTTGATTGTGTGAGCCTTTGCTTATGAATAATAATTTATTCGCTACGGAGCTTATTTAGACAACAAAGTTTTATTTATTTTCTTATACAATATAAGCAAATACTATTTGTGAGAAAAGGTCTGCTTAAAAATTAAGCTTACTTATTTTTTTTTAAAAGCACTTTCTATAATCACGTTTGATCCCGGTACCTATTGCACCGCTTTCTTCTTGTAATGCTGTGAGAGTCGAATGTAGTTGCGTTGCCCGTGGGTTTGTTTGTACATTTTATTCGCGGCTACAAAACTATTATTATTACAACCAACGCATCATTACTGAACAGGTGGATGAAATGCTGACATTAGGAGTTATTTCTCCGTGTGAGAGCCCTTGGTCCTCTCCAGTTTTAGTTGTACGCAAGAAGGACGGTAAACCGCGCTTTTGCTTGGATAGCTGGAAATTGAATGCGGTTACAAAAAAGGATGCCTACAACTTGCCGTACGTCTCTGAGATCCTAGATAATCTAAAGAATGCTAGGTTTCTGTCTAGCATCGACCTATCTAAAGCATTTTGGAAAATACCCATCCACGAGCCAGATGGGAAAAGTCTGCGTTCTTTGTGCCTGGCCGCGGAACCTTTATGTTCAACGTCACTGCATTTGGGCTTACTAATGCCCCGGCGACCCAGCAGAGACTAGTAGACTCACTCTTCATGCCAGACTTCGAGCTGAAGGTCTTTTGTTACCTCGATGACATCATTGTTATTAGCGAGACCTTTGAGGAACACGTTTCTATCCTCAGGCGTGTTCTTGATAAACTTAAACAAGCTAATCTTACGATAAATTCTGAAAAATGTCGATTTTTCAGGGAATCTTTAAAATACCTTGGTTACGTTGTCGACCAATATGGCTTGCGTACGGATCCGGACAAGGTGTCGACCATTGTTAACTACCCGGTACCTAACAGTAAAAAAGAAGTGAAGAGTTTCTTAGGTACAGCTTCTTGGTACCGGCGCTTCATACCAAATTTCAGCACCCTAGCAGGGCCTCTCAATGCACTAACATCAACTAAGAAATCTTCACCGCCCTTTGAGTGGTCGTCTGAGGCGGCTGCGTCTTTTGAAACCTTGAAAAAATGTCTTGCCCAGGCTCCGGTCCTAGCTTGTCCCGATTTCAGCTTCCCTTTCGAAGTTCATACGGATGCGAGCAACTATGGCGTAGGTGGTATGCTCGCACAGACCATTGACGGAGTCGAACACCCAGTGGCCTTCATGAGCCGATCACTTACAGGTCCTGAAAAGAACTATAGTGTTACTGAAAAAGAAGCCCTTGCGGTGATTACAGCCCTTGAGCACTGGCGGTGCTACCTCGAAAACAGTCGTCCTTTTACCGTATACACTGATCACTCTGCGCTCAAGTGGTTTCTCTCTTTGACAAATCCTACAGGGCGCCTGGCCAGATGGGGAATTAGACTGTCTGCTTTCGACGCTGTTATCAAGCATAGGAAGGGTAAAGACAATGTTATACCTGATGCCTTATCTAGATATGTTCCCATTGCTGCTGTTACTACTTCTACTATTCCCCCTACTACTTCTGACATATGGTATTTGGGTATCTTCAATGGCTGCTTGAAGTCCCCTGTTAATGTTATAATAAAAACTGCACTGGTTTATTAAAGATAGTAATTATATTGCTAAGAAACTATGATACATTGACAGAAAAAGACCAGAATGAAGCATAAAACAAAATCTATCAAATAATAGAAAAAGTATAAAAAGGTAAAAATATGTGCCAAGAAGGTGCGTCGGGCACATTTCCTCCCTTTTTTCATGAGGATCCAGCCACGTCCAGCTTCACCAGCTTCCTTAGTGGCCGCCGCAAAACGCCCGCCAGCGTGCGCACGTCCGCTACACGGACGATGCCATCAGGGCCTGGGAAAACAGCTGTAATCCGTCCGCGGGGCCAGGTTCCTCGAGGAGTGTTACCGTCCGCAATGAGCACTAGGTCGCCGATCACAATTTGGGGAACCTCTCCTCGTCCACGTCTTGGAGTCAGGGTTGGGAGGTACTCCCTCATCCAGCGGCGCCAGAAATGGTCAGCTAGTTGTACGGCTTTACGCCAGCTGGCTCGTGACACTAGGTCAGAATCGGTCAGTGTCGCCGGTAATGCACGTCCAGAAGATGACGACAGTAAAAAATGCATTGGCGTCAACGATTCTTCATTTACAGGGTCAACTGAAACATGCGTCAGCGGTCTAGTATTCACTAAATACTCTGCCTCCGCCAGCAATGTTCGTAGGACTTCATCTTTCGGTGCTCGTTCAGTCAACGTCACTTTGAGCGCTGTCTTTATACTTTTCACGAGCCTCTCCCATGAGCCTCCCATAAACGGAGCAGATGGAGGGATAAAACGCCAATTGATTTGCTCCGTTGCTGCGAATTGGGATGTCGCATCGGCGTATAAGCGTCGTAGCTCTCGGTCGGCGCCTACGAACGCAGTCCCATTGTCCGACCATAGCTCCGATGGTGTACCTCTTCGGGCTATGAAGCGGCGGAGGCTCATAATTGCAGAGTCAGTGGAAAGGCTGTCGACGACTTCCAGGTGGACGGCTCTAATTACGAGGCAGGTATATAGGGCGACATATCTTTTTTCTCGTCTTCGTCCAACGGAAACTTGCACAGGGCCAAAGTAGTCAAGCCCAGTGAACGTAAACGGTCGCTTGTGATGACCTAAGCGCGCCTCTGGTAGGTCTCCTGCAGGAGGCTGAAACTGCTTGGCATTCCGGATTCTGCAGAATTGGCAGGTATACGCCACCTTGCGGACGGTACTCCGAAGACTTAACAGGTGGTATTCTTGCCGGAGCTCATTAACTACAGTCTCTGTGTTTGCATGAGCGGCCCTGCGATGCACGTGTGAAACAAGTAAGCGTACGGCTGGGTGTCTGCCGTCTAGTACAATAGGGCTTTTCATTGAGTTCTGTACGCTTCTCGCTGCTCCAATGCGGCCGGATAAACGCATGAGCGTGTCATCTCCAAGATTAACTGTCAATTTGGATAAGCGGCTGGAACGTGGCACCGGCTGGGTAGGATGATTTATAAAATGAATCATCTCGTCAGGAAATGTGTCTAGCTGTGACCGGTGCAAAATATGCAGCACAGCTAGATGAAGGTCTGCGGCAGTCAGTGCCGCAGATGTTTCGCGCGTAGAGCGCGGGTCGGTGTACTGTTGCCATTGGCTTGAAGGCTGAAACATAAAGGTACACAACCCTCCCTCGATACGGACTAAATTATCTACACACAGACCCCTTCGAGTTAGACTACGCATTCGCAATAATGTAAGATACTTATGCGCTGTAGCTGTTGCACGTACCAACCTTAGCCAAGAACTGAAACGAGTAGGGCCGGCTGAGACTGGCTCATGCTTGTCACTGTCACTAATGAGATGAACTAAGTCAGAACGAGCTGCACGTTTGCTTTCTTCGTCTATACCTGGATACTCAGGTGTAGCAGGCTCGCTGGGCCACTCTGAAGAGAGCAAAAATTCAGGACCCGATATCCAACGTGACTCTGGAGATAACGTGACTCGCTTCATGCGGGTAGCATCGTCCGCAACATTAAGCTGACTTGGCACCCATCGCCATTCTTTGACGTCAGTTATCTCCATAATCTCAGCTACTCTGTGAGAAACAAACGGCTTAAAAAAGCGCGCCTCGCTTCGTAGCCACCCCAAAACGGTCATACTATCACACCAAAAGATGCGGTTTACTGGCTTTAACCTGTGGGCTTCACAAATCGTAGAAGCGAGGCGAGCTGCAATCAAAGCTCCTTGGAGCTCTAAACGATTGATGGAAATTTGCTTCAAAGGGGCTACACGAACTTTGCTACATATAAGTGCTAGCTTCACTTCTCCATTTTCTAAGACAAAACGACAATACGCGACCGCAGCGAAAGCTGACTCGCTCGCGTCGCAAAAGAGGTGAAGCTCGGCTTTCTCAACTTGCAATTCGCTAAGGCAGTAGCAGCGTGGAATCTGTAAACCTGAAACGGCAAATAAATCTTCAAACCAAAGTCTCCACGCTGCACTATCACTCTGTGACAGCTCCTCGTCCCAATCGAGACCCTTACGCCACGCATCTTGGAACATGATGCGACCCGTGATCACTACTGGCGCCAGGATACCGAGTGGGTCGAAAACCCGCATCACGTGAGCCAACACTTCACGTTTGGTGAGCTTATTTGGCAACGAACATTCTCTTTTTATCCCAATGTTAAACCCAATTGTATCGGAAACGGGTTGCCAAATAAGTCCAAGTGTACGCACGGGCGCAGAAAGGTGACCGAGATCAACGTCTACGTGATTGCTAGCTACAGGCATTTCAACCAGGCTCTCTTTTGGAAGTAAAGCGAGAGCAGAGGTATTGTTTGAAACCCACGGACGCATCTCGAAGCCAGCATGTCGGTGAATAAGGTTGATATCAGCAGCAAGTTTTGCGGCTTCGTCAACGGAATTTAAGCTCACAATACAATCATCCATGTAGTGATCGACTATGATGGCTTGAGCAGCGTCTGGATAGCGATCTTGCCATTCCTCTGCGTTTTTGTTTTTAATATAAATCGCAGTGAAAGGACTAGAAGCGGCACCGAAAATCATAGATGACATCCGGTATGTCCTTATGGGCTCTTTTGGGCTGTCTCGCCACAAAAATCTCTGCGCATCGCGGTCCTCTGCTCGTATTTTTATTTGAGGGAACATTTCGCGAATATCTCCCGTTAGAGCAACCTTTCCCTCCCTAAAACGCAACAAGATTCCGAGCAGAGGTTGCAGTAAGTCGGGCCCAGTAAGTAAAAGCGAGTTTAGTGAAACTCCATTACTTTTAGCAGCAGCGTCATGGACAATCCTTAATTTATTGGGCTTGTTAGGATTGGTTACGCCGAAATGTGGTAAAACCCAAACAGGTGACTTAGCTCTCAGCTCTTCCGTGCACAGTTCAGCATAACCTTTCCCAATCATACCGTTTATATTTTCCCGGTAACGCTCTGCGTATTGAAAATCTCTTGCCATTTTTCTTTCGAGACTAAGAAATCTAGATAAGGCAAGCTTGAAACTATCAGGCACGGTTAAATCATCTGCTTTCCACAGCAAACCGACTTCGTAATGCCCGTTAGGCAGGCGACGCGCTGTACGGTCAAGAATTTGGATAGCGCGCTCGTCATCAGGGCTGCGCGCTTCGCGTTTGGAAATACCGATTGAATCTATGCTGTATTGCTCACGAATTAATTGCTCTAATACTGCGCGATCGCCTACCGAAGCAACCTCGGCACTAACCAACGCGTGGTTGACAGTTTCAAGCGGTGCAGTTTTGCTACACCCAAAGGCGAATAAAACCCAACCGAGAGCGGTTTTAATTGCGACCGGTTGTGTTTTAGTGCCCTCACGCAAGTCCCTAGGTATAGTGAGATGCCAGTTGTCGAGACCGACTATAATCATCGGCTGCACGTGGCCGTAACAAAACTCATCTGCAATATCTGAAAGATGAGAATACTTGGACACACTCGATTTATCAGCAGCCTGTGACGCGAGACCTAACCCTTTCATCGCCCGGGCTCTACTAACATCGTAAGTTTCGTTAGCACGACGACCTTTTATTTGAAAATCAACATACTGCACTGTCGTATCTTTTCCTAAACCGCCTACGCAGTCTAGTCGCATACGTCTTTCGGATCCACAAGCGCCTATCTTCGCAGCAATCTATAGTTCTATAAAAGATCCTGTGGCCCCGTCATCTAACATAGCGTATGTATTCACGGAACCTAATGGGCCGGATACGGTCACGGCTACGATCTTCAACAATGGTCGAGGAGGGGGCAATGGCTGAGTTGATAAGCCCACAGCAACAGAGGTCGACGTGTGGGTAAGAGTATCCTTGGTTTCGACATCGTATGAAGCAGGGTCGTGCGTGATAGCGGGTGCCGGAGCGAGGGCAGGGCCCCGCGGCGCAGCGCCTGATGTTCCCGCAACCAGCTCGTCTTCCTCTACTTCTACATGCGCGGCTGCAGAGCGGTCATAATTCGGATTATGCAATAATCTATGGTGACGGAACGTACATCCGTCAACGTCACAAGTTTTCTTCGCCTTACAAAAATTCAACCTATGCCAACCTACTTTGAGGCATCGATGACAGACTTTTTTCTTTTTAGTTAGATTCCATCTGTCATCGATTGACATTGACGCAAATCTATCACACTCAAATAAGTCATGCGGTTTTTGACAAACAACGCATGATTTATTTTTAGGTGCAGTCGTCGATGAATTCAATTTAGCGGTATTTCGCGATGTTGAATTTGAACTCACGGATTGATCGTCAGCGGCGACATGCAAATTATCCCTGGCCCGCCTACTATCCACGGCGTGTGAAGCAGTAGTCGGCTCAGGGAGTATGCCGAAGTGAGACTGCAGGTCGACTTCGTTAGCTAGAAAATCGGCCAGATTTTCGAGCTTCGACAGGCCGGCAGTCTCATAACGAACGGCATAATCTAGCCATTTGGTTCGCAGCAGTGGGGAAATTTTTGAAATTAGAGCTTGGAATAGTTCTGGCGAAGCCAAATATTCCGTGTGACCTAGCAAACGGATAACTTCTACACAGTTGCGAACCTTACAGGCAAAAACAGCTAAATCCTTACCTTCCGAGCTTACGCGCGGCAATGCGCGCACCGTGGCTACTTCGTGCGCTACCACGATCTCAGGGCGGCCGAATCAACAATCAAGTTACCCAAATTACATATTAGAAGGGAACAAGTTGTTTAGGCATATGAAAAACAACAATTCACTTACATCTTTAGAGTTTAATTTGAAGGAGGTCCTCTATTCGGAACAACGCGTAGATGCGCTATCTCAGTGCCACAATGAACCAATTGCAGGACACTTCGGTGTTTTTAAAACATATAAACGAATTAGTCTCTCTTATTACTGGCCCAAAATGTACGCGGATGTCGTGAATTTTGTTGCTAATTGCGAAACCTGCCTTGCTCATAAGGATTCAACTCACGGAACACTTGGCAAAATGGGTAGATCTAAAGACTGCTGCAGGCCCTGGCAAGTTATCTCGGTTGACTTAGTTGGGCCCTTGCCCCTTAGCAGGAAACAAAATAGCTACATCTTCGTAGTAATGTGCTGTTTCTCAAAATACTGCCTGATGTTCCCTCTACGTCGTGCTACCGCTGAGACTACTTCTAAAACACTCGAGAGCAACGTAATATTAGTACATGGCGTGCCACAAACTATTATTTTGGACAACGGGTGCCAGTTTGCTAGTCGGGAAATGGATAACTTGTTTAGGAAGTATAAAATACCGAATGTTCATTTTACCCCTAAGTACACGCCACAAATTAACACTGTTGAAAGGTACAATAAAACTATTGTCACAGCAATATCAACCTTTGTAGGAGATGATCAGAGAGCATGGGACGTGAACCTTCCCAAGATACAGTTCGCGATGAATACTTCTACAAACGAGGTAACTGGTCAAACTCCTGCGCTTCTCGTGTATGGTCGTCAACTAGTTACGTGCGGGTCGCATTATATAGATAATGACAACCCAAACGAGTTGATCCTTGCCCCCCGGGAACGTTACGCAGAGAACCTTGGGCATTTAGCCGCCTTATTTGACCGTGTCCAAACTACCTTATGGCGAAGTCACCAAAAGAATGCTGCGAGGTATAATACCAGACGCAAGGACGTAGAATTCCAAGTTGGTGACATAGTGTATAAACGTAACTATTTCCAAAGTGATAAAAGTGCCTATTTCAGTAAAAAACTTGCGCCCAAGTTTCTCAAATGCCGCGCGAAGGTCAAACGTTCACCACTAGTGTATGTAGTAGAAGATATGTCAGGGCGTGATCTAGGAGCCTGGCATATAAAAGATTTTAAAATGTCAAATAAGGCTTATGTGCCTTGATTTCGTATCTTTTAACTCTCTTTCCCCGGTGCGGTGCATTTCCGTCCCTTGAAGGAAGGCTATTACTGTCCCTGGAAACAGTCAGAACATTTAACTAACTAGTTGGCGATTACCCTAGCTCTCTAGAAGGATTTTTATTAGGAAAAATCCTACTCTGAAGAGGGGGGGTATTGTCACGTATACCGTGAATGTCTTATAGTTTACACACAGACAGATAGTCGACGCCAGGCTGGGTATTTTATAT
Source organism: Pammene aurita (assembly GCA_947086415.1). Taxonomy (NCBI): domain Eukaryota; kingdom Metazoa; phylum Arthropoda; class Insecta; order Lepidoptera; family Tortricidae; genus Pammene; species Pammene aurita. The sequence goes on from OX352305.1 coordinate 27,487,127, forward strand.
ATACGTACGGCCTACCGGTTATACACCCTTCCGTCGCGCCCCGCGCCTTCCCTGCGACTAGGCTGGCCGCTGGCCGCCGCGCATTCCTATGCTGTCAATACGACGCACGGCCGCGACACCCGTTGTAAGGTTTTAACTCGCTCGCTACTGGACGGACGTGTCTAAATGTAAATATAAGTCAGTGATAATCCCGAATTGGGTAAGTGTTGCAATTAATCTGTAATGATACCGTAGCTTAGTTAAGGTGTAAGGTAATTATTATAATAGATCCTAGTAACCGGATTGTACGATTAGTTGCCACCTTGTTAACTTTTGGACTTTCTTTGTCTAGTTAAACACGTGTTAGAATATAATAGGCTAATACATTTTATCTAGATTTTCATTATTAATAGTGGGAATCATTTATCCATAAATAATATGAATTAGTAAATAGTGTAGTAATAGTGTTTAGGTTCATAATAACTATAATACTTATTACTGATTTAGATGATAAGCTTTATCCTGTTAAAAAGTGCTTACTTCTTTGGTTCTTGCATACTTATTTCTTTCTTCCTATTTGTTATACGCAAGATGATTTTGCCTGTTCTTAATTGTGTGAGCCTTTGCTTATGAATAATAATTTATTCGCTACGGAGCTTATTTAGACAACAAAGTTTTATTTATTTTCTTATACAATATAAGCAAATACTATTTGTGAGAAAAGGTCTGCTTAAAAATTAAGCTTACTTATTTTTTTTTAAAAGCACTTTCTATAATCACGTTTGATCCCGGTACCTACTGCACCGCTTTCTTCTTGTAATGCTGTGAGAGTCGAATGTAGTTGCGTTGCCCGTGGGTTTGTTTGTACTTTTTATTCGCGGCTACAAAACTATTATTATTACAACCAACCAGCATTTAATTCTCATAGCACCCCCTTGATTTCCATGTAGGTACCTGGACTGCCCATCACACCCAATGATTGCTTCTTTGTAAACGAATACCCAATCCTAAGTGCTAGCGTGTGATGATTGCCAGTCCAGGACTAATTTTGAAGCCCCATTCTTATTATGTTATTGGACGCGTTCCAGGAACACCCTACGGGTTCGGTATGTAGCCGCTGCGCCTATAGACCTTTGGAAGCCTGAGTTGCCGCCCTGATCACTGCCTCGAGAGGGTAGCAGCTAGAGAGAGCCGCTCCCGCACTGACCTTGGCTCACCGCGACTGAGCTACTTGTTGCTCCTGTCTGCCTACTCGGACTTCGCCAGAGCTACTTGTCGCTCCTGTCTGCCTACTCGGACTTCGCCAGAGCTACTTGTCGCTACTGTCTGCCTACTCGGACTACGCCACGCTAAGCACATCCGAGGGACGTGGGGTACAGAAGAGGAAGGCCGTCCAACTCTCTTGTAGACAGACCCAGAATCTAGGTTTCGAACCCACTCCTAAATCTAAATTTAGTTATAAAAAAACGCCCCTTTGTTAAATATTTTAGGTCTACACTTAGGTCTAAATAATTCTTAAACTTAATTTTAATCTAAACTTTAAACTTAATCTTAATCTAAATCTTAAAACTTAGGGAGTTCTTATACCTACTTAGAGTTCATACGTATACAAATAAAATTGCTGTTTTAATGTATTACTTGTTAATTATTTACGTCCCAATAGTATCCTCTAGGCATTAGACGCTTAGGTCGGATACATTTAGGTGACAATCTCCCTGCTATTCTATGAGTTTAATTTTACCTAATAATACATCCCTTATTGAAGGAATCGATCACAAGATTGCTAAAACTTTATGACAAATCTAGTGCGGTAACCAAATTACTGTTTGTCCACTGCAAATAGTACAAACGGATATTTCAGATAATGATTCCCCAAAATGTTGCATACTTATCCTGTTAAGATGTTATTCATAGCTACTGTTCCTGTGAAAACTAAAACATACATTAAATATCTACACAAGCTGCATATATAAATTACATATGAATGCCACTTATGGTCATAATGCCATTTGAAATACCCAAATAATAATAATAATAACCATTATTTCTATCTAAAATACAACTATGTAAAATACATAATTAATCGACCAAGATCATGAATGTTTCAAAATCTTGCCAATCAACGGTGAACAATATTTAGCAAAACTCTATGGTGTCAATTGCTTATGCAATAATGCAAAAATAAGTAATAATATAAATATAATTATATCTAAACATAATATAATTTATCGAAAACTGTGAGAAATCCTAGTAAAGATTTCAGGTTTTATATTTTCCAAATATTCTCATTTCCTGAGAGCAATGATAATAGCTTATCATTAAAGTTCAGGTATGTATGGTTGCTAATAAAACACATGATGCTTATATATTTCCATATATTTTATTTCCTTTGTCAGATCATTAACTTGATCTTTTCTTACATACTAAAATAAAACCAATATGTAATAAGGTGAACCTCCACCCTCATACATATTATGTGAATCATTTATTTTAATTTTTTCATGAACTTTACTCCTGAAAATATTATGTAAAAGCTTACAAATGAAGCTCTATCAGCATTTAAAGTCATTTTGCTAATTATCATACTTAGAGGACCCTATGGACCTCTACACCATACGTATGGATATGCATGGCCTCTCTCTTATATTTAACGTGCTCTATACCCCCTCTTCTCTCCAAAGAATTTTGAATTTCAAAGAATTTTGGATATCTGACTGGAAGGAAGTGGCCGTTGTCGTAGATCTAGTGCGACTTTGACACTTGCTATCCCTATCGATATCATACCAATAGTATGTCGTTTGCCGTGCGTTCTGTGAAATTATGAAACTTGCCCCCTTCTCTTAAACGGTCAACGTCAGCTGCGTCGCTCAAGAGATTGTGGCTCTCTGATCCAAAATAAGTTTTAAAATGATATTTATCATAGTCCGAACTGATTTCAATATATTACCACATTAAGTACCTAGCACTAAGCAGATTCAGAGGTCGCTTTCCTCCAGAAAGCGGGAAAACACGAAATCGACCCAAACGTAGTTGCGGCGTAGAAATTGCGTAAGAACTCATATATCATCCCTACATTTTATTCCAAAGGCAAAATATTTTCCACATAAATGCTCAACCCAACGCTAGCTCTCTAAAGCCACATCTAATTTTAAAAAAACACACACCATTTACCGAATGGCATGCATTTTTCGCGGCTAAAAGCACTTTTTGCCACGCCGGGCCTTGTAAATGTTCCGCCATATGCAATCTTCTGCCAAGCATTGGACAGGTGTAGTCATGTAGCCGGCAATGTTCCTGTTCCTGGGGCCCTATTCTTATTATAAAATACATAAATAATAATTTAAAAACACAATATATCTCAACTGAAGAACAAATCAAATTATTTTTAATAAATATTTTGATTTGTTTATTTTAAGTAGATACACTACTATATAAATCATAAACTTATATACTTATATACCCTGGGCACCGGAGGCCTAGGTCACTTTTTCCTTTGTATATGACATCTATATAAGTTCACAATATATCTCAAACATCATGACTCCAATACCCTAAAAACAATCAACCAATATTGAAGTTGTATTGGAGTTGCATTGGAATAATTTTCAAGAAAATTCTAATATTTCTGATTCAGACGTTTAGGCGCTAGCGATAATATCAAAGTAAGCCCCTGGGCCGTATTCTAACTTTGAAACACATTTAGACACGATTAAACTCCAATGCATTAACTACTCAATACAACTAGTGCCTAAACGTCAGAATCAGAAATATAAGAATTTGATTGAAAATTATCCCAATGCAACTACAATACAACTTCAATATTGTTTTTTTTTGTGTGTTGAATCTATGTTTGAGATATATTGTGTTTTAATGTATTGTTTATGTATTTTAAAATTAGACGGCACCTGGGATATTGTAAAGATAAAGTTGAATACTAAAACGACACGAAGATAACGTTTAATAAAATAAAATAAAAATTAATACCAGCTTTTAACGCCGACTTGTTTTCTTCCAGCTCCATCACCAGACCCTGGATACCATCTAAAGAGAAAGTACTCGTCAAGACGAATTACACGAGCCAAAACTCGATGTGGTTGCCTCGTTTCATTACAGAGTTCCTATAGTCACCTTCCAACTCCATGATCAGATCAGCTCCATGTCGATGTCGAAACCGATATTTACATGGGTCTAACTTGTAAGATTTTATTACATACACACAACGGGACAGGTGAAACTAAATAAAATTTGCTATTTTACCCAAAATTAATTATTCTTATATGCCGCCATATTCGAACTTTAAAACACGTTTATGTACACACGATCCAACTTCAATAAAACTCCAATGCATTAACTACGCAATACAGCGAGCGTCTAAACGGCTGAATCAGAAATAATTAGCTTGACAATTATTCCGATGCAACTCCAATACAACTTTAATATTTGTAGTATTGGAGTTATGATTGAGAAATATTGTGTTTTTAACCGACTTCAATTGGTTCGATTCGGTTTGGGCTTTTTTTATGTATGTTCACCGATTACTCCGAGACGCGTGGTCCGATTTGAATAATTCTTTTTTTGTTTGAAAGGATATACTTCCAAGGTAGTCCCATATTAATCTGGTGCTGTTCTGATGCTAGGATCTATGAGGAATTGAGGGAACTCCTCAATTTTTAAAGGCACATGTATGGTGATTTGGGTGTTTTCTTAAGCAACTCGAGAGTTTTCTCTCGAAAACCACCAATTTGATGAAGTGGACCTGATAATGATGATTGTTTTGATGATAATGATGATGATTTTTTTTAATGTAGGATGTTCAGCGATTACTCCGAGACCCGTGGTCCGATTTGAGTAATTCTTTTTATGTTTGAAAGGACGTACTTCCAAGGTGGTCCCAAATTAATCTGGTGCTGTTCTGATGATGGAATCCATGAGGCATTGAGGGAACTCCTCAATCTTTAAAGGCACATGTATGGCGATTTGAGTGTTTTCTTAAGCAACTCAAGCATTTCCTCTCGAAAAACCACCAATTTAGTGGACCGGATGATGAAGATTATGATTGTTTTAATGATAATGATGTTTTTTTATGTAGGATGTTCAGCGATTACTCCGAAACCCTTTGTCCGATTTGAGCAATTATTTTATTGGTTGAAAGGAACTACTTCGAAGATGGTCCCACATTAATCTGGCGCTGTTCTGATTATGGGATCCATGAGGAATTGAGGGAACTCCTCAATTTTTAAAGGCACATGTATGATGATTTGGTAGTTTTTTAAGCAACTCAGGCATTTCCTCTCAAAAACCATCAATTTGACGGAGTGGACCTAATGATGAAGACCACATATGATATGTGGAACTTTCCTTAGATTGAGTCCGTATTATGAACTTTTTCTTATATATCTTTACCGATTATTCCGAGAACCGTTATACATTTTTACAAAAAAAGATAAACCGACTTCAAAAAGGACAAAATAAAATATTATACTATTTATATGAGTTACAAACTGATATGTTTGAAGTCGGTGCCAAGCCAAAAAGTTACAATACCGGTCAAATCAGCTTCAAGTCTGAAAATCACAAAACACCTATACATACTTATATTGCAAAGGTGAATGTGATTGGATCTGTTACATTTTCACGTCTAAACTTCAATCCAATTTTTTTGAAATGTGTTACCTATGTATATGTATATACTCCGATGCACGTCTACTTAGACAAAAATCAGAGGCGGCAAATTTAATAAAATGTAAAAGGCGTAGGGTTGACATTGCAAAGAAAATTTAAATAATGCGCCTTTTTCTACTGACAAGGTGGGCCCCACACACCCAGTGTGTCTGAGTATAGAAAGATCAGTATTAAATTAACAAACATCATAAGACGCATGATTATACTTTCTTTCTGTAATTGAATTAATACCTACATGCAATCAATACCGTACTAAAATAGTTCTATATTATGAAGAACCATTCACTGAACACATAGCCTCGTTCGTATTAACTCTTCCAAATTTGGCTTGGCACCGACTTCAAACATATCAGTTTGTCTCTTGACTCATATAAATTATATAATATTTTATTTTGTCCTTTTTGAAGTCGGTTTATCTTTTTTTGTAAAAAGTTTTTATTAATGAATTGTTTTTGTATTTTTAAATTGTAATACAGAACCAGGTTATATTTAAACCAAGTAGTTTTGAAAGATTATGGCTAAGTACACTAATCACCGTTACAATAAACCAATATTTGCAATATTGTCTTGCGTCGGGAATATATATACATAAACCTAATGAAAAATAATCCAGTGAATGTCACAGCACTAGGCAGGGTACAAAATAAATAGCAGTAAAAAAGCATGAGAAGCGGCGCGGAAAACTACTATGGAAATATGATCATGTAGTACCTTGTTTTAATATTAAAATTGCTTTGTAACTGACCGGTATAACTAATTTTAGGAACAAACACAAGGGTTTTAGTTTTTGTGACCAAAATTTCATGTCCCTGAGTGTGTTGTATATCAAATGGCCTGGCGATTATATATGGTATCCCAAGTGATCGGCGGAAACTAATGTTCAATTTTTGACTTAGTCAAAAGTTTGTTACGTATGTGTAATTAATAATTGCAGATTCGGTAATGTATATCGACTAAGAATTTGCGCTGTTATGTTTTCAGTTTCAGTACAACACAATATTTCATTAACAGGAAAATCTAAATGATTTATGTTTGCATGAAAATTAATATTTTTTAAAGTATAAACTCTTGCAAAGTAAGCAGATCACGCAATTGCGCTCATGCTCAGCTCAAAGTCGCACTAGGCTAAATTGTGTCTAACCTAGACGACCCAAAAATTTTGTTTTGTGTTGCTATTGTCTTGACACTACTTATTTCAAATTGAAGCCTCAAGTCTTCATCAATACGCGAAAAACTCAAATTAATATTTTTGTGCTGTTTACTGTTATATTTTTTTGTGTCCTTTTTTAATTAAAGTGATAAATTTGACTCATATAGCTAAGTTAAGCTAGCTGAACTTAGAGTCTTGTATAAGATCAGGCCATTTATTAACGAAAATTTACGCATTCGACTAGTAGAATCATTAGTTTTATCAAAACTTAACTATGTTGATGCTTTATACGGTCCGAGACTACTTGCAAAAACAAAAAAACTTATCCAGCGCGATCAAAATGCATGTGCTCGCTTCTGTTTTGACATTCCTTGGAGATCGCATGTCACTCCATATCTGAACAGCCACATTATTTTGAAAATGCAGCATCGACGTAAACTTCATTTAGCATGTCTTCTTTTTGGAGACCTCAAGTTCAATACGCCGGCATATCTCTTCCAAAAGTTGACTGTCATCCAGTTACGTGAACGCCGACGGTGTGCCATACAGTTATTACCACCTAGTCACGCTTCAGCTGCTTTTTGTGGAAGTTTCCGCTACGCAACGAGTAAATGCTGGAATAACATCCCACCGCCAATTAGGAACCTGCAAAACGTTGTTGGTTTTAGAAATAAACAATACAAATACAAATGCGTTTATTTCATTACTTTTTACAGTACACATTGTTTACAGGTATCGAGGTTAGGCAAGTAAGTAGTCTATGTTAGTTATGAAAAGTTAGGTAACAATTTAAGGATATGAATCATATTTAATTAAAATCAGGTAATGAAAAAGGTGCGGGTACAGCTTGCTGGATTTAAACCCGCCCTTGGTCAGCTAATTGGAGAGGTATTAATTTACATTACAAATTGTATTGATAAACTAAAAAAAATTATCTTCGATCACCAGCACAAGCAGGAAATGCGTTTAGTAGATGAGTACATAAATTAATGTTTTTCCTGTAGTGTATGTCCCTTATATGTTTTTGTACTATCCCATATGTATTTTGTATTTTCCTGTACATGTCTAGTTTTTTCATTCAGTTTGTGTTAATTATGATTTTGTTTTCTATTTTTTTTTGTCTTCAGTTTGTGTTATCCGTCGTGGCATCACCAAGTGGGCCCTACGGCAGACCAGCGCTAGCTGACATACTAGCTAGCATTTTGCTGAGCAGGGTCCATTTCGTGGTGCTACACCAATACGTCTTTATTTTGTTTGTATGTAATTTTTTATTTAATATTGTGTACGTAATGAATAAATATCTTGAATCTTGATATAAGTCCATTAAAATGTTTACGAAATACGGAATTTTATTTAATAGTAGGACCTGTATTCTCACCTTTATTAATGAAACCCTCTGTAAATGAGACAGATATTTATTTAAACCTGGGTATCTGAGACACTGGATAAGTGGAACACCTCTTTAAATGAGACAAATTTGCGGGTTCCTTCTCTTGTTGTTATCCAGATTTCACTGTAATATAAAATCATGCACATTTTCAGATATTTGGTAAACGCAGTAGTATAAATATATTTTAGAGTACCTAGGTCCTAGGTACTTTTCTGAATAGATGCTTAAAAAGATAGCTATTTTGTAGGTGCTTGTATTGACTGAAAACGACGTGCAATCTGTAAAGTGCTCGCTAAATTCGAATAGTCTGCGTTTGAAATTTTTCAAATTTCCAATCTGTATTGAACAAAATGTTTCGCACGCTTAGTTTAAGAGAAAAACTACAAGAACTTAAATTTGTTTGAAAAAATATTTTAAAGAGTTTGAAGTAGGCAAACAAAATAACTATTTTTTAGTTATATTTAAACAAATAAGAAGCTTACTAATAGTAATAACATTAACAGAAATAATAGGGATTTACGTTATAAAATGCGGTGTATATGAAAAAGCTATTATGTATTTTAATAGTTGGTATTACATAATATAATACGCAATACTTGCATCATTTAGTCAATTAAATGTGTATATACTATCTATAATTACGAAAATTGTAACAAAGTTTGTGATTAACCACCACACATAAATTGAAAATTGAATCTGATATGATGAAAAGGCCTATATAAATTTCGTAAGCTTGTAAAAATTTTAATTACTATAAGAATGTAACAAACATTAGATATTTTCAAATCTTTATATCTTATGTTATGAAACATACGATCACATAAATATTATATGTTATCATTTGTATTAAGGGCCAAGGGAAAAACATCAAAATAGACGGAAACCTCACTAATCTTGAAAAGGTTTCTTCAGATGTCTCGTATTTTCTGGCAAGTTTATTCTTTAAAAGGGACAAAATACAGTTTTCTTATTGAAATCACGAACAACCGAAACTCTATTAAAGTACCGAAAGAAGGAAAATAACTAATGGAACTGCGTGTAGGGGACGCGGTACGGCGGGTTTATCTTTAGGTATATTCTATGTTACACCGTCTCGTATATTATTCGTAGTTTCGTCTACTAATGTAAAAAATAAAATAAGGTTATAATTAGTATCATGTTCTAATTAGTAAAAATTTAAATATATTTTGTAATTGTAAAAATAGTTCTGTACACGTTAGCAGCGCTGGCGCAAGATCACCCTCCACAAGGTCTATCTGAACGCGCACGACGCGCGGCACGCCGCGCCGTACCCGGGCCGGCAGTCGGCAACGCGCTGTGCAGTAGTGCGCCACGGGCTGGTTCGAATAGCACTCTTATATTCTAATATACTTTTCACACCACCTGCTCGACAATGCCAAATTATAAATCATGCAAACCTCACCGAAAGCAAATCATTATAGCCCTTGGCTTTAGCCGGGTTATAATGTTGTACTAAATCTCATTATAACCCGCTGGTTAATAATGTGATTTCACTTCCCATAGTTCTTATTGTTATGTGCTTAAAGTCTACTTTGGTAAAGTCCGCAGGGTGCACAGCCCCGCGACGCCAGCCGGGGCCCGCGCCGCCGCGTCGAACTGATTTGAAAATCGAATTTATTCGGAAAATCGTGCTGGCCACCTTTTTTAAATACCTAAAACAAATGCCGCGAGTGTCATAAGACGCTGCAGTATACGGAGTAAAACTGCAGGTTCTATAAAAATTTAAGATAAAATTTGAATAAAATGGACTAATGTATCAAGAATCAATTTTTAGGGTTCCGTAGCCAAATGGCAAAAAACGGAACCCTTATGGATTCGTCATGTCTGTCTGTATGTCTGTCCATCCGTATGTCACAGCCATTTTACTCGGAAACTATACGACGTATCTGAATAAAATTTACACTTAGTTATGTAGATTTGAAAAAAAAAAAAATTAGGGGGGGGGGGGCGCTCCATACATGTAACTATTTTTTTTTAACTAAATATCAACATGTGACACATCAATGATAGGTCTTTAAAAATAACATTGAGGTTTCTTTGACCATTTTGTGATTAAGTGAATATTTTCTGAAATAATCGCTTCGAAAGTCAGAAAAATTGTGCCCCCCCCTGTAACTTTTGAACCGTAAGTCCAAAAATATGAAAAAAAATTGAGGAGATGCGTCTTACCATATACTTTCTACGCAAATTCTTTTGAACATTATCGGTTTAGCTATTTTTGAGTTATCTCCAAAAAACCATAGGCACCAGATACGACCTTTTGGTATTAGTTTGGTTCCATTGAAGGTACGGAACCCTCCTATGTGTGGTCCGACACGCACTTGGCCGGTTTTTACTTTTGATTTACTTTAATAAAAATCCGTTTCTAGTAGCCTTAGCTATTTTATTGTCTCGCAAGAGGTGAGAAAAGTAGAGTATACTCCTCGGGAATAAAGCTGTTTTTGTCACGGGCGCGCTTGAACCCCTCACTGCACTCAGGACTCAGTCTTAATTCCCTCGCTTCGCTCGGGAATTAACTCATAAACCCCTCGCTGCGCTCGGGATTAAAATCTGGAGTCCTTCGTTACGTTCAGGATTCAATATTGCGCCCGTGACATAAAACAATGCTTTATCCCCTTGGTGTACAATCTACTATTGGTACCTAGTGTAGTAGACAACTACCAGTGTTATTTTATTGTAGGTCTCGTGTAAAGGTAGAAAATCCTTTATTATTAGTGCTCAGGGTAGTTTTATCTTGATTTTTCTAAAAATACCAATATGATAAAATTTTACTTACGAATAAAATGCCTCGAGCAATATTGTTCCATGCTGCCGTCTACTGTGGGAGAGCTTTTAAAATAATATACGGCTTTTAGAACATACTTCGGATTTCGGCGGTGACATGGGAATGTTTTTCACACAACTTTTTTAATTTACCATAAAAGGTTAAGTAACGCATGACCGTAAATCCGAAATGAACCCCAACTGAAGGGTATATAGGGTATATGTTTGTGATTTGGTTAATAGCCTTATTGCAATATAATTTTTGCCACAATCATAATAAAATTGAATTTGAATTTAGAATTCCGACCAGCGATAATTTATAGTAGTTTATGTAACTGTTACGTAATAAGGCCTAATTACGTACAGTTGCATACACTGCTTTATCTACACTCATATTATATAATGCTTAGAAAAAATGGAAAAGTAGAAAAATCCACTGCCTCAGGCGAAACTCGAACTCGCGACTCTGGGATACATGCCCATCGCTCTGACCAACTGAGCTACTGAGACACACCTGATGGCTGCGAATTTCTCCACTATATCCCATATGCGTCTTAGGGGGACGCCTAGCGACATCTGCCGAAGAAGTCTTACACTTCTCAACCGGCCATCGGAGTTCCAAGTTGTATTGAGAATTCACCGATAACAATGCGCTACCCCATACTACAATCAATTTTGTATTAAGCAGAACGTCTGCTAACGATACCACAATGCTTAGAAAAAATGGAAAAGTAGAAAAATCCACTGCCTCAGGCGAGACTCGAACTCGCGACTCTGGGATACATGCCCATCGCTCTGACCAACTGAGCTACTGAGACACACCTGATGGCTGCGAATTTCTCCACTATATCCCATATGCGTCTTAGGGGGACGCCTAGCGACATCTGCCGAAGAAGTCTTACACTTCTCAACCGGCCATCGGAGTCCCAAGTTGTATTGAGAATTCACCGATAACAATGCGCTACCCCATACTACAATTAATTTTGTATTAAGCATATTATATATCCTAAATGAAGTGTTCGGAAACCTTCGAATGACCGCCATTGCACCGCCATGGCCAACTCGATTGTGCCGGCGGTCGGGCGGGCGCGTGCCGTTGGTCGGGAAGGAGGACAGGATTTACATTATGTTATCAAATTCGATGTTCGGAATTTGAAACTCATCACGTATCAATATATGAGCATGTAAAGTTAAAATTACGTTACTGCCACAGATAAAAAGCTTAACATAGTAAAATCGGCTTTGGTAATGCTAGCCATTGCCTACCGTTTTTGAACACGTTTTAGAAGACTTACAATGTGAGTGTAGATAAAATAGATAATGTGACACGTTCAGGCTACCCTCCATTATCTATGAATCAAAGAGACGCTGTCAAAATCTATTAGGTTCACGATTTCGTCCGATTTTGCCTGAAAGTCCTGAAGCCCGAATGTTATTCTGGGTTCGAATCCTGGTCAGGGCATTTAATTGTGTGTTTATCACAGATATTTGTTCCTGAGTTATTTATGAATGTTTTCTATGTATTTAAGTATTTATATAGATCGTCGTCTAGTACCCACAACACAAGCTTTAATTGAGCTGTGCTGTGAGCTGGCGACAGCGCAGACCGATTTTTCCGTGTACCTCCGGTTACCGGTGCTGTTCTGCAGCTAGAAGCAAGACTGTGCCTTATTCGCTGTGTGCATGATTATGGCGCCATCTCTTGGGCAGGGGTTAATTTTTTTTTCTTTTTTATGAATGGCTTGGACTCCTTGATTATATGATATGTTGCTGGCTGATTTACTATTTTGACAGTTGACTGAGTTGAGGTGGTGTCAAATATTTAAAAATTTGATATTGGCAAAAGCCCTTAGCAGTTTAATTTCTTGTCACATTGTGCACTGCGATCGTTCACGTTACTCCCACCATGCACTTTGCACATAGCGAATAATCACACCGGTGTAAGTGACGTCCACACTCCACATTCCGGAGCAAAACTTGTCCATGTGAACTCGGAAACTCGTGAAAACGGTCCAAACTTGTAAAAAGTTGTAAGTAGTGTTAGCGAGTTAAATAGAAGGCCGCGATCACGTACAGCTTACCGCAGCGGGGTCTTCTAGAAAACTACCGTTACCTAGTTCTAACATTAGTTTATGATAATATTTCAGACTTACACTATTTTTAGGACATTCTAACTTACAGCCTTAGAATTCCAAGGATCCATTATTTGGCAGTTTTTAACTCTTTTGTACTAAATTTAAAATTAGAGCAACATTTTTTATGCCATAAGGTAAGGGGTTAATAGTATTTGTACTTAAATTATAACCTTAAAATTGTAGTAAAGAAGCTTTTATCCTAAATATATTTTTTATCTAAGTATTTTTATACCACTAGACTAAGTATTTTTACATTCAGAAGCCGAACATTGGTGTCAGTGGTTCTTTTATTTTACTAGAAATAACTATGTCGCACCTTCGCACCACGTAGTCAAATTTTCTCTTTCATTACGTCAATCACGGTAATAAATACAATACAGTTATTCAGAGCAATGACGCGTAGTTTCAGTGTCCGCGAGGCAACCCGATGGCTCGCGGATGAAAAACCAAGTCCAACATGGGTCAGTTCGGATTGCACGGGGTGGTTCCATAACACGTAGGTAGCATAAATACCGCGAGCTATCCGGTTGTCTCTCGGACAATGTAACTACGCGCCATTGCTTTAACTAAGTTCAAATACTCTTTATTTAACACCTCAAAAATAAAAAACAGAAAATCAATATGAAATTTTCTGGCACTTAAAAAACTGACGTTTCTGTTCCAGAAACTAAGCTATGCTCATCGAAAGAAATTCTTGAGAGGTTCGGCTACTCAATGCGCTAATTCGGTCCACGAAATAGTTGCTTTGACACGCGTCCCAATCTCGATAGTTATCGGCTTTAGGTCGTTTATATACTTAGGTATTTACTATAGTTACAATATAAATAAAAACGCACCGATTCGGAGTTGTAGATAAAAATAATACGTATGTACTATCGGGTTCAGAATTGCATGGCCAATTTATGAATGAATTCATTGATAAATTGACCATGCAATTTTGAACCCGATGGTACATACACGTAGAATTAGAAAATTGCGAAATATTCGAGAGTGAAAAATAATGTTGTACTTAACTAAAGATATTTAAATTTTAAATTGTGTACTAAACTAAAACGTTTGTGTAAAAATAAAAGAGTCGAAAAAATCTCGCAGTTCATTTATACATAAAATAGTCGTAAAAACATAAATGTTGTCAATGAACGTCTAGACACAATCAAAAGCAATATTTATTTAATTTTAATTAAAAACTGTTATACGCTTTTTTTTCTTAGATTAAAATTTCACATTTATTTTAGTAGATTTATTTTAGTATATTTGAGAGACACCCCTAAGGACCTTAAAAACCGTCTATTCGGAAATTAGAACATATTCATACAGCATAATTTTAAAGAAAACAAAATCCAATCTAAAATCACAACGTGTCATCCCAACTGGAAGCGGAATAAAAACAAATACTAAAAAGTAAAGGGCAGATAAGGGAAGAAAACGGTCCATTTGATAAGTTCAAGTGTCGTGACAATGAGAGGGCTCTGGTTAAATTCTCATCGCTACCAAAATGTTCACGAGCATTAGCCTCGTAAATCCCTGATGATAGCTGTTTTGTATGTAGTTAGGATCATTTTCGTTTAGTATATAAACCAATGCAAACAAAATCACAAGTTTTATTAAATCCTCTACAGAAGTGTACTAAGGCCAGATGAGATATGTAAACATATTTTTTGCATGGTGCAAAAAGTAGCAAAACGCCAAAATTTAAAATGAAACTTTTAGATTTCCTTCTTGTCCAGGTTTTTGTCTTAACGTACCCGAACTTGAACACGGTCAAAAATTTTAAGGAAAAACACTAGACTAAACGAGATTTGACATCATTTTTAAAAACAATTGAAAATAACGCTTGCACTCCTCATATTGTTAAATGATGTTTTGTCTGTTCAACAAACACAACTGTCAATGTGAAAGATAAGGAATAAGGAAGCCATTGTCAATTAGTAGAGTAGAACAGCCTCTTGATTTCACACTTCAAACAACAAAAAACTTTACAGGTACCTAAGTAAAAGATTAGAGATCAGTAATAGAGCTTAAACAACAAAGTCTTATCGCTAAAGAGTTATCTCATCCAGGCCACCATTGTATCGCGGAAAGATAAAAATAGCAGTGTGTGGTGCAAAAGCTGCATTACATACTGCACTGGTCTGAGGCTAAAGCTCTGTAAGTAATGGGAACAACAGGCCTGTTTATGGCTCAGATAAGTTGGGTTCGTATGCTGCGAATCCATTTTATTCCTGACATTGATACGGCCAATGTTTGAACAATTGTTTGATGAGATTATAGCTCTGCACGTGATTGTCTACATAAAAAATTGTTCTTAATATCTAAATAATTCACTCAATAACTCTTCCAAAATTAGCAGCTTTACACCCAGGCGTTAAGAACGATCAAGCAGTTGCTTCTATAAAGATGAACTTGAACCATCTCTCTGCTTGGTCACGCTCTTTTGGGATCGCAGTTAACCCGTCTAAGTGTCAAGTTATCGTGATATGGAGCCCACGTATGCTTGCTTTGATGGATCTGTCCTGTGTAGCACCGATCCAGTTCGAGGATGTTGTAATTTCTTTGTCATTTGAAGTGACCTGCTAGCCTAATATGGTCCGGTTTTTATCGCCTGTCACCATAGCTGTCACTTTCTAAAAAGTATGTAAGTGCGAAAGTGATGCATGACGTGATACGCGATAAAATGACAACCATGATACGCGTTCTGAAAAGGATTTGTCACATGACAAAATATTATTTAAGAAATCAGTTTCCACTGGAATATAATATGTAAATGTATATTTTTACTAAAAAATAATGTAAATAATAAATATATGTGTATAATTTGACAATGAAACCATGTTTTTTCTTTAAAAGTGCGTGATTGCGAAGCAATGAACGTACTTAAATGTTTTTGTTTACATTATTTTACTTTTCTATTGACACTGACTTTAGGTCATTTCATGTTAAAATAAAGCTTACGAATATAAACCCATAGATTATAAAGTTATCAGAAAGTTTCTAACTGGGGAGACAATACCGGTATATTTTGTATGAGCGATCCCGGTTTACCGGTATTGAGCCTTATAAAAATAGCGGTATAGCAGTCCTAAGTTCCAACTGTCATTTTGTTCCAACATTTTGTTATTGACTCGTACAAGAGATTACAGACAATTTTTGTCTATGGTGTAGCGATTTGACATATAAATAGAGACTTTTTAAAGATTTCCCGTTGGCCTGTTGCGTCGTTTCTCATTGTCTGATGTGAAAATATCTATGGAAGAAATAAACAAGTAACACATAAATTACATGGGATAAGGGCAAAGCTGTCAAATTCATAATAAACCTTTAAATATTTTTCATCAACCTTCGAAACGTGTTTGGCGAGTCGAAACCAAACTAGGATAAGTTTGAAAGCGTAATAATTAAAGTGCCGGAAGCCGGTTCAATAATTTCCCAGAAGACACGGATAATATTTTTAAGGCGAGGGCACACTGTCGGATTTCTTGAATTACCACTGAGTTTGGCATTCGGTGTCTAAAGCTTAGTAAAAGGCACGTTGATACTACCAGAGATTCCTTGGCGGGGGGTCCTTTAAATGATTTTATGTTTGATTCGTTTTAATGAACTACATTTTAATAACGCTCAGTGTTTTCCTAACACGTAGATCCATTCAAGGTCATAGACCTTAGACAACCCTACACGTGATCCTTGGGTGGTGCTAAAAGAGTAACAAACTTGCAGCTGCACTGTCCCATCTGGACCTCGCAGCACTCACTGGATCTTCATTATTATCTGCTTTCCCACTACTACTACCCCAGGAAAGAAATGCCTATCTATATCCAGTGTAATGTAGCCATACGATAAATACATTCAAGGTCATACTTTCAACATTTTAACACAACATTCGGGTAACATAACTGGTTTCGGATTCTAATTTTAAAATAGATTAACAATACAGTAAGAACACAACGTATCTCAAACATAACTCCAACACACAACAAACAGTCAACAATTCAGATGTTTATGCCATAGCTGTATTGCGTTGTTAATGCATTGGAGGTGTATGGAAGTTGGATCGTGTCTATAAGTGTTTTAAAGTTAGGTATAATACGGCCCCTGCAACAGAAATATAGAGATGATCAAGTATGTACATTGCTTTATTCGTAATTTGCAATTTATCTGAACAAAGCTCGCATTACAAAGGATAGCACAAAAGGAGTTTTGTTGGATTCATAATTGCCGAATCGTGTGACTAGTACATGTAATCGATAGTTGCAGTCGAGTTTAAAGGAATGCAGCGTAGGTGCCGTATTCTAATTTTAAAATACAGAAACAATACATTAATAATTTTAAACAAAAAAAGTGGATGCTAAGTGAAGTCGGTTCTTCACTTAGCATCCACCTTTCCAAAAGCAAATGCTCGAGCTGCAGTAAAAAATACTCAAATCACTATAGGTGTGCCTATAATAGTTCAAGAGTTCCCTCGATTTCTCCAGGATCCCATCTTCAGATCCTGACCTGGTTACAATGGGACCAACTGTGAAGTATACTCTTTCAAACAAAAAAATAATTTTCGAAATCGGTCCAGCCGTTTTCGAATAATCGGTGAACACAAATAAAATAAAAAAATAGCAACAACAAAGATCCCGACGAATTGATAACCTCCTCCTTCGAAATCTTGAAGTCGGTTAAAAACACAATCCATCTCAAAATAAGGAATAAATTTCAAGCAAATTATGATATTTCTGACTCAGACGTTCAGGAGTGTAAGGTGAGGGTTCGGAGTTGAGTGGAAACGAGTGTTCAGCTTAAGTGATACTTTATTACTGGCATCAATACATGAGTAAATGGTTCATATATACATCCTATGAGCTAAGTCCATAATTATATCTAGTATACACTACACCATTCATCGCAAGATTAAAAAAATAAACATAAGAATTATTTTATTTTTTTACTTACATTGCCTATATATAGGTACCTATAAAGCATTAAATTAAACTAATATTAATCTAAATTAACCTAATTTACACACATTAAGTAATAACAACAATATACATTCTTATGAAATACATGGCTTTGTGCGATTTTTGTGCACAACATCTTCCTTGCCATTTTTAAGTATTTTAACATTACATCCTAAATCCTTTAAAACTAAATAAGGTCCTAAATAAATGCTTTGCATCTTATTATCTGACGTATTTCGTAACCAGATGTAACTATCCTTACTATAGCTGACAGGCCTCGTATGGGAGTCATATTTCTCCTTCCTTTTAAGTTTGCTGTTTATTAAATGGTTACCGAGCGTCTGCCTGTGCCAGCTGTAATCTATATTTTAATTCTAAAGGATAACTACCGTGATTATATAAGGGATTAACGTTACTATTTCTTAAATTACTAGGAAGCATGCATAACTTACCGAAAACTAATTCATGAGGCGTGTACTTCGTCTCCGTTTGCACAGTGTTGTTATACGTAAAGCACCAGTAAGGCAACCAGTCGCTCCAAGAATTCGGTTTATTTTCGTATTGTATTCTTAAATAAGCTCCCATAGTTTTATGCGAATTCTCTAGGGCTCCGATTGACTCATGGTGATACGCTGTGGAGGGCAAATGAGTAATTTTTAATAAATCACATACCTCTTTCATTGTGCTGCTGATAAACTCAGTTCCTCGATCTGTTGCTATTTCGAGTGGAATTCCATATCGTAGTACAAAGTTCTCTACGAATGATCGAGCTACAGTGGCTGTATCTTTGGAACGTAGGGGATACGCTTCTACAAACTTTGCCAGTTCACACTGTAGGGTCAGCACGTAACAATAACCATGTTCATCTTTTGGAAGAGGTCCTACGGTATCTAAATAAATCTTTTCCAAAGCGCAATTAGCAGTAGTTGTTATCTCCATAGGTTGTTTAGTTGGTGCACAATATTTTTGGTTTTGGCATTGAGTGCATTTTGACACAAAATCACGTATGTCCTTTTCCATACTAGGCCAATAATAGTGCTTTTTTATATTATTAGACATTCTCCAAATCCCCGCGTGGCCACTTGTGGGAAGTAGATGAAAGTCATTTATTATTACGCGTCTATCATGTAAATTATTTATTCTTTGTACATTACTTAACACACATATTCGCGGTCCGGACCAAATATCGTACCTATTTATTTCTTGTATTAAGCCCCCAATAAAATCTTTATTTACTTCGTTCCTTATTATGCATAATTCATTAACATATATTTTCTTGCAAATTGAATCCAAATCTCTCGCTAATTCGGCTCGCGACAGTAGCGATTGAGATGTAGGATTAAAATAAACACACGATTTGCTGGGCACGTAACTAAAATACTTAGACGTCTCTTTCACGAAATTTTCTCTAACAACTTTTTTATAATCTCTACAAGACGTAACACATAACTCAGTAAAATTTTCCGGTTTTTAGGGTTCCGTAGTCAACTAGGAACCCTTATAGTTTCGCCATGTCTGCCCGTCCGTCCGTCCGTCCGCGGATAATCTCAGTGACCGTTAGCACTAGAAAGCTGAAATTTGGTACTAATATGTATATCAATCACGCCGACAAAGTGGTAAAATAAAAAGTGGAATTTTTTATTTTATTAGGGTACCTCCCCTATACGTAAAGTGGGGAGTGATTTTTTTTTTAATTACAACCCTAACGTGTGATATATTGTTGGATAGGTATTTAAAAATGAACAGGGGTTTACTAAAATCATTTTTCGATAATGTAAATATTTTCGGAAATAATCGCTCCAGAAGTAAAAAAATATGCGTTCCCCCCCCTCTAACTTTTGAACCATAAGTTTTAAAAATATGAAATAAATCTCAAAAGTAGAACTTTATAAAAACTTTCTAGGATAATTATTTTGAACTTGATAGGATAAATAGTTTTTGAAAAAAAATTACAAAATAATTTCTGAACTAAGTTTGTAATTTAACCGTATAAGCAGGTGTTTATTGTACCTGTAATTTCTACAAAATTACAATGAAATGACGTGATTTCAAATAAAGTAAAAACGGTGAAAATCGGTTCACGCAATAAAGAATTATTCCATAAAAATCATCTTCCATACTTTAAGCTCGCGCGCAATAGTTTACTTAATTTGCCGATAGATGTCGCTGTACGTGGAACTCTCATATCATATCCTACATGGCGGTGTTATTAACTCTTAAGTGGGGACACTTACTGTGACGGACAGAAAACTACGGAACCCTACACTGAGCGTGGCCCGACACGCTCTTGGCCGGTTTTTTAATGATATCCACAACTCTTGGGTGATCAAGCGTCGAATCAGTGGGCACATTAGTAACCGAAGAATTTGTACTGTCTGTACCTTGCATACTCTCGATCTTTCATCTTTGCGCTCGCGTCATCACATTCATAACTTGCTCATTCATATGTTTCAAATCCTCTGACGTGACATTAATGCGAGACAGAGCGTCTGCCGCGGAGTTCTCAGAACCTTTCAAATACTCGACGGTAAAATCATACTCCTCTAATTGTAATCGGAACTTTAGTAACCTGCTGCTGGGATCTTTCATGTTAAACAAATACACTAGCGGTCGGTGGTCTGTCTGTATTTTAAACTGTCTGCCATACAAATAAGGTCTAAAATAGCGCACACTCCATACGATTGATAAAAGCTCCTTTTGAACTGTTGGGTATTTTAATTCAACCTTGTTAAGACTTCGACTAGCGTATGCGACAGGGCGTCCATCGCCATTGCAAAGTACTGAGCCTAAAGCTTTTCCTGAAGCATCACATTGTAAAAGGATCTGATTTTTTTCTGATAAATCTGGATATTGAAGTACCGGTGGTTCAACTAAAGCTGATTTTAAAGTTTGAAAAGATTGTTCGCATTCTTGGGACCATACAAATGGTACATTTTTGCAACATAACTTATTGAGTGGATACGCTTTATCTGCAAAATTGACAATAAATTTACCGTTTACGTTACGTTACCACAAACCGTTTAACTTCGTCGGCGTTTTGCGGAGTCGGATAATTATTAAGAACTTTGGTTTTCTCAGGATCCGGTAAAATTCCATTTTCTGAAACTACATGACCGAGATACAGTATTTCTTTTTGTAAAAATTGGCATTTGGCAGGGTTAAGCTTTAAGTTTACCTTTCTTAATCTACTAAAAACATCTAACAAATTTTGATTATGTATAGCAAGGTTTCTTCCGAACTCTACTAAATCATCCTGGTATACCAAACACTGTTCGTAATTTAGTCCAGACATGGCCACGGTCATCATTCTTGAGAAAGCGTTAGGGCTAGTTTTCAACCCTTGGGGTAATCTAGTCATCTGATATTGATTTTTACCGGTTTGGAAAGCTGTAAGTGGGCGGCTAGATTTGTCTAAATTAATTTGATAAAAACCCTGATATAGATCTAAATGCGAAAAATAGATAGCACCTGATAATGAATCTAAAACTTCAGTTATATTCGGAAGGGGAAATTTGTCATCTTTTATCTGGTTATTTAATTTTCTATAGTCGATGACCACGCGCCATTTTTTTTCTTTCGAAGAATCTGATTTTTTAGGGACTAACAGTAACGGACTCGACCATGCGCTCCTCGCCTCTTCAATTATTCCATCATCTAACATTCCTCGAATTTGCCTATCAATTTCGGACTTTTGCGAGTAAGGTAACCTGTAAGGTTTTACATAAACTGGTGAGCTACCCGGTTTCAATTGTATCGACTGGTTATAAAGCATAGTGGTGGTTAATTTATCACCCGGTAGGAAAAAGACATCCGGATATTTTGCACATATATTCTCAATGGATTTCTGTTCTTCTTCGTTTAATTTACTGAAATCTAGTGCAGAAAATAATGACTTAACTCTATCGGCTTTCATAGTTGGTTTGTTAAATTCACAAATTAAAATATCGCTTAATCTACTCTTATTAATTGTGAAACGGCTTAAATTTACGTCACTATCTCGTGTATTAAAAATTTTAATGGGTATTTTACCCTGGATTGGTTTAACTATAGCACTTCCTACGTATACTCCCTCGCATAATTCCTGGCTATTTACTACAAAGTCCTCCGTAATACTAGTATCCATTTTTTTTTTAATATGAATCCCTTTATTGCACAAAACTAACACTAAAAACTTAACTACTTAAATATAAAGCTAAAACAAAAATTAAAACTACTAAAAATAAATATAAATCTAAAATTTTCTTATAAAAAAACCCCCCATTTATAAAAAGAAAACCCCGTCCAACAGGTCAGCCTGCGGCATGGACCCCATTATGCTGGCTGCGTTTCCTCTCTGTACCGTCAAGGCGATACGTTGAGAGAAGTACGCGCCAGCCCTGGGGTCCCCTGTAGTGTCAACCAGCCGAGCTGACAGTGCCCTCACGAACGCCTTCATGTCGGTCGACCAGGGACCCAGTGTCTCAACTGCGAGCGCCGCAAACTCGTAGTCCTTTAATAACGACGAGTACTTGCGGCGCTTGAGAACCTGGGCCCGGTCGGCCGCAGCACCAGCCTGCGAACGGGTTGCCTGGATGTGGGACTGTGCGAATGTGTCGACACACGTTGCGTCCCACACCAGGGCCCTACCTAGTCTCCATGGCACTAAAGTGGCTCCATCGGGACGCTTGCCGTCGTCTCTCGCCATCCCTGCGGGTTCCAGAATCGCTGGCACAGAGACGGTGGCAAGCGAGCGACGGACCAAATCGTTAATAGTGCCGTGGCGATATAGGCGGCCGGCACTTTTGACGCATGAAAGGCCATGCCTACCCAGCTGATCCACACTTCTGCCACAGGCGCATGTGTGAGAGACACACATTTTGGACCCAAGTCTTAAGAAAATTGCTATTCTCAATGTACCTGGGTCCAAAACGGTGCCTATTTGTCTGGTCGGGAGTGCATGAAGCCAATGGCCCGACTCGGGCGCTGACACGGCCAGAATGCGGGCACGTTCTGAATCGTCCGGACTATCTTGTATTAATAGAGTATGGGCTGCTTGTAGGCGGGGGAAGTCCCAAGCTCGCTGGATATGTCGATTGACAGGGATGTCCACACCCGGGCACGACTCGCACCAGGCTTCCCTGGCCTCTTTCAGGTTCGCTATCTCATCGTCGAGTATCTGAGGTTGATTTAAAATAATACCGAATAGAGGCAGCGAGCCGTATGCAGAGGCCAGGAACGCAGGCAAAGCCGAACTGACCGAAGTGCGAACACCCAATCCACCGAGTCTTACTGGGAGAACCGCTTGGGTCCATGACCTAGAATCTAAATTAATGTTTAGAGTTTTAGACATGGTAAACTGAAGGCAGGAGTCGATTGAAGACAGGATAGACGGGAATTTCCAAATAGGGCAACTGCGGAGTAAATACATAAATTTGGGTGTAAATAAACAAAAACGGATAATGAAAAGCGCCATGTGGGGGTTAATTTTAAATAAAAGATCTGATTGTATCATTAAATAAATTTAGTTTGCAATTGATAACAGGTGTGACTGATTCATGGAAGATTGGTGAGCCTAAAAGGGTGAGGGATGATTTGGAATGAACAGAAATATTTGGTGAAACAGCATTAAAATTTGTTAAAATGTCTGCTTTTTTATCTAGTGGAATATGGTCGGGTATAAATATTTCGCATTTAGTAAAATTTAACGACATCCCAATTTCCGAAAATTTATCAATAATAGACTGTACGTCTTGTAGAACAGTAACGGCATCTCCGCCCAGGGATCCGTCGTCTAGGTACCACAGATTGAATTATTTTGAATTTAGGCTGGTGATTATTGGATGAATGACTAAGCCGAAAATTGCGGGCCCAAGCGGGTCTCCCTGTTGACAGCCCATACTTGATAACATAGTTTTATTACCAAAAAATAATTTTGAAGTTGCTCCGTAGCATTGCCACAGGTAATTGTAAATTTTTCTGGCATGTTTTTTTTTACTTCTGCTAACATAGCACCACGATCGACCGAATTGAACGCATTTTTGACATCAATTTTCACGAAAACTTCATAGTCCGCACGACTCAGAAATGTGCGCACAGCGTGCACCGCTGCCTCACAGCCGCCTTTAACGCCAAATCCTAGCTGTCGGGGCTTAAAGATATTTCTTAATTTTTCACTGAACTTCCAGCACGAGAGCTTCGATGCCAACCGTCTAAGGGTGCACCCGACAGCTATTGGGCGTATACCGCCATCGTTTTTGGCAAGGGCCACTAAGTTGGCACCATATAGAAGGGGACCGATATCGGAGTGCACGCGTCCCGAAAGCATCATGTTCATAAGGGCCGTGAGCTCTCTTATTAGGGCTGACCGCGTCTCACCAAGTGACATTGAGGTCAAGTCTTTAAAATGTTGAGGGGACAGTCCATCTATTCCGCCGGCGGATCCGTTGGCGAACGAAGCAATGGCCAGATTCACCGCATCTTCAGATACAGTGACACAGGGATCGTTGGGGGTGGGAGGG
This sequence comes from Pammene aurita, assembly GCA_947086415.1. Classification (NCBI taxonomy): domain Eukaryota; kingdom Metazoa; phylum Arthropoda; class Insecta; order Lepidoptera; family Tortricidae; genus Pammene; species Pammene aurita. Next base: position 27,511,684 of record OX352305.1, read on the forward strand.
CCTGGCAGTCTCGAAGCGGCGGAAGGGACTGGGTGTTTTCCCTGTAAAGCTGTGAAGGTCTCGGCTGAATGTGCAGCCAAGTCGTCGCTAGAAAATAAAAGCCGAGCGGCTCCACTCACGTTTCCCTCTGAGAGTTTATTTTCGATAGATTTTATCTTGATATGAAGTGAGTTATGTGGTAAGTGCGTATTATTATCAGAATTTTGTGGGATTACTGGTAGGTCGGAGATAGATAATGTGTTGTTTTTAATTTGGGCGGTAAGCGACGCTTTTTTTGATTTATCTGCGTGTAAAACCGTGAATGAAAACATGAGAAGGCGCTCCCATGCTTTAACAGAATTATCCGCGACGACCTTGGCTATGCATTCGGTGAGGCAACGTGCGATAGTGATGCGCGCACCACGCGGTATTCTTTTTATAATAGGGGTGCTAGCCTTCAACAACCCTAGCCTGTCCGCAAGCGGTATTTCGGCTGGTGGTGTAGGTTGTGCTGTAAAGCCTCCTGCGCTAGAAAACGGTGCAGGTTGAGAGGCGCTAGGAATCGAGTCGATAGCCACACGCGTTCCATGACGGTATGCCGTGTGTATAGCAAGACCGCGCCGACCTTTGTACTGTTTACCGTCTCCGCAAATAGGGCAATACAGCAGCTCCGATTGATTCAGGCAAGGTAGCGAAGGTATACTCGTAAACACTAAAAATATAAAATACAAACTTAAAAACTAGCATACATTAACTAGAATAATAAAAAAGTTACCTACGAAACACTCAAGGAGGAACACGCATTAAAATAGTAAAATAACTTAAGAATTAGAACGGGAATCACAAAAGTAACTCATAGTTTACAAAATGTGTTGACAAACTTGACACTGTCAGATTTGGGGCACAGTCTCTGCTGCTGACTTCCGATTTTATGACATTTCCAGTCTGCAGGGCGGGCGGTAAGTAGTCAGCGAGGTAGCAACTAGAAAGTGCTGTCGGCCGCTGATATTTAAAGCTATTCAACGTTGTTTACACAGTATCCGGCAAGCCCATTGAAATGAACAGACCGATGACAGATCTAATTCTTTGTTGGAATTTTTACTGTTTCTTTGGATAACTGTACTTTGGATGTATTACTTTTCACGTGAATTTATATTATTTTAAAATGTTACACAGCTAAAATTTGTAGCTTTTATCCTTAAAAATAAATAAATATGAATTTTATATTTGAGGAGACTATATTGACAGTTGACTTTTTCTATGTAAGTTTTTCTATGTCATAACCATAAACATAGAATCTAGTATCCATATAATGTATGAACTCACTACGAGCAGGAATAGTTAAATAACTATTCTTTGGGGCAGACGAACAACTAAACCCGATTTTAACCAGTTGTCCATCCTGTGTAACTAATCGTAAAATATTTGTTTCAAAGTCAATATTGGCTCTGTATTTTCTGAAAAAGTCTTGGCCTAAAATACCATCCGTGCTACACGATAAATTCTCAAATACAAAAAAAGAATGCTCAAATTCATATCCATTGTAATTTAGTTTTAAAATAAAATATCCATTAGAAGTTACTTGACCGCCTATACCTGTAACGTGTAACGTCTTTTTATGGAATGGGATGTTCCAATTTCGGATGATTTCATACTTTATCCCACATAGAGAAGCTCCCGTATCGATTAGCCAGCTGTAAGCGGTTGTTCCTATATTTATGGCCACCCTATTTAAATTATTACACGTGTAAATAAAATCAGTCTCGAAAAAAATGATTCAGAGATTCCGTATTTGGTGCACTAGGGTGATGACCGGCCGCACCATATTGGTCGTGCGATATCACGTGCATGTTGCCACGGGCACTGATCCCACGGCTGCGGGACCCGAAATACGAGCCACCCCGTGCTGGCCTGCCTCGTGACTTGTAACCACGGGCGCCTCCCCGCGAGTTGCCTTGTTGGGGCTGAGGATAGTGCCTATGAGAATACTGTCGCGGACCCCTGTTGAAACGATGACGATGACCTCTATATGAGTTGTGAGCAGACCCTCTGTAGTATCTGTTAAAAGAGTTTTGTGAGCGGTACATACCCATGACCTCCGGTTGGCTGGATGTTGACGGCCGCGGAATGTCCTCGTCCTGCGCAGCCTGGATCGCATCCTTCAGACTATTGAATTTCCGCGCCGTAATGATGGTGCCGAGCCTTGGGTCCTTCAAGCCATCTGCGAACTTTTTAATGCACATCTTTTCGTTCAGCGGCTTTAATACGTCATAGCTCGCCGAATCACCTTCCGCCTGAGTGATAGTTAACTCAGAAAAAAGTTTTTCTATCTCGGACCCGTACTGATCTATGCTACGCCAACCCTGACTTATATTTTGAAGTCGGGAATGGATGGCTGTGAAAGATTTTTTAGGCAAAAGAGAGTTACGCAAATCCCTCATAAGTTGCTTTACGGTCGTATAAGTACCTAACATGCGCAATTTTGCACTTTCAGACAGTCTTCCTTGTAACACAAATGCAATCAAAGATTTTTGTCCTGCCTCACTAAGCATGTTAGAATACATATCTACAGCACCAATTAACCTCTTTGTTGTCTCCTCGGTACCGTCCATAAGGGGTATAAGGCTACACGCCGATTTTAAGTCGAACTCCATGGTGTCAATTTCAAAATATTTACTGTCACTACTTGTATTTTCCTCTACTTCAGGCTTTGAACATAACTTTAAAATATCATCATTTACATGATGACAAGTAATTTTAGCATACAAATTATTGGTCTCCTCAATAATATCAGATTTTATGCCCGTAAGTAAAGAAAATTGAGTAATAAATTGGTTGCACCTAACTATAATATCATTAACTTTTGACAGTTGATTCTTTGTTATGTTACCTTCAAACCTCGATTTTCCTTTTTTAACTAAATATTTCCTTATGTAGATTAATTCCTCGTAACATTCCAATAATTCATCTGCCATTACAAAATAATGTAAGATTAATACCTACTTATTTTAACTTACGTTTGCGATTCACATTAACTGTTCATGGTTTTCTTCTTTTAAAAGTTTGTTCACCAACACCGTTAGTAGTCTATTTTTCAGTACATAATTACACTACCACCAGAAACCGATATACGCCACTAACACCACACTCAGACACTTATGGGCGCTGCACGAGCAGCACGCTGCAGCTCACAGAGAGCGACCTCCTACGCATCCATTTCTTCTGGGTTTTCTTACACCTTCTGTACAGGGCGTAGCCTCCTCCAATGACCAATATGACGAGCATTATTCCCAGGATAACATTAGTGGTACTTGCGTGGAATCGAAGATCGTCGGTGCTCGCAGAAGCCTTATATATTGTCACCTCCGGCCGCAGTTTGAGCGATGATAACCTCTTCTTTCGATTTTGTGGCGCCCATGATAAAATTCTTGATTAGCCACAATTAATTAATTGTCTACTTGCACTATGTTTACATTATAATTAATTGTGCTCTCAATATCACCCGGTAACTGACCGCACGCGCGACACCGTATATGGCAGGATCGCCATGTAAAGCGAGGGTTCGGAGTTGAGTGGAAACGAGTGTTCAGCTTAAGTGATACTTTATTATTGGCATCAATACATGAGTAAATGGTTCATATATACATCCTATGAGCTAAGTACATAATTATATCTAGTATACACTACAGGAGATAGCTGTATTGCGTTCTTTTCGTTTATATTTCTAACCCGAGGGTACTCAAAATTCAGTACTTAGTACTAACGTACATGTTTTTACTAGTTTACAATAAATAATAATAGAACAAATACATATTTTTACTTTTAAACTAGTACCTTTTACTTTTCGTACTACTGAATTTTTAATATCTTGGGAGCAAATGTGAGAATTTATGAAAAACAAAATCCCGCAAGAAAAAATTAAGTCGTAAGGTCCCCAATTCTTGTCTCTGTTCTACTAACTTTAGGTATTTATACTCTGTCTATTCCGATCACTGCTGCTGATGTAACCTTTGGATAGACTTACTGCATTCCACAGTCGTTTGGGTAAATCGTTTTAAGTTTTTCTGGTCTTCATACAGACAGGAAGCGTCCATAGAATGTACAAATATGTATCATATGCGCCGCTTAAGTTGTTCTGTTCCTCGGCTATAGCTTCTATTCTCAGGTAGCCTGAGTGTTATTAGGAGTATGGACACAGAGCGTTCTATAATTAATGGCTCTGTGTGCTGTACACCTCCCGAGTTTTTAAACGTTGTACTTATTTTTTCAAGAGGAGGTAGTGAACAACATCCCCTCGCAAAAATTAAATAAAATAAGTCGACAAGAATCCCTAATAACTATCGAATTTACTAACAAATTTTCAGGAGAATCAGTAGACAAATTCTACATACATTACGTGTAGAGAACAAGAAAAGCATTTTTGTCAAAGCTGAAATGGAGATGCTACGCTTGCGCTTTGCGATTGATTGATTGATGCGCGATGCGACGAAAATACGAGTGTGGTTTTATGAAACGAGCCGCAGGTGAGTTTCATAATAAGATCACACGAGTGTTTTAAGGCCTAATTACGTACAGTTGCATACACTGCTTTATCTACACTCATATTATTTATACTAATTGCCGTGTTCATACATACCTATACATGCCGTGGACATAATCAAAACAACTTGAGAGGTAGAATCTACCTATTATGTAATTTAAAAAGAAAAAATAAATAATAAACTCCAAATCTGACTGCTTAACAAAACGTTTGATATGCTTTCTTACCTGAACTGTGTCCTGTAAATGCTAGATGATTATGGTAGTAGTTTCTGGTTTGGGCCATGCATATTTGTCCGTCATACTATAGTCCTCGACCCTGTTTTTTTTCATATATTTCTTAAGAGCGGAAATGATAAATTAAAAGCATCGACGAGGTAAATTGTGTTATAAATGTGAATACCTTGACCAAAAAATTATATATTTATGCTTTACGGATACGACAACTGCTGATAGTACCTAAGCTTGTTTGTATTTCTAGTGTCATAGTTGTGGATGTCACATTTTTTTTAATGTGTGTAAGTATATTCTTTACAAACTAGGTACCTAAATATTGTAATTAGAAATTTACGATTATGCTTACTAGGATGATACATAATGATAACTTATTTACTCATCATTACAACTTCAGACACAGTAGCAGGGGAGGAGGCGTCTCTATTTTCGTACATGACATCCTAAAACACCACAAAATTGAAGAATGCAGTATAAACGACAACCACTTTGTATGGATACATATAGAAAAGTTTTGCCTAGATATTGGAACGATATATAAACCAGAACGCACAAACTCTGCTCAGTTCCTGGAAGATTACTCTAAGCAACTAAAAGGATGTAAGAGAGTGTTAATTTTTGGAGACTTTAACTACGACCTTCTTAAACCCAACCAGTCTACGAAGGAATATAAACAAACCCTTAAAGAAAACGATATAAAAATACTGAACAAAATCGACTCAACATATTGTACTCGCCAGACACCAACAACTTCAACGATCTTGGATCACGTATGTTCTAACCTTAAACAAAATAAATTTCATCTTGCTATTATAGACTCGCAACTGGCCGATCATAAACAAATATATTGTGAAATCAAGAAATATGAACCACCTCCAAGAAACAAAGTCGAATACAACGCAATAAATTATGATAAATTAAACAAATAATAATGAGAATAACGTATATGAACATCTTGAGGAGAAATTACAAAAGATTTTAATGGAACACAAAATTATAAAATATAAAATTTTAAATCCACCAAAGCAAGACTGGATCAATAAAGATTTGATAAACGACATAGACAAAAGAAATAAACTTTGGCAAAACTATAAAAATAATAATTTACATAACGAAGAACTAAAGCAAGAGCTCGAGCAACAGAAGAAACTGGTAACAGATAATATACAAAACGCAAAAAAGAATTACTATTTTGCGAGTTTTAAGGCATGCGCACATAAGCCTAGGAAGATGTGGAACCTAATAAACGAACTCTCACATAATAAAAGAAAAGAAACCACACCACCAGCTAAACTGAATTTGAATTCCAAGTTCATTACGGAGACAGGAGAAATATGCGAGCAGTTTAAGATATATTTTTCTACGATAGGATCATCGCTCGCTGATAAAATTGCAGTAAATAATCATAACCCTGTTCAGAATCGTGCAGTTTTTCAATCAAATAATTCTGAGAACCTTAATCAACTAGAGCCAGCCACTACAGACGAAATAAGCAAAATCATAACAAATCTAAAAGCAAACACTAGTGCTGGTTACGATGGCATTACAGCGAAACTAGTAAAATCCGTGAAATCAATAATAAGCGATGAACTTACGAAGTGCATAAATAAAAATTTAGAACAGGGAACTTTCCCCGATACCTTAAATATCGCAAAAGTAACTCCGATTTTTAAATCAGGCTGCACAACCGATCCCGGAAATTACCGCCCTATCTCAGTACTCCCTATGATCTCTAAAGTTTATGAAAAAATTATCTACGCTCGTCTAAATAAATTTCTTACCGCGAAAAATATTATATCGCCATATCAATACGGCTTCAGACCAAGATCTAATACGCTCTCTGCTACAATCGATTAAGTTACCACAATAAAGACGAAAATTGACCAAAAACAAATTGCATTAGGTGTCTTCATTGACATGATAAAAAAAGCCTTCGACACGGTCTGCCACGAAAAACTTCTAAAAAAACTTCATAATATAAGAATTACAGGAGAGGCCTATAAAATAATAATATCTTATCTGTTGAATCGCCAACAATTAGTTAAAATTTACAAACACCAAAGCAACCCTAGAAAAATATCATATGGCGTACCTCAAGGATCCATTTTGGGGCCACTCCTGTTTTTACTATATATAAATGATATCCAAGACGTAGGGTTAAAAGGCAAATTGACTTTATACGCCGATGATACCAGTCTTTTTTACTATGGACATGACATAGAACACATAATGCTAGAAGTACAAACGGATTTAGATCTTCTCAATACATGGCTTCAACAGAACTTGCTCACCATGAATGTTGATAAAACAAATTATGTAATTTTACTGCAAAAAATAAAAAAAAACAATGATTACACCCCACCATCAATAAATAATCAACAAATAAATATTAAAACTAACGAAAAATATCTTGGCTTAATAATCGACAGTAAATTGACATGGAGACCAGTATCAGTGAAATATAATATAAACTTACTTCCTTAACTAGTGCTGTCCGAGGTATTGCCCGATGTCTCCCACAAAAGATAAAATATCTAATATATAATTCCTTAATCAAGCCACATATTGACTATATAATCGAAGTTTGTGGGACTGCAGCAAAAACCAATCTGTCTAAAATACAAATATAGCCCAAAACAAATCGCTTAAGGGCCTTTTTAACTATGATTTTCAAACCCCGACTAAAAAAATGTACAAAACTATTAAAATTATGAATATACCTCAGTCATATATCTATTATACGTGTTTATTAGTCCGTAAAATACTTCAAAAAGATATACATACACAGATAAATTTTACAAAAAAACATCAAGTACAAAAGATGAAATTACGAAGTGCGAATAATTTAATACTGCGGTCACCACGGACGAATTATGGGAGAAAGAGCATCGTGTACGAAGGCGCTCAAATAGATAACAAATTACCGAAAGATATTAAAGAGTCTAAATCCATAACTACCTTCAAGAAACACTTAAAATTTCATATATTCAACAACCTACAACTAGAATAATAATAAGAAACTAATCCATTATTACATTAATTATATCTTTAAATATTATAAATATACAAACTTGACACCTAGATATACATAATAAATATACGCATACCTAACTAAAATTAATAATAATGGATAAATTTAATTTAATAAATTATTAAACATTGTTACATTAAGTGTAATAATTAAATAATATAAATAAAATACTTAGATCTTTGATTTAAAAACCAAATATATGTATATTACGGAAAATATTAAGAATATAACTATTCCTATTATGTTCGATAAATAACTATTAAATCTATTATCTTTTACTTTCTTAAATCAACCTATAATTGATACCTACAGAAACTTTTAAGTCAAAAAAATAATAATAACATAGGATACAAAAAATAAATAAATAAATAATACAACTTGAGGTCATAACCCGTTACAATTAACAATATAATACCAAGTGAAAATTCAAATAATGTATTACATCATTAGTGTGCACGGCTATACCGCATTCATCCATGCCGCTGTCATTATAACTCGTGAATATTTGTTTCTTATCTACACTGTGACGCATCTGAACAGGACGGTCGAAGTAACTCGTTCTCTAAGCCGTTGTTAATATTACAAACGATTTCTACCCACTTTATAATGTATAACAAATATTATAGTATTTATACAGGGTGGAAAGATAAGTCGGGCCCTGGAGGGAAACTACCTTAAAACCTTGAGAAAGCTCAATTCGCTCAAACGAAACATTCTTTTATTTTTCCTCAAAACTAAAACTGCATTCACAGTTTTTTCTTAATTTTCACTTTATTCATACTAATTGTATGAAAAATATTATTATTATTATTTATGTGTTCTCTTGTGCCCTAAACTTGATTGGTATTTAGAAGTTTTTATCCTCGTTGGAAACAGGATCGATTGGCATCAATTGTCATAAAAATTATTTATGGCAAAAATTACAAAATAAATACTTTTTTTGAAAACTGTACTTTTTTCCAAAAATTTGTAAATGCAGTTATGTCCCTTTAAAGAAATTAAAGAATGTTTCCTTTCGGTGAATTGACCTATCTCAACGTTTTAAGGTAGTTTTCCTCCAGGGCCCGATTTATCTTTCCAGCCTGTATATGCATTTTTAGTATAAAAATAAAATTGTTAACTGCACGCTAGCTTTAAAAGTATATATAATATATTAGTGTATCTCATGTAAGTGAATTTTGTAAATTCGTTATCTATACATATAATAAAGCTGAAGAGGGTCGAAAGTCTGTACATGGAAGATAATCGAAAAAGAGTTGGCTGGGGATACTTAGAATCAATAACAGAACACGTTCCAACAATTTTTAGAATTTTTGTCTGTTTATCTGTTTGTCTGTTTATCTGTTTATCTGTTTATCTGTTTTTCTGTTTATTTGACCGCGCATCACGTGAAAACGGCTGAACGGATTTTGATGAAATTTTGTATAGAGATAGTTTGAGTCCCGGGAAAGGATAATATATAGTTTTAATCCCGAAAATCAACCCTGGTGGGGGTGAAAATGGGGTTGAAAGTTTGTATGGAGAATTTTTTACCGCTGAAACGATTTAGATAGAAATGAAATTTGAGTCTCGAGAAACGTTTCAAAAATTTCAAAAATTTCAAAAATTTCAAAAAATTCAAAAAATTCAAAAAATTCAAAAAAATCAAAAAATTCAAAAAATTCAAAAAATTCAAAAAATTCAAAAAATTCAAAAAATTCAAAAAATTCAAAAAATTCAAAAAATTCAAAAAATTCAAAAATTTCTAAAATTTCAAAAATTTCTGAAAAATCCAAAATTCCAAAATTACCAAAATTACAAAAATTTCAAAAATTTCAAAAATTTCAAAAATTTCAAAATTTTTCAAAATTTCCAAAATACCAAAATTTCTAAATTTTAAAATTTCCAATTTTCCAAATAACAAAAAAAAATTAAAACCAATTTGCGAAAAAATCTAAAATAAAATAACATAACTTCGTTCCAAGCGAGTGTTCCACGACACTCACGTATTTTATTTTTCTCTGACTATCATTAGTGCATTGTAATGTGCTTATTACATTGAAGAATAAATACACCAATATCATAAATCCTCTTTTTCGCGTTCGGAACCGTATGTAATTAGAATTACCACCATTATTGCAACCAGTAACGTAACATCAGTGTATTATCTGTGACAGTGTGGTAAAAACGTATGAAAGTTCATTACCTCAGGTAACGTAATGAAAATCCGCCCCCCCGACCGCCTGCGCAATAAGGTTGATCATGGCGGTGTAATGGCGGTCATTCTAATGGTTTCAATGGATTTTTAATATGTGTGTAGGTAAATCAGTGTATGCTTCTGTACATAATTAGGCCTTATTACGTAACAGTTACATAAACTACTATTTATCTCTTTTTAGGGTTCCGTAGTCAACTAGGAACCCTTATAGTTTCGCCATGTCCGTCCGTCTGTCCGCGGTCTAGCTCAGTTACCGTTCGCACTAGAAAGCTGAAATTTGGTGAGGCCTGATAAGAACTTTCAATAAAAACTATATTGAATAAAATCGGTTCAGCCGTTTTTGAATTATCAGTCAAAAACGCATAGTGAAAGGAAGTGCCGAATAGTAAAATGACGTAAGCGCCACCAAATATCCCGTAATAAACTACCTTTTGAACGGATGTTTTATTTATAACAGATTTTATAACAGGGCTGCATCTACGAAACTCTACACTGAGCATCGCCCGACATGCTCTGGGCCGGTTTTTTTTGCATTGTTATCCCGGAAATCACCCCTTAAGGAGTACTAATCCCCACCCAGGTTATACGTAGCGTAAAACTTCAACGTCTAAAAGTGGGGGGGGGGGGGGGTAGCCACTACACTCGATTGAGTTAAATTTGCATGTCCCCCTCTAAGTGCACCTCAAATAGAAAAAAATCATCCCCCCCATCCCAATTTCAACCGCGCCTGTTCTTACCTTTCATGCTTAGACTGATTTGACGGGAGAATCGATTTGGATGATATTTGCCGTGGACATGAACGTATAAATACAAAAGTGGTCCTGTATCGTCCGATATACACCTACTACTCTTAGTCGTTTAAATCATGCCAAAAAAAAATAATGTGATAATAAAAAGTATTCATTTTTGAGTGTAGTTTCATTTAATGGTAATTGTAAAATATTTTTATCCATCTGTCAACTTTACTTCAAGTTCCGCCTCCAGGGTAGCGGGAGAGAAATTAGGGGTGAATTAGCCGCTTACTGACACAGACAGAATTCCACGCGGGCGGAGCCGCGGGCACAGCTAGTGAGAAATAAATGTCTTAAACCAGAACTTATTTATAAAAAAATAAGTAAGTATGGTTTATAGAATTCTTTCATTTAAAATTTTACATCACCGTAGAACCTCTATCTTTTATACAGTTAGGTTACTTTTTTGCTCTAAGCGGCTTTTACGAAAATATCCTTTCCGAATCCGTCCACCGTCGACAGGTAAAAACTATTCGTGGGAATGTCGGATAACGTATAAAGGATCAGGCTCAAAATGCCGGCCGCTCGGATAAAATTTAAATTTAATCTTACCGTATAAAATATTCTTGCAGTTAAATCACTTGAGATTGGCACCTGACTTGATGATAAAATACTACTAGTATTTAAGGGTAATACTATGTCTAAACATACAGAAATATGCAAAATAAATAAAATAGATATTTAAGTGTAATTAGTACAGTTAATGTGCAATAGGGGTTCCGCGCTGATTACATACAAGGGCATCTAACAAGTGTTGGCTAAACGAAAGTATTTAACCTCATGTTTAGAATCGCATTACTCTCAAAAGAACGTCGGTATCCGTATTTTTTTAAAACCGTGTTATAATTAAAATTATAGACGTGCTATGATTTTTTTAAACTGATGTGTCCGGGCGCAGTAGGTTCATCAACCTACTGCGCCCAGACTTCTTCAATTTGGGCAATATTATAAATTACACTCTATTAATTTCTGGTAGTACCTAACTCTACGTGCTTGAGTCTAACTTAAGTTTAGCTTAAAATCCTGTCGAAGCGCGGGTGGGTATATTTAGGTTTCACAAAAAGCCGTCTGGCACCAATTGCAATATTCCTAATTGGAGCATTAAAATCGGTAGCTTATCAAAATTTTGTCACGAAACCGCCGAACTCAGCCATTAACCACTATCACTCTATCGACGACTTATTCTAGAAATTATCGACATGTTTCGGAGAGCAGCGGCCTAAAACTTGGTTTACGAAACACTTATGCAATCATTTCGGTCGTCGAAATTGGTAAAGCGTGTCTTTTTTGGACCCAGCTTTTAATTTGAAATAGGTATAGAAAAAGTCGGCTGTAACAAGGTACTGAGACCTTAACTGCTTATATTTAATTTTATAAGAAAGTATCGGGGGATTAAGGGGGAAAGTTAATTTTATTTTTAATTTGTAAGAATTTGTGGGGTACCAATAGAAAGCCTGCAAAAAATTAGGACAACTAGCCCCTAGGCCCTACTGCGAAAGTCGAAAAATCGTTTGTTATCTCACTCTCTCTCTACTGCATTACGAGTAAAAGACATGTAGATAACGAAATTTAGCTTTTCGAAGTTCGCAGTAAGCCATTTTCAAGCCATCAGGTCGCCATTTTCAAGCAGTAAGAGTGTTAAATACTACCGGACCGCTACATTCGCTTTGGCACTGCATCTCAGCATTCAAATATTAAAACTTAGTTCTTAGATACATCATGACCGTTTAACAAAGAAATAAGTAAGAATTATTAACTATGTATTCACAAAGGCCAGAGCAAATTTCAATGTGAATTTCAATGTAATTGGCGTATTAAAAACGCTGGCGCATCGAAATCTTCCCACGAACTTCCCGGACTCGGCCACAAACCACAATCACTCCATCGACGACCGTCTGACCATTTAATTGGTGGTTTATCGATCCGGACTGACCAAAATTACTGGAATCCGGATTATTGTAGCGTGAGATTGGGTAACGAGAATAGTTGCATAATGCTGGTAAAAATGCAATGTGATGGTTAAGTGAAATCGTTTTAAGTTGGATGAATTGTGTGGAGAGTTCAACACATTTTTGTATGATGAGAGATAATATTAGACAGTCGGCAATTTACGATCCACACGGACAAATTTGACGGCTGTGCTGTGACCCGGGTAGCCTAGGAGGGGTTACGGCGTCTGCCACGAATGCAGAAGACGCTGGTTCGATTCCAGTCCTGGGCAACGGTAATCTTGATCATGTCATTTTTTCCCTTGTATGTATATGACTTAAGTAGGTATATTTAATTTTATAATTTATTAAATAGTGCGTCTACTTCACGCTTTCATAGCCAAACACTAACCTAACTCGATATTCTGCAATTATAATTGTCAACTCTATTGGTAAAATGTCAGAGTTCTAACTAGCCTTAATTCTAGCCCAGTCGGTAGTGACCCTGCCTACGAAGCAAGAGGTCCCGGGTTCGAATCCTGGTAAGGGCATTTATTTGTATGTTCACCACAGATATTTGTTCCTTAGTTATGGATGATTCCTGTGTATTTAAGTATTCATCTATATCTATATATTGTATACAGCCTGTAAATTTTATACGGGCGTATACTTTATCCACCTATCCAGCAATAGGACTCATATAGTATAATCATTTTGTTAAATAGTGTTGTTAATTATGTGTAACGATTTTTGAAGTCCTACCGGGCACCAATGTACGCTATCCAACTGATTCAAAACTGACATAACTGACATGACGCATCGGTAAGTTAATTGTCATGGATGCAATACATTACGGGCTAAATTATTATGTATGAAAAAAAAATCCTTATTTTTGTAAAGAAATAAATGTAAATAGGTTCCCTAGGTCCAATACTAATCGCCAGTACAATATACGCCCGTATAAAAACTACACACTGTATATCGTCGTCTAGTACCCACAACACAAGACAGAGTTTACCGTGGGACTAGGTCAATTTGTGTAAGATTATCCCATACCTAATATAAAAAAAGTTAAAATCAACTGAAGTACAAATCAAATTATTTTAATAAATATGCCGCGAATGCAGAAGACGCTGGTTCGATCCCAGCCCTGGGCACCGGAGGCCTAGGTCACTTTTTTCTTTGTGTATGACATCTATATAAGTTTTTAAAGTTTAAAATGTTAAAATAACCAATCTAAATAAATGTTAAAATAATTTGCCTCGTTTTCTACTTAGTAGTACCTAATTTAAGATATTTTTATTGTTTTTTTTTACATTATATTCGTATTAGCTTCCACTTGCCTTTCAGTATTTTTTGTACCACGACGCCGGCAAACAAGTATACGGCCCGCCTGATGGCAAGCACTTAGCGCAGCCTATGGGTCCCTGTAACTCTATTTTGAAGAACCTCATACTGTAGCCCTTTGGGTAAACCACGGCAGGGAGTTCATTCCACAACCGGAGCATTCGCGGGAGGAAATTCCTCTTAAACCACACAGTGCGCGACCCTTTAGGCTCCAGGGTGTGAGGATGAACCTGCCGACGGCGCGGTGGTAAAAAGCGGCCGTGGGCATCATGTCAAACACTTCTTCATTTTCGTTCAATGTAAAAGGCCTAAATTTCGGTATCAAATACTTAATATTCTTAAAAGCCTACCCTATGACTGTTAGTATTGTGTCGTCATTGTCACTAGTGCTTAGTATGTAGGTATTTCTTATAAGTTACTCATGTTCAAATGCTTATACTTGACGGTTACTTGCCTAGTTAAGTCCATGTATGTTACTGCATGTTTTTGGTGAGAACGTGGACGAGGACGGTGTGTTTACCTCTATTTTTTAAATGACTTCAAGATTTCAAAAGAGGATTCTCAATTCGGCGTGTCTGGTTTATTTTTTGTTTTTTTTGTTTATGGTAACTCCATAACACCGTCATGTATGAACCGATTTTGAAAATTATTATTTTTATTTGTACGTATATGTACAGATTGGTCCCGTTTTTGTCAAAACGCAGTTTTGATGATGGGATCCATGAGGAATCGAGGGGACTCCTCAAAATTAAAAGCATACATAAAGTGATTTTTGTATTTTTATTAACAAATCAAGCATTTTCATTCAAAAGAGTGACATTTGATGAAGTGGAACTTCTGATGATGATCAGAACTGAACTCTTCAACGACGCATGGTTCACGTTTGTCGATTTGTCCTCTTCGCTCTATTTGTTAAGCAAGTTATTTCATTGTATGGAGTCTAAGAGTGCACCATCTACAATAATCCTTCACCGGCTTCGCCCATTGAGGTCGGGTTTTTTTTTAAATTATTACTATTACGAATTTAATTCTTATCATCGCATGCTTCTGTTGTTTCTCCAATAAAGAAAATAAAATAAAATTTTGCTTCTTTCCAGAGCAAGAAAAGAATCAGGGCCACAAACATGAAGACATTAGTTACGTAAATGCATTAGCGAGTCACGGTCTTATTACGAGCTACTACAAACATCTAACAAACGTAACAGAAACAAATATAAACTATTACAGAGCAACGTCTAGCGCATATCCGAGTTCTTTCAGCGGGGAAAGAAAATAAACGCTCGCGGTGCTTACAAACATTAAGTTTCATTTCAAGTGCAGGGGAACCGCTACGCTACTACGAGTACGGTGGGTATAGTCGCGGATGGTCTAGAACGCAAAATGAGTAGTGTAATATTTTGCCTATATCGCTTTTAGTCTACATCGCGAATGGTCTAGAATGCAAAATGACCACTCATAGGTAGGTAAGGTTCGTTAGTTATCTTCTAATGGCCGAATCCCAAACCGCACAGAAATAGAAGCCCCGCGGCAGCGGGGCTCTGTCGACATCGCTAACGTAAAGATAAAACGACGAAAATTATGTAGTCATTATGCGTTCTAGACCGTTCGCGACGTAGACTAAAAGCGATATTGGCAAAATATTACACTAGTCATATTATAATATTGCGTTCGAGACCATCCGCGAATAACCTTATGTGGTCATTATGCGTTCTAGACCGTTCGCGACGTAGACTAAAAGCGATATTGGCAAAATATTACACTAGTCATATTATAATATTGCGTTCGAGACCATCCGCGAATAACCCGTAAGGTGCACGCCTTGGGATTTTTTACGACGTCGGTGGCAAAAAAACATATATCCCGTCTGATGGTAAGCGGTCATCGATGCGTATGGACGCCTGTAATTCTAGTGGTGTTACATGCGCATTGTAGGCTCTTTTAAAATCTAAACACTCCTTTTTCGAAGAACCCCATACCGTAATCTCTCAAGAAAACCTCGACAAGGAAATCATATCAATTGATTTATCATAAATAAACGTCCATCAACAATCACCGAACATTTCTGTAACGAAAAGAAAAAAAGGATTAAGGGATAAACTTCGACTTTACCTATATCGATATAGATTACGAATAATTTACCAACTGCAAATAAGTTAGTAATCGCAAAAAAAATATTTTGTACCTTCGTTCTCAACCGGAACTTCAGAATTCGAATATGTAAATATAAATAATGTGTATCTTTAAGATCTAATGTATTAGTGTTTTGAAAAATAAGTCCCGCCGAGTGTCTTGCCGGTCATAATACTTCTTGGGTCAGAGGTGTAAGTGTAGGTTAGAACCGGTGGTAGTTTTTTTTCTCTCTCTGACGTTCATAAGTGCACTGTAATGTACCTAAAGCTCCCAGTACACAATGGCCCATCATGGGCCAGTCTAAGGGACGCAGCTATGCGTTAGAGAGAGCTAACGATATTGCGATCTCCCGTCGTATAGCTGTGTCCCTTAGACTGGCCCATGATGGGCCATTGTGTATCGAGGTCTTTAATTGAAGAAAAAATATATTTTATCTTAAGTACACATACCGTTTTGGCACGCAAGACAGATTAAATCTTAATAAAATTAGGAATTCCCTTGACAATGGTAGTGGCCGAATTTCTTTCTATATCGTCTCGTAAGTATGTGCCGAGAATGCCACACCGTCCTTTGCGATCCCATTCCTATCGTTTATAAGCGCCTCATCTTATGTAGACCAGGTTGCTCAAAGAGGACCCAGTGTGTTGACGATGAGGGACCCTCTTGTTCCTTTAGCCGTCAACACAGTGAATCCTCCTTTTTGTAAAGGGTCGGCAACGCGCATGTGACTCCTGTGGAGTTACAGGCGTCCATAGGTTACGGTAGCTGCTTACCATCGGGCGGGCCGTATGCTTGTTTGCCACCATCGTAGTATAAAAAAAAAATATGTCTATCTTTGAGTGTCCTCAACAGTTAAAGGGCCTTCTTTAGACGTTATACTGGTCAACGCCAGCAGGTTTCTTTTTGAAGGCAGTATTCATCGAATAAAAGGTATTCCACCCCACTCGTGCATGTTCTACCCGTACAGTCGCCATGAAATATATCGGAGCGGCCAAGGTAGTCAAAAATATCTGATCATGCACTTTATCGCCTTGACAATAGAGGCGTTGTTCAGATATGTATAATATTATAACTTGGCCGCTCCGATATATCTGATGGCGACTGTACCACCACTTTCCATCACGCGGGCTGTATACTCGTTTATCACGAAAGTGGTGAAAAGGGTGGTTATCATATATGTATAATCGTTGGTAACGTCATACTTAATCTGATATTGCTTATTATAGTTAACGACCAAGATTTGGCAAGAGTAGCCAGTGCTTTTTGCTTTGCAAACGTGACCTCCTTCTTCGAATGCCCTTTTAAATCCTTTTAGTATAAAGATTTTCTTAAATGCCAGTTTTACTTACTTACTTAGACAGCCGAGTTAGCAAAATGGGTCTCTTTTTTTCTATCACTCGACTAAGAAAAATAGAAAGACTAAGCTCCAACATTAACCATCATCATCATTTCAGCGGAAAGACGTCCACTGCTGGACAAAAGCTTCCCCCAAGGATCTCCACAACGAACGGTCATTCGTCGGTCCACCTAGTCTAGGGCCTTCCCATACTGCGTCTTCCGGTACGCGGTCGCCACTCAAGAACCTTTCCTAAGAGCCTTTTTATTTTGAATGCAAATGGTACCAATTACAACAATAAAATGTATGTCTCTTTTTTATGCTGCATCTCATAGTCCTATATTTATTAATTGAAACATAATTATAACACATTCAATTTAGGATGAGACTACGAGCATGAGAAATTGAAATTTAACTTTATTTGTGTGATACAACTTTCAAAGCACCATGCTGCAAGTTCTGAAATTTTGCTGATCACCTCAACCATAAGTGCACGCCGTTGATTACTTTTATATGTTGTATAGATGCCGCATAAGTTGGAAAAAATATTGGTCTCTAAAAGAAATCTTTAAAGGCGACTATCCGCTGCATATGAAGAAAATTGTGATGGACACCAACATTCTACCCACACTAACATATGGCTGCCAAACCTGGAGTCACACGGTTAAGACAAAAACCAAAATAGCGACAACCCAACGTGCGATGGAAAGGAGTATGCTGAACATTAGAAAGATTCATAAAGTGAGAAGCGAACGCATACGAACTAAAACAAAAATAACAGACGCCCTGCCCTTTGCCCTAAAATCAAAATGGCGATGGGCTGGTCACCTAGCGAGATACAAGGACAAGAGATGGACCAATGATAGCCTTACACTATGGAAAGGCCCCGACGTAAAAAGGAAGCCAGGGCGACCTAGAATGCGATGGAGCGACGACATAGTAGCCACGGCCGGAGGCAACTGGCTAAACAAGGCAAAGGACAGAGACGAATGGACCGAATTGGAGGAGGCCTATACCCGAAGAGGGGTTCCTATCAACCTAAAAAATAAAACTTAAAACTACTAATATAAAACATAAATATAATACCTACTTAATACTAACCAAACGAAATGTATAATATAATAATAGAAGTAAAACATTAACAAATGCAAAGTGCAAGTAATTTAACTGTAAAACCCTGATGTTGATAAGGAAATAAAGAGGCTTTTTATTATATTTATTATAGATGCCGCATTATGAAACATAAGGACTCGCTGTATCACATAGAATTCTTATAAGGTAGACCAAGGATAATCGGATCAGTATTCGGGTAATGACAAATATAAATACATGTTTTAAAGAGATACGTTGTTTATTAATAAAGGGCGGCTGACGGATGCAACATTTTGACGAAAGCATAAGATGGATAAGACTTTCATTAAATTTCGAGTATTATTTATGTTGAAAAGAACATGCAGCTTTGTTATAAATACACACACACACATACATACACACTCACAGTGGTGAAGTTTCACTTTACGAATACGCGCTTCTTACGCCTGTCGACGTTGAGAGGTAATTTTGCATATATAAGTGGATAGTGAACTATAAAATGAATGGACTGAAAATACCTAATAGGAAAAAAAAGATTATTGACTACAACAATAAAATTATATAACTTTTTTGCAATGATGTTCCCTTTCCTTATTGTAGTCATATCCATATTACAGATATCGTTCGACGTAATGTGCATCCGTCAGTCGCCCATTATTTATTAATATTGCTCTGGATACGAGAGACTTACTTAATAAGCCAAAAGTAAAAAGCAGTTTTTAATTTTATTGAATTAAAAACAAAATAATTTAAGATAAGATTAAATGGCATCATAATACCACTTTTATTACTATACCCAATGGACAATAATTTTTCTTATCATACATAATGACCCACCCTTACCTTACCTACATCAATCTTGACTATCGAAATATGAATGCTCTATCTAGAGGATAACCGATATGTATTTTTAGCACACATATACAACTTACAGGTCCAAGTAAATCCACAGCATTCCTTGCAAACTTTCATGTGTACTTAGCACGAGACGGCCATCGCCTTTTATTGGTCTGAGACACGAGATCTAAGACATTAGAGGCAGTTATATTTCAGATAAAATATAAGCTATTTGGAATTGTAACGGTGTTTTTACAGTGCTTGTAAAGGCTTCTTTCAGAGTTTTTATGGGACATTTAAAAAGGGCATCGGGGATCCGTAGATGAACTAAGGTGTTATCGTTGGGAACCCTATTCCTATATAGCAGTAAACATCACGCACACGCTTACACCATTGTTACCTGTTGACAAATATAAGCTAATATTTAGATGTTTGAAAGAGTGTATGTTAAAATTCATAAGCTTTTTATTAAACTTGCTTATAAAGCGCAGCTTTTCACACAAAAATAACAAGGCTTAGTAGTAATATTGGACTTATGGACATTTTGTTACCTTATTTCACATGTGTGTAAAAATTTGTTTTTTTTGGCAATAGAAATTAAAATAAACATTGTATTAAATTTCGTAGGCATGAATATTACAAATTCTAATTATTAATACCCTCCACTTCGCCTTCAGGCTTTTAATAGTACCCTCTTAATTGCCCAATTTTTCGCATTATGTGTACATTGTCGACAACTCACGATACAATGAATCTTCCTTTATACCTATATTAAAGGGTCGGCAACGCGCATGTGACACCTCTACAGTTGCAGGCCTTCATAGGTAGCTGCTTACCATCAGGCTGGCCGTATGCTTATTTACCAGCGTCCTGGTATTACAAAAAATCTACCTAATCTACCATTTCAAAGTTCATAATTCTAACTTGAATAAACTAGAACTGCCGAAACTGAACTAAGTTTAATCTTTAGTGGGCAGGTTTAAGAGTAACGACCATTAAAATATCACTAAGAAACTTTTCTAATTAGGTGGAGAGCATCAATCTTCTAGACATCTCGCAAATCGGTGTGACTGGCACAAGTTGCCAAATTATAGGAATTAGGGGGCCCACTACACATTTTATAAAATCTCTCCTTCTCTGTTACGCGATTCTTGCAAGAAAAGAATAGAGATGAGTTTGGAAATAGGAGGTAGAGATTCAGTGGCGAAGTGTAGAAATCTGGAAATTTTCGTGACCGCATATAGTCTAACTTGCTGCAAATTCTTTTTAAGTGTCTACAGCTGGTAACGCTACGAATTTTCCTCACACTTGCTCATAAAGTGTGCCATTACACGCACACGTTGCGGGAGTTATAGTAATAGCTTATTCACAAAGGAATTATGCACTTTTTATTACATTATTATTTTTTTGTCTTAAAACTATTTTTTTGGGTTCCTTAGTCAACTAGGAACTCTTTATAACTAGTTTCGCCATTTCCGTCTGTCCGTTCCCGGCTTTTCTCAGTGATGGTTAGTACTAGAAAACTAAAATTTGGTAATGAGTGTGTGTTTCAATCACGGCTACAAAATAAAAATCTGGAAAAAAAATTACTTTTGGGGTACCTCCGGTACACATGAAGTGGGGTGAAATTTTTTTGGTCCAACCTTATAGTATAAGGGGTATCGTTGGATAGGTCTGTCAAAAAAGTAAGTGCCTCATAGTAAAATGACATAAATAAGTGCCGCAAAATATCCCTTCATAAACGACATTTTTAACGGATGTACGAGTATTGTCGCCGTGCAACTACGGAACCCTACACTGAGCATGGTCCGACATGCTCTTGGCCGGTTTTATTCACAAGTTTACCTAATGAAAAACATTTTATGTATTTCGAAGGGTAAGAATATTGCAAACTCGAGTCTTGAAAGCCCTTAGCTTTGTCTCTGGCATCTAAAACCCCCGTTTTCATTATTTCTCTTACTGTCCTGTGTTCACATTGCGCAATGCAGTATTAGTCAGTCTTAAGATGAGAGGACATGTAGATATCGTGTTTTCCACCGTCACATATCGGGCACATTCTTCAAATATGTGTAAATGTTTAAGCACAGTGTTGTTATCAACCGTCGGGATCTTTGTTTTTTTTTTGCTATTTTGTTTTTTTTTTATGTTTGTTCACCGATCATTCGAAGACCGCTGGACCGATTTGGAAAAATATTTTTTGTTTAAAAGAGTATACTTCACAGTTGGTCCCATTGTAACCAGGTCAGGATCTGATGATGGGATCCTGGAGAAAATCTAGGGAACTCTTGAACTATTATAGGCACACCTATAGTGATTTGAGTAGTTTTTACAGCAGCTCGAGCATCTGCTTTTGGAAAGGTGGATGCTAAGTGAAGTCGGTTCTTTTTTGTTTACAATTATTTCATTGCTTTTATTGATTTTTTTTTCAACAGGGGCAATTGTAAAAACGAAATCCTGGATCCGCGCCTGTTTCTTTCTAAATGTATACTTACCATAAAAATTCAGTTCATACATAGACAGCATAGCAATTCCATGGAAAACAGCTGGGAATTACCTACAGTCACCTAACCTGCAACAATAATAACTCACACAACATAATATCCCTCAAAATAATATGTGTCACAATCTTATTTTACCGCTATTATAGAGTTGGTCGAATATTTTAGTTATTCCAGATATTATTTTCAGAGCCTTCTGAACGACCCTTTACACGAGCAATCTGTGGGTCTTTTTATTTTTTATTTTTTAAGAAACAAACAGTCCTATAAAAACATATCTGTAAATTATCTAATAGTAGTTTATGTAACTGTTACGTAATAAGGCCTAATTACGTACAGTTGCATACACTTCTTTATCTACACTCATATTATATATATTAAATTAATTGTTCGGAAACCATAGAATGACCGCCATTGTACCGTCATGGCCTACTCGATTATGCCGGCGCTCGCGCGGGACCAATCGAGTTGGCCATGGCGGTAACATTATGTTATCAAATTCGATGTTCCAAATTTGAAACTCATTGCTTAACAATATTTGAGCATGCATAGTTAAAATTACGTTACTGCCGCAGATAAGAAACTTATCATAGTTAAATCGTTTGTTGTAATGCTTGTCATTGTCTACGGTTTTTGAACGCATTTTAGAGTACTTGCAGTATGAGTGTAGATAAAAGTTATTTTTACTATATATACCTATAGTTTCCCATATTTCTTAACAGTAAAAAATAATAAACATTTCGCTATGAAAACTTAACTCACAAGATAAAAAAAAAACTAAAACTAAAAAAAAGCAATACAACGCCATACCTATGCACTACAATAATGCTTTTAGGGTGCTATTGGGGTTGCCCCGTTGCTGTAGTGCGTCAGGGATGTTCGCGGATGCCAGAGTTGACTGTTTCTGTTTCTACACAACTATGAAGAAACGCTGAAAGGACATCCCTGGCGCGCAGGGTGCGGGCTAGCTCTAATGGTATCCTGAGGGCATTCGCGGAGAGGTTTGATTGTCAGTGTCTGAATCACTGTCATCTGATCCATGTACTGACAGTCAAACCTTACAGAGTGTCGAGTGCTGTCAGTAAAAAATAATTTTAATTGGTGTTTGTACATGTTTGGTTATAATTTTTCCCATTGATTTATACAAAAAGGTTTGTTTATGTCTATGATTTTTACTAACTTTAGGCTAAGATATTGTAACTAACCTTAACTATGATTCTAGTTGGTCAAAATAAATGTATTGAATTTGAATTATTGCAAGTGGCTGGTGTAGAAACCTAAAAAGAACGACCTTACCCAGTCGCAAGTCCAAATAGTTTTTTTTCTATTCTGGCGAATGTATCAGATCACGTACCTACCTATACGTGTCTATAGAATTGTGAAATATTCATTTATGTAGTTACATTTTCTTCAGCCTTGGTTCTCTAAGGTACCTTTTTTGGCATATGTACCATCGGGTTCATAATTGCATACCCAATTTATCAATGAATTCATTCATAAATTGGGTATGAAATTATGAACCCGATGGTACCTACTGTTATAATTTGGGATTTTTATAACGACGCAGTTTATATTTAATAAAACTGACCTACTAAACCTTACCTAGACGCAATTTTATGGGAGAATCTAACACGAACTGACCTAGTCCTACAGTAAGCTCAATAAGATATTGACTAAGATGAAGTCGAAATCAAGATTCCTCTTTTGTCGTAGCAGAACTCGGTAAAAACCCGAATCCCTGCCTCCCTTAACCCTTGAGCTGAAGATCAATCAAATCGTTTACCACTCGAGACTCCCCCCACTCACTCTCGCATTAATCAATCAGTTCCTGCATCCAATTGGGGATCCATACATTTCAATACATTAGACATAATAAGTCTAGCCCCATGTTTTGAGGGTGAGGGTTGTTTTGGAGTGTAGTGGATTTTTATAGGGAGTTTATAGGCTTGTGTGGTATAATATAAATATTTCGATGATATAGGTACTACGAGTGAGAGTAAAAGTAAGCATCATGTACTTATTGTACGTACATGTGTTTAAAATTTAAATTATGGGACGCGGCTATGAGTTTTAAGACAGATCATCTTAGACGGAGAGTTAGCCACGTCAGATATGACACAATAATGAGTGACTAAACTCCTCACGTTAGTTTGCTATACTATGCTTATTTCTATATTCGGACATCAGGCAGCTGTAAAGTGGTGGATGTCAAAGAATGCAAACCACTTTAAGAATACAAATCCTAGAGTTCTGGTTTTGATGTAGTAATATGAGAAGTTATATAAATAATTAGATTATGTCAGTGCCAAAACTTTCTGATGGGGGAAAGTAGTCCAAAACAACGTATAACGAAATTCATAGTTTATCGCCTACTGTTTCTGTTTTCGAAATTATATATATGTTTTTTGTTCTAATGTTAAAATATAGACCCCGTCCTCTATAAATAAGACAACTTCAGCAGTTTTTACATAGTTTGGTATTACATTTTTCCAACTGAAAAATTTGCTAGTCTGTCACTTGTCTTTAAAAGCTGCCAGATGCCCGGATCTAGAAATAAGGATAGTATTGCAATCTTACTAGACGGGTTTCGTTACTCTCATTATTGTGTCATATCTGACGTGGCCAGCTCTTAGTCCATCTTGGGTGGAACTGTCTATACAAAAGAGCCTGTATTCATTATCCTTTAAGAATGGTTCACGCTATACCGTTCCACGTTCTACACCACACTTCCGACTCCTCATTTTGTATAGAAAGTGTCACGTGATTTTCGGAGGTCACGTGATGTTCTCTATACAAAATTAAGTGTCGGAAGTATCGTGTAGGGCGCGGAACGGTACAGCGTGAACCATCCTTTAGACGTCGTTTTGATTCGAAGTTCCGATTTTTGATGCTTATTAATTTTTGTTTGTGTCCTGAATTTTAAAATGGAAACACTAAATTATTTGACATAAATTGATATAGTAAAATATTAATAATAAATTGATATAGTAAAATTGATAAGTAAAATTTGATATAGTAGTGTAACTACTTAAAAATTGAAATCAAAAAATATTGAACAAAATAATTTGATTTGCTTCAAGATTCATAGATGGCAGCACCATCTCTCTCGCTATACCAGAATCACGTAAGAGATTCGGATAGGAGGTGCAAGCACGTACTGCGCATGCCCTTAGAGTATGGTCAACGGCGCCTAGCCGTTTCAAATTCAGAGATTGCATATACATGAGAAAATTTGTCAACTTCCGCCGTGACCGGGTGGTCTAGTGGTCAGGACGTCAGCCGCGAAAGCTGAAGACGCCAGTTCAAATCTGGCCTCGGACACCGGAGAGTTTGGTCACTTTTTCTGAAGTATATGACATCTATTTTCAGTTTATATATAGTAGTGTAACTAGGTACTTAAAAATTGCAAATCAAAAAATATTGAACAAAATAATTTGATTTGCTTCAAGATTCATAGATGGCACCACCATCTCTCTCGCTATACCAGAATCACGTAAGAGATTCGGATAGGAGGTGCAAGCACGTACTGCGCATGCCCTTAGAGTATGGTCAACGGCGCCTAGCCGTTTCAAATTCAGAGATTGCATATACATGAGAAAATTTGTCAAGTTCCGCCGTGACCGGGTGGTCTATTGGTCAGGACGTCAGCCGCGAAAGCTGAAGACGCCAGTTCAAATCTGGCTTCAGACACCGGAGGGTTTGGTCCCATTTTCTGAAGTATATGACATCTATTTTCATTTGGCATAAGTGTCAAAACACAATACTACGTAATATAGTTGCAAATACAATAGACGAGTGCTAGGTCAAAGCTCTGCGTCCAAGTGCTCAAATCTGCTTACATTTGAATAATACGCTCGCGTAGAAACTTCATCTTATTTATGAAAATTATCAAACGATTTCCATAACCGCCGTGGCAAGTTTGAAGATATTGTGTGAAACTCTGTTACGGTAGGTATAGTAAGTTGAGAAACGTATAGTTTTCAATTAAACTATTGTTATAAAACTACAATGGTCAATAAAAACGAGTCAGTTTCTATGGATTTTTAATGCAGTTTCCCATTTTGTTTGCTCTTGGGGTGTAATCGTAGCCAAGCGATTATACCATAAATATAACAGATTTCAGAAAAAAATAAACTGATATTGAATATAATAGGTATATTACCCAATAAATAAAATCACATCAACTTTTTAAATAAAACCAGAAATATAAGAATTATTAAGTTAAAACCCTCCCATACATTTAGTAGTAGTTTAAAATGCCTAAACAAAGGTGTACGATTTCCAACCACAATCCGTTGATTAAAATCGGAGATGATTGTATTGAACAGGTGACGGAAGTTAGGAACCTGGGTGTGCTTATGGACGGTAAACTTAAATTCCATAACCGTGTGATTGAAACTTCTAGAGTATGTTTTTATAGACTCAAGATATTATATAGAATTCGTAGATATTTAAGTACTGACGTTAGAATATCTCTATGTGAATCGTTAATATTGTCAAAACAACTATGCAGATACTGTTATGGGTGGTTGTCTATTGTCACGAACCAAAAAGCTGATACAGCGAGTGCAGAACGCGTGTGCTCGTTTTTGTTTCCATATTCCACCTCGAGCCTATGTTACACCTTACCTCAATAATAGCGGGTTAATGAATATGGAGTCAAGACGCGCACTACACTTTGCCTGTATGCTTTTTGGCATTGTGAAAACGATGACGCCTCAGTAATGAAAAGAATGAAATGAAAAGTTACGTTTTTCGCAACGTCATATTAGGGGAGCAACTCGTCTACTATGTCCTCGGCACAACAGTCACGGCACCGCGGCATTTCGTGGCAGT
Organism: Pammene aurita; assembly: GCA_947086415.1. Taxonomy (NCBI): domain Eukaryota; kingdom Metazoa; phylum Arthropoda; class Insecta; order Lepidoptera; family Tortricidae; genus Pammene; species Pammene aurita. The sequence goes on from OX352305.1 coordinate 27,538,459, forward strand.
TTTAAATACTCTGAAACGAAATGTTGGAACAATATACCACCACCTATAAGGAACTCTGTTTCAGTTAATTCTTTTAAAGTTAAGTTCAAAAAACGCATTTTAAATATACAGAAAACTTTAAATATATGTTATGTATAGTGCCAATATCCTCCAGAATCTTATTTGTACTCCTCTCATTTTTGTCACAATTTTGTCTTCATTCTTGGGTATGACTGTTCAGTAACTGCTCATTAAAATCAATAGTAAGGTGCGATTTAAAAATGTTTATAATTTTAGATTTATATTTATGTAAATTATTAGATTATTTGTTTAAATTAATTTTTATTTGCATGTAGTTGCGCTCTCTCGGAAGGGTTTCCACGGAAGACCAGCGTCGTGGACCTGAAAAGGTACCTTGACATTTAAGCTGAGTGGAAACCATTTCAGTGACGCTTAACAATAATAAACTGACAGTGTTTTTCTTAAAATAATAATATGCTTAAAACTATGTTTAAATAGTGGTTAAGTGTTTCTGAATAAAGTTTCTTCTATTCTATTCTATAATTTCACCAAATTATCATATGATTCATGAATTGTTTTAAGTATTTTATCCAATTTTATTCGTGTAAATTATGAATCTTAAACGGTTTTATCTCTTACGATAGAGAAACTACAGCCTCGAGGAACGTCGTCGTACCAAAATGGAAGCGTTTAAAATTAATATTATTAATATTACTACTTTTACTTTAAAAAAGTTAGTTATTAATGTGATTTTACTCATTGGATAACGTATTTTCGAAATCAGTATTTTTTTTCTGATATATGTTATATTTACGAAATATTCGTTCATTTTGCTCTTTTAAAAAAGTCCATTAAAATATACGATTACAACAGGGAAAGTCTTTTATAGAAACTTCATAGTAACACAAATCATTTCACGTTTCCTATACAGTAGCCGGTTTAATTCGTTAGGAAAGTAGTCAATTAGACTGCTACAGATTAAAAAAAAATCCGGCCAAGTGCGTGTCGGACCACGCATAATGGAGGGTTCCGTACCTGCAATGGAATAAGAACCAAAGTAATACCAAAAGGATGTATCTGATGCCTATGGAAGAAGGTTTTTGGAGATAACTCAAAAATGGCTGAACCAATGATGTTCAAAACAATTTTCGTAGAAAGTATGTGATCGGGCGCATCTACTCAATTTTTTTCATATTTTTGTTAACTAACCGTTCAAAAGTTACAGGGGGCCGACACACAAGTTTTCTGACTTTTGAAGCGATTATTTTTGAAACTATTCACTTAATCACAATAGTAGTTTATGTAACTGTTACGTAATAAGGGTCCTTAAAACATGAGTGTGGTTTTATGAAATGAGCCGCAGGCGAATTTCATAATAAGATCACACGAGTGTTTTAAGGCCTAATTACGTACAGTTGCATACACTGCTTTATCTACACTCATATTATTTATTATAAATGCCGTATTCGGAAATCATAGAATGGCCGCCATTGCACCGCCGCGGCCATCTCGATTGTGTCGGCGTGGCCAACTCGATTGTGTCGGGGCTCGCGCGGGACCAATCGAGTTGGCCATGGCGGTAACATTATGTTATCAAATTCGATGTTCCAAATTTGAAACTCATTGCTTAACAATATTTGAGCATGCAAAGTTAAAATTACGTTACTGCCGCAGATAAGAAACTTATCATAGTTAAATCGTTTGTTGTAATGCTTGTCATTGTCTACGGTTTTTGAACGCATTTTAGAGTACTTACAGTATGAGTGTAGATAAAATGTTAATAGAAACCTCAATGTTTGTTTTAAAGACCTATCGATTGGTGTGCAACGTGTTGATGTTTGTTGAAAAAAAAATTGTAATTTAGTTACATGGAGCGCCCTTACGGAGAACTACTTAACTAAATATCTGCATACAAAATACACCTTATGTCTTAATTTTCCGTCTTATAGTTTCCGAGTAAAATGGACGGACATGATGAAACTATAAGGGTTCCGGTTTTGCCATTTTACCTACGGAACCCTAAAAGGATGACGTTTCGCTGTGCCTTACCTTTCTCGAAACCTGACTGCCTTACCTACACTATGTATATGGTAATGGTTTAAACTATCTCCCCATTCCTTAATTAACTTGCTGAGTAACGTGGCCATGTGTTTGAACCGTTGATATTACATGGAAAGATTTAATTGTATTCGTATGAATACGTTCCCTAACTTTGTTAGAGAGTTGTAAAGTTGGGGAAGACAAATGTGTATGTTTGCTTTGCGGTGTTTGGTTTTGGAAAGGTTGATTAAAATTATTGCGAGGCAAAGTTGAATCTTGTTTTAGATATAAGTAGTTTAGTAGATGCACGTTTTATAGAAGTCGACTGTATTTTATATGATATTTTGTATTTATTAAATACCTGGTGATGCAGCAAATAGTAGTTTATGTAACATTTACGTAATAAGGGTCCTTAAAATACGAGTGTGGTATTATCATAATAAGATTTGCAAAAACGAAATCCATGTTACAGAACATTCCTTTGTACGTATTAAATTAATATAATAAATTGGCGCAATTCCCTTTGGTTACATACATATATAAAAGTTATGTAAGAACAAAATAAGTATTTATTTGGCAGATAATTGTTTCCAAACCATTATGCTTTTTTTAACAAACGTCAATGAACCCGTAAGCAATACACGATATATTAAAAAAAAAATCAGCTGTCATACTTTTCATGTATTTAGTATGTATTTCATATATTTAGTACGCACAAATCTGGCGAATAATCCAAACAAGTAATTTATCGTAGAACTTACTAAGATTTCGACATTTACGAGTATTCCCCATAGCAAATACTCTAATGGTGCGAAGTTTGAACGCCGTCGGGCCGTTTTGCAGGCAATAATCAGTCCATTCGGTTTCTTGTTGCCTGCAAATACTTATTAACAATATTTGGGTCGATTAAAAGCTGGGTCAGAATGATTTGAAGCCGAGATTCCATGAATGTGAAGTTACTAATGCGATTGTGGTTAAGTCATCTGAAATTAACACACAAAATAATGTTAAACAAAAAAGAACTGACTTCACTTAGCATCCACCTTTCCAAAAGCAAATGCTCGACCTGCTGTTAAAAATACTCAAATCACTCTTGATGTGCCTATAATAGTTGAAGAGTTCCCTCGATTTCTCCAGGATCCCATCATCAGATCCTGACCTGGTTACAATGGGACCAACTGTAAAGTATACTCTTTCAAACAAAAAAATAATTTTCCAAATCGGTCCAGCCGTCTTCGAATAATCGGTGAACGTCAATGTCGGTTGACGTCGGAAATCAAAGTCGGTTGATAAAGAAAATGGTATTACAACCTACATACTCGTAAAAGAAAAGCAATATCAAAATAGCAATTTAGGTCATTCCTTCATTTAATTATCTAAGTGATGATCGTTATCGGTTGCAGCCATTTTAAGGGGCTCTAAAAATATATTTGCTCTAATGCAGTTCTGGAATCTAGTTAAAATCTGAAACTTATTCAGCTGGAAGCCATTTTAAAGTACAAGTTGGAACCCAACCGCAGACAGCAGCAGCGGACGACGTGTCGCAACGACACTACTTCAATGTACAACTATAGGGTAACTTTGTGTTGCTAACTGTGAAGGGTTTTTCATAGAAATTTATTTAATCTTTATGGTTTTATCTTTTGAGTGTAAACATAATTTCATTAAGACAAAAAAAACATTACTTAAGAAAACATACATCTACAACTTACCACGCTATGGAGAGCTAATTTAAAAACTATTGGTATCTAAGCTATATATACAAATGTCCCCTATATCGCTGCCACTTGGTAAGGTGCCCATAAGGCTGGCTGCGTTGCCTCGCTGGATGGTGATACTGATTCGCACAGCGAGGAAAGAGCCAGCCCTACGGTCACCGTAGGACCAGATGAGCAAGTGACTTCGCTTTTTGAATAGCTTTTTTCATAGAAATACATAAAACCTATAGCTTTATATATTTCTATGCTGCTGTTTGCGATCGGGATCCAACTTGTACTTTAACCAACTTGTATGATGATTACAAAATATTTGATTCATGTATACGGATTCAATTACCTACCCTGTCTTCTACGACTAATTTTAAACACCGGCAAACGTGTAGCTCTTTGGTTTATTTCGGCTTCAGTGCGTAAAAAAGTTAAATTTAAACATTCACCGACTCCAAACTGTTCACCGCTTGCAATGTCTGATTCTTATCTGAAAAACGGTGTGCTCTTCTTCACAAAAGTTTACCGACCTGACTTATGCTGCTCCGGTAAACAAAAAGAGCCTGCAGCGAACAGCTTCGTCCGTATAATTCTGCCGTTGGCTTATGCAGACGATTTGGGAAGAGCTGCACTCATTCGGAGACTAGTATTAATATAATCAGTATAATTCGGAGACAATGCCCTATTGTAATAACAATATAGTAATAGAGCGAAAGAATGTTGCCACTTGCTATCAAATTCTGATTTCGTCAAGAGCTATTATTTGCGGGTTATATGTAGAGAAAGTTATTGATAAGCTTTTATATTTATAGAAAAACTAACGAGAGCATGGAATTGCATACATGAGTATGTTTACAGGCATTCTATATTTGAATTTTCTATTTTCTCGTACTATCAGCATAAAAAAAGGTTTGTTATATATTGAAGAAGTAAATACCAAAATAATGTCAGTGTCAAATTGTGAATATTATTTACGTTGTGCATATATTTTTACGTCTGATTTTATTGCATTCTCACAATTATTAGAATAATTTTGTGTCAGCCCGTACGACTAAGTGTAAGTTACATAATTTTCAAAAAATATGGCAGTGAGTAATTTTGGTCCGATTGAGAGTCAAAGTAAGCAAATTATTTTTAACTGTTATAAATATTTTGAACTTGAACTGGAGAAAAATTTAAATTCCCCTTACACCGCTGCCCAGTTAGTTGAAAGAGCTACAGGTGTTTGTCTCTCTACTGTTTATAACATTGTGTCTGAGAGCAATAGTGAGAAATTCGCAACAACAAAGAAATTCACCTCCCCGAGAAATAAAAAGTTACGTACTTGTCCGTCATCAGCAGTAGACGATTTTGATCAGGGAGTCATCCGGAGAATATACAATTTTCATCTGTCCCATAAGTAATTTCCAACCTTAAAGGCACTCCACTCTGTGTTAAAATCCGATATAGATTACAAATTTGGCATTTCCACCTTACGAAAACAAATACAAAATAAAATTTAAATGGAAAAAGACCGAGGACAACCGAAAAATATTAATGGAAAGACACAACATACGACTGCTAAGAATAAATTACCTTACCAAAATTGCGGAATATCGGTCTGAAGATAGACCACTAGTTCATACTGATGAAACCTACATCCACACTTCACATGTGTCCGGAGAGGCTTGGATCGATGGAACAGAATTTGGTGTAAAAAAACAAATCAGTACAGGCCAGCGGTTAATAATAGTGCACGCAGGAGGAAAAGATGGTTTTATTCCCAACGCTTTGTTAATGTTTAAGGCAAACCAAAAAACGGGAGATTACCATGACCAGATGAACTTTGTCAACTACGAAAAATGGTTAAAAGAAAAATTAATACCGAACCTTAAACCGAATAGCGTACTTATTGTAGATAATGCGTTCTATCACAACAAACTTTTGAATCGTGCTTCAACGTCAAATTCTCATAAACAAGAAATGATGCACATGCAAATGGTTGACAGAACACAACATTTCGTGTAGCCCGTTGATGTACAAAACCAGTTTGTATGTTTTAATTAAACAAAATAAAGAGCGGTTTCGTGAGTACCACATAGATGCAATTTTAAAAGAACATGGCCACTCCGTTTTACGATTGCCACCGTATCACCCGACATTCAATCCGATCGATTATATTTGGTCCATGGTAAAAGGATATGTAGCGAAAAGAAACGTTTCATTAAACATGCAAGGCATTATGAGTTTAGCAACTGAACGAATGAATACTATTACTGCTGAGGACTGGGAAAATATTTGTCGCCATGTCGAAAGTGAAGAAAATAAATATCGATGACAGGAAGGGGAAATGGATCGAATTTCAAACAATCTTATTATCAATACTTGTGACAGCTCAGATGAAGAACATGATAGCGACTAAAAGCAAAAACAGAGGACTACTACTTATCCCATTTCTTAAGGGTATGTAATTTTATTAAATTAAGAGAAAAGTATTCTCCTTTTGTTGCAAACGGTACAACCACTACAAATGCAATTCCATGATCTCGATAATTCATCTATACTTATTGGGTATAGGATAGGATTTTGGGGCAATCAGGTAGATAATTAAAGTAATAAATTACTTAAGGCAAAATTTCAAGGAGAAAATTATTCTCAAAATAACTTAAGAATATATGCGTCACTTTGCACATCAATTTCAGATTAATACCCGTCTCGTGTCTTGCATAAGACTTAAGAAAAAAATTACTAGCAGTACATTACATTTTAATTTTGGCAATCAATCCCCTAACAACGTGAGATTTCTCCAAAAATTTTCCATATGGAAAATATTGCAATTACGAAAACTTTCCAACACGTCAGTAGTTATAACTATACGCCACAAACTTGACCCTTTCAGTTATTATTTCCCCAAAAGTATCCGCTATTCGTTATGAACGCTGAAATGGTAATTAACATGTTAATAGCCGAATTTAAATGTAGCCAGATATGCGTTTAATTCAAATTAGGTCCGTTAGGTTCAGGTTTTTTCCTATCATTAGCACAACTTTGGCAGTTTACTGGAACATTTGTTACATAGTTACGGACTATAATTAACCAGACGATTTAAGTGAGGTAACCAAGTAATTATTCACTCGATTTGTGAAGGAATAATCTAGTTGCGAAAATGTCGGGGAAATCTAGGCATTGTTTGTAGAAATTGTTTTTGGTTAGGTAGGTATGTGCAGAGAGTATAGGCTTCGATGTATGGAACAAATAATTTTAAACTAATAAATGAGTAACAATTTTATGCTTAAACTAACGTTTTTGAGCTAAATAAACCTTCTACTTCAAAATCATTGTGCAACTTGTTTACCAACCGCTTAGGTGGTTAGGTTAGGTCCTGACCTAACCTAACTACTGAAGCAGTTGGTAAACTTTTTTGACAAAGATTGACCGATCCGACATTCCGACTGTTTAAGACACGAGCTCCATGGAAAACAATTACCTAATTTTTTCCACTATACTTAGTGACGATAGAACATGTAGAATGAAAGGAAAAAAACTTCACTAAGTACTTACATAACAGAGTATCGATAGCTGAGACTTTGCCGACTGCGCCTAAGCGGTCATACCCACGAAATTTAAAGCTAGGCCGAAGGCCGAGCTAGGGTAAATTTGAAATTCCGAGCACTGTACTAAGGTAAAGTCTTAATAAGCGTAGCCGAAGAGCCGATGGCTCGACAGCGAAACGCTGAGGCCCGCATAGTCTGAAGGCAAAGCTGTGCGTAGGGCCGAAGGCCCGGAGCCTCACATGAGACGGGAAGTCGGAGCCTAAACACGACCCAATTGTAAAAGTGTCCAGTGAACCTAAAGGCTGGGCTGCTCTAGCGTAATCGACTCACTTATCAAGGTTTTGGTAACAAGTTGGAAGTCAATTTAAAATCGAAAGAACAACTTTTAAGTCATTCATTTTATCATAAAATTCTCGAACTAAGATCCAAACGAAAAACATTTAAACTTTAAGCTGGTCCCTTTGCTAACCATTAACATAGTCTTGAATACTTATAATACATTCTAATTTATTTTAAATTTGATATAACCAATGAATATAAGAGCTGGGAGAGAGACCAGGTTAAGAGAATAATAAAATTAAAATTACTGGAATAATTTGCAGCAAAGTCAATCTGCGCTGGGCTAACTCAAAAACTGTAACCCTTATATTATTATTGTTCCATTTTCACAGAGAAGACGAGAACCCAGCATCAAGTTATATTTGATGAAAACTACACTGCGAGTAGGTTTATTTTAATCCATTAATAACCACTTTAAGCGTCATTTGCGAGCGAGTTGCTATACAATAAATACACAATTTATTACTTCGGAGGTTTAAGCAGACATTTTTCTCCACTGAAACTAATACTACTAAGTACTAGTGATATTAGTAGTAAGTGTGTAGTAATAGTATTGTAATATATATACCGAAATTTCTATTTGTACTTTGCCAGATGCCGTAGTTTTTGTGCTTGAATAATTAAAATATTAATTGTACTCACACATTTAAATATCTTCATTATGATACACACAGACCTACAGAAAAAGTAAATAGAATTCCAAAGTCCCCGCCAGCCACGTTGATACAATAAGATCTGAACAAAACTTCGAAATTGTAATAATACCAAGAATTCAATAAGACAGAAATCCCCGACTTGGAAATAATTTACAACGGCCTGTCGAAAAGTTTTCGCGGTAATTAGAAAACCTTCAGGGGTGGGAAAAATCAGGTTTGATTTGCAATCTAATAATGTTCAGTTATTTACGCGGCGGATGGCAATAAGTTCTTGTTTTCGATGAAATGTGGCCCCGGGTCCGACTTTGGTGAGATCGAAGGGACAGGCGAAGTGCGTATACTCGAACTCACATTTCTTCTAATAGGCATAGCAACAAGCACTTTCAAATCGTTAGTAATAAATATTATATTAAGCTGATTCTTATTCAGAACAATTATTAATGCAATTAAACATCTTTTAAAAAAAATTCATAATTTTGCTGCACCTGTCTGTAACCAATTTTTCTGTAACCTAGTCTTTTACATGAAAAATTAGGTAAGTAAAGATTTTTTTTAATTTTTAAGCAAGTTTTAGAGGTTGTTATACAAACAAGTTTGAACCACTTTGTATGGCAGTATCTGTAAAACTACTCTATTAAAATACTACTTTAGGTAATACCGCGGCTAAGTTCCTTTATAAAAACCGCGAAATTTGAAATCAAATGTATGAGTGTATGTGTAAATGTATTAATGTCAATTTAAAAGTAAGTTAGGTACCTACCATAAAATAATAACACTGTCATTATTACAAAACAATACAAAAACCACTTGAGAGTTTAAAATATAATCAACACAGACATAAAATAAATGCAAAGTATTTACATTCTTAAAATTTACTCGAGAAAAAAACATCTTATTGTATTTCTTTTATGCAATGAATGAGTACAAATCGGGCCTAACAAACCATCCGGATAACACCTTCATCATTTGATTCGTTTCACGTATTTGCGTATACGCTAAAAGCTATTTTAAATTGTTTAAAAACGTTAAAAGTGTATTCACACGCAAACTTGTGATTTATAACTTCAAAGTGCCATCAAAAAGACATAACAAGCGCAAAAGCCCGCTTACTCCCATCTTTTGACACAAAGTGTTGTGAGGGCAAATTTATTCATAGAATTCAATCCACTCCAGGTGTGCCTTGACCCTTAACAGCGAATAAGCGGCCTTTATCATGAAAGACTTCTTTATTTTATTTAAAGTCAATACCTTACGTTTCACAAATATATCTATCGTCTGAATCTAAAAACAATCTAGATAATATTTCTTTAAGACTGTATTTTTTATTTTTCCACTCAACACTTAAGCAAAAAGTCATGTATTTTTTGGAGTTCTATTTGATTATTTTACCAGCCAGTAATAGCAATATTTTTCTTAGGTAGTTCAAATGATGAAAGAACGTTAAGTTTATACATCTAGACGTTTTCACATTTCAACAAATATATTGTTATTTAAGTTTCTTTAAATTGAAACAATTGGGTAAATTGCCGATGCAAACTTAACGTTCAAAAACAAATAGAAACAAGACCAAAGTCTTAGCAGTTAGACTTAAAGCGTTCGAAATAAAAAAACAAACATACTTTTTTTCCCAATAACAAACTTTGTGCATTTTCTCGTAATCGCCGTTTAAACTACTTTCTAAAGCGATCCAGAGATCTCCCAAATTGAAAAATAACTAAGCGTCCCAGCGATAAATTCGCTCCAAAAAGTTTGCGAGCGTTTTAAACTAAATATTGGAGTTTAAAGTTAGTCGTAGCGGAGTGTGGATTAATGTGACAATATTTTGTCGTATATTAAAGGTCTGCCTTATTTTGTTTTTGCCTGACTAGTATACATACTCTATTAAAACAGTTAGATATTATATTCCGTTTCTGATTATAATTTGAATATCAATTTAAAGTGAGTAAATAGCTGGATACTCTTTCCATTGAGTATTAAGTAACTATTTACCACCATTAGAGTAAGTATATTTTTATTAAGAAGAGGTAGTCTAATATTACTATACGAGTGCCATAACCTCCTGGAACCTGGAGGTATCGATTCTGGCAAAACTGATATTTTTTTCATAAAATCGATTAAGTATGTAACCCATAATGTCGGAAAATTTGTAAAAAAAATCATGGCCTTTTCCCCTCGATTTTTCCTTATGTTCTCAGGCGAGTACATGGGGACTTTGTCCTCACTCGAGGTACCAGTATCACATAAACAAAAAACTACAATAATCAAATTAACTTGCATGTAAGCTTACAAAAATTTCTTATTTGAACTTATTACTTATAGTACTAGCATTAATTAATTCAGTCTCAAATAAACCGAAATCCTATACCTAATAAATCAACCTATTTTGCATAGATAAACTTATAAAAAAAAATATTTGTACTTAACACAGGCTAACAAATGAAAGTCAGTAAACAATAAACTCTTCTGAAATAAACTATTGTACGAGTACAAATGTAACAATGGTACGTAAGTTGCATATTAAGTTAATTACCTTACTGTAATCTACTAACTAGAAATCACAGTTACAATTTTGTCTTAAGTCTGACATTTCTTAGGTCATTTTTATCCTACCATATAGTTTAGTTTTTAATTCAGTAACTTAAATCTTGATTCTTACATTAGATAATTTTTATCTTACTTTTAATATTAGTTTTTAGTTCAGTCGTTACGAAAATCAGTCAGTAAATCAGTAAATATTTTAAAAGTGACACAAATCTCTTCTCAAAAATAATCATCTTAATTAACAAAATAAAATAATAATCTCAAATTCTTTTATATTGTTAAGTAATTAAGCTGATTATTTTTCAGAACAGATTTGGCAATATTCTTGTTGTGATGTGTACATGTGTCTAACTATTCAGAGAAACTGTTTCTCTTGTCCTTCTGCTGTCGAAGAACCTACATTTGGTGGTGGAAAAGATGGGAACATCTTCGTTTTTAAAATCGTATGACAAATTTGGACTAATTCTCAGTCCTTTAAGCCTGAAAATCGGTAATATAACATTGTTTACCTTCATGTGAAATCAAAAAAACTTACAGTATTGAGACCGGTTGTACTCGTACGAGAACATAAATTACTTGTTTAAGTCCACGCGTACTCGCACGAGTACATAAACTTCAGAGCTATATAAAGCTAAAGTTTTTTAATTTTACCGAGGAAATCTACTTACTAACATATGAAATACATCATATATTTACTAATGAAAACCAAACAAAAATATATAATTAGACATTCATTGGGATACATTTGGATTTACTTACCGCGGGGCATGGTGTGGCCGGTAGTGTCAGATGTCTAAGCCGTACTGATCGCTGATTGGCCATCTGTGACTCGGTGTTTATTTTATTAGGTTGACAGTTTCGTTCGGAAACGTTCTATGTGTGCAAACTTGGTAAGCAGGCTTGACATTTGACAGGAGATTTTTTAAAATCTTATGTCCTCAAGTGAGGACCAGGGGATCCAGGAGGATAATTTTTCAATGAGAAGGATTTGGTGATTAAATTTGCAGCCAACGGGTGAGTCTCAGTAGCAAAGTTGGTAGAATGGCAGACTGGTGTCGCCAATTCGAGTCTAGGAGTTAACGTACTTCTTACATTACGAGTAAAGTTTAAAAGGTGTCGAATTAAAAAAAATCTAAAAGGTATGGCAATTGAGTTAGAAACAAGATTAGACAAGATTTCTCAAACAAGATTTAGGTACCGAAAATGACTCGTAAAAATTTGTAACCGGCCAGTCTTATCACTGACTAGTTTAACAATACCTACTAATAATAGACATAAGTTACATATTTATTGTAAACAATTCCTTTATTGTTAAGTACCTATGTGATTTAACGCGACGCGCCAACAAACTGGTCACTCCAGTTTGGCGCAATATTGTAACTCCCGAAACCTGTAATTGTTTTACATGAATAAATAATTTAATAATAATATAACTGACCGAGAAACTGCTATACGAGTCGTTCTTACAGCACTTTTGTGCGGCCATTTTTTTGGTCTGATTGTGTATCCCATTCTTTACTACATATCGTTGGGTATGGCCGATCAATTTTAATCACACCATCCAGGAACGGGTAAAAATACCAGCAGCAGGTATTTCTTTTCGTTCGAGTCATTCGAATCCGATCAAAGCTGATGGCCGAATCGTGTCGCAGTTATAAATATCAGGTTTAATCCCCAATTACTGGCCTTAACAGGCTGACAGCAGGAATTGAATACGAAAAGATCAGAAAAAGTATGAACTTAATGCAATATCTATTGTTTTACGGTTTTTATACATTATTATATTTATTATAAACGAAACAGGACGTAATCGCGTATACAAATTTGAAAATGACTTCCGAAATTTAGAGGAAGATATTCCGAATGGAGACTGGTTTGACGTCAACCACTTCTAGTCCCATTTTGTATGTATCAATACAATATTTGAGGTACTGCCATTCCATCGCTTATACCAAAACAAAGCCAATGAAAACTTAAAATATTTGTCATATTTTATCCAACATTACACCTTGTCGCATAGTGACAAGCAAGAACAATATTTCACAGAGACGTATACGTCCTACGACCAAATCTTACTACAATACGTCCTCACGTCTGGCGAGGCAATTTATCTGGGTTTTATTTTCGCGGGATTCCGCGATAATATTTCACGACCCTCCAGGTGTTTTGACCAGGTACTAGCATAGATATATCATAAAAAGAAAAATGTGAACTTTATTTGAATACGTAGGTACTTAGTATATTTGAGAAGTACAATATCACAAGAAAAGGCTCACACACGATTGACACGATGTTACAAAAAACCCGCCAAGTGCGAGTCGGACATCGCATAGCAGTATGTAACAAAAAGAAAAATTGGATTGAGGGTCAAATTTTTTTACGCAAAAATATGTATTTTTTGTTATGGAACAATAAATAAACGCTCTTCGGACTTTTTCCTTTATTTATCTTATGCTGTAAAACCTAACTTTTTGCCTTTTTTTCATGATTGTAGGTTTTATTTATCTGGGTTTTATTTTCGCGGGATTTCGCGATAATATTTCACGACCCTCCAGGTGTTTTGACCAGGTACTAGCATAGATATATCATAAAAAGAAAAATGTGAACTTTATTTGAATACGTAGGTACTTAGTATATTTGAGAAGTACAATATCACAAGAAAAGGCTCACACACGATTGACACGATGTTACAAAAAACCCGCCAAGTGCGAGTCGGACATCGCATAGCAGTATGTAACAAGAGGAAAAATTGGATTGAGGGTCAAATTTTTTTACGCAAAAATATGTATTTTTTGTTATGGAACAATAAATAAACGCTCTTTGGACTTTTTCCTTTACTTGTCTTATGCTGTAAAACCTACCTTTTTGCCTTTTTTTCATGATTCTAGGTCCATGTGAAGTACCCTATGGCTCCAAATGGTGGACACACAGTGCTGCTCGCCAGTTCTGTTATACTTGAACTTGGCTTGACACACTACCGCGTGTCTAGATGGGCTTTGGAAGTTTGTAAGCGAAATTATTTTTGTAATGGAACAATAAATTAATGAATTTCGGACTTTTTTCTTTACTTATGCTGTAAGACCTTCCTTTTTGCCAAATTTCATGATTCTGGGTGTATGGAAAGTACTCTATAGGTTTTGGGCCTCCTGCGAAGTGTTAGGAAATGGGTATGATTTTAATCGATCACCAAATAAATGCGAAGTCGATGACCTGTAAATAGCCTAAATGGATAATGATCCGTTAAATAATGGTATCGTACTTAAATTAAAAAATGAATTTATTTTGCAAAAACGGCAGAATTGATCCGGATATGATGCACCGGTAGATAATCGTCTGAAAACGTAATTATATGTAGACATTATTCCACGATGTAATTCCCTGAGAAAGTGAAAATTAAACATTAAAGAGCTACTCAGTAAGTAGTAAATTTAAACCTTCGTGAGACATACAATTACTATAAAATATAACGGTTTCAATCAAGATAAAGATGGAGACCTAGGCCCTCCAAAACATATCGCGCGTAGTAACTAAATAGACGTGGGTGAAACCGTTATATTTTGTAGAGCTAATAGTAAGCAGTAAAATAAACCAGAGTGCTGCTCCAGTTGCAGGTAACTAGCTACCAGTACCTGTAAATTCTTCGTAAGAGCAAGTTAACTCGTTTCTTTCACTGAATAATAAATACCTCGTGAACTTAGTAGTAGGTAGGCCACACGGGTACTTTTAAATCTAAGTTTTCCTTTGACTTTTTAAGAAAATGCTCAAGGCAGTTCACATATTCTGTAAAGGAGTTTTGAGAGGCGTAAAACGATTTTAAAAGTATGATACAAAAATAATTTCAACTTGTATAATTTGTGTATGTCTCACTCGCACTAACAGAATAGTCTCAATTAATAATTTTAAACAAAAAAGAACCGACTTCACTAAGCATCTACCTTTCCAACACCAAATGCTCGATCTGCTGTAAAAAATACTCAAATCACCATAGGTGTGCCTATAATGGTTGAAGAGTTCCCTCGATTTCTCCAGGATCCCATCATCAGATCCTGACATGGTTACAATGGGACCAACTGTGAAGTATACGCTTTCAAAAAAAAAAAAGAATTTTCCAAATCGGTCCAGCCGTCTTCGAATAATCGGTGAACATACATAAAAAAAAAATAGCAAAAACAAAGATCCCGACGAATTGATAACCTCCTCCTTCGAAATCTTGAAGTCGGTTGAAAACTATAGTATTACATCTTTTTTACCGCTATTTTATTATGGCGTTAAATTTGTAATGTAAATGTAAAAACTCTTTATTGTACAAAAACCAGTCAAAAACAATACAATAATAGGAAAAAGTAAGTACAAACTTGATACGTAAGTACAAATTTGATAGTTAAAGCATATCTAATTAAGTATTTAACTTAGATACGGCATATTGGTTATGGAGAAGAAGTAAATCGAACAGGACGACGCATAAGGAAAAATTTAAAACGTACAATTCATTATTTAAGTCTTGTATACTAAATGCGCAACGAATTCTTAACAACAAATACATTGAAAATAATAAAAATAAATGCAAAGCCACCTGGAACACAATTTCAACAACTGTACCAAATGACTATTGCAAAAATGACATTGATATCTTAAATTACCAAAATAAATCATACTCTGACCCTAATGTCATATGCAACTTCCTAAATGAATATCTTATTACTATGACAAACAGCAACAAAAAGACTTTACCTCGGAATACACTAAACAGTTCAGTATCAAATCCTAAATCGATCTTTCTAAAACCTACCGAAACTTGAAATTTACAGAATAATTATGTCATTAAATAACACCAAAACATCCGGCCTTGATGATATAACAACAACGGTTCTCAAAATGTGTGCTCCTACTATCTGCAGTCCTCTCTCACATATTGTAAACTTATCCTTCACTGATGGAGTGTTTCCTGCAGAACTAAAGCCCTCTATAGTTAAGCCTATCTTCAAAACAGGTAGCAGATCAGAGCCAAATAATTATAGACCCATAACCAAAATTCCGGTTGTTTCTAAGGTCTTCGAAAGAGCTGTACACCACAGGCTAAACGACTTTCTGTACAAACATGACATATTAACACCTAAACAGTTTGGATTTCGAAAGGGTAAATCGACAACTCTAGCCTGCTTCAATTTAATAAAAACTGTATCAGAAAGCTTAAACCAAGAAACTTCTATAATAGCAATTTTTTTGGACTTGAGCAAAGCCTTTGATTTCATTGACAATGAAATACTTCTGAAGAAACTTGAATTATATGGAATTAGAGGTAAAGCACATAATTGGATCGAAAGTTACTTAAGTCATAGAACGCAGTGTATAGAAATTGAAAAAATCGTCAGGAAACATAAAAACAATTTATGCAAAGAAAAATTTCGATCAGGGTAGTATTCTTGGTCCTTTGCTCTTTCTTATTGCCATAAATGATTTGCCAATGTCTATTAAACAAGACTGCATTCTTTTCGCCGACGATACCACCCTTGTCATAAGAGATGATAATGACATGAGGTTGAATCCAGTGTTAACAGTACGTTATCTGACGCAATCGACTGGTTAGATAGCAATAAACTAGCAATAAACTAAAAATAAACATAGCCAAAACAAAAGCTATGACATTTGTTTCCTATAAGGCTAAACCACTGCCTTTTCAAATTAAACACGACAAGTCGTATATAGAGTCAGTTGACAATGTAACATTTCTAGGCCTACAGATTGACAAAAATTTAAATTGGAAACTGCACGTAGACCACGTATGTAAAAAAATAGTAAGGTTTGTCTATGCTCTAAAAAGACTGAGACAAACAGTATCAGTAAATGCAGCTCTTACTGCGTATCACGGATACGTCACTGCTGTCCTAAACTATGGACTATTACTGTGGGGAAATTCCGTAGACATACAGAGAGTATTTTTAATACAGAAAAGGTGTGTCCGTGCCTTAGATAATGCATGGTTTCTTGAAAACTGTACACCTATATTCAAAAAGTTTAATTTGCTCCCGCTACCATGTATGTATATAAAAGATGCTTGTCTCCATGTTAGAGAAAACCCTGAACTTTTCGCTCGACGTACGGAGACCAGCACAAGACATGTGAGGGCTCAATACAGAAACCTATTATATAGGCCTCGTTGCAACTCCTCAATCTATGAAAATAATTGTTTTAATATGTGTATAGACCTGTATAATCAACTACCTGAAACAATAAAACTCCAGAACAGCCACTGCTTCAAACTTAAATTAACAAAATGGCTACAAGAAAAGTGCTTTTACAGTATCAAAGAATATCTGAATTATAATTAAAATTCGAATTTGTAATTAATTGTTTATTATTGTAACTATAGGTGTAATTTGATTTGACTAAGATATCTAAACATGTGACATAATAAATTTAAGAGAATGTAAATATGTAAATAGTATATGTACTCGATTATATAGATTGTATAAATAAAAATTTGTACACTTGTATGCAGGTTGAATACGCTTGACCTACTGACTAGTTTAAGATCCTGTAACCGTATTCTGACAAATAAAATATTTGATTGATTGATTGATTGATCATTTTCTACTTGAATACCGGATTAAAAATATAAAAACATTTCAAATCTTCTACAGTGAAAAGCTATAAAACAGAAATAGCTAGGGCTCTGATAATAATTATTATAGTTTTTTTTTTCAGTATAAAATTCTTCAAATAGGAGTGTATAGATTCAGCATAACGGGTAAGCAACGCGCATATGATAAAGCTACAGTAATGCTTAGCATCAGGCGGTTTGTATTCTTCTTTATCACCATCGTGGTATAAAACAAATACTGCTGATTTTGGGTAAAACTTTTAATATCTGATGTTTTTTTTCTGTGGGGATATCCAAAGGAACGTGTCAATTCTAACAAACCGATTATTATTAAACAGTTAAAACAGAAGTGTTAGATACACTCACTGGAATAACACCAAAATGTGATAAAAATAAGTAGGTACTCATTTTTGGCATGTTGCTTTGCTAGAGGCACCTAAGCGACTATTGATATTAGGCCACAGATCTTACTAGATCTGTGACCTAATAAGATATAGTAAGATAGATTGACAACGATCAAAAGTGCGACGAAAACTGAAATGCAAGAGTGTGCGTAAATTGTCGATGTGAGCGTAATAAATAGTGATGCCAAATACAACAGGTCAATTATTTATTGATATTTGACTTTCTTATCGATAAGTTGCAACGTTAAATTTATATTCAAGTTTTACATTAAAGGGAATATTAAAATTCTATGAAAGTAAAATATATTTAGCTAAAAAAACTCGGTAGCGGTCATTAGCGGCACATTAAAAAAATACCTCAGGTTAATTTCATCAATACACGCTTTTTTATTTTTATGGCTGTGATATTGGAACAGACTGACATGACAAAGCTATAAGGATTCCATTTTTGCCATTTTGACTACGGAACCCTAAAAAAGGATATCAATCATTTCTTACAATTTTTTTTTTTTATACCATGACGGTGGCAAACAAGCATACGGCCCGCCTGATGGTAAGCAGCTACCGTAACCTATGGACGCCTGCAACTGCAAAGGAGTCACATGCGCGTTGCCAACCCTTTACAAAAAGGAGGATTCACTGTGTTGACGACTAAAGGAACAAGAAGGTCCCTCATCGTCAACACTTGGTCCTCTTTGAGCTCTTTGGCAACCTTACTCACCAGCAGGAACACAACACTATGAGTAGGGTCTAGTGCTATTTGGCTGTGGTTTTCTGTAAGGTGGTGGTACTTCCCCAGTCGGGCTCTGCTCCAGATTTGAGCGATGACATTCGCTGAACGTGCCCTACCACACTTAGCGAGATGCCATTCGCAGTGCCCATACCTCTCTTTTTAAACAAATAAGTAAATGTAATAAATAATCCCCTAAAATCGGGTATTACAGTTTTAATTTACTACTTATCGTTTGTCCGAAAAGAGAATCGTCGTGTTTTATATGAGAGCTCCTACATTTTACGACACTTCTCTTTCCGGACAGGCTCTATCATGCAAGATTCAAAACGGTTACAAAGACAATAAGAACACAATTTAACATTCATACGTATAATGACATAATGTTAATACAAGATTTATTTATCTATTATAATTCTTCCGAAGCTATAATTAAAATTTTCTTATCGAACAGTTATCGATATATGTCCCTACGATATTTTGTCAAACCCTAGCGTAGAATAACAATTTCGATTTTTACACAAAATAATCTTTAATATTAACTATTATGATAAAATATTCACATGCAGTAAAATAATCATTAATATTTAATGGTATCAGACGGTTACTTACATGATTTATTTGGCTTATTTGTTAAAATATGGTTTTAAAACATCGATTGGAATATAATATTTACCTGTGAAACGAGTGATTACCTAGGTTTTTCCTTTGAGTAGTTGTGTAATCCAGGACATCACACGACACCATTCTTATTATTTTTTCATTTTAAGTGATTTAACACCGGATTATATTATACTAGCTTTTGCCCGCGGCTTCGCTCGCGTTAAATTCGGGGTAACGCGGTTCCCCTTTGCCCTCCGTAATGCTCCATACAAACTTCCACCCCCCATTTTAGGGAAGTGGGGGGTTAGAAAGAGACAAAAAGTAGCCTATGTCACTCTCCATCCCTTCAACTATATCCACTTAAAAAATCACGTCAATTTGTCGCCCCGTTTTGCCGTGAAAGACGGACAAACAAACAAACACACACACACACTTTCTCATTTATAATATTAGTATAGATTTTTCACGATTAAATATTAGCTCTCACGACGCGGGTGTTTGAGTGTAAAGAGGGACGTCAAAAGTTGTCGTACTTGGAGAATGATCGTGTATCTCTTTCGCACTCGTGGAATGTTCATATACGTGTTGGTTTCTCTTTTGCGCACTTCATTTGTCTTTAGCGTAAGCGCCATTTCAGGTCTGTGTATTAGGCAGACATTATCCATGTACATTTGCCAACCATTAAACATTAAATAAATATTATGGGACAATCTTACACAAATCAAATCAACCTAGTCCCACAGTAAGCTCAATAAGGCTTGTGTTGTGGATACTAGGCGACGATATATATAATAGATATATACATATAAATACTTAAATACATAGAAAACATCCATACTTCAGGAACAAATATCAGTGATAAACACACAAATAAATGCCCTGACCAGTATTCGAACTCATTGAAAATTTTAAGTTTTAAAGGACCATTAAAAATTTATTTTGTAAAATATTTGATAATTTTGAATTTGCATAACGTACTCGTAAAATATTCGAAATAAAGTGTATGATTCTTAATTTCCAACCTGTACATAATATTTTTCTTCCCGACGCATTAGAAACACTATCCGAATTTTATCTAGGTACCGATTTAGCTTAGAAATCAGCTATCAATTTTTCAAACTTTGGCACATTGGCCAATATTTCCCTGACAGTTATTCCCTCACCCCTTTCTCCTGCCTTAATAATGACCCAATACGCAATTTCCCGCTATTTCAAAAAAGTTCTAATTGGAATCAAAGTTATCAGTTCAGTTAGCTAAATAAAATGTTATACGACAAACGTCATGCGCAGTTAAACTAAAATAAATGTATTGTCATAGCTTGTACATGTCTTCAATACACCCGAGATATTGTGGGGTCATTTTCCAGAGTTAATACGATTTCCATACTTTTACCGTTCACTGGCAGAGCTGCCCAAATTAATTATAGTCGAGGGACGAACAGATTCACATCATACTCGCATCATATTAAAATCGGAATACGTTTCTCTAAAATACGTTACTCGGCAAAATGTACGTCGCCCTGTGTGTGATGAAATCTGTTCCGGTTGAAAACATGTTCAGGTTTCCTGTAAATTTCTTTGCATTTGCAATGAGTTTACCAACTTGAAAGTTAGATGCTGGGAATATCATCGTAACTGATCATTTGTAAATCTAGAAGGTTCTCAATTTACTTCTGTGTTTTCCTGTGTGTTTCCCCATTTCCGATGCATCATTTTTAGGATTCCGTAGCCAAAATGGCAAAAACGGAAGCCTATTATAGTTTCGTCATGTCCGTCTGTCCGTCCGTCCGTCCGTATGTCACAGGCATTTTACTCGGAAAGTATAAGACGTATCTTGATACAATTTTGACATAAGGTGTAGTTTGTATGCGGCTATTTAGTTATGTCATGTAGTTAAATTGCAGAAAAAATATTTTTAGAGAAGGCAGTATACACGTAACTAAATTTCAATTTTTTTTCCCAAATATCCAAGCATATAGCAAGCATATAGTATATAGCAAGGTCCAGGCTGCCGGTGGTCAGGGCCGCAGAGAGAGGAACCTTCGGACTATGCGCGCCGTGTCCAGGATAACCGCCTTCTGGATCTGACCCTTGATCCAACCACAACCCCGTAACGAAAGTCTCTCTAGGTGTTGGTCGAGATTCTTCGCTATGAGACCGTTCGCAGAAACAACTATCGGCACAATGATCGCCGAATCAACCTCCCACATGGCGGTTACCTCGTGAGCCAAGTCTAGGTACTTGCTGGACTTGTCCTTCTCGGCCTTCACGAGGTTCTCGTCACATGGGACGGTGATGTCGACGAGCATGGCCCGGCGTTGCGGTCGATCTATTACCACGATATCAGGCTTATTGGCTACAATAGTCCTGTCCGTGATAATAGATCAATCATTTTCGAGAACTGGTGCAGGTGTGTACTTGTAGTACGGCACTTCGTGGTCCTCAAGACCGTATAGGAGAGCAAGCTGCTGGTGTATAATCCTGGCTACGAGGTTATGTCTGTGCAAGTACTCGCCGTTAGCAAGATGAGAACAACCGGAGATGATATGCCTGAGTGACTCTCCGGGACGGCGGCATGCCCGACAAATGTCGACCGTACCGTCCTTCAAAATATATCTACGGTAGTTATTCGTCAAGATAACTTCGTCCGCAATTGCACAGGCAAAACCTTCGGTTTCTCCAAAGAGGTCCCCGAATCGTAACCAGTTCACCGACGCGAGCAGGCCTACGTCGGGTCCCGTGAGGGCCCTGTAGAACCGCCCGTGTAGCTCCTTGCTCTTCCATACCGCCCTGCGATCCTCGGTGCTTAGCACCACAGGTTTGCGCCAGTTCTCGTTTGGCAAGGAGAGCGGCGTGAGACCCTTATCTACTGCCACCACATCACGATGCATCTCACACTCGTTGTTAAGGAAATAATTCCTGAGATTGTACACCTCACGGTTGTGGACGTTTTTGGCGTTTAAAAAGCCCCGACCTCCACACTTCCGTGGGATGTACAATCTCATAACAGACGAGCGTGGGTGAAGCATACGGTGTGTGGTGAGCAATAGACGGACTCTCCGATCCAGGGCATCCAGCTCGGTCTGTGTCCACCTTAGTATGCCAAAGGAGTATGTGAGTAGGGGCATTACCCAGGCATTGAAGGCGCGCACCTTGTTGCCACCTGACAGAAGACTATTAAGTACTTTTGTCAGCCGACCGAAGAAGCGCTCCTTCAACGCCTCTTTAATACCCACATCCTCAATGCCCAAAGACTGTGACATACCAAGGTATTTGTAGGTTTCTGATTCAGAGATAGATCTGAACGTCATTGTCTCAGAAAGCTGTAGATTTGTTGAATTTACTACTTTCCCCCGCTGTACATGCATAACCGCACATTTATCAACACCAAACTCCATCTTGATGGAACTACTGAACACTTCAGTGGTCTTCAGTAGTTCCAACAAGTCTCGGTTATTTGGTGCAAATAATTTGAGATCGTCCATGTACAGAAGGTGAGATATGACTTCACCCTCTCTCCGAAGCCGGCAACCTAGCCCCGAATCCTTCAGCAGATTGCTGAGCGGATTTAGAGCTAGGCAGAACCACAGGGGAATCAGACTGTCGCCCTGAAATATTCCTCGCTCGATCCTTATAAAGTCCTGCGGGCCAGGGGGGTCCCCGCCTCCTGGTTGACGAAGGACTGTGGTCCACTGCCTCATACACGCGCCAAGGAAGGATCTTAAAGCTGCATCAATTTTATACAGCTCCAAGATCCTCTGCAGCCATGAATGAGGCATCGAATCATAGGCCTTCTTGTAGTCAATCCAAGCGGCCGAGAGGGCCCCCCTGTTCCGCCGGACTCGTTGGCAAATGGTCATGTCTATGAGGAGGAGCTCTTTAGTACCACGGGACCCAACCCTACATCCATTTTGAGCGGAGACCAAAATGTTGTTTGCGACCATGTGCGCGTTTATTTTTGCTCTCAAAATGGATGTAAGAAGCTTGTAGAGCGTAGGCAAGCACGTGATGGGTCGGTAGTTCTTCGCTTCCGTGGTACTACCGGACTTATAGAGCAGGAAGGTTACACCAGTTGTTAAGTAAGGCGGGAAGGAGCCAAGTTCAAGGGCTTGTTGAAATTGTGTTGCCAGCCGCGAGTGCGAGCATCGAAACCATTTTAGCCAGAAGTTGTGCAACCCATCCGGGCCAGGACTTTTCCAGTTCTGGGCCGTACGGATTGCACAACTTACGTCGTCGGGGCTGATGGTGATAGCCCCCATTGGTTCGATGGACTCGCACCCACGTTCAACAACACTCATCCACTCGCCCTCCGTGTGTTCAACGGGCGCCGACCAGATGCTACGCCAGAAATCAGTCATGGCAGTAGCATCCGGCAGTCGCATGTCGGACACACGGGGGTCAGTTTCCTCCCACCTTCGGTATACCTTCCTTTGGTCACTTTGGAAAAGACGATTCTGCTTGAATCGGTCCACACGCTCTCTGTAACGGCGAATACGGCTTGCCCATGCATAAACTTTCTGATTCAGAAAGTCGATGCGCTCTATGACATTGGCCATGTAGTCGCGGGGCTCGATATCCGTCCCCGCGAACGCCTGGTGCACAAAGCGCATTACTCGGGGGCGGTTATTGCCCCCCCTGAAGCAGATTAGCTTTGCAATGAGAGTCCTAAATGAGTTGATACGACGCTCGATCCGCACCTGCCATGCGGGGACACCCCCGGCGGTCCTAGGTGCACGTTCAGCGTCCGAAAACTTGACTCGAGCAACACGGCACGCCGCGATGGCCCCGCAGTACATGATCGAGTGCGTATCATCTGTCTTTACTAGTCCGCAGGAATGGATCTAGCAAATCATTTAGGGCTCCCATTAGCGCTAGATTGCGTCTATTCATAGGCAAGCGTGGTAATCGTGGCCTAGGGATATTTGTGGAGCGATACTGCGTAATTACCTCTTCCAAAGTCCTCCTCAGTTGCTCATTGGCTGTACTACTCACACTCTGATTCGCGATCTCCTCCTCATCGACACTGGGATCAACCCGCGGCGCCCCCGATGCCAGGTCGGGTGCGGGCATCGGATCCGGCGACGTGGCGGGCGGATCCCGCGTCGAGATGGAGGCCGCGTGAGCAGAGAGAGCCTCCAGGCGGAGCCGATCAAGTGTCGAGTCATCCAACCGTTTATCTCGCTGGATGACTCGGACCTGATCCGATAGTCGTTGCGCAGTCACGTTGATGGTTGGTTCAAGGAGCTGAAACAGAGGAAGTATCCGGTCACGATACGCGCACAGATTAGTTCCCCCCTCTGTAGCCCCATAATAGGCGCGCATGACATTCTCATTAATGGATGAAGTCCATTGCATGCGACGCACTATACCACCGGCAGCGGGGGCCCTGGGCGGGGCAGGATGTCCCGCAAGCCCCAAGTGTGCCGGCAGCGGTGGCCGTCCCCGTCGCGCAGGTCTTCGTGGCGGCGGCGGCGGCGGCCCGCACTCGTCGCTCGACTCGCTGGTGTCGGGCGCAGTAGCGAACTTATCGCCCGACGACGATGGCGAGGAGACTTACGAGGCGGGCGCGGATGGTGGGCGTGCGTTGGTGGATTCCGCTTTTGTCTGACTTCTCGTTATCATGCTATGCAACCATATACGTGTTTCGCCTAGATCAGGTTTGAGCACAAGCTATCAACGTGCTGTATTTTGTACGTTTGTGATCCGTAATTGCATTTCAACTCGAGTATGTTGGTATTCCACATCTTGGGATTATATTAGGGATCACTTGAAATTAAATTTGACCAAGTTTAGGCAAAATAACACGTATAAAAATATATTTTTAGCAAAATTTGATTACAAGACGTCTGTCATTGTCAGCGGTTATTATTAAGTTAATATTATTATTATTAAGCCATATTATTATATCATTCATTACAGCATTGATGTCATTTTCATAATTTTTCATGTCATTAGATTTTATTATAGTCGTACTATCGTCTGCAAACAAAATTATAGGATGGTCTAAAGCTCTAGGCAAATCGTTTATATATATCAAAAACAACAGAGGGCCTAGTACACTTCCCTGGGGGACACCGCTTTTTACGCATCTTGCGTCTGAGAGGAATACTTGGTCTGTTTTACTTTTAATACATCTTCGTGTTACCTTAGGGTCTTAAAAAATAATATCGAGGTTCATCGAATATTTTCAGAAATAATCACTTCGAAAGTCAAAAAGAATTGTAACTTTAAAACCGTAAGTCCAAAAAATATGAAAAAATTGAGAAGATGCGCCTTATTACATCCTTTCTACGAAAATTGTGTTGAAAATTATCTTTTAAGCCATTTTTTATTTATCTCAAAAAAACTTCTTCCATAGGCATCAGATACGACCCATTGATATTAGTTTGATTCTTATTGCATTGAAGGTACGGAA
Source organism: Pammene aurita (assembly GCA_947086415.1). Classification (NCBI taxonomy): domain Eukaryota; kingdom Metazoa; phylum Arthropoda; class Insecta; order Lepidoptera; family Tortricidae; genus Pammene; species Pammene aurita. The sequence goes on from OX352305.1 coordinate 27,564,027, forward strand.
CCCTCCATTATGCGCGGTCCGACACGCACTTGGCCAGTTTTTTTGTAAAAACACCAACGTAAAGTACCTACGCCAAAATCTAGACGTCTCTGCTTTGTTGCGTCAGAATAATTTTCAAGCAAATTCTGAATCAGACATTGAGGTGTTAGCTGTATTGTATTGCTTAGTTAATGCACTGGGGCCGTATTATAACTTTACAACACGTATAGATACGATCCAACTTCAATACAACTCCAATGCATTAACAACGTTATAAAGGTACGGCGTAAACTTCTGAATTCGAAATATCAGAATTTGCTTGAGAAATATTCCAACGCAACTCCAATACAACTTCAATATTGGTTGATTGTTTGTTGTGTGTTGGAGTTATGTTTGAGATAGGGGGCCGTATTCTAACTTTAAAATACGTATAGACACGATCCAACTTCAATACATAGCAGGGCATTAACAACGCAATACAGCTACGGCATAAACATCTGAATCAGAAATAGCAGAATTTGCTTGAGAAATATTCCAGCGCAACTCCAATACAACTTCAATATTGGTTGAATGTTTGTTGTGTGTTGGAGTTATGTTTGAGATAGGTTGTATTTTTATTGTATTGTAATGTATTTTTAAATTAGAATGCACCTGGAGTTGGAGTAACGTATTTTAAAGTTAGAATACGGTCCAAGCTTATCAAGTTATCGGTAATATAGATAGTGGATAGTTATTAAACTATCAAGAACTACGGGTAGGTATAATATAATTTCTGGACTGACGATGTTTGTACAAAATTTCCTTCCAATAGTTAAGGCAAACACACTAGCCCCATCTATCGAGCCAGAAACGTAGCAAGTTGTCTTTGTCTAAATAACTTAAATAACTTAACTTCCATTCACTAGATGGCGCTCTATCAGCTGATAGCGAAAACAGAAGATCTCATAGGTTTTTTTTACCACAAAGATGGAAAATAAGTATAGGGCCCGCCTGATGATTAGCGGCTATCGTAGCTTATGGACGCCTGCACCTCCAGAGGTGTCACATGCGTGTTGCTGACCCTTTAATATAAAGGAAGATTCACTGTGTTGACGGCTAAAGAGACAAGAGGGTCCTCCGTTGTCAACATATTGCACCTCTGAGCTCTCCCTGGCGACTTTACTCACCGCAATGAGCAGGGTCTAGTGCTATTTAGCTGTGACTTTCTGTAAGGTAAAGGTAAATGAGGTACTTCCGCACTCGGGCTCTGATATGGAGGATCACAATGTTGTATAGCGATATTGTCAGTCCAGGTATAATATGTTCCTTGGTACCTATGAACTTCTCAATAATCTCTCATTTAAGTCTTATAACAGTATCTTCAGAGAACTTATTTCATTACATCAGACTTTAAGCTCGACTTTTATGGGACATTTCAAACTTTCATTCAAACAGGGAGAAAGTTGTACGTCGATTCTTTATTCATTATGATAGAGTTTGAGCTTTTAAAAGCTTTTAGTTGGGTATTGGGTGAGATTAGTGAATTTGTTATTCTGAATAGGACCAATAAAGCGATTTAGGACCCTCTACTTTACGTATGAATTTTCAAGTAAATTATTTAGCATTTTCCGTTGTTTATCGACAAACATGTAGAACAAATAAAAATTCAGATTGGGAAAAATAAAGATTAACAAAAGATTTTTCCAGAAAAATAATCTTGTGAAACAATTGAACCTAATGCGCGAGATTAATAATGTTAATTCAAGAAATAATAATATTACTTCTTAAAATAATATAGCTGGCTATGCACGCCAGGATAAAAATGCCTTATTTTATTAAAGTTTGAAATAATTAATTAAATCGGGGAGTTTTATGTGTACTTAACTGCTAAACCATTTATGGCTTATTTACAGCAAGGGTTCGGACTAACTTAACTAGCTATGATTTTTTTTTCTAATATTGCATTTACACTTTTTCAAAGCATAGTCGTGATTATTATAATATAAGACAAAAAAATCTAACATCCTTAGTTGATTTTGGGTTGGATAGATCTTATATGTGTTTTGGAATGCTGTTTATGATTTTTGTAACAATGTTAGTTCTCATTCCGTAAACATTTTTAATCGCCGTTAGGACGACTCTAGGTGCATTAGGTACCTATACTTCTTACTTCTTAGCCTACTGTTTCGGTGGTATTCATTGAAATTGTCTATATGTTTGTATACTCTTCTTTAAGAATGGACAAGTTCACAATGTTTGTACGGGAATTACTTTACAATTTTGAAAAAGTTGTGAATAATCATTAGTATCATTACTATTATTTATTTTTACATTTTTGGGGACAATCGGATTGAATATAGTTTTCTGAAGATTACTTATATATTATGTTAGAAAGATTTGTTTTAAACGATCGTCCATAGCTGCTACACCTCATTCAAGACATTCACCTGGGCCCCTATTCGACATTCTAAACTGCAATACGTGTATATCCATGCGAGATCTACTACTTGTGTGACACATGTACCTACTGAAATGTGTTCAAGTAGTATCACTAGTGACTGTCAGTTTTCGGTTGTCGAATAGGGCCCTTTCACATTTTCTTAAAACATCAGATTCTTTTTCTTGTCGCAAATTCCTAAAATTATATCAAATGCTTCTTCTTTGTTCATGCCCAATGAGAAATAAACGTAATTCGATCGTATTTGGCTCATGCATCACCCATATTTCGATAAATTGTCACATAAACGTATTGCAAGCCGGCGCATGCAAAAGCTTGTAAATCCGTCGCCCGTATCTCGGCCAAGACCGTAAATTACAAATTTTATAACCAGTAAAAATGGAGGTGCACGAAGATGGATCACTGGGGAAAATGTAGGTATGGTACAGCTGGTAACAAAAGTGGATAAGCGTGGGTCGTACTTGTAATCTTAGAGAATTCAACCCGGAGTAGCCATATCTGTCATTTTCTATACAATAAAAGTCTGCCAATTTTTGCAGGGGGGGGACGTCAAAATGTGTAAGTAACGTGCAAATAGCCACGTCACTCCATATCTGTGTATGACCACTGGTCATATGTTTTCGGCAGAGGGGAACGCCTGTCAATGGCGACTCCGGTTAGTTGAATTCTCTAAGCTTGTAACCGGTTAAAACACAGAATAAGTAATAGTACAAGTACAGACGATTCTCCTTCCTCAATTTTACATTTAGCTACAGAGATGAAAACTTCATGTGCTCTTAAAAAAATACAATAGGGACAACGTGCTTCATGTATCCATGTTAGTTTGAATAAACACTGGCTGAAATGATAACATGTGACATTTTCAATCAAAAGTACACATCATTATTAGGGGTTCCGTCCATTTGGCATAACTTCCGTGGCCAGAAACGCATCTGGCATAACATATTTGGCATAAATTGTTTTCGAAGAATATTAACATTGCAGAAGTCATCGGTTCGCATACTATACAATTGGCCAAATATTTGCGTATTCGAATTTGAAATGGGCTACTATTATTATGGCCGCTTTTTGATAAGAATAATTTCATTTTGCATATAATTCATGTCTCCGAAACTAATAATTTGCATAATCTGTTTAGCATAATAGGCTTTAGCAGAATGTTTGCATTGCAGAAAACGAATTATGCATAACGTACAGTTAGCAGAACTATTTTCTGCTCGAATTACATATAAATACTACTTAGTAAGTACATAAATACCTATGCATAATTAGGTACTTAGTTTATATATGCATAAGGAAACGTCCACTGTTTCGGCAGGTTAAATATTACTATGCATGATAATATTTTTTAAGCTTTTGAGAGACTTATATTGATTCTTTGGGGAGTAATTTATTGTATAAACTATGTTTTGGTTAAATACAATTTTATATGAATTTATTCGTGAACCTCTTTACTACCTATTTGAGGTATATTTCGTGATAAAAAATTTGCTCAGCTCCTAAGTACGTGAGCTCGTGGACCGTTTCGGTATAAAGTATCCCAGAGTAAATTATGATAATTTGTTGATCTTAAATATTTGACGGGCTTACTTAAATAGTAAAACAAAACAAAGGAAGAAAAGGAAAAGAAAATAAAACAAATGACCCTTTTTATACTGTTTTATTTTCAATTGTTACTTGATTGGGATATTTATTTGAAGCAATAACCATATTATAGGGTTATTTTTTAACAACATATAAAGGTATTGTATATATTAAGTTGTAGCAATATATGTAGCCACTAACCCGAATAGCTGCTCAAAGAGTGGGTTAGGTTAGATTAGAACTGTGACCCTCAAACAACCCAAACGGCTATTAAAAAAGTGGGTTAGGTTAGGTTAGAACTGTGACCCTTAATCCACCCCAATAGCTGCTTAGAGAGTGGGTTAGGTTAGGTTAGAACTGCGACCCTCAAACAACCCAAATAGCTGTTAAAAAGTGGGTTAAGTTAGGTTAGAACTGTGACCCTTAACCAACCCCAAAAGCTGCTTAAAGAGTGGGTTAGGTTAGGTTAGAACTGTGACCCTCAAACAACCCAAATGGCTGTTAAAAAAGTGGGTTAGGTTAGGTTAGAACTGTGGCCCTTAACCAACCGGAACTGATTATCAAAGAGTGGGTTAGGTTAGGTTAGAACTGTGTTTCTCAAACAACCCAAACAGCTCTTAAAAAAGTGGGTTAGGCTAGGTTAGAACTGTGACCCTCAACCGACCCGAAAAACTGCCAAAAAAGTATGTTAGGTTAATAGGTTTGAACCGCAAGCCTTAAGGAACCTACTAAATTTGGTAAATAATACCAGAATATACCCATTTACAACGAGTAGTCATTTACAGCTTCGAACAAAAAAACAGAGCGGCTAAATAAAATAAACTTGCTTGGTGCAGCCCTGTGCCCGAAATTTAAGTTTCGAAAGTGAATATAAATTTGGTTAGTAACTGGGATATTGGTATAAAAACCACGTTCCATATACTAATGTTGTACGGTTGCATTTATTAAATAAATAGACTTTCATTCATACCCACTGATATACATAACAACAGTATGAATGAAAAATAAATTATTCCTCGTGATGATTCGGATCATATTTATCATATGTATAGATTATTCGGTATGTATATATGTATATGCGTATTGCAAGTATGCGAAACATCACTATGCCATAAAATTTTATGCCACTAGTCTTTTATGCTTAAAGTGATTTATGCAATGTTGAATTATTACATTTATTACAAACAAACATATGCGAAATAAAAATGATATCTTGCGTCGATTCGGACATTAACTTTATGCCAAACGTTACTTCGTTCGATGAAAATTATGCGTAGAATTATGCGTCCGCATATGTACGGAACTTGGCTATGCCAATAGAGTTTATGCTAACAGTAGTTTATGCTTAAAGTTGTTATGCAACACAGAATTATTACAAAAAAAGTTATGCCAAAGATAGGGGAACCCATTATTAGTTATCATTAAGACATTAACTGCCATAAAAAATAATTTAGAAATAAACTCCGACAATGATGTACTCGTACCTATGACTTCAACACGTCACATATTCTCAACGCTCATAAGGTGATAAGTTATGTGCCAACCCTTCCCTCATTAGCCATCGCGGTGCGGTAAGCGCATCGGGAAAACCGGCCAAGAGCGTGTCGGGCCACGCTCAGTGTAGGGTTCCGTAGTTTTCCGTCCGTCACAGTAAGTGTCCCCACTTAAGAGTTAATAACACCGCCATGTAGGATATGATATGAGAGTTCCACGTACAGCGACATCTATCGGCAAATTAAGTAAACTATTGCGCGCGAGCTTAAAGTATGGAAGATGATTTTTATGGAATAATTCTTTATTGCGTGGACCGATTTTCACCGTTTTTACTTTATTTGAAAGCACGTCATTTTATTGTAATTTTGTAGAAATTACAGGTACAATAAACACCTGCTTATACGGTTAAATTACAAACTTAGTTCAGAAATTATTTTGTAATTTTTTTTCAAAAACTATTCATCCTATCAAGTTCAAAATAATTTTCCTAGAAAGTTTTTATAAAGTTCTACTTTTGAGATTTTTTTCATATTTTTAAAACTTATGGTTCAAAAGTTAGAGGGGGGGGGGGGACGCATATTTTTTTACTTCTGGAGCGATTATTTCCGAAAATATTTACATTATCGAAAAATTATTTTAGTAAACCCCTATTCATTTTTAAATACCTATCCAACAATATATCACACGTTAGGGTTGAAATGAAAAAAAAAATCACCCCCCACTTTACGTATAGGGGAGGTACCCTAATAAAACATTTTTTTCCACTTTTTATTTTACCACTTTGTTGGCGTGATTGATATACATATTAGTACCAAATTTCAGCTTTCTAGTGCTAACGGTCACTGAGATTATCCGCGGACGGACGGACGGACGGACGGGCAGACATGGCGAAACTATAAGGGTTCCTAGTTGACTACGGAACCCTAAAAACGGGTATAATGGAGAGAGACACAGTAAAACCCCCCGGGTTGAAACTCAATATTTTATGGAAATGTATCGCCAGTTACGATTTCATCGATAGTTTATTTATTTCTGACGCTAATTTGATCGATAATTTATCCCTAGATAAAAATTCAAATTATTTCAAGATATATTTGCACTTGAATTTGCCTCATAAATAAAAAGTGGGCGAATAATTGGTAACTGATGTTACGCTCTTACGTGGATTTACCCAGTTGGTGAAGTCGTCTTGAGGATAGTTTTTTGTTTTTTGTTCATTAACTTTGTTCAGTGCGTAATATTGATAGTTTTTTGTACAGTGACCTATCGAACAGTACCTCTACCACAAGTCAGACAAATAAGCCCAATTCGAGATTCGTTCACGAATTCGTACATTATTTGTATAGAGAATTTGTACAGAGCCTCTAGCGGTCACTTATAGAACTAAAAATGACTGCCATACTATAAGTTAAATAATCCTTTACGCAATTCGCTGACGAAAGTTCGATTGTTTGTTTCGTTTGTGTAGATTTCAATACTTAACAAAGTGACGTTACCTGACAAACGTCAAATGTTTTTTTTTATCCAATTGGACATGCTAAAGCACTAAGCCATACTGCCTCGTTACATCCTTCACACCAACCGAAACAGATTGCATAGGTAAGCCAAAAAGGTTTTACTTCCTAAGTACATTTTATCTGAAGGTAAACCTTCTGTAGACAATATGAGCAGTGAACAATAATAAGCATAGAAACCGTACTAGCTCTGAAAAATTACCCTACTTTTTGTGGGTGTTTAATATGCTTGCTAGGCCGTAAACCAGTAATAATTGTGAGCGTCAGGATGGCGGGTGGACCTCGGGAATTTTATCGAATTGTTAATAAAAGTACCGTACCTTTGGTGTACCTCAGTGTACCTTTAGTAGAAATCAGTGTACCTCTTTCTAAAATGAGATCTTTTCAAAAAAATCATCCTGACGTCAGGATGGCGGGTGGACCTTATTTTGAGCGCAGCTCCTTTTGAGGAGAGGTATGCAGATTGTTTTTAAAGTTATACAGAGTTACACTGAAGGTATACTATAACCACATACATTATATGTGGTTTAATGTATCATTTACCAGGTCCACCCGCCATCCTGACGTCAGAATGGCGGCTGTACCTTTTTTTGAAAAAATCTCGTTTTAGAAAGAGGTACACTGATTTCTACTAAAGGTACACTGAGGTACACCAAAGGTACAGTACTTTTATTAACAATTCGATATAATTTCCGAGGTCCACCCGCTATCCTGACGCTCTTCCGTTGGACATCGTGTCCCAAGCAAAAGTTGAAACAAGTGATAGTTTATATGCTATTACAAATAAAATAAAAATCATCAGCCGGCTGTATAGCACTGAAAAGGCCGTAAACTAGTCACATGAATATATGGTATTTAGGGTATCAGCAGACGGTCTTTTTACCTCAATACAGCCGGCTGACGATTTTCCTGATAGTAAGAGCATCAAATACTGAAGTTTCACGACCCACCAACGGAGCGACAGCTGACCTACGCGAGTCATCACTATACTTCGTCCTTAACCACTTCAAATATTATCATCGCCTGGGACGCCTTGCTGGCTTACGGTTCATGCCATCGGAGCCGGGAAATACAAGCTATGACAGTAATGGCCTGATTCACAATCACCAGTTAAAGCATATCTGTCAGATAAATGTTTGCTGTCCTTGTCTTTTATATGACTGGAGAAAAGGATAGCAATAATTTTAACTGGCAGATAACTTTATCTGGAGATTGTGAAACAGGCCCTAAGCCCTCTTTTTTACCTTATTTAAACGTGCGTGACTTTCAACGCATAAAATGTTATCAACCGACTTTCAAGATTTCGAAGGAGGAGGTTCTCAATTCGTCAGGATCTTTATTTTTACAATTTTTTCATAATGTTCACCGAATGCAGCTTTTTTTAAACAGGGAAATTACGTATTTCGTCATACATATTCAAAGCTAGGAAAAGGGATGAAAACTTACAGTACTTCATAGTGATGAAGTGGTTTTCTTAGGTAATCCTATATCCTACGACGAAATAAGTATATGGATGGATTGCCGTCCATATACTTATTTCGTCGTAGGATATAGGATTACCTAAGAAAACCACATTGATAAAATTTCAAATGTACAAATAACACTACTAGTTTAAAACGTCCTAGAACTACGTCCATATGTAAAGTGTCAGGTGATTCTTAATTTATTTGGTTATTTTGTCAACATAACAGTTCGACTTTTAGTGATCATAGTGGATCATAGGTTTATTTCTTATTTTTTAGGTCTATTGTATAATCACAAAAGGATAAATACCCTTTGGGGATGTTGTCGATTCTCTAAAGTATAGGCAGTGCGCTACTGTTACACATCTCACCTGCGTCGACGCCGACACGTTGGCGAAGTCCTTTATTTACCAGCAAACAAGCCGTAGCGGCGCCCGACATCCGAAATCACTACAAGACTATTAAATATAGTTGTCGTTCGTCTAACTTCTGTTGGTCTCGAGGCAATCGATCCGTGAAGCAAGGGGCACACGGGCAGCCTCACGACCTAACGCACAAGGGAAGCTAAAGATGCTCCAGCAAGCCGCCGGTTTTCATACATAACACAACGCAGGATTGCGGCTTTGCCGCTTCTTGCATAATGATGGTTTTATTTTTATTTATAAGTTACATGTACGAGTAATTGTTAGTAGTACTTATGAGTTTCTAGTATGTGACAATGTTACTTTAAAAGGCTATTTCGCAATAAATAAATCTTTAATATAATTATGTACATTATTGTATCAAAGTGCCCTGTATAAATCTGGATGTTTTTTAAGTCAGCACTATTTTATAGGACTTGAATGCAATAATTCGTAGACTCCGTAACGCAGTTTTTTTTTTTATATACTACGACGGTGGCAAACAAGCATACGGCCCACCTGATGGTAAGCAGTTACCGTAGCCTATGGACGCCTGTAAACCCAGAGGATTCACATGCGCGTTGCCTACCCTTTAGGTACCTATTCACTCCTTTTTTGAAGAACCTCATACTGTAGCCCGCTGGGAAAACCTCGGCAGGGAGTTCATTCCACAGCCGCAGCGTTCGTGGGAGGAAATCCCTTTTGAACCGTACTGTGCGCGACCCTTTGGGCTCCAGGGTGTGAGGATGAACACCCTGCCGGCGGCGAGCGGTGCGGTGATAAAAAGCTGCCGTGGGCATCATATCAAACAGTTCTTCGGAGCAGAACCCATTGTACAAGCGATAGAACACATAAGGAGACAAAGTCTCTCCTTAGTAGTTGTTACTTCTGAATATAAAATAATACACCTTCCTGGGATAAATAGTTTGCCTTGCCGGTGATAAGTTAGCGGCTACAGCCATGTGTAGCAAACAATCATAAATGAATGATGCACAAGGACCTGTAAAATATGTTTCAATATTAATTGTTATTTTTCACAGTTTCATTGTAATTATTATGATTGAAAATCAAAGTGGTTATAACTATCATATCAAATTTCAACTACTTACCATTCATTATAGGTTAGAGTTGGTATTTTTGTGTCGAATTAAAATCAGTTTAATTGAATGTTAATACATAAATCTCACAAATATTCAGCAGTTCTTGAGTCTAGATTTCTTTTCTAAAATTATTATTATTGAAGTGTTGATGTGGATATTTCTATTTCTGATATCGGCTTGAAATTTACCGTTTGGTTTTCCATTTCCAGTTATCATACTATGCAGTCTTCTTAACAAATTATGCTTAATATAAGGCTTTGTCGATATTATTTTATCAACTAATAATATATAAGTATAACACAATAAATACGAATGGTTTTCACTTTCGCCATGTTTTGACATCTCACCCTACAATTTGATAGTGAAAGAGTTTTCTACAGTCGATACGGTATTTTTCGGTGACGTATGTCAAATTAGTGTCTTATGGTAGCATTTTAATAAAACCTATCGATAACAAACTGTACTGACTACATCCGTCTCGTTCTACCTATGAGACGGATGTATGTCAGCATAGAGATTTCAAATTTCTTGCTGTCGATACCGAAGGAAAACTATTCGAAGCCCGTTGATTCGTTAACGACTGCAGAAAGGTTTCAGTACCTCTACCACAAGTCAGACAAATAAGCCCAATTCGGGATTCGATCACGAATCTGTAAATTATTTGTATGGAGAATTTGTGCAGAGCCTCTAGCGGTCACTTATAGAACTAAAAATTACTGCCATACCATGAGTTAAATTATCCTTTACGCAATTCGCTAACGAAAACTCGATTGTTTGTTTCGTTTGTGTAGATTTCAATACTTTACAAAGTGACGTGACGTGACAAACGTCACATCCTTCACACCAACCGAAACAGATTGTATAGGTAAGCCAAAAAGGTTTTACTTCCTAAGTACATTTTATCTAAAGGTTTAGAACTGTAGACAATTATATGAGCAGTGAACAATAATAAGCATAGAAACCGTACTAGCTCTGAAAAATTGCCCTACTTTTTGTGGGTGTTTAATACGCTTGCTAGGCCGTAAACCAGGAATAATTTCCGTTGGTCATCGTATCCCAAGTGGTAAATTTTTAGTGGTTAAGGGCGGTAAATAATCAAGCTTCGTGATGGTCAGCTGCCGTTCCTTGAGTGGGTTGAGGAACGGCAGCCATTTTCTCACATAAAATATATATATAATAAAATTACCATCGCGTCCCAGTTGAAACAGGTGATAGTTTATATGCTATTACAAATAAAATAGAAATCATCAGCCGTCTGTATACCACTGAAAAGACCGTAAACTACTCACATGAATATATGGTATTTAGGGTATCAGCAGACGGTCTTTCTACCTCAATACAGCCGGCTGACGATTTTCCTGATAATAACAGCATCAAATACTGACAGCTGACCTACGCGAGTCATCATTATACTTCGTCCTTAACCACTTCAAAAATTATCATCGCCTGGGACGCCTTGCGATTGGTCATGAAATTTGTTCCTGGCTTACGGTTCATGCCATCGGAGCCGGGAAATACAAGCTATGACAGTAAGCCTTTACCTTATTTAAACGCGCGTGACTTTGAACGCATAAAATGTTATCAACCGACTTCAAGAGTTCGAAGGAGGAGGTTCTCAATTCGTCAGGATCTTTATTTTCACTATTTCTCCATAATGTTCACCGATTGAAACTTTTTTTAAACAGGAAAATTACGTATTTCGTCATACATATTCAAAGCTAGGAAAAAGGGTGAAAACTGTCAGTACTTCATCCATCCATCCATATAATTATTTCGTCGTAGGACATAGGATTACCTAAGAAAACCAAATTGATGAAATTTCAAATGTACAAATAACACTACTAGTTTAAAACGTCCTAGAACTACGTCCATATGTAAAGTGTCAGGTGATTCTTAATTTATTTGGTTATTTTGTCAACATAACAGTTCGACTTTTAGTGATCATAGTGGATCATAGGTTTATTTCTTATTTTTTAGGTCTATTGTATAATCACAAAAGGATAAATACCCTTTGGGGATGTTGTTGATTCTCTAAAGTATAGCAGTGCGCTACTGTTACACATCTCACCTGCGTCGACGCCGACACGTTGGCGAAGTCCTTTATTTACCAGCAAACAAGCCGGAGCGGCGCCCGACATCCGAAATCACTACAAGACTATTAAATATAGTTGTCGTTCGTCTAACTATTGTTGGTGTCGAGGCAATCGATCCGTGGAGCAAGGGGCACGGAGCCTCACGACCTAACAAACGCACAAGGGAAGCTAAAGATGCTCCAGCAAGCCGCCGGTTTTCATACATAACACAACGCAGCATAATGATGGTTTTATTTCTATTTATAAGTTACACGTACGATATAATTGTTAGTAGTACTTACCTATAAGTTTCTAGTTTGTGACAATGTTACTTTAAAAGGCTATTTCGCAATAAATAAATCTTTAATATAATTAGGGTAAAATGCCAATTACTAGCCACTTTCCAATTACTGGCCACTTAATTTGATTTCTATTTATAGGTGAACAAAGTTCATTTTAGTATATAAGGTACGAAAATCCAATTATTAGCCACTTTTCAATTACTGGCCACCTATTCCAAAAATGAATTCTATTTACAGATAAATAAAACTCATTTTCAGTATAAGGAAAATGGCCAGTAACTGAAATTTATCCACAACCCACTCGTTCAATCACTGGCCGCCTCTTACAAAAATGAGTTCTATTCACCTATACACAGAATTCATTTTAGTATAGGTGGCCAGTAATTGGGGGGTGGCTAGTAATTGGCGATGTACCCTATGTACATTATAATTTCAAAGTGCCCTGTATAAATCTGGATGTCTTTTAAGTAAGCACTATTTTATAGTACTTGGATGCAATAATTCTAAGATCCCGGCCTGTAACGCAGTTGTTACTTCTTGAATATAAAATAATACACCTTCCTGGGATAAATAGTTTGCCTTGCTGGTGATAAGTTTGCTGCTACAGCAATCAATCAGAAATGAATGATGCACAAGAACCTGTAAAAGATGTTTCAATATTATTTGTTATTTTTCACAGTTTCATTGTAATTATTATGATTGAAAGTGAAAGTGTTTTATAACTATCATATCAAATTTCAACTACTTACCATTCATTTTAGGTTAGAGTTGGTATTTTTGTGTCGATTTAAAATCAGATTAATTGACTATTAATACATAAATCTCACAAATATTCAGCAGTTCTTGGGCCTAGATTTCTTTTTTTAAATTATTCTTATTGAAGTGTTGATGTGGATATTTCTCATATCGGCTTGAAATTTACCGTTTCGTTTTCCAGTTCCAGTTATCATACTATGCAGTCTTATTAACAAATTATGCTTAATATAAGGCTTTGTCGATATTATTTCGTCAACTAATAATATATAAATATAACACAATAAATACGAATGGTTTTCACTTTCACCATGTTTTGACATCTCACCTTATAATTTGATAGTGAAAGAGTTTTCTACAGTCGATACGGTATTTTTCGGTGACGTAAGTCAAATTAGTGTCTTATGGTAACGTTTTAATAAAACCTATCGATAACAAACCGTACTGATCTTCAGTGCGTTAACATGACAGATCACATTTGACGTGCCGCATACATCCGTCTCGTTCTACCTATGAGACGGATGTATGCAGCGCACTAAACGTAATCCGACATGAAATGTCAGCATAGATCGTTTGTATGTGTTGCTGTCGAAACTGAAAGAAAACGATTCGAAGCCCGATTATTCGTTAACGCCTATAGAAAAATATTCAGAATTTTCTACATGACTCGTGGTAGAGGTACTGAATTTTCTGTAATGACTCGTGGTAGAGGTACAGGTGTTAAACTAAGAACTAGTTGCAAACGCATCTGACCACCTTGTAGTCAATCGCTAGTAGTCCGTGGTCGCGGCCGTCTCGGGGATAAAATAGTCACACATCACATACACAGATATAGACAGCCATACAAATACTTGTTTTTTAACATTATAGCAAAAAATCTAAATGTCGTTAATTGGCCAGCAAAAATCGCTTAGTGCGTGTAGATACGTGAAGAAGGCAAACCGTTCCAATATTACGAGATAAGAGGTGAAAATACTGCCTTCAGAGGAGCCAAAAGCAGTTAACAACACAATTTGTTTAAAGTAGTAAACCATATGGCATTTTCCGGGATCCAGTTGGCACGTTCTAGGTATATTTGATAAGGTGTAAAAGTTTTATGTGTCATAAAATTCAGACACCCATGCGAATCGTCCCGTTTTATTTTATAGAACTTTGAATGACAACTATGGAAGTAAAATAACCAATTTTAAGTAATAGAAAAAATAGCAAAAACGATTACGTGACATTTATTACCATTGCATTTCATTTCATGCCAGGGTCCCGATACATTTATTATATTTTCGTTAAGCGTTGCCGATAAACGATTGTCTTCTTCGCCGCGGCTCGTTATGATTCTATCTAGAAAAGGTGATCCGGAACTTATTGCAATATCGTTTTTTTGATACTTTAGACTTTTTTCACATTTTCTTTCAAATACTGACTTCCACTCAAATTATTATTCTTCTTCTTCTTTCCTTGCCTTGTGTTATCTTATTATTTGGGGTCGGATCTCCTTGTATGTCTTATCCATTGTGCTCTATTTAGAGCTGCGGTGTTTTTCTACTCCTATCTCTATCAAATTCTTCTGGACCGTCGTCAATCAGGTGGCGGGTCATCTTCCAGCGCGACGCGCTGTAGCTGGTAAGCACAGGGCAACTCGCACCATATGGTCTTCAGGGCGGCGGAATACGTGTCCATACCATCGCAGGTGACGTTCTTTAACCTTGTCGATTATGGGCGCGACTTTATAACTCCCTCTGATATGAACATTGCGCACTCTGTCCAGCAGTATGTCACCCGCTGACCAGCGTATCATGCGCATTTCTATGGTGTGTAACTTGGATAAATGCTGTTTATTGGATGCCCAACACTCGGTGCCATAAATAATAGGGGGTTTTACTGCTGTTTTATAAAGCTTTCACTCGAGTCTAATGGGCACCTTCTTATCACACATTACGCCTGTTAGTTGTCTCCACTTCATCCTTCCCGTGGAATGGATGTGTCATTCATTGGTGAGGAGTTTTATGTTGTTTATGTCCGTGTAGTCATCGAATATACACGACACGTGTATATTTTTACGACAGATTTTAAGACCGTTGTTTTCGAGCGTTCTTAGCCAACTATTGAAGTCGCTTTGTAGGTCTTCCACCGAGTCTGATATCAGAGCAACGTCATCTGCGTACAATATATTCCATGGTACGGGTTTCTGAAATTTGCTAGTAAGGTAGTCCATGGTGACATTAAATAGAAGAGGGCTTAGCGCTGAACCTTGATGAACTCCAACTGTGATTTCAAACTTCCCACAGGTTTCTACTGGGTTTACCACCTGGGTAGTAACACATCGTATCTTGTATGAACGCTACAAATTGCTCGGGAACTTGTTGTGATCTTAATGCGTCCCAGATATGGTCCCGTGGCACATGGTCGAAGGCCTTTTCAAGATCTATAAAAATCATATGTAGCCTTCCACTCAAATTCATCATCATCATCATCATATCAGCCGAAAGACGTCCACTGCTGGACATAGGCCTCCCCCAAAGAGTGCCACGATGACCGGTCCTGCGCCACCCGCATCCAGCGGACTCCCGCGACCTTCACCAGGTCATCAGTCCACCTTGCAGGGGGTCTACCCACGCTGCACCTTCCGGTTCGTGGTCGCCACTCGAGAACCTTTCCGCCCCAACTGCCATCGGTTCTACGAGCAATGTGCCCCGCCCACTGCCACTTTAGTTTAGCGATTCGGAGGGCTATATCGGTTACTTTGGTTCTGCTGCGGATGGCCTCATTTCTGATGCGATCACGCAGAGAGACTCCAACCATAGCCCTCTCCATTGCCCTTTGGGTGACTTTGAGCTTTCTTATGAGGTCCATTGTAAGCGACCACGTTTCAGTACCATATGTCATCACTGGCAACACACGCTGGTCAAAGACTTACGTCTTGAGACACTGCGGAATATTGGACAAAAAGATGTGCCGTAGCTTCCGGAACGCTGCCCTACCGAGTCGGATTCGTCGATTGACCTCTTTCTCGAAGTTGGATCTACCTAACTGGACAGTATGTCCTAAGTATATATAATCGTCCACAACTTCGAGTGTAAAGTCTCCGATTGTAACGGGAGTTGGTGCTACATGGGTATTTGACATGATCTTCGTCTTATCCATGTTCATCTTTAGACCAAATCGCTCGGATGCTTTACTGAGGTCATCGAGCATCGTACTCAAATCCTCCATGGTCTCAGCCAAGACTACTATATCGTCAGCAAACCGAAGGTGAGTGATGTACTCGCCGTTTATGTTGATGCCTAGCCTTCTCCAGTCCAGAGTCTTGAAAACATCCTCCAGTGCAGCGGTAAACAGTTTAGGAGAAATAACTATTCCTTGCCTGACTCCCCGCTGCAACGGAATAGCACTCAAATTCAAGTAACAACAAATACTGTAGCAAAAAACATGATCAGTTCACCTCTCATTATTCTTACGATCCCTATTTACTTAAGTATTCAATAAAGTAGAAATCATTTCAAAACGATATTCAAAGCATTGAATAAAACAACAATCGCTGATTCCTGAATCAGAAACGAAAACAGGAAAATGTCGATGTTTTCACTATTGTCGCGGGGCATTAATAAAAATAGAATGAAAAACATCACGGAACATTTTTCGAGAACACTCAATAGATTGAAGCGATACTTCTATTGCTTTATTAAGGAGGTCGTCAAGAAATATATTTAACGAAGTAGGGAGGAAAATATTTATGCTGCTAATATTTATCCGTAAAATAACTAAGAAATTTTATTAAGTTCTGCTCATTTTCTCTTGCTGTTTCCATGTATTTATAAATCCTCACTTAAATGTTAGGTACCGTTTTAGAGGTTTTAATGTTATTGGAGACGTAGGTACAGATGTAGTGCATAATAGTTTTCCATTGTATTTTCTGGGAAAACTACGTTTTTATCATGCTCTCTAAATTAGCTTCAGTACCCATCAAAGCTAGGCACAAAAACCAACTTTTCCGAGAAAATACGATGGAAAACTAGTTATTATGCACTACGAGTATATATCTGTAAACAGGTATAAAAGTAGGCATATAAAGTTTAAAAAAGCGATATTGATATCATTCTCTTGCACATATAGCTACGTCCCATTGCTCTTCCCTTGTTCAAGAGGAATCGGTCTACAATCGCCTCATAACTATTTAATGTCTTAAAGTGACACGAACAGCACAGTTATTCTTTAGCATGTAGAAATATTTAGGACCAATTCAGCCATGAATGTCGGTCATCTAACTTTAACTATCAACTTAAATACTTATATCACAAGATCGATTATCACAAGGTCTGTCA
This sequence comes from Pammene aurita, assembly GCA_947086415.1. Taxonomy (NCBI): domain Eukaryota; kingdom Metazoa; phylum Arthropoda; class Insecta; order Lepidoptera; family Tortricidae; genus Pammene; species Pammene aurita. The sequence continues at coordinate 27,581,445 of OX352305.1, forward strand.
AATTACTGTCCACCTGCTTAGAAATATTACATCTAACTAGAGGGCGCACCTCACGCCTACGGGCTCATCTGTCATCGGGGATTTCCGCCGACGTTCCATTTCCCTCCGGACTGCGGTTGGACAGGATTCCCCGTGAAATTACCCGAAAGTTGTGTGTCATTGCGTTCTTTTCAATAAGAGTAGTATAGGTATTCGAGTTGGAGTCTTGAACGCAAACGAGTATTAAGAGGCTAAAAAACAAAACTGTTTTAAAATGAGTAGGTAGGTTAAGTTGTAATAATCAGAAGCAATAGTTTGTAGAAAAAGAAGACTTGTATAATTTTTTTCATGACTAAAAAATGTATTTTGGAGTATATTTGTGTATATGAGTGGAAAATAAGCAGGTAGTAAGGAGTGGTCCTGAAATAAAGTAGCAGTGTACAATCTTGTGTATTTTTTAATTTAGTGCTAATTTTGAAGCAGTATATTTATTTTATTAATCCGTAGATACAATACTAATAAATAAAAATACAATCATAATATAATATGTGAGCATATTTAAGTTTTCGCGTTTTTAATTCAACATACTTTGTAACCTTTTGAACAACATAATTTGACAATCTTCAATCGACATCCGCTACAATGCCACAATTGTATTTCCATTTTCACAACCCGTTTTATGCTTTTCCGAATTTCATCTTACCATGAAGCTACATTAATTAACTGTATTTTAGCTAGGATAGTCAGGAAGACTCTCTAATCTAACCTCTGACAAAGATTTTTCTATGGGAGATAATTTTCTATGAAAAAAGGCAAATACATTTAATTAAAAATTACTGTAACTACCTTAAAATGAAGCCAGATAAAAAAGTTTACTATTGAAGAAAGACAATTTATTAAGTTAAAAAATAGCTCATCAAATCAAACTATAAGAAAAAACATGTTTTTGAGAAACACCTCAAAAATTCTGTCAGAAGACGCTGTTCAAAAAACTATGTGTATGATGGAATACAAAAGGCGAAAACTTCCAAACGCTGTTTTATTTAAGTATGATTGTATTTATGTTTTGTATGATTGTATCTAGAGATTATTTAAATATAAACACTGCTTCTAAATCGGCACAAAATAAAAAGATAAATCAAAAAAGGCACGGCTACTTTTTTTCCGGACCACTCCTTATGTCCGGATTGGAGGACAAACGGGTAGCAAAATCACAAAGATTATGAATTTAAAATTCTCACAACATTCCTACATGCAATATTAAACAATAACGGTTTATCGAAAGAACGTTTTAATGTTTCCAAAATACGTATGTGTCAAATAAATTAAACAGTTTAAGTAAATCCTAAGACAGTTTTGGGCTTATATTGGTTGGTTTAATTTAAGTATTATTTCTATTTGTTTATATTGTTACTTAGGCTAGGTCATTTTATAATATTTTTACAAAAGTAAAATTTAAAATTACATCTAAAAGATCCAAAAATAATAAAAACATTGTAAAAAAGTAACCTAGGGTGTCTCTGGTAAGTATTATTATTATGTCATATAATACAGAACTTGCGTGTTAGGGTGTCACCACCAACTCCAACACCTTCTGAGCTAAAGCGCAAATTTATGCTGTACTTTAAGTACTTTGCGAAAATATATAAATGCTTCTGTGCTAGTTCTTAATATGCTTCCTGCTTAAGTAACTTTTTAAACGCCCATTTTTTACCTACCTCGTAGAGTTCGTCTTTTTTGTTCGAAAAAAGCGAAAAAAAAGCACATCCCGTTATTATCCCAACAGATCCATTCAGATATCAATCTCAGTTGTCTTTCCAATATACGAACAAAACGCTCCTATATTCGCGAGCGGTAAATCATAAAACGTGACTGCCAATAAAAAGTTTACCAGAAAAACGTCTGGAACGTTCCGTTTCAAATGGATTACCGAAGCAAATAGTACCTACCTCTGGCCATATATATACATTTGTTGAGCGAGTGTGGGTGAATTTAGTTTTCAGACAAACCAGTATTATGTGAACTCATATAGATGTCATATACAAAGAAAAAGTGACCTAGGCTTCCGGTGCCAAGGGCTGTGATCGAACCAGCGTCCTCTGCATTCGCGGCAGTATTATGTGGCCTCACGATCCGTGAAAGCAAAAGGTACTTCAGAGGTGTCAGGTGAGCGTACCTTTTTAAAATTTACCCTACACTCTGTTGTACAATTCCACACTTTCTTCGAAAATAATTTGAAGGTAAGTGAGACCTTATTCTTCAATCCATGCCATAAGCTGTGAATGGGAGATATATGATGAACCATCCACGTTAACCGAAGGCCAAAGTATTACTTCATTCCACAGATAAGAACCAATGTTCGCAGCCAAGAACTTTCTTAAATACGGCACAGAGCACGTACGCGTTTTTGGTGGGAAGGTGTGAGGAAATCTTTCCTCATCTGACTCCAGCCAGTCCTCTGACTGACCGGGTAAAAAGTAATCTGGATAGATGCATCGATAGCAAACAAGTTCTCTCTCACTGATTGATCTAAGCTATTGACTCGCATGTCCTCTGTAAGCGCTCGGAATGCTTCCTCTGAAACGAGATGTCGGCTCTAAATCCGGTAACGATAGACGATCGGTAAATTTAAAAGAGTTTATATCTTCGTCGGAGTCTCGCCTTCCTGATCACGTAGAATATTTATCTAAAGTACTTTCATCAAATGGGTTCGCCTGTTTTTGACTTTAATCAACGTAGAAGGATGTTTGGAAAATCGAATCCATGAAGAGGTTACTATGTTATATTGTGTAGTACAATTTTTTTAGATAAACTATTACTAACTAGCCTAAGTAATAACAAAAATTGCGGTATCAAAGTGGTTCAGGTGTAACAAATCAATCCGTTAGATACGTTGGTTGGACCAAGACGTACCATGGCCACTATGTTTCTATGAAATGTAATTTGATATAATTTACCGGCTCGGATTTTTTTTTATAGGAAACCGTATGAAGTAGTTCCGAAAAAAACCTGTTTCTTCTCTGGATTAAAAAGGTACGCCTGTAACTTTAGGTATAGTGCCTCAGGTTCCATTAATATATGAACAGAAGAGCGCAAATTACATAGCTATATCATGTACGGATATCTTAATTGAATGTTAAGTCTACCGTTTTTCATTGAAAATGTTTCCTTCCCCAAGATTCAAGCAATATTTTAGCCCAAAGTCATTCGAATAAATTATAACATAAAAATCTTAATAATATTAACGTTGTAATTTATATTCAAATCTTGAACGCAGCATACCTGTTACGCATTATTAAGGCTGGTAATACGAGGAATGTTTCAAACTGAACGCTATGAAAAATACAGCAATATTCGGGTGATTTGGTTGATTCATGAGCCATTACTTGCGCGTTATTGTGCTTTGGGAAAATTAAGGGTGGAACACATGTTGTGTTTAGCTGGGGGAATGTAGTCTTCAAAATACTCCCGGGAGTTGATGATTCCGCAATGTCCGGATTGTTTGTAAACGTTATCTAGGTTTTATGGCTAAACAGCCTCTGTAGCCTAGTTCGTAGTGACACTAGTGACCTAGCCTTCTAAGCTGGGGGTCTTAATAGTATAAGACACCAGGTCACTAAACCTATTTAGTTCGATGAGAATCCCAGATGATATACAGGTTGAAATTTTAACCACCGATCAAATTCAGCGAGGTGATTAAGTAGACCATAGTGAACAACTTTTACTATGGGACCAACCTTGAAATCTAAAAAAAATTTGGCTTCCACATAGAAAATGATGAAATGTATGAAACAGACACAAAATTTTGTCACGATTTCGAAGTTGGTCTCATAGTAAAAGTTGTTCATTATGGCTTACCTAATCACCTCGCTCGATTTGACTGGTGATTAAAATTTAATCCTGTATATACAGTATGTAAACCTACCAGAAACATTTATTTAAACCAGTTGATCTGCACGTCGAGTATGCTTTTTATTAGTTTAAGTAGATTATTTTTAATGTAATTGTTGTTTTGAAATTATAAAATCTTACTTTTTTTCTAAGTCGGTTAATCCTATAAGTATCATCCTGTGATTATGTTTTGTTTACGTTGTGAGTGACAGATAAATGCAACCCCATTGTTAACGAGAACATTCACAATTTTCATGCATTCATTTCGAAGACTTCTTTAATAACCGTTTTTAGGCCTTTTTTCAAGTTGATAAATTAAATTTGTAGCCAAATTATGTTAAATTTATCACATAAACGTAAACAATACCATCCACTTAATTTTACTTTCCTCGGTGACACTTTATTGTCAAATTATTATTTATCATAATTAGTAGTGCCACAAAAAAGTTTAGCTAGCAATCAAATGACAAGATAATTTTCAATGTCAACGTGTCACGTTCAAACAATACATAAAATTATCCATAATGCCATTGAATTTTAGTGCTGAAGAGATAGTTGATATGATTCTCATCTACAGGGAATACAGGAATAATGGTGCGGCAGCTCTTCGGCTGTATACCGAGAAATTTCCGTAATGGAGACAGCCGACTGACTCGCGTGTAAAGGCAATTACATAACAAGACTGCGAGATAATGATAGACGTACCATGCAGTAAGTACTGGTAGGCGACGTCCTCGCATTGACGTCAGAACTGAAGAACGGATCTTAAACCATTTTGCAGAAAAGCCTGGCACCAGCGTTAGGAAAGCAGGGAGGTTGTATGATATTAGTCATACAGCTGTCCATACAATTTTAAAACGGAACCAACAGCACCCATTCTCTGTGGTTAAGGTACATGCTTTAAACCAAGATGATTCCTTACGGCGAGTAGACTACGCGAATAGGGCATAAAGAAAAAAACGGACGCTGTGCTACGTCATATTTAAATGATAAGTATGAACACAGCTTTATTTCGAGCGAAACGTCTTGCGTTGAACTTGACCTTGACTTGACAAATATTTGAGAAAAGATAAAATTGTAAACAAATAATACAGGATGTTATAGAAGTATGATTTAATTGCATTTTAGTTTTGATTTTTTTACCATGAGTTATAAAAAGTGTCTGTAGTTAAATAATTTACATGTCACGACCTTATTTGTCACCTAGACAAGCCCGGGTTTGAATAAATGTTTCTGGTAAGTTTACATACTGTATAATTAGCAAGGATGATTAAGACATGGATTAACAATGCCTATACAAAATGCGTTCCCTTATTTCAGGCTAAAGCACTGGCGTCATCTATCGGTCACCACAAACATTAAATTCCTACTGAACCTTTCTGTTAAGCCCATTGGTTGACTGGTAGAGAATGCCTTATGGCATTAAGTCCGCCATTTGTACCATCTTATTTTGTGCAATTAAGATTAAGTAAATAAATTCTAGTTTCTAATATTTTATACGGCGATTAACGCGACAGAATAACTCGACTCCAGACTCGACAGATGGCGCTGTGGCACTTAGTACCATAAACAGCCGTATAGCCTGAAGGTTCTAGGAACGCGATTTTATATAGGCATTGTCAATCCATGACTTAATCATCCTTGATAATTAGTTACGTCTTTAATAGTTTTTTTTTTTAAAAACAGAATAAAATCCGGTGTCTAGTATGATAAGACTCCCAGGATTCCCCCAGACGTAACTAATAATTACGAGTACTAGGAGTCTTATCGAACTAGGTTTAGAGGTTCAAATCCCGTTTAAGGGATTTATCTGTTAGATGAGCATGAATATTTGTTACTGATTTCAATTTGTTTTCTAAGTAAAGTATGTATATACATGTCGACGAGTTAGCTAATAGTACACACATTGTAGATTTAAGGACTATTTAAAATATTCTGTTCAGTCGTAGCGCCATCTATGTTAAAGATCGATCTGTGTTGATTTCTTGCTAATTGATTTTAACGCCATCTACTGGTGATCGTTAGAAACGCCAAGCGACAAGCTTGGGTGCGGTCGATGCAGAGCTAGCGATGGTAATTCGTAAGGTTGGCTAACCTAATAAACCGGAAGTGTGGGGTTGGCCAACCGTCGGGTGGATGGAAGGAGGGGGCGACTACCGGAACGCCATTCTGGTGACGAACGATCGTGGCGAGCGCACGCTAAGCTAGCTCTGCAACGAACGCACCGCGTTTCTTTAATTAAACTTGTTTTGTTAAATTTAATCCGTTCGTATCATAGTGATCCTTTATGATTTTTGTATTGTTTCGCTTGTAATGGGATTATACACACCTAAGCTATAATTACTGCGTTTTATTTCGGTATTTCATCGAAAAGTGAACGTGTTACCTACCATGTATGGAAACGAAAATAGTGAGAACTTGAGGAGGACCCGACATACATAATATTTATTTTATAAAGGTATTATAATCTATCGCCTAGTACTAACAACACAAACCGTATTGTACTTACACTGGGATGAGGTCGATTTATTTAAAAACTTTATTTTTCATAACCCCCATTTTACAGATAGGTAGTCTTGGCATTAAGTTCGTATACCTATGTTTTACGGAAATTTTTGTTTAAATTAACATCACAGACCGAAAAAATATCGTAAAGTATAACGTAGACTGAAATAACTATCATTTGCTCATTTAAATCGGATTTATGTACATACCTGTCAAACGAAAGGACGTGGATTTAATTCCACACTGGGTCAAATATTTGGGTATGCAAAATGCGGGTGCGTATTTGCTAAGGGCCGAAACGAGGACTTTAGAATTGTTCCGGGTCACTTGGTATAAGTGATTTCAAATATATTAGGCGTTCAGTTGTGAGAAGACTACTTTATCAAGGGTGTGTACTTATATATCTGTAAAAAAATAACGGGTTGCACTCCGGGAGTGCCGGCAGAAGTGAAAACCTGAACATTAACATTTTTGATATTTTGGAATTGTTAGGGAATAATTTTGCACGAATTGCTTTAATTATCAGTATAATTGCGCTATCGTACACAAACATGACAATTTATATTAAACCCTGACCAGAAATATATGATCACGCGCCATGTTGCGGAATTTCATTGGAACTAATTTCTTACACTGGCAATAATTTTAATGACAGAATGATATGCATGTCCCAACTAGCAAAACCATGGTCGAGTAAACGTTTCTGTCGCGACTTTTAAGTGTATGTATGGTCGAATAAGAGTCGATACACGTTTATACGACGGCGTTTGGGCACAGTTATATTGCAATTAAGTGGAGTAGGTGACAAATGAAAACACCGCTATAGATCAGGAATACTGAATAGAAGTTCTATAAATGTCGCGCAATTTCTAATTGCGTGTAGTAGTGGCTTCTATCGCAATATTTATTCGGCTTTTATGTCGAGTTGCAGCAGCGAGAACTCCACTATGCAATTATTTGATTCAATAGCGAAGTTTGGAGCAGCGGTTACTCGACTTTTTTTATCAACACGCGCAAGTCCGTCACAATTGTCACAAAGCATAAACTGAAAGTGAAAAAAGAATCTTTTCGAGTTAAGTAAAGTGCATTTTGATTTTGTTATATGTTAAGGATAGGACTTGAGGTTTATCGATTGTGGCAATATAACAGTGAAATTTACCTGCAAACTTATTTTTGTGACAAAACATATTATAATTTATTTACTAATTTTAATGACCCTTCATGATTTTTAGTTTTAAGTGATATATTTTTTAATTATCTAAACAAATGTATCAGTAAGCGACATTAAGCATCTTTGTAACACCTACGCGACTAGTATGTGATATACAGCCGAATACGAGTGCCCCGTTACTACATTACTCGACTATTGTTTCCGCCATAATGCAAACTTTAAGGTTCTTTGTGAAGAATATAAAAACCCTGGATTCTAATTTCGAAAGAATATCAAAGAAATCATGTGGTAATAGTTATTGTGTTGACTGTTGAGTTATCGGTACTAGTATATAAATAAATACTTTGATATAATGTTATACTTACACATAATAATTATTTGTGTGATTTTAAGTACTTTTAGCTACTTGTGCTAAGATATGTAAAGTGTTTTGTGTATCATATTATCGATACTATATTTTTGACAAAACTATGTTTACACGTCATGTTGAGATTCAAGTCATATACCCATACTATGTCAAAAAAAAAACGCAATGACTTTGTCTGTACCTACATACAAACAATTAGCATTGTTTTGTTTGTGGTACTTTTTCCGACTTGTGGTAATTTAAGAATTTATGGAGTAAATACAGTTGTTGTAATTTATATACTAGAAAGTTATTGGGCTTTAACTGTTCCACATTGTATAAACTGGATTAATTGCGAAGCAAATAATTTAAAAACACCCACAAGTTTTTTTTTATTTAACTTATATAAAACTAAAAATAAGGTCTGAAAATTTTGCAGCGAGAAATTTTTTTTCGCATGCAAAATACAGTTTTACAGTCTTCTGAGGGACCTACAGGGATTTACATCGTTCTTTGCGTGATAAATTGACAATTTGACTGCTGTATTGGCTATGATTTTCTGTATAGATTTAAAAAAAAAACTGTACGGAACCAGTACTCGCATTGAAATATTCTGGTTGACAAGTTTGATGCTGAAACGACGACGGTCGTGCAATGGTTATACGAGTTGTGGATCAGTAAACGTTATATCTTGGCATCTATAACACAAGCTGCGCAATAAAAGTGCTAAACAACTACACTTACACAGCATAATCAATGATTAGTCAGATAATTATGTCCAAAGCAACACTTATATCATTATGGACTCTATAGAAATCAGTATGATATCTATTACTCGATTGTGTAGTAATCGTATTTATTTACTACATTTACATTGCTACATGTGGAATAAAAATGACTTTAAACTCTTTTATACAACAGTTTTCTGAATAAAAGTTGCAACTTACCATGGGAATATGACTAGTCCTATAATGGCAATATTAGAAACGTATAAACGGCTGTTTGTAACATAGCTGCAGTATAATATGCTGTAACGCGATCAATGAGCTGTATAGAAGTAATTAGATGATGGCTATAAAACTGTAGTAAAACAATCGCATAACAAGGTCATATAAACGTTTATTCCACTGTACTATTTGACTAAATTGTTGTATAAGCTAATTTGTAATATAATCAGCTACTATACGACATATTATCGCAGCGACTACTGTTACACTACCTTTATCTGACTAAATAGCTCTATAATACCAAGCTTATTCGGCATTTTTGCTGGTTGGGGTGTGAGTGCATGTGTTAGGCTATCACTGTTGTCAAGTGTCATTGAGGCGGTTTACTTGAATAATAATAGTGTTGAATATTAAATTATAAACAACAAAAAGTTCCCAAAATTATCCATATTCAAGAGCGAAACATTGTATTTAGTGTATACAGGATGATTCATGAGACGTGAGCAGGAACAACCCTACACACTTAGTTAACGATAATGAATCGACCGCCATCATGTTTAAGTGAAACGATAAAGCCTTTCAATTTTTTTTAACCTTTTTGTTTCATAGAAATTTTATTCTCTGTAATCATGGTCACCCCACATAAACAAATCAATAAAGATAAAACCTCTTTGACAATCATGACAGCACTTTAATTATGAAAAATTAAAAAAAAAATTAAGTGAGATACGATGTTTCAAAAGTAACCAGACATCAATTTGACACATCACAGAAAAACAAGAGAATATCAGGTACTCGACGGAGTATTCTAATTGTAGAGTGACCATGCGTGTTGTAAATAATTTCAAACGTTTTATTTTTATTAAAAAAAAAATGCAGAAATGATTTTATTTCTATTTGAAGTGCACTTGGACGGGGACGATGCAAATTTAACTCCATCGAGTGTAGTGGCTACCCCCCCCCCCCCCCCCCCCCCTTTAGACGTTGAATTTTTATATACTACGTATAACCTGGCTGGGGATTTTCTTGAATTGGAATTAGTAATCCTTAAGGGGTAATTTCCAGGATAACAATGCAAAAAAAACCGGCCAAGAGCATGTCGGGCGATGCTCAGTGTAGAGTTTCGTAGAAGCCGCCCTGTTACAAAACATCCGTTCAAAAGGTCGTTTATTAAGGGATATTTGGCGGCGCTTATGTCATTTTACTATTCGGCACTTCCTTTCACTATGCGTTTTTGACTGATAATTCAAAAACGGCTGAACCGATTTTATTCAATATAGTTTTTATTGAAAGTTCTTATCAGGCCTCACCAAATTTCAGCTTTCTAGTGCGAACGGTAACTGAACTAGACCGCGGACAGACGGACGGACATGACGAAACTATAAGGGTTCCTAGTTGACTATGGAACCCTAAAAAGAGATAAATAGTAATTTATGTAACTGATACGTAATAAGGCCTAATTATGTACAGAAGCATACACTGCTTTACCTACACACATATTAAAAATCCATTGAAACCATTAGAATGACCGCCATTACACCGCCATGACCAACCTTATTTCGCCGGCGGTCGGGGGGGGGGGGGGGGGCAGAGTTTCATTAATTTTCATACGTTTTTACCACACTGTTACCACACAGATAATACACTAATGTTACGTTACTGGTTGTAATAATGGTGGTAATTACATACGGTTCCGAACGCGGAATAGAGGATTTATGATATTGGTGTGGATCAAGATATTTATTCTTCAATGTAAGCACATTACAATGCACTAATGAACGTCAAAGAAAAATAAAATACGTGAGTGTCGTGGAACACTCGATTGGAACGAAGTTATGTTATTTAATTTTATTTCATTTTTGACTTTTTCGTAAATTTTGTGATTTTTTTTTTTGTATATTTTTGAAATTTTGGTAATATTGGTAATTTTGGTAATTTTGGAAATTTTGGAACTTTTGGAAATTTTTGAAATTTTGGAAATTTTGGAAATTTTGGAAATATTTGGATATTTTGGAAATTTTGGATATTTTGGTAATTTTGGTAATTTTGGAAATTTTAGAAATTTTGGAAATTTTGGAAATTTTGGAAATTTTTGAAGTTTTTGAAATTTTTGAAATTTTTGAAATTTATCCATTTTTGACATTTTCGACATTTTTGACTTTTTTTTACTTTTAGGTTATCGACTTTTTTCACTTTGTCACTTCTCACTTTCACTTTTCACTACACTTTATTCTATTTTATATATTTTTTATTTCATTCCATTTTACATGTTTCTCAATCGTATGGGTGTCGTGTTTTCGTGACGTGACGGTCACGTGACTTTTTTTCGCCTAGCCATCCGCGAACCGTCCGAGAAGGAACTTCGTTCCAAAACTACCACCGGTTCTAACCCTACACCTCTGGCCCAAGAAGTATTATGACCGAAAAGAAACTCGACGGGACTTATTTTTTTCACAACAGTAATACATTAAGTATTAGATCTTAAAGATACAAAATAATGCGTAGTTCTTCAAGAAGACATATCAGAACAGCTTGAGAGACAGATAATGTACCTATTGTTTAATTATAAAGAAAAATAAACACTAATCTGACTGCTTCACAAAACGTTTGATATGTTTTCCTACCTAAACGGTGTCCTATAAATGTTAGATAATTTTGTAGTAGTTTTTTGGTTTGGGCCATGCAACTTTGTCCGTCATATATAGTCCTCGAACCTGCAATAACTGGGCTTTTTTGAAGATGAAACTATCCTTTGTCCTTTCTCGAGACCCATACTATCTCTATACCAATTTTCATCTAAATCGGTTCAGCGGTAAAAAAATCCTCATACCAACTTCCAACCCCCTTTTCACCCCCACAAGGGTTTGAAAACTATCCTATGACGTTTCTCGAGACTCAAATTATCTCCATACTCATTTCTATCTAAATCGTTTCAGCGGTTAAAAATTCTCCATACAAACTTTTAACCCCATTTTCACCCCCACCAGGGTTGATTTTCGGGATTAAAACTATATATTATCCTTTCCCGGGACTCAAACTATCTCTATACAAAATTTCATCAAAATCCGTTCAGCCGTTTTCACGTGATGCGTGGTCAAATAAACAGACAAACAGAGAAACAGACAAACAGATAAACAGACAAACAGATAAACAGACAAAAATTCTAAAAATTGTTGGAACGTGTTCTGTTATCGATTCTAAGTATCCCCAGCCAACTTTTTTTCGATTATCTTCCATGTACAGACTTTCGACCCTCTTCAGCTTTATTATATGTATAGATTAAATTGACCAACTATACCGGACGTAAACATAGTTCACAATTTCCGAACGCACCCCTCACTGTCAAGTTGTCAACCACTAAAATATGTAATATGGCCGACCATTTGTCATTAAATTAACACTTTTAAATACAAAATACGCGACAATCCGAATTTTGCCCATATATGCCTTCGATTCAAATCTTTTATTTTTTTACACTTTTTCATTTGAGCATAATTTGATTCGGGTCTACCGTACCCCTCGACGGAATTATGAATATAGATTTATTCGATCAGGTCACGTGTCCGTCTTACGAATTTTCAATCTGACGAATCTGACGGTCACGTGACCTAACGCGAGTTTAACATTTTTTTCCCCATGACAAAAAGTGCACAGCGCCGCTAAAGAAGTTTTCACTTCAAAAATTGAGTTTGACAACTAGTCATGATCATCATCATCATATCATCCGAAACACGTCTACTGCTGAACATAGACCCCCAAAGAGTGCCACAATGACCGGTCCTGCGCCACCCGCATCCAGCAGACTCCCGCGAACCTTACTAGGTCATCCGTCCACCTTGTGGGACAACTAATATCCGATACGTTTGCATAATAGACCAAGCAAATAAGATCTATAAAAAGTGTTTGAGGAATTAATTCCCAGCAGGCTGGAAATCGCTTTAATACCTTCATGTGGTCCTAAATGCATGTAATCCGAGTTTGCCCAATCCCACGAGGTGTGCATAACTTTTTAGCGAAATTTTTGTTCTTTGTCAGTTTTTTGCTTGTAGCTTGAAAACGATACGTCTGACGGAAAATGTCATTCATTTCAATATTGAAGAGGGTTAAATTCTGCGTCGATTAAGCAACTTATCTTTTAGTTCGATTCAGCAGTACAGCCGAAATCAAAAGTTATAAACCGGGAAAATGTCTCATTTCATTGAAAAACTCATATTTTGACTTCCATACCACATATCTTTGAAACAGATGACTCCTGTTGAAAAACCTATAGGATAAAAGTTGAAGAGAATACAATTTCACGATATATAGACATCTAAATTTCCAAATTCAGTCACTTTGACAGGCTAAATTTGGCATGAATTCAAAATCGGTTTTTTTCTAAATCTTTCTAAGTTGCATATTTTCCATAAATATGATGTGTGAGGCCTAGATTTAATGCATTGTTACTTTTCTTTCTTTTCTTTTTCTTAGCCTATAAGTGAGAAAGAAAACTTGTCATGGGTTAAGAAGGGACAACATGATTCGTGACATCACAATGAGACCTCTGTATAGTACTATTCCCAAGTAACACATCAAAGCAGTATAACGGTCGTCTTACAGCATATCTGTATGCTTTTAGCATTTAGAGTTCGTTTTATAGTAGCATTATAAACGTTTATAGTGCTGATATAGCTCTTAAATGGGCACAAATTATCCGGCTTGAGAACCTATATAGGTTATTTAATAGCATTACAGGCGACTTAATACTGCGCTATAACATTATTGATGTCATGGAAAGTGCCAATCGCATAAAAGAAGCATTAGTACGCTCTATGAAGTTGCCAACCGCATTAAAGAAGCATTACTACGGCCTAAAAACTTGCTAATCGCAGTAAAGAAGCATTAGTACTCTCGATTAACTTGCCAATCGTAATACAAAAGCATTATATTAGCATAAAAGTGTAGTAAAATAAACCTTACGTCAATGCAAAAACGTCTCTAATACCGATGGAACAAATGTTTTAATACAATGAACGTTGTGATTTAACTACTTTGTCTCGCAATATAAAATGGACGAAGACGGTACAAAAAACTGAATGAGTGACACGTCATATTTGTTTGCATCGTAACAAAATTTATAAAAGTTACTGACTCTTTTACGTTATTATATTCTTCAAATATTACTGCGCAATGTAGTTTACTGTAAATGTGTAATATAAGTTTCATTGAAATTTTTTACGCGCCTTCGATTTATTGTGGTTTTGCTATAAAATATTATAAAAAGATATGCGTCAAATAAACAAAACAATTGTGTAATCCTCGTATAGAACGAGTTTTGCATTACTAACATAATAGTGTTGGTTGAGCAGTCTTAAATTAAGTTATTTCATTATTATATAGGTATTTTCCTTGTATAAATAGGTCCGCATGATTTTATTTTTAGGTTACAAATTATTTACAAAATGGCGTTGGTCTATATAGACGGAGAGCTAGCCACGTCAGATATGACCAGACATAGGAATCCACGGGGCATAATTTTATGACAGGTAGGGAATTCCTATATCGATGAACTCAGTTATCGATGCTTTTCTCATTTAGTTACCTTCTAGCGATCATTCCATGTTTTGTCCGACGACATCAAAAACCATTGTTTCTTATAAGTGTAGTAAGTAAAATATTTACGTGATTGTCTAAAGGGGTTTGATTTAATAATCAATATTTTATAGCACTTAAAACTTAGCAATCATTGAAAATATGCTTTAGTGTAAATTTTATCTTTGTCGTCGAAATGACACCTACAAAAAATTACATATTTACAGACAAAGCTGAGGGCAATCACTAGTCTATGGGTAAAACATCGATAACTGACTTTATCGATATAGGAATTCCTTATCTGTCATTAAATTTTGCCCCGTGGATTCCTATGTCTGGATATGACACAATAATGAGAGCAACCAAACCCCTCTAGTCAGTTTGGTATACTATGCTTATTTCTAGATCTGGACATCTGGCAGCATTAAAGTGGTGGAGATCAAAAAATGCAAACCATTTCAAGAAAACAAATCCTAGAGATCTGGGTTTGATGAAATATTATGAGAAACTATATAAACATGTTAATGTTGGGGGATGTAGTGCCAAACGATGTATAATATAGTTCATAATTTGTCGCCTACTGTTTTTGTTTCCGTAATAATACACAATATTTTTTGGTCTAACGTTTTTTATCGATTTTTGACCAGTTTTGAGTCGATATTCCAACATATGCACTACAGATAGAATTATAAGGCTGCCGACTATCGGTTCTTGAATCTTTTATCTCCGTCCTGTAGAGCCGGATCTTGAAATAAATGAGCCGTTCATTTTTTATATTTTTAAAATATGGTCTAAAAAAACACTTTCATCGATATTCGAATGGTGTAAAGAATCTTACATATACGTAATCTACATATTACGGTCTCTAAAAACTGTAGAGATTTTAATTTTTAACTAATTAACACAAAATTTATGACCATAAAACCACTTTTTTAGCCTAAACCGGTTCGACTTTGATGTCAAATATGAATATTGAAGTAAATATAGGATACTATATTGTTTAAAGCCGTTACTGATAATATGATAAGCTATATAAATCATTAGAAAACTAAGGGATCAGATCTAAGGTCGTTGGAGCCAGGGAGCCCCTTAAAATATAGGCTCTGTCCTTTATAACTGAGACAACTTCGGCAGTTTTTACCTAGTTTGGTATTACTATTTTCCAATTAAAACATTTTGCAAGTCTGTCACTGTGACCTCCACCCATTAAAAGCTGCCAGATGCCAGGGTCTAGCAAATAAGAATAGTATAGCAACCAGACGGGTTTTGTTGCTTTCATTATTGTGTCATATCTGACGTGGCTAGCTCTTAGTCCAATAACAGCTCAGGGACCCTTAAAAAAAGCTTATTAATGCCTACAGCATTACACGTGAATATTTATGCTATTAAACAACATTAAGCATTATATACTACTTAAAATTGCTATTGTAGACCCTAAGGCACTAAAACACATAAAAGCTGTATGGGGCTGTTCATAAATTACGTCATCAGTTTTTGATTCCAACAATTGTCTCGGGGTAGCCTCATTCCCTAGAGACCGCGTCCCCAGGTGGCGGATCGGGGAACGCTCGGCAGGAGGGAAATAAAATACCTCCCGCGGACCACAAGGCCGGAGAAGGACACTCCGTAAGAAAACCTCACTAGTAGGCTTCTCTGACCTATTTGGAATCCAGGCTACTGGTGTACTGCGCGTGTAGGTTGGGGCGCGCAGAAGAGATGGCGGCGGAAGAACTATTAGGTCAACGGCGGCTCTCAAACCTTCCAGGAAGGCCACAACCTTGGCGTCAGGTGGTAACCGGCCGTAAAAATAATACCTAATACAACATGCAAGTCGATATAATGGAAAATAGAGCAAATGCTAGGGCGTCCCCCGTAAGCGACGGTCAGAATATTACACGAAAGTCCCATGCTAAGGCGTCCCCTGTAAGCGACGAACATGGACACAGCGCTACCTCGATGCGCATAGCAACATGGAACATGACCCTGACCCTGACCTGACTGGCCCTGACCGGACGCTGCCAAGAACTGGCAGAAATACTACACCGACGAAAGATCAACATGTGTTGTATTCAAGAACTACGCTGGAAAGGTTCTAAATTTAGGGACATAGGATACAATTACCAACTCATCTATCATGGCACATCAACCTCAAGAAACGGAGTCGGCATAATCCTCGATGAACACCTGAAGAATAGAGTTATCAGAGTGGACAGAATAAGCGACAGGATTATGAATATTAAACTGGCGCTCGATAATCAACCGTGCTTGAATGTATTATCTGTCTACGCCCCACAAGTAGGTTGCTCTAGAGAAGGAAAAGACTTTTCCGATATTAAGAAAACTTAATATCGGAAAAGAGGCAAGCTGGTGGAACGAAACTGTAAAGCAAAACCTAGAAAAGAAAAAGAAAAATTTCAAAAAGTGGCAAAAATCCAACTCCGACCAAGACAAAGAAGCGTACATACACTGTAAGCAAATTGCAAAGCGGAGTCTAGCCATTGTCCGTACAGAGGCACAAGAAGATCTTATATGTCGTTTAGAGAAGTGTGCAAATGATAAAGACATTTTTCAAATTGCAAGAACGCGACATAAACAAACTCAAGATCTTAAACAGATAAAGTTTATAAACGACTCCTCAGGCAAACTTCTTACAGATGATAAAGACATCCTAAACAGGTGGCATGAGTACTATAAAACTTTGTTTAATGAAGAGTTCCCCCAGGAAACAACTAGCCCATCACCATACACATTAGGCCCAGTTGAAGAGATATCAATGGAAGAAGTCAGAGCTGCGCTATCCGGTATGAAGAATGGGAAAGCAACAGGACCCGATGAAATCCCGACTGAATTCTGGAAAAAACTTGGTCCTAGTGGCGTAGCGTGGCTTACCAATCTCTTCAACCAAATTTTGTACTCCAAAAAAATGCCAGACATGTGGAGACTTAGTAATCTTATCCCCTTCTACAAAAATGAAGGTAACGTCGCAGAATGTGGAAATTATAGGGCAATAAAATGCATGCTCTTAACATGTGGGAACGTGTTCTGGCAAAGAGACTTAACAGGTTAACAAACATCACGCCCAACCAGTGCGGCTTTAGAAGTGGGGCTAGTACAACGGACGCGATTCACTCAATAAGGATACTCAGTGAGAAATATAGAACACAAAAGACCTTCACCTCGTTTTCATTGACCTTGAGAAGGCTTTTGACCGAGTACCGCGTCAGTTAATATGGGAAGCACTCAGGGCTCAGTTTGTACCCGAGCACTACATAGACCTCATACGAGACATGTACACCAACATAAAAACCCAAGTTGTAACACCTGTAGGCACAAGTAGACAATTTGAGGTCGGAGTGGGCGTACATCAGAGCTCGGCACTAAGCCCGATGTTATTTAACATTGTCATAAATTATGTGACAGAACATATACAAAAACCAGCGCCATGGAATCTATTATACGCTGACGATATCGTCTTAATATCTGAGTCCTTGTCAGAGCTACAGGCAGACCTTACGAAGTGGTGCGACACTCTTGAAAGAAGTGGGCTCAGAGTAAGCAAACCAAAGACGGAGTATATGTGCTGCAACTTCTCTGTTACTGAGCAAAACGACATGGCCTCTATAAACGGGACTACACTAAATAGAGTACAGCATTTTAAGTACTTGGGTTCAGTCATATCCGCCAATGCCACCATACAGAAGGACATCGAGTCTAGAATAAGAACTGGCTGGCTAAAATGGAGATCACTCACCGGTGTACTCTGCGATCCAAAGATGCCAATTAAAACTAAAGGATATACAAAACAGCAATTAGGCCAGCTATGCTATATGGCTCAGAGTGCTGGCCCATGCGGAAAGACGATACCCAGAAGTTGCATGTAAATGAGCTAAAAATGCTTCGATGGGCTGGAGGAGTCACGCGCATAGACAAAGTGAGAAATGAGTATATCCGCGGCTCCTTCACAGTTGCTGATGTAGCCTTTAAATTGAGGGAAACGAGACTACGGTGGTACGGGCACGTTATGCGGCGAGAGGAAAACCATATGACCCGTAAAGTGATGGCCATCGAAGAGGACAAACGAGGCAGAGGACGCCCTCCCGCTACCTGGATAAGAACTATTGCTAGCGATTTGAAGACGTTGGGAATTAACCCAGAAACGACGCAGAACCGCCAAGTATGGCGAGAATGTATTAGGGGGGCGGACCCCATATAGGGATAAGGCAAGGAGAGAAGAAGAAGAGTTTTTGATTACAACCCTCCCCCTGCCTAATAAAGTGACGTCATGTAAAAAAAATGCGTTTTTAGCTTAATTGTAAAATAAAAAACTATTTAGTAGATAATATTTTATAGGATTAAAAGTTTATAGAAACACGAATTTCATTCCTTTTTTTACACATTGAAGCACTTTTTAAAGATGCGAGAGATGTGATCTTCGAAATGACCGCCCCCCCCCCCCCCTCCTACGTCATGCTACCATTATCCGATGTCCAGACCCCCCCGCCATTTAAAATGAAGTAATTTATGAACAGCCCCTTATAGTGAATTACTTGGCTTTATAATGGTTTATATTATTGCTATTATACAGTATTAGGAATGTATTAGCTACTTATAAATGCTATTGTACACCCTAAGGCATTAAAAATAGCTGAAAGCTGTGTAGCGAATTTACGTGGCATTATAATGGCTAATATTCATGCTATTAAACAGCATTAAGCATTTATTTATGCTATTGTAGAACCTAAGGCACTAAACCACACCGAAGCATTAGCGTAGCAAACCAAAACGCAACTGTACAGCTGAATGCTGTACAGTTGCATTTTGGCTAGCTGCACTAAAACTAATGGCTAAACAAAAGCATTTACATTTGCCATTATACAACCGTTATACAGCGTAAAGCATCATATAATGCTATTGTAGAACCTAAAGCACTAAAAACAGCTGAAAGCTGTATACCGGATTTACGTGGCATTATAATGGCTAATATTCATGCTAATAAACAGCATTAAGCCTTTATTTATGCTATTGTAGAACCTAAGGCACTAAACCACACCGAAGCATTAGTGTAGCAAACCAAAACGCAACAGTACAGCATTCAGCTGTACAATAGCATTTTGGTTCGCTGCACTAAAACTAAAAGCTTTAAAAAAACATTTAAATATGCCATTATACAACCGTTGTACAGCTTAAAGCATTATATAATGCAATTGCAGAATCTAAAGCACTTAAGTGCTTTTAAACAGCTGAAAGCTGAACAGTTGCGTTGTGGTTTGCTGCACTAAAGCTAAAGGCTTTACAAAAGCATTTAGATATGCCATTATACAACCGTTATACAGCTCAAAGCATCATATAATGCGACAAGTTGCTCGGTGAACGTATATAAGAGTTTCTACGGTCCTTAAGTTCGAAATAAGTTAACTATTCTTATGTTATAATGCTTCCTGTGTTACTTGGGTTGTTTACTCGGTGACTTTATGCAGCTGAGAATCTAAAAGCTAAAACCTAAGATGTCATGCCGTCACCTTTATAGCGAATGACGTAAGATTAAATATGCCATGTAGTGGGATAGTGACGAGCACTTAGACCTTACCTATTGGCAAATTTTAATTGATTCGTTGAAAAGTATAGACAGGTTTACTACTGAAGTTTTGCCAATGCACAGTTTGGAATCCTAAGACTGTGTCGACCGTCCAGTGGTGCCCTCATTGGGGGGAAAGTATTTTCTAACAAGCGAATCAATTTATTTATGTATAATCCCTCAGTGTTAAGTTGTAGTCCTACTGATTACGCAACTTTTGATCTTTGTCACATAGTTTCATTTTGCGTATTTTTTGCTTCGTTTAGGTAACTAAACGGCAAATGGTGGCCAGTTTAGGTGATGAAGCCAAAAGTACTATAAAACTGTATCACATAGATCATAAGTTGCGCAATTACTAGGACTACAAGATGTTGGATTATATAGAAATCGATTAGTTTATTAGGAAATACAATCCCCCCAATGAGAGCGCCACTGGACGGTCGACGCAGTCTTAGTACCAGATTTCGAGGCGCATGACGTATGGTGTTAAGTAATAATAAAGACGCTGCAAGTTTGCACAAGGTACAGGAAATGCTCACGTGTACCATACGTTTCCTTACCAGCTGGTATTTAAATTTAGTATATTCTTAAACACATTAGTAAATAATTTGTTTTCATATATAAATGCCCTAAAGAAGTACTGACATAATATTTTATATAAGAAATGCACCGCCTAGGTAAGTATCTACTTGTACTTATGTAATGTAATGACCATGGATCGCTTAATGGACTAAGAGTTGGCCACGTCAGATATGACACAATAACAAGAGCAATAAATCCCGTCTGGTTAGATTGCTATATTATTCTGTCCAACTGTCTTAATAAGCGTAGCCGGAGGCCAAGCTCCGCGTAGGGCCGAAGGCACGGAGCGTCACACGACCGGGGGAAGTTGGCGCTTAAACACGAGCCAATAGTAAAAGTGTCCAGCGAACCTGAGGGCCACAGGCCCGAAGGTGAGCGGCCGGACACTTTTACTATTGGCTCGTGTTTAAGCCCAACTTCCCGACTTACGGCAGTCACAGTCAAGCACCTATCTTAATAAGCGAAGCGGCGGGCCGAAGGCCCGACGGTGAGCTTCGAAAACTCGCGAAGGCCGGAGGCCGAGCTCCGCGTAGGGCCGAAGGCCCGAAGCGTCCAATACCGGCGCGCCAGCACGCGAGGCCGGAGGCCGAGCTGCGGGAAGATAGAGCTCGCACGCGGAACACTAAACACAGTCACAAAAGACAAATTCCTTTAAGGAAACCCAAAACTCAATACACAAAAACTCAATACACAAAAACACAAAACAATAACACAATAACACATCAACACAAAAAGCCAACACTCCACCACCGCGGGGCCCGCGGGCCCCGCGCACCCGCCCAAAATACTAGTTATTCTTATTGCTAGATCCGGGCATCTGGCAGCTTTTAATGGGTGGATGTCAGAGTGTCAGACTAGCAACATTTTTGAAATGGAAAATAGTTATACCAAAACAGGTACAAATTTTAACAAAAGAACATTGCGTATTATAACGGAAACAAAAACAGCAGGCGACAAACTATGAATTAAATTATATTTCGTTTGGCACTACTTTCCTGCAACAGAAACTTTTGGCAATGATTATAATCTAATTATTTATATAATTTCTCATAATATTGCATCAAACCCAGAACACTAGGATTGGTTTTCTTGAAATGGTTTGCATTATTTGACCTCCACCACAGCTACCAGATGTCTAACTATATTAGAAATAAGCATGTTATAGCAAACTGACTAGAGGTGTTTCGTTGCTCTCATTGTTGTCATATCTGACGTGGCTAGCTTTCCATCTATAAGACGCTTCACGCTTCTATCATATTTTAAGTACTTTACATAAAAAAAACATTTACAGGTGTAAGATAAGTGGTTCCCCTTTGTTTCATATCACTTTATAGACCTCTAAAGGCACTGCTCGGCTCATTACGTACGACTCGGAGCTATGTGTGACGGCAAATAAAACCTGCTACTGCCGTATATCCGCCACTTCGAGAGAACATTTAGGATTGGCCCAAGATACAGACAAATGTTAACGATTGTCATGCAGCTCAAGACGGCAGTAGTTACCGTGTGGATAGTGAGATTAATAATTTTTAAGAAAAAAAACCGACTTCAATGGGGGAAGCTGGTGAAGGATTATTGTAGACGGTGCACTCTTACAATGAAATAACTTGCTTAACAAACACAGCGGAGAGAACAAATCGCCAAACGTGAACTATACGTCGTTGAAGAGTTCCGTTCTGATCATCATCATCGGTTCCACTTAATAAAATTTCAGTCTTTTGAATGAAAATGCTTGATTTGTTGATAAAAATACAAAAATCACTATACATATATATGCCTTTAAGATTTGAGTAGTTCCCTCGATTCGTCATGGATCCTATCATTTAAACTTGAGATTGACTGGTTTCGTAGCTATCTTAGCGGTCGTCGGCAGCGAATAAAGGTGGATGACTCCCTTTCTGATTGGTGTGACACGCTGGCCGGTGTTCCACAGGGTGGCGTGTTATCTCCTTTGCTGTTCTCCATTTTTATAAACTCTATTACTCAGAAACTTACTTCTCGCTATCACCTTTATGCCGACGACCTTCAGATATATTCGCAGGGTGAAATTGCCAACCTTCCATCTGTTATTAATACGGTAAACAATGACCTGGTGAGCATTATAAACTGGAGCCGTAGTTTTGGACTTATTGTTAATCCGGAAAAAACCCAGGCAATCATTGTCGGCAGCTCAAAACTTCTCTCTAGAATTTTGAAAATCTAGCCCCTATTTACTTTGATGGTGTCCGTATTCCGTTTTCTGATCAAGTGAAAAACCTGGGTATTATCATAGACCGGACATTATCTTGGGTTCCTCAAATTAGCGAAGTCAGTAGGAAGATGTTTGCCGCGGTTGGGTCTTTAAGAAGACTCCGGAATTTTCTTCCCATTCCCACAAAAATTGCGCTCGCTCAAACTTTACTCCTCCCTATTTTGGACTACGCCGATATTTCGTACCTCAACCTCACTGAAGAGCAGCTAAACAAGCTTGAGCGCATTCAAAATCTATGCATCCGATTTATATTTGGATTACGCAAGTATGATCGCGTTTCTATCTTCCGCTCTCAGCTCAAGTGGCTTCCTATACGTCTTCGTCGTAATTCCCACATTCTGTCTCTTTTATACACCATTCTTTTTCATCCTGCAACTCCTCGTTACCTCAAAGAACGATTTAGTTACCTGCTTTCGGCCAGATCCTCTCAAAATTTTCTACTTAGTGTACCATCTTCTTCTTCTAAATTTTATAGTAGTTCTTTCACTTCTCAAGCTGTTAGGCTTTGGAACAATTTACCCTCAGACTTAAGGCGCGCTAAATCTCTTGCTGTGTTTAAGAAATACCTTAACGAATATTATCTGTCTCTCCCATGATACGTTATCCTGTAACTCCATTAAACAGATTTTGTAACTACCTGTGGCAAATAGTGTGTATCTTGCTCCTAGATTGTATGTTCTTAATTTATCAATTTTTATTTATATATGTATGGTTTATGTAAGTTTATTTTATTTTATATGTGTAAGTTTATAATTGTTTAGCTTGTTGATTTGAATTTGCAACACCTACGTATTTCTGATTATTTTCAATGGTTTCCGCTTCCCAAAGGTTGTCTGGAAGAGATCGCTTTTTAGCGATAAGACCGCCAATTGTTTTACCTCTGATTATTCTGTTTGTAACTTGTATTTTATGTGTTTCTTTATTTTGAGGTGTGCAATAAAGAGTATTTATGTTATGTTATGTTATTGACGAAAACTTGTCCTGACAGTTTAATTTGCTTAACAAACACAGCGGAGAGAAAAAATCGCCAAACGTGAACTATGCGTTGTTGAAGAGTTCCGTTCTGGTCATCATCAGCAGTTCCACTTCTTCAAATATCACTTTTTTGAATGAAAATAATTTATTTGTTGATTGTTTTTAACGTGACTGCGTTTTGATAAAAATAGGATCAATCTGTATATATATATATATATATATATATATATATATATATATATTATTTATTCATTATTATTATATATATATATATAATAATAATGAATAAATAATAAATACTCTTTATTGCACACCTCATACAGTTACAAGCACAAATTTTACAATTAGTTAAATTTAGGTAGAGGTAACAACAGGCGGTCTTATCGCTAATGAGCGATTTCTTCCAGACAACCTTTACATTTACAATTAAAAACAGAATTTTCAAAATCGGTTTAGAAATGACGAAGTTATGGAGTAAAAAAAACATACAACCTGAATTGAAAACCTCCTCTTTTGAAATCTTGAAGTCGGTTAAAAATGACAGATATCGTAAGTTTCATTGTTTATATGATAATTTTAACCACCTTGTTATAGAGGTACACGCTGCATTATGTAATTCTCGATAAAGAGAAATCCATTGGCTTGTTGATGTGTAGGCATACTTTGCGTCCTGCTACTCACAACCAACACCAGCACTTAGAACTGCCCGTGATTTTAAATTAAACCCAGTCGTAATTATGGCTTTTCCATCATGATTAGTATTTTAATGTCAGAGGCTTGAATTGTTGTATCGGCAGATGCGTTCTTCAAGGAAATCTTGCACGTTTTTTAGGGTTCCGTAGCCAAAATGGCAAAAAGTGAACCCTTATAGTTTCGTCATGTCCGTCTGTTCGTCCGTCCGTCCGACTGTAAATCACAGCCATTTTACTCGGAAACTATAAGATGTATCTTAATAAAATTTAGACATGAGGTGCATTTTGTATGCCGCTATTTAGTTATGTAGTGAAACTACTGAAAAAAATATTTTCAGGGGAGGCGCTCCATACATGTAAATAACTTAAAAACATTTTTTTTTACCAAATATCAACATGTTGCACATCAATCGATAGGTCTTTAAAAATAACATTGAAGTTTATTTGAACATTTTTTGATTAAGTAAATATTTTCAGAAATAATCCCTTCGAAAGTAGGAAAAACAGCGTCCCCCCTGTACTTTTGAACCGTAAGTCCAAAAAAAAATAAAATAATTTCAGAAGATGCGCGCTATCATATTTTATGCTTTCTATGAAAATTATTTTGAACATTATCGGTCTAGCCATTTTTGAGTTATAGCCAAAAAACTTCTTCCATAGGCATCAGTTTGATTTTTATTCTATTGAAGCCACGGAACCCTCCATTATGCGTGGTCCGACACGCACCTGGCCGATTTTTTATGTACACCTATGATGATAAAAATGGAAAAATTTCTCAATAATTTGTTAACTGGTACCAACGTAATCCATACTAATATTATAAATGGGAAAGTGTATGTGTGTGTTTGTTTGTCCGTCTTTTACGGCAAAACGGGGCGACAAATTGACGTGATTTTTTAAGTGGAGATAGTTGAAGGGATGGAGAGTGACATAGGCTACTATTTGTCTCTTTCTAACCCCCCCACTTCCCTAAAATGGGGGTGGAAGTTTGTATGGAGCATTCCGGAGGGCAATCAGGAAAGGGGAACCGTGTTACCCCGAATTTAACGCGAGCGAAGCCGCGGGCAAAAGCTAGTGTACTTATAAAGACCTTGATCTTTCCATGAACAGTTTTACAATTTCAGAAATTAAGCACCGGCAAATGAAATAGGAACCTAGTTACTAAACGCTCCCCGCATCTGCCTTAAACCTCGCAATATACTCGGACTTGGCGTGAATTGTTACTTGTAAAATCGTAGCCAACTTCCAGAGCCATAAGTCTCCGAGTCGCCACCGTGACGGAATACCCTCCAAGTCACGCCACTTGGCTCCCTAATGTATGGATATTTTAGGAGTTTTTCTGTATTTAAACAGAAAGTGCTTGGGTGTGTCGGAAAATGCAAGGGGTGAGTCACCCAATACAGTTTTAGTTTATTGTAAAAAAGGCGGGCTGCTATCGGTCTAATAGTTAAAGACATATGGCAGTACAAAATATGAAAGAAACAAAAATAACAGTTTTTCTACCCCAAAAGAGCCAAGTGTCACGAGCCCTACAGGTGACATAATATAATATATCATGTTAAAAGGGAGGAAGGGACAACAGACGAAAAAGCGAATATATTGTATGTCAAAATGGAGGAACGTCTATATGAAAAGAAACTGTAAGTATATATCTATAAAATTATACCGTCGTCTCCCTAGATAACAAAGAAGATTGAGCTTAGTAGCTAGAGCAGTAGGTATTATATTCGCCTGTACGCCTGAAAAAGCTGGTACAGGATTTATCAAAAATACTAGTGATCCGTTTAAGGGCATAATTTGTATTGTATTGCGACTATGAAAAAGTAGAAGAAAAATTTTTTTGACGCAATTTTTAGGGTTCCGTAGCCAAATGGCAAAAAACGGAACCCTTATGGATTCGTCATGTCTGTCTGTCTGTCTGTCCGTCCGTATATCACAGGCATTTTACTCGGTAACTATACGACGTATCTGAATAAAATTTACACATAAGGTGTATTTTGTATGCAGCTACTTAGTTATGTAGGTAAATTTGAAAAAAAAAAAATATTTTTAAGGGGGCGCTCCATACAGGTAACTAAATTTAAAAAAAACAATTTTAACCAAATATCAACATGTGACACATCAATCGATAGGTGTTTCAAAATAACATTGAGGTTTCTTTGACTATTTTGTGATTAGTGAATATTTTCTGAAATAATCGCTTCGAAAGTCAGAAAAGTTGTGTAGCCCCCCCCCCCCCCCCGTAACTTTTGAACCGTAAGTTAAAAAAATTTGAAGAGATGCGCCTTATCATATACTTTCAACGAAAATTGTGTTTGGTTCCTTTTGTTATTCCATTGAAGGTACGGACCCCTCCTATGCGTGGTCCGACACGCACTTGGCCGGTTTTTTTTTGTATGGGGCACGTCGTCCCAGTCTCCATACAAAACAATTTATTTTTTCGAGTCAAATTTTTTTCTTAGGTTTTTTTAATTAGAATAGGATACCAATTAAGCCCTTAAACGGATCGCCAGCATTTTTGTTACACCTTGTATATAAAAAAACCGGCCAAGTGCGTGTCGGACCACGCATAGGAGGGTTCTGTACCTTCAATGGAATAAGAACCAAACTAATACCAAAAGGTCGTATCTGATGCCTATGGAAGAAGTTTTTTGGAGATAACACAACTTTTCTGACTTTCGAAGCGATTATTTCAGAAAATATTCACTTAATCACAAAATAGTCCTCAATGTTATTTTGAAAGACCTATCGATTGATGTATCACATGTTGATATTTGGTAAAAATTGTTTTTTTTTTAAATTTAGTTACCTGTATGGAGCGCCCCCTAAAAATATTTTTTTTTTTTTTAAAACCCCCTAAAAATTTAACTACATAACTAAGTAGCTACATACAAAATACACCTTATGTATAAATTTTATTCAGATACGTCGTATAGTTTCCGAGTAAAATGCCTGTGACATACGGACGGACAGACAGACAGACATGACGAATCCATAAGGGTTCCGTTTTTTGCCATTTGGCTACGGAACCCTAAAAATGTGTGTTTCTTCTTTTTTTAATGTTAATTATATTCTAAGGAATAAATATTATTTACAAAGTAATCTTATAATAATATTTATAGCCGCCAGCCGCTAGACGTCAGCTGGCACACTACGTAAACATGGGCAGGGTTCCAAACTATCTCCATCTTCATCTTCGCTGTCTGCTGTGGTTTGATTCTGCACAACAACCTCATTGGGTAGTGGATTTAATAAACCTATATTATAGTTCTGGCGCTGGTAGTTTGGTGGTAAGATGCCCAACTTTGAAAAAGGGAAATTGATTTTGATTTTTTTTCTCGTGACAGGATGGTTAGGGGAAGCCCGGACAAGACGCATAGTGTGGGTAAGAAGAATATCTGATTTTACCAATTCTATACAATAGATAGCTAGCTAGGCTTGCTTAAGTCGGTAAAGCAGCGATACGAGGACGCCACATCATGACAGTTCAATCCAAACAAACAACGTGTGTACTTATTATGGAGAAAAAACCAAAGTATTTGACTGTTGTTGTGATTTTGGAAAAGCAAGTGTAACAACTTTTTTGGAACGCAGAACGATTTTGGTACAGTTTATCGCGCTAATGGTAAAATGGGCCGTATACGATGGCTATTTACATACTTGGATAGATTATGTTACACGTCTAAGGAGAGAAAGTAAAGTATATAAATTGTTATTTTGATTAACAATTGCGGTGTTTTTTTTTCATCATTCCCTTATCGTATGTGTCTTGCCCGGGTTTCCCCTAGCGTATCCGAAGTTAGAATACCAATATAAGTGTACGGGTAGACCAATGCTGTATGTATACCTTTATATAAGTTTATTTATTTATTTTATTGCGTATTTGAAGATAAGCACTATACATAAGTACCTCGACGTGAAAACGGATTCCCATGGGAATCCTCTTCTATAATGTAACTCTGTATATTGTCAGCCTAATGCCCACATCCTCAATACCCAAAGACTGACATACCAAGTTATTTCCAGGTTTCTAATTCAGAGACAGATCTGAACGTCATTGTCTCAGTCAGCTGTGAATAGGAGGACACACGAGGGTTTGTTTCCTTCCACTTTCTGTATACTTTCCTTTCATCACAAGAGTAGGTCACGTCAATAATGAGAGCAACGGGAACGGAACGGCAGCTTTTCAGCGGTAGAATGAACACCGCACGATCAGCGAATGTCTCGCTCAAATCTGGAGCAGAGCCCGACTGGGGAAGTATCTCCACCTTACAGAAAACCACAGCCAAATAGCACTAGACCCTACTCATTGTGTTGTGTTCCTGCTAGTGAGTAAGGTTGCCAAAGAGCTCAAAGAGGACCCAGTGTGTTGACGATGAGGGACCTTCTTGTTCCTTTAGTCATCAACACTGTGAATCCTCCTTTTTGTAAAGGGTCGGCAACGCGCATGTGACACCTCTCGAGTTACAGGCGACAGACAAAAAAAAATAGGTAAAAAGTGCCGGACTTGTCTCATTAGAGGACAGGGTCTATATTTCTTTCTTCATTAAAAACGAAAAAATATTCGATCAACTGTCTGACCCTTTCCCAACCCTATTAAACGTTGTTTTGCCTAAAACACCTTTTCTCTCGACGGTTCGTATTTTCCTACTACGTAATAGCTATATAACTAATAATTTAATCAACCAATTCATAGCAAATACTAAATAAATAAATTACCACAGTGTACTCACTAATTCAACGATAAAAGTCAGCAAAATCAACAAATTACTGTTTTCGCACGAAGCATCATAAATAGCACAGCCCATAAACTACAAACAGTACAAATCCAAAACTACCTCTGTCACTATTTCAAACGCGTTGGGCATAAATCTGCTAAACTGTGAACGCTTTTAATGCAAAACGTGGTGATACATTACAAGGCACAGATGTGATTGCCACAGATCATCCACTCGGTAAAACAAACAATTGGCGTTTTTCAACTTGTGACGCAGGTGGTAAGTAGTAGTAGTATACCTAATTATTTTACTTATCAGGCCTCACTTTATGATTTTTTCAAATTTTTTGGGACTCACGGTTCAAAATTAGATGGGGAGACACAACATTTTGAACAACAAATATTTTAAAAGACCTATTTTTTTTAAAACACCTATCCAATGACGATACCCAACACGATAGGGTCGGAGCGAAAAAAAATTCACCCCCCCCCATTCATGTGTACGGGAGGTACCATATTAAAAATATTTTCCAGTTTTTATTCTATCACTTTGTCGGCGTGATTAATGCACGGTCACTGAGCTAGACCGCGGACAAACGGACATGGCGAAACTATAAGGGTTCCTAGTTGACTACGGAACCCTAAAAAGAGCTGTACCTGGCTCATTGTGACGAAAAAGAAAAACTAACTTACCAAATTGTATAAAAATAATATCTAAATCAATTTGTTTCATTGTCATTATTTGGTTTTCATGAAATGAAATTTGGTCTGGAATGAAAATAGTTTCGTTAAAGCTGTAACGTTTGTTAATAACAAATTGACTAAATCTGTAGCAATCAAATCACAGACTTATTTTGCTTCATCAGAAACAATCAGTTATTTCAATTCCGACTAAAACGAATCCAAAATCAACAAGCTTTAAATGCCGTTGTTTAAACTTATCATTTAACATTCATTTCGGAACGTTACCGGCATACGAGGCTGAATCTTTTATGTTTTAGGAAGCAACGTCAAAATGTGTTATTTACATTTTACATTACGCACGTTCGCGAATATGAGAAAACGTGACGTCATCATTCGCATGTCTCAGTCAACAGTTCACGTCAACGACTCGTTTTGGA
The DNA here is from genome assembly GCA_947086415.1 of Pammene aurita. Lineage (NCBI taxonomy): Eukaryota > Metazoa > Arthropoda > Insecta > Lepidoptera > Tortricidae > Pammene > Pammene aurita. The sequence goes on from OX352305.1 coordinate 27,611,768, forward strand.
GGCGTGAGGTTATTGAGGGATGTGTGAATGAAATGTACTGCTTCATTTTTTAAAGTTAATAATTCCTGAAATATATTTTTGTTCCTATTCCAACTGCTGCAGTGAAATACATTTTTAGGGATTCGTAATTGCAGTTTGGACGTTATTTAAGAATAAAAACTGACCAAGTGCGTGTCGGACCACGCTTAATGGAAGGTTCCGTACCTTCAACGGAATAGGAAAAAAAAAATTATCAAAAGTTCGTATCTGTCTATGGAAAAGCTTTTTTGGAGATAACTCGAAAACGCTTTCACCGATAATGTTCAAAACAATTTTCTTTAAAAGAACATGCAAAGATGTATTAGAAAAGTTGATCTCTGGTTCAAAATATAGAGGGGGGGGGGGGGGAACCAATTTTGTAGACTTTCGGGGTGATTATTTCTGAAAATATATACTAAAACAAAAAATGATCAAACAAACCTCAACATTATTTTAAAAGACCTATCAATTGATTTGCAACTTGTTGATATTCGGTAAAAAAAATTTTTTTGACAATAAGTTATGGAGTGCCGCCACAAAGTGGAGTGGCATACAAAATACACCTTATGTCAAAATTACGTGTACGTGTTATGGTTTCCGAGTAAAATTGCTGTGACATACGGACGACGGACGGATGGACGGACAGACGGACATGACGAAACTAAGGGTTTCGTTTTTGTCATTTTGGCTACGGAACCCTAAAAATGACCCGCTCACACACTACTTATCTCCGAAACTACGGGGCCGGAAAAATGTTTTGCATGCATATCCTGGCTAATATACGATGAGGTTTCTACATTGTGTCAGACCAGAATAACTAACCATATACGCACAGACATGTCCGCCAGACAGATCTTTCGGACAGATCCGTACATATATGGCTAATGAATATTGAATATCATCCAATCTTTTGCTTTATTCCAAAGGTTTAATCTGTTGAAAACAAAACCACAAGTTCTTATAAATATTACAAATCATTAAATAAAATGAAAGTCCTTTAAAGCAACGTATATTTTATAAATAAATACATAAATATTATGGCACAATCTTACATAAACCAACTTAGTCCCACAGTAAGCTCAATAAGGTTTGTGTTGTGGGTACTAGGCGGCGATATATATAATAAGTATATAGAGAGTTAAATACTTAAATACATAGAAAATATCCATAACTCTGGAACAAATATCCGTGATGAACACACAAATAAATGCCCTGACCAGGATTCGAACCCGGGACCTCCTGCTTCATAGGCAGGGTCACTACCGACTAGGCTAGGAGGCCGTTTAAAGTACTTAATCGGTTCTTGATTAACAATCAATCGAAGATATTGAAAAATAGTATAGAGTGAATTATCTTCTTCTAAGATGTTGTAGTGGTGATATTACCAAACGATCATATCAAAGTAAATAATTAATGTTTCAGTCGGTAATTACTCCGGCAGTCATTTGTTATAGTTATTAGAGATACTGGTTTCGTATCTAAACACGTTGGAGTATGTTCCAAATATGTTTATGCTACTTGGTTATCTAGTTCTGTAGGATTTGATTAATTGGTAGGTAAATTATTAACTTTCATAGATATAGTTAATGCCAGATAAAAGGGTAGTTATCCAGATTTATTTTTGCGTTTTTGTCTTAACTCCGACAAATAATACTGAATGTATGAAAAGTATAGCGTTCGCTTATACAATTACCTACATTGTTCGTGGAAATAATAATAAAGATGATCATCAGTAATGCTATACTTTTTAAGCAAATAAAATCTATACATCTCAGTGAGGACTGTTGAGGAGCTAAATGCATGTTTGTTATGTAATTAATAATGAATCTTAAGCATTGTGTACATTTAACTCTGTTTGTTCTCCTAATAAATAAAAATAAAAATAAAAATACACTACACTATGTCATAGTCACCGCAATCATACAATTTGAGAACGCCCCAATACATGAGTGTATGGCGCTTAGGTACAGTGAGCAATAATAGTAGCTTTAACATGCTGATACTTGTGGTAACTTCGGCCAGAAATGCTTCTGCAAGTATTGATACAAAATGGCATTTCGGGCTCACTTTATCCCCCCGGTTCAGCATGTGATAAAGAGGCGGCCGAATGTTGACACACTCCGCCGCCTCTATCAGACTACACCGACAGAACCTTAAATGCTAAATCAAACCGGGTACTCTGACCCTCCCTCCCCCAACTAATAAAGCACCAACCTACCAACAACCTGCCCAAGACACTGGCGCACCAAGTAGTTAGGACTGGAGAGACAGAAGATTGGAGCCGTCCCCATTATAAGTCATCTTGAAGCCGGCACGAAGAAGATAGGTAGCTACTATAATGGGGTATAATATACAGTAGTTAATAAATACCGGTCCCAACCGGTATACAGTGTTTCTCTTTCAATCCGGTTTATAATGGTTATTATTGAATATCATAGAATATCGACAGCTTTTTAATAAAAATGCAGGAAATTCTCAAGAAAGTAGGTATTACGACAACTTTTCACAAGAAGAAATTTACATAGACAGTGGCGCTAGGTGAGCAAACTAGGAACTTTTTTATTTAAATAAACAAGATTGGCTTGGTAAAGTAGGAGAGCCCATGACACTGAACCTAGTTCGATAAGTCTCCTAGATGAGATATATATAATTAGACGCTTCTTTAATGGAGGAACACAAAATGCTGATGCTGCAATGCTAAAAAAGTGGTGGCGCATTTTATTTTATTTTTTTTAATAAAAAAATCCGGTTTCTAGTACGATAAGTCTCCTAGATTTCCTTTGTTCCTCGAAGCAGGGGAGGGGTAGGGCTACACGATAATGCGGTGCTGCAATCCCCCGTGTGTGGCCTTGTCAGTGGCAGCAGTATAAAAAGATTGTAGATACATGAAAAAACAAAACGCCTGATCGTGTAGCCTTACCCCTCCCCTGCTTCGAGGAACAAAGGAAATCTAGGAGACTTATTGTACTAGAAACCAGATTTTTTAATATTTTTCAAAAAAAAAATTAAAATACGCCACTACTTTTTTGCATTGCAGCATCAGCATTTCGTGTTCCCCCATTAAAGACGCGTCTAATTATATATAAATATCTTATCTAGGAGACTTATCGAACTAGATTCAGTGTCGTGGGCTCTCCTACTAGTACCTACTTTACCAATGTAAAATTTAAACTGTCAATCCATACTAATATTATAAATGGGAAAGTGTACGTGTGTGTTTGTTTGTTTGTTTGTCCGTCTTTCACGGCAAAACGGGGCGACAAATTGACGTGATTTTTTTAAGTGGAGATAGTTGAAGGGATGGAGAGTGACATAGGCTACTTTTTGTCTCTTTCTAACCCCCCACTTCCCTAAAATGGGGGGTGGAAGTTTGTATGGTTCGTTACCCCGAATTTAACGCGAGCGAAGCCGCGGGCAAAAGCTAGTACTCAATAGTTATTAGTAGCGAATTTGACTATTAGTCACTTATTTCCGCCGGCGTAGTAGCCGGCGCGCTGCTGTCGCGGAAGGCCGCTCGTGAGAATGATCATCGTAAATTGATTGAAACATGTCGAGCAAAAAACTGCTTAAATTACGTGACCTGCTATAAATATTTTTAATATGTTAGTCTCACGAAAGTTTTATAGTTAAAATCACTTATTTCTCTTTAAAACGGTACCTACAAATAAACACAAATCAATATCTGAAATCCTATTTGCTGCTGACTCATTATAACGGTTCGTGTAATTAGCGATAACGGTGCACCTTTATATCAGTTTCATCCCAGCGATTTAAATGATGCCGCTGATTAGCATCAAAGTTGGAATTATTGTAACCGAGTTTTAATTACTTAATGATAAATAATAAGTTGGCAGTTTCAGGGCGGCGGTGAGTCACCAAGTCGATAACTTGTTATGCATTTGTTATGACAGGTGCATGTGGACCTCTTTTCAATGGCCCAATTTTTTGACCCAGCCAATTTTCAACGCCATATCATTATCTAAGCCCAGCCCGGCAGCTAAGTACAGCCCTGGGTGGGCCTTGGCCTGGTCGAGCAGCTTTTTCCATTCCGGTCGGTTCATGGCTTGTTTTCTCCAACATCCAACTCCTAACGTTTTGAGGTTTTTCTGAATGCCGTCCAACCGGTCCAACCACCGGAGCTTAGGCCTGCCTTTACCGCGGCGTTCGTCTGGTTTCAACGCCATAGTAGGTACTCTTTTCATTTTATTTACAATAGGTATTCATTTATCGAACGAGCGCCGTAAGCGAAGTGAAGTTCTTACAGACAACTTCGGACACAACGGAACTGTCAGCTGGCTACTTAGACGTCTGTGCATTTAATTGGCTTTCTGATTAAGAATATTTGTTTTGCGATAACTTTAGTACAGGTTTTTCTGGTCTTTATGAAATTTGTTGGGGTTATAGCAAAGCTCCATACAATTTGAGAGTTCGTTTATGGGCAGGATTGATCAAGGGGTTATGGAGCTAGAGGGCTTGAAACTATCATCATTAGGGTCTTGTTATATTGGTCAACTCGTATGTATTCTCAGTTCGAGGCGGACTACTAGTGTAATTGTGAGTAGGTAGGTTCTAGCTCTAGCAGGGCCCTGATTCGACATGCTAAACTGTGAGACGTGGATGTTACACTTGAATCGCTAGTGGATAGAGTGATATCCATCTATCCACACGTGTCCACACCTAACTGTCAAGCTGTCAGTAGGTCTCGTTAGAGCCTTTTGTCTATGGCTATGGCCACCATTTTAGATATCACTGTTGAGTGATTCCACTCCAAATTTCAACTGTCACAAAAGTGTTATATCATAGTTGTCTCGCAAGCGACTGTCAGTTATGCCATGTCGAATCGAGGCCCAGGTGTATTACAAAGCAAAACTATTCAAAGGGCTAGTATGTGTTTTATCTACATCCCCACGCAAGCCTAAAGAACTGGGATATATAGGCTTGTGAAACCTCAATAGTGATTATATTAAATATTTGTGGAGCCTCAGTCGAACCGTAATATATTATTATAAATGCGAAAGTTTCGAAGTAAATTCGATGTTTGGCTATTCCTAAGTTTGGACGTTTTTTCTTCTTTCACGCATACACGTCCTAATCTAGGCAACGCGCATGTGACACGTTTGGAGTTGCAGGCGTCTGTGGACTAACGTAGCTGCTTACCATCAGGCGGGCCGTGTGCTTGTTTGCTACCGTCGTGGTATTAAAAAAAGGCCAATGGAAACGGATCACCTCGTATGGAAACTTCTATAAGTATCAGTTTTTTGCCGTTGAGTAATTAATAATTATAGTAGTTTAACCTGAAAAATTACATAGAATAGAACACAAAAATACTGAATTCTACGCAAACACACGAATAATCTTCATAACACTTGGAATAACTAGACAGCCAAGCGAGAGAAACTGAAATATATCATCCGTAAAAACAACATAAAAGCCGCTCCACGTAAGTTCTCCGAGAAAACATCGCCATTGTCTCCTTCGTTCCTAAATAGAAGTAAAAGTACCTTACCGTGGAAATAGATATCATCAAAGGAATCGAATATATCAGCTAAACGATGTGAAACATTGGAAAAATAGCCTCACCAAAGATGATATGTCGCCTCATAAAGTATGAGGCGCGTACCACGGAAACTCACTTTGGATATTTTATAAGTGAAGAAAATATTGTACTCCTTTTAGATACATAAAATAAGTTAGTCATCTTTTATTTAAATTGTGCCCTAGAATAGACAAAATTATAGAACCTCGCGCAATAAGGCTAAGGGCCTGTTTCACATTCTCCAGATAAACTTATCTGCCAGTTAAAATTATTGCTCCCTTTCTCCAGTCATATAAAAGAAAAGGACAGCAAACATTTATCTGACAGATATGCTTTAACTGGAGATTGTTAAACAGGCCATTAGAGACGTTTTTTATTTTGGAGTTTAAACATATTTAATGTGTTTATTAATTTGAAGGGATATTTACATAAAATTTTATCAAAGAAACTTTTTGAAGCGTATTTCGTAACCCTATGTAATAAAAAACTGCACTAAGTCGCTAGTTTCTTAGAAGTAATCATTTATTTGACTTGGCAACACTGTTTCTTTTAGTTAGTTTATGGATAGCCCGCTCGTTTTCGGTAATATTTAGTCGTGTACGCACGTTTGAAGGGAACGGTCGTGAATTTATCATATCTTATGCGATTCATTATTTGGTGGTTTTAGAGGAAAGTGTGCATTATTTTGCTAAGGTTTATAATATTACGTCTAATGTAATGTTTGGTTGGGGGCCCTTGCGCTTTGAGTCTTTTCGGTGATCTATCGAAGAGACTCAGAGACGCAACGGGGGACCGGAGAGCTGGCAGTTACCTCGCTCAACGTATAGTCTCGCGGTTCAGCGGGGTAACGCAGCCAGCATCTTTAGTACCATGCCAAATGGGCCTTTTTAGGGTTCCGTAGCCAAATGGCAAAAAACGGAACCCTTATGGATTCGTCATGTCTGTCTGTCTGTCTGTCTGTCTGTCTGTCCGTCCGTTTGTCACAGGCATTTTACTCGGAAACTATACCACGTATCTGAATAAAATTTACACATAAGGTGTATTTTGTATGCAGCTACTTAGTTATGTAGTTAAATTTGAAAAAAAAAATATTTTTAGGGGGGCGCTCCATACAGATAACAATAAAAAAAAAATACCAAATATCAACATGTGACACATCAATCGATAGGTCTTTCAAAATAACATTGAGGTTCCTTTGACTATTTTGTGATTAAGTGAATATTTTCTGAAATAATCGTTTCGAAAGTCAGAAAAGTTGTGTAGCCCCCCCCCGTAACTTTTGAACCGTAAATTCAAAAAATATGAAAAAATTTGAAGAGATGTGCCTTATCATATACTTTCAACGAAAATTATTTTGAACATTATCGGTTCAGCCATTATTGAGTTATCTCGAAAAAACTTCTTCCATAGGCATCAGATACGACCTTTTGGTATTAGTTTGGTTCTTATTCCATTGAAGGTACGGAACCCTCCTATGCGTGGTCCGACACGCACTTGGCCGGTTTTTTAGATTTAGTTTAGGATAGCAGTGTTATGTTTATGTTAAGCTATGTCTAAGGATTTTTGTATTTAGGTTAATGGTAGGTTTAAGTAGATTATTATGTTATGTATTATTGACATATTGTTTTTTTTTGTGAAATAAATACATTGATTTATGAAAAAAAAAATGTAATGTTTAACATGTCATAGGTAGTTCTAAATTCATTGAGGTGTCTCAAATTTTCGCCACTTTTATGTCAACTATGTAACGCATTTATAAAACTGTTATGTATTTTATGTAACAAATCTGTTCAGTTTTTTTATGTAACGTTTCTTGCGGTATACATTTCTATAACTTTTATGTGACTGTGACAAACGCTTAATGTTGCGTTTATGTAATATAAGCCCTTAAATCCGCCCGCACCCATGTACATACGTAATATACTTTACGTCACCACCTGGCCATAATGTGAGTTTTACCGCTCGCTACGCTTACGGTAAAACTCGCATTATGGCCAGGTGGGGACGTAAAATTGTGTACTCACCACGGGCAGTAAAAAAGAAAGCCCTCTATCGCATATTTACAACCCTCGCCTGCGGCTCGGGTCCCAAATACCTGCGATTTCGGGCTTTCTTTTTTTTACAGCCCTAGGTAAGTAATGTACTATTATTTATCGAATTACAGAATGTCAACTAGCTGTTTAGGCTGACCCTTCCCGATTGTTTCTGAAAGAATCCCGATCGTCTGACATAGAACGTGAGAATTCCTAATTTAAAAAAACACCGTGCCAGACAGTGTCCGAGAAGAGAGGTTATAAAGGTAGTAAACCTTTACAGTACCTACTTCTGTAAATTAATTGATACACGCTGGGATTCGAACCCGCAACCAACCAACCGCACCAAAACATACGTCATACTCCGGGGGCAATGATATCACTGACAGTAGTAGTAACTTAGAACAGCTACACACTGCTCCATATATCAGCCGGTAGAGGGCGACACTTAATCCACACCCTCTAAGCATGCGGAGATATGACGTCATTCGTCACGCCGCACTTGATAAAGTAGGAGTGTGGAATTTATTGCATCCTCAAAATTCCTAGCAAGAAGCGAGCAACCTAATACCAAGAATAAGTATCCTAAGCGTAAGCACTAATTTTTGCAAAAACGACCGGTCATATATGACCTTCAAACCCAAAGGAAAAGTTTTTTATTTTTTTATACCACGGCGGTGGCAGACAAGCGTACGGCCCGCCTGATGGTAAGCAGCTACCGTATCCTATGGATGTCTGCAACTCCAGATGTGTCACATGCGCGTTGCCGACCCTTTACAAAAAGGAGGATTCACTGTGTTGACGGCTAAAGGAACAAGAGGGTCCCTCGTCGTCAACACACTGGGTCCTCTTTGAGCTCTTTGCCAACCTTGCTTACCAGCAGGAACACAACACTATGCTAGTGTCTAGTGCTATTTGGCTGTGGTTTTATATAGGTCGATATTTCAATTTTATAAAACGGGATCTTAAATACCTTTAGAACTTGGCAGTTCATAGGTACAGTCGCCATCAAATATATCGGAGTGGCCAAGGTACTCTAAAATATCTAAACAGGCACTTTATCGTCTTGACAATAGAGGCGGTGTTCAGATATTTGTGACCACCTAGGCCGCTCCGATATATTTGATGGCGACTGTCATCATCATCATCATCATCAGCCTATTTTAGTCCACTGCTGGACATAGGGCGCTATGGCGCTCATTGGGGGAGGCCCCAATGAGCGCCATAGCGCCCTGTCTTCAGCTTGCCGCATCCAGCATCTGCCTGCAGTCTTTCGCAGATCGTCATCCTACCTTGCCAGAGGGCGTCCTACACTACGTTTGCCGAGTCGCGGTCTCCACTCAAGAACACGTTTACCCCAGCGGTTGTCGGTTCTTCGCGAGATATGGCCGGCCCACTGCCACTTCAGCTTGCTAATTCTTTGAGCTATGTCGATAACTTTGGTTCTCTGTCGGATGTATTCGTTACGAATCTTATCCTTCAGAGAAACTCCGAGCATAGCTCTTTCCATAGCTCGCTGAGCGACTTTGAACTGGTGGACCAGCCCTACCGCGACTGTACTTAACATTTATTAAGACCTTGGCCTCGAATCATTTGATGGTGATTGAAGTATATTTTTTCACGTTTATATTTTTGATGGTACCATATGGTTAAGACACCTAAAGGTCATAGCCGTAAGTAATAATTCTAAAAACTACAGAGTTTTTAGTTAAAAATAAACTAATATAGGTACTCTGTGAGGTTGGTACTTCAAGTCCAAAAATATAACCTAACTTATTCATGTATTTATGCATGTTTTTTTTTTAAAAAGTACACTGTTATAATGTATTTTTTGTGTTTTTAATTCTTTAATGTAAAAAAGCTATTTCGGTTTATCTTTATTCAGATAAATATAAGCAAACACTAAGTGAGGAAGGTTATAATTTTGGTCTTAAATTAGAGTGTACCTATTACAATAGTACGACGAAACTGGTGGAAGTTTTTGTTCATACTCGTATTATGCAATTTGAATACTAGACATTGTTTACGAAGAAATAGGCTAGGAAATAATTCAACATAACGGGTCACTGTCTTGGATACCTTGTGACCTAGAAACCCTGTATCGACCTGATACTTCACCGATACCAAGTATATGGACAAAGTATATTGACCAAGTAAATACGCGGTGACAATCTTATTAATATTGGCGAACGTCCAACACTTGAAGTCAAAGTACTAGGAACCATAATATTTACTGATCGCCCCGAGGAATTTATTATAGACTTATTTGAGCGGCCTTATTACACGAAAACAGAACAAGGTAAGAGATATTTTGACAAAGAAATAAGTCATGTTTCTTACCAACACTGCAATGATTAAACCTGGTTAATCATAAAGACGGTTTTTTAGTCCTACGGATAACATTGATCCTGTTTTTCACTGACCTCCACCGATTATCAATTGACAGACAGAGATTAAATAAGAATAATAGCAAACGAATTTCAAGGTATCTTTACCATTGTGTACCATTTACCGGAATTAGCTCTCCTGCTATATGTAAAGCCTGTTCACTGTTGCCTTGACACTAAATTGATTTAAATAATAGGCTTTATACTGAAATGCACCGAGAGAAGTAAATTTTAGAAGTTACGGAACTTCCTATACGTAGAGTAAAACTTTCTAGACCTAATTTTAGGGAAGTTTCTAAATGAACACTTGCTTTTTGAGTTGTCGTGAAAGTTTTGGATACCTTCTTTTCCTAACAATAATTGGCTAAAAGTAGCATGTACACCATGCTTTAAAATATTAATTAAATATTTCTTTTTCGGTACCTTAAAAAAGTGTGCAAAATTATAAAACTATAAAGATTTGGCCTTATTGAACAATTCAAATCACTTATTTTAGATGTTTTTGTTCAAAATGTTTCAATCATTTGTTTAAACAGCCTCCTAGCCCGGTAGGTAGTGACACTGCTTACGAAGCAGGAGGTCCCGGGTTCTAATCCTGGTCAGGGCATTTATTTGTATGTTTAGCTCAGATATTTGTACCTGAGTTATGGATGTTTCCTATGTATTTAAGTATTTATCTATTTCTATCAATTATATATATCGTCGTCTAGTACCCATAAACAAGCCTTATTGAACTAACTGTGGGACTAGGTCAGTTTGTGTAAGATTGTCCCATGTTTATTTTCCAGAAGATGATCAAATCGAGACCATCAAAGCGTAGGTCACTATCTGTTTTCAATATTGTTAAATACATCCAAGAATGCCAAAAATATGTGATAGATCATTTGTACAATCGCCCTTGATTAAGATGGTGTAAATAATCATATACCTCGTGCCAGTTTATGGGCATCAAGTAGCAGTGACCTGGTCCGGATATTGCAAGCGTCGCCGACAGCCAGGACACTCTGTTACAAGCACGGCTGAGTAATTGCACTTTCAGCACTTTTGAGGGTAAAGACTTGGGTTCCGGTACTAATAGCTCCCGAACATCATCCTCAACGTTCTCCTAGTGTTTTTCCTGGCTAATTGCGTCGGATCAAGAAGTCTAGGTTCCGCTTGGCTAACTACTTCCAAGTTACGACGTAGCCACTATTTTTTAAGCGACTTCCATAGGACCTTTTAAGTTTTCAACCTAGAGGGGAAGTAATACTAATATATAAAATTTATTTATTTCGGACAAACCAGATCAGTAACAAACAAACAAAAATCTTAATCTAGTGTTAGTCTTAATAATTTATATTGATTACAATTATATAAAAGTTACATAAAAATCTACAATAAGGAGTGGTCCTGAAATAAAGTAGCAGTGTACAATCTTGTGTATTTTTTAATTTAGTGCTAATTTTGAAGCAGTATATTTATTTTATTAATCCGTAGATACAATACTAATAAATAAAAATACAATCATAATAGAATATGTGAGCATATTTAAGTTTTCGCGTTTTTAATTCAACATACTTTGTAACCTTTTGAACAACATAATTTGACAATCTTCAATCGACATCCGCTACAATGCCACAATTGTATTTCCATTTTCACAACCCGTTTTATGCTTTTCAGAATTTCATCTTACCAAGAAGCTACATTAATTAACTGTATTTTAGCTAGGATAGTCAGGAAGACTCTCTAATCTAACCTCTGACAAAGATTTTTCAAAAAAGGCAAATACATTTAATTAAAAATTACTGTAACTACCTTAAAATGAAGCCAGATAAAAAAGTTTACTATTGAAGAAAGACAATTTATTAAGGTATAAAATAGCTCATCAAATCAAACTATAAGAAAAAACATGTTTTTGAGAAACACCTCAAAAATTCTGTCAGAAGACGCTGTTCAAAAAACTATGTGTATGATGGAACACAAAAGGCGAAAACTTCCAAACGCTGTTTTATTTAAGTATGATTGTATTTATGTTTTGTATGATTGTATCTAGAGATTATTTAAATATAAACACTGCTTCTAAATCGGCACAAAATAAAAAGATAAATCAAAAAAGGCACGGCTACTTTTTTTCCGGACCACTCCTTATATACATAATTACAGCATTAGCGCCTACACTTCAAATTGCGCTACACTTTTTATTTGCCCAGTAATGATATATATTATATATATTATATATATATTTCCGTATTATAGCCTAAAAACTATCCTTAATGGGAATAAGGCCTTAATGGGATTAGGCCTAGTTTCTTCATATTTAATTTTATTAAAAAGTATCTAGTAAATATCACATGATACTTCAGACATAACAAGTACTAGCAGTGACGTGGTCCGGATATTTCAAGTGTCGATGACAGCCAGGACACTCTGTTACAAGGACGGCTGAGTAATTGCACTTTCAGCACTTTCGACGCTAAAGACTTGGGTTCCGTTACTACTAGCACCCGAACATCATCCTCAACGTTCTCCTAGTGTTTTTCCTGGCTATTTGTTACGGATTTATAAGCCTAGGTTCTGCTTGGCTACCTTCTTCCAAGAAATGACGTAGCCACTATTTTTTAAGTGACTTCCATACGAGTAGAACCTTTAAAGTTTTCAACCCAGAGGGGAAATAATAAAAATAGTAATTCTCAAATGATACTTCGGACATAACAAGTACGCATCAAGTAAGTAGCAGTGACGTGGTCCGGATATTTCAAGTGTCGATGTCAGCCAGGACACTCACACACAAGGACGGCTGAGTAATTGCACTTTCAGCGCTTTTGAGGCTAAAGACTTGGGGTCCGTATAGCACCTGAACATCATGTTTTCCCGGCTTAATAAGCATAGGGTCTGCTTGGCAACCTAATTACAGGAATTTGCGTAGACACTAGTTTTATGAAAAGTGGTCTACGACTGCCATGTGACCCTTCACCCCGAAGCGGCACGCAGGTCTTGTTGGAATAAAGTCCGGTTTTTTCACGATATTTTCCAACTCAGTGTGGTACGACCTGGTTTAAATCATTATAACCTTTGACACCTAATCTATCAAATAACTAACCCGTATCAATCAAACGGGAGCCACTTTAAACTCTATATCGATAAATACGAATCACAAACACATATTTTACTTTTTTCTCTTTCACCACCGATTTGTAATAAAGAACGGGATACACAATAAGCCCAAATAATAGCTCCACAATTAGTGCTGTAAGAACGACTCGTACAGCACTTTCTCGATCTTTATGAGACTTTAGTCAGTGATAAGGCTGGCCGGTTACAAATTTTCAAGAGCCATATTTTCGGTAAATCTTGTTTGACACTATAACTCTATACTATATTCTAACTCAATGTCTTTCACTCTTACATCCAGTAATAACATTATAGTAACTAGTTATATCCGTGTTTCGTATACAATTTCGTCGTTAGCAGTTTATTTCCGTTCATACATCCATTAGTTCGTTATGAGAATATCATTTTGTTAGTATTTCTGTACACACGGCTGAGATTGCTTATTTCACCTACTAATAATTAATGGATCGTGTTATTTATGGTTCTTTGGAAGCTTGATTGCTACTTGGATGAAGGAAAGGACTACACTCGTGTACCTGTTCCCATTTCTTCCCACCGCAGACAGATTGGAATAGGTTTATTCTCAGAAATAATGTCCATTTGTCCCCGCTATACCGAACCGCAGGCTTCCGAAGCGGAAAGAGATGGGAATGAAACACTATACATTTCAGATAGTTAAAAATAATAATAAATATTATGAGACAATCTTACACAAATGAACCTAGGCCCACGATAAGCTCAATAAGGCTTGTGTTATGGGTACTAGACGAAGATATAGATAAATACTTAAATACATAGAAAACATCAATAACTCAGGAACAAATATCTGTGATAAACACACAAATAAATGCCCTTTCCAGGATTCGAACCCGGGACCTTCTGATTCGAAGGCAGGGTCACTACCGACTGGACTAGGAGGCCGGTAAAGCAGGCATCTAAGGTTTTCCCCGCATCTTTGTTTGCGTTAAAAGTGTTACATACATTCAACCTTTTTTCATAAAATATTTATATACCAAACATCAAAAATAAAACTAATAAATAAATGCTATATTTAGAGATGTTTTTGTCTGCGATCAGACTCAACTCCGTCAAACATTTCATACATTTAGTAATCTGGAAAAGGACCCCAAAATACAATGTTGCCATTACAGTTTTACATTGTAACAATTTTGTAAAACAAGCATTACTTAACTGTAAACTAGAAAACGGTCTCACGCTTGTTCTGCTTCGTGTAGCGTTTTTAACTAATGAGCAACTATGAGAAAACTAGACTCAGGTAAAATTTAGTTTGCATTGCATGAGATAAAGTAATTTGTTATTTTCTTGTACTTACTCCGCTGACAGTTCTGCTGAACATTTGTCCAAACTTTAAGTAAACATGGATTAAAGTACGAATTAACTGAGTTTATTCATGTTTGTATCCTTTGTTTCTGAAATATACTATCAAAAACTAGTCATAAAATTAAAGATAATACAACAAACAAAATGTCACTGATTTAAACTTTCACGGTTTCTACACAACACAGCAATTTTAACCGGAACGATGGTTTAAAGGATCTCATCTACATCGAATCCTGTCATTAGTAAATGTAGGCGTCAACGAATACCGCCGGTTCGACAGCCGGACATTGTGAGTGTTGTGTGTACACGACGCTATAACGACATTGACATTTGCTATTGGAACAGATTTTCATTCAACATTGGTCTCACATTGGTCAGACATTGGTCACACATTGGTACAATGTCGTTATATTACAAAAAAAAAAATCTGTTGACCTTTACTTCTGCCTTTTTCTCAATTACCCGTAACATATCCCGAAATCCTTATTTCATAGTTTGAGTCCTGTAGTTAGAGCCCGTAGACGTTAGGGAATTCGCAGGTAAGTCAGACATAGAATGTATGATTTGCGTTTTGTTTTTTTTTTTCAATTGCATTAACACGTTTAATTTTGAAGTTAAAGTAAATTATTTAAAATTAGCAACAATAATCAGCTTATTTAAAATAAGCACTTCACGTAAAAATGACGATAACGGTATCTATATAAAGATGTTTCACATTCAATAACTTCCTTAGTGGTTATAATGTAATTAACAGAGCTCGGATTTTTCACGGCAAAACAAAACACTAGCGTAATTTAGCCAGTGCTTGAAATATTATTTTATCGACACCTATCGAGTCTTACTAGAGTATATGACAGGTATTGCCTCAGTACATTTTTTCTTTTTTTATTCGATGGTACACCTATCAGTGTGAATGTCAAAATTTAAAAACTAACAAACGTGCGAAAATTTCGAAAAACAGGAGACTTACTAGAGCTCAAAATCAATATTTTTGACCAGTCTAAGGTGACCTACTGGGGGTTAGAAGGTTGTGCATTAATTACCGGACATCCTGTATAAGTAATAAAATAACTTTTCATTTTAGCTTTGCCATAGTCGAGCAACAAAGAGGTAGGTCTGCATGTACAACTTAGAACGAAGTAACTATACCACCTCATTTAAAATGATAGAAACGACTGCAAATTTCATCTCACATGACATATGACATTCACACTTTAACTGTCATTTCATTACGTATAAAACGTAAATTGCATCTAGGTATTATTTATTTCGCAACGCATTGAATCCGACGTGTTGGATATACGTATAATAACTTAATATTGCAAGGTATCAATTAATACAAAAATGAGTAATGTACAAGATCGGATCAAAACGTGGATTGAAAATCACCCTGAGTTAGTCTATAATGAAGTGACCTCCACTATATACTGCTCTATGTGCGATATGCATCTAAAACTGAAGAAATGCAATATTGAGAATCATGTGAAAAGCAACCGCCACAATTACCGTTCGGGGCAACCAAATAGGAAACATCAATTTTATTTCGATTTAATTATTTTTCTTATTTCATGCAACATACCATGGGCAACAGTCAACAACAATAATTTTCGTCATTTTTTTAACAAGTATTTATGTTGCGACTGCTCTATGACTTCTTTACCGGACGAATCGACCCTGCGAAAAATTTATTTAAAATCTCGTGTACAAAAAAACTATACAGGGTATAAGAGAGGTAAACAAAACCAATTATTTGTGGATATCTATAGACGAAACACCAGATTTCATGGGAAAATGTGTGACAAACGTGGTGATTCGGTCTTTGCAAAAAAATTGTTCTAAGCAATTTTATCTTTTGGGGTCGAAGGTTTTAGAGAAGGTAAATGGGGAAACAATAGCAAACCTTTGTTTCAAAATTCTTTCAATGACAACGTAAACAATTTGCTTTTACTTTGCACAGATAGTGCCGCATATATGCTTAAAGCCGGTCGTATTTTAAAAGCAACGTTTCCTCGTATGAAACACATTACGTGTTTAGCTCATGGTCTGCACCGGGTTGCCGAAGAAGTGCGAGATAATTTCAAAGGTGTGGATGGGTTGATATCGAATGTCAAAAAGATATTCCTAAAATCTCCAGAGCGTGTACGCCTTTTTAAGGCAAAATATCCGTCCATTCCCCTACCTCCCGAGCCAATTATCACCAGATGGGGAACTTGGATATCTGCTGCGGTATATTACGCTCAATACTATGAGCAAATACGTGATGTCGTCTCCATACTTGCTAATGACTCGGCAGCTATAAGAGCTGCAAAAAAATGTTTTCAAACACGCAAACTACGACCGGAGTTAAATTTCATTCGCGACAACTACGAAGTAATAGCCTCTTCAATAGAACAATTGCAATGTTCGACTTTATCGATTGCGGAATCCTTCCTCATTCTGGATACTGTTCGTTGCTACGTAAACTGGAGTAAACTTTTACCAGTGATACGTAAATTTGAAGCCGTGCTCGAACGAAATCCTGATTACGAAATTTTAAGAGACATATCTGAAAATATTACCCGAACTGATAATGAATTCTATAAATTTGCTCCCTTGACGTCAACTGAAGTTGAACGTACATTTAGTGTACATAAATGGATTAATAGTGATAAACGCAACTGTTTACTCCCAGAGAATGTTGAAAAGATAATGATCATCTACTCCTATCACTATTACCCAAATAAAATGTCTTGTGCTGCTGTGTGTACTGACGTAGATTTTGAAGAAGAAATTGCGTCTGTTTCTAATATATAGTAACTTTATACAAATGTTTTTATTAGTTTTATTACATATTTATTTTATTTGGTGACTTTTATTTCTTCTAGTTCTGAATTATCGATATCGATAAAATAATATTTCAAGCACTGGCTAAATTACGCTAGTGTTTTGTTTTGCCGTGAAAAATCCGAGCTCTGGTAATTAAATTAAAATAATCAGAATATTTAAAATTAGCACTTCACATAAAAATGACGATAACGGTATCTATATAAAGATATTTCACATTCAATAGTTACCTTAGTATCGTAAACGTCTACTTTCCGCACAAAAGGAAAATAAAAAAAGGAGTACTAGCAAAACTAGTAAGTACAAATAAAGACTCGGCTGGTAATTTGGCTGCGGGAAAATAATGGATTAATGAGCCGGGAGGACTCCGGAAGGCGCTTGTGGGTGCCGGACTTGCGAGACGATCTGCAACCGCCGCGTGTTCCGCGTGGTTCTTCACCGTCGTCGGAGAATTAGAGCCCGCATCCAGCGTGGCTCTCCAAGTGAGACAGAGGGTTCAACGAGCTGTTGGGTCCGCCTAAACTAAAGAGGGCGCCTGCCCACGAACTCTATTTAAATTCAGTTACAGTTTTTGACCATTTCCTGACTTTCGAGAATATCATTTTATTTACATTTTTTTAAACGTTATAAATCCGATTCCTTTTTTTGTATCCAGTGTTTTTGTGCCATAATAGCTTATTTTATTGTTTTGCCAAAATCTTCCCAAAATTCTAATTGCCTCATTTGACGGGCGTACAAAGACCTGGCTCTTGAATTTAGGCTACGTTCAGCCAGCGAATCATCTGTCACCATCCATATCACCCGCCTCATTAATCCATTATTTTCCCGCAGCCAAATTACCGAGTCTTTATTGGTACTTACTAGTTTTGCTAGTACTCCTTTTTTTTATTTTCCTTTTGTGCGGAAAGTAGACGTTTACGACACTAAGGTAACTATTGAATGTGAAACATCTTTATATAGATACCGTTATCGTCATTTTTACGTGAAGTGCTAATTTTAAATAATCTGATTATTGTTGCTAATTTTAAATAATTTACTTTATCTTCAAAATTAAACGTGTTAATGCAATTAAATTCCCGCAGCCAAATTCCTTTTTTTTGTATCCAGTGTTTTTGTGCCATAATAGCTTTTTTGTTGTTTTGCCAAAATAGGTGATCAACCATTTAAGAGCAATATGGTCAGCATTAGAGTCGGAGGTTATTTTGCGGTACGGTGTTCCTACTAACATTCTCTGTGACAACGCTACAGTTTTTCATAGTCGGCATAATAAAAAAAACCTGCCGAGGCCGCCAGTGGGACCGTCTGAGCCGGGAGTTTTAGACAATCCTCAAATGTTTACAGCATTTGCTCTTCGGGATGGTGTCTTAATGCGCAGGGTATCTATCGAAAACCCTTTAGCACCTAATCCTTTTCACCCGCCTCATTAATCCATTATTTTCCCGCAGCCAAATTCCTTTTTTTTGTATCCAGTGTTTTTGTGCCATAATAGTTTTTTTTTTTTTGTTGAGTTGAGTTGGGTTGAGTTTGTGTGTGTTTATTTTTCGAATCGCGGCCCTGGTGTCAAAAACGTTCAAGTTGATAATCAAGACCAAGTGCAGGTAGTTCGAAAAACTCGCGCGGCAAGAAGATGTTGATGTCAACTGGAGCCAGTCTTTCTTCGGGACCACGGGGACAATGTCGTCCTCGAAACGTCGAAGGTAATTTTAAAATTATATACGCGGTTGAGTCCCGTTAATGAATACTAGTGTATAATCGATTTGGTGATTGCATGTGTTTTAATAAATAAATGAAATGAAATTAAAACAGTACTATAACACTTAATATCCTTAGCTTTCGCTAACAGCAAGGACAATTTGGAACCTAAATCAGTGTATGACCTACATATTCCAAATACCAACATCTATTCACAGTTGAGTTGGTCTCTAAGACCTGTATAGCTGACATTCAGAGTAAACAACAAAAATTCAGGTCATGCTGAATACTGTGTAAATGAGTCGTTGGGAATTAGTACCAGTCACCAGACTGAACTGTATTTTATAAAATGTGATCGTACACTCGTAGTTAAGGGGCTCCCTGGCGCCAATGACCTTCGATCGGAATCCCTTAGTTTTCTAATGTTTTTATTATTAGCATATCATAGTATCAGTAACGGCCATAAACAATATAGTATCCTATATTTACTTCAATATTCATTGTCTTCGAGATTTTAGGCCCAAAAAGTGGTTTTCTGCTCATAACTTGTGTTAAGTAGTTGAAAATTAAAATCGCTGTTCAGTTTTTAGAGACGTCAAAGAGGAACCTTAATATGTAGATTTCGTATATGTAAGATTCTTTACAGTATTCGAATATCGATAGAAGTGTTTTTTAGATGCTATTTAAAAAATGATACAAAAATAGGGCTCATTTATTTCAAACTCCGGCTCTACGGAATGGACATAAAAGATTCAAGAACCGATAACCGTTTGCCTTATAATTCTATCTGTAGTACAAATGTTGGAATATCGACTCAAAACTAGTCAAAAATCGATAAAAACGTGTGGATAGTGATCAGTGCATGTAGTTATCATTTTAATAAGTTTATTTAAGATTGATTTACATACGGACGCAGCTACAGTTCATAATGAGAGATGAATATCACTAGGTATCTAATTCTATTAAATAGGTTCGTGCAAGTGTAAAGTAATATGGACTGCCGATTGGCAGTCAAAGACAAATGGATCTATTAGCAACCTTATCTCGCCTGGTGAGATGAAGGGGTTCAGTCTCCTAAGTGCAGTTCAGTGCAAACTGAACAGATTGCGCACAGGATTCGGTCGATGCGCTCACTTCAAGCATTTCTGTAGTTGGATCGACGCACCTAGCTGCGACTGCGGCGCCTCAAACTGTCCAGCACAAACTACAGGAGTGCCCCCTCAGAGCGTACCCTGGAAGCCCTGAAGACCTGTTATCCCTTACAACGCCCAGACGCAGCTGCTTGGCTAAGAACCTTGGATATCAATTTGTTACATACCTGATGTATTTCGGTTAGTAAAGCCATACGATTAAATAATTAAACAAGTGTAAATCTGTACCGATTAAAGCTCACACGATTTTTACTCACTCTTATGACAAAACACGGGACTTAATCGCGTTAGTAAGTGTACGCGATTAAGTCCTGTGTTTTGTCAAAATAATAAGTGTAAATCTGGCCTTAATCTTAGTGTAAATAGACCATTGTCTAGAATATACGCTTTCAACAAAAAATGTTTCTAAAATTAGTCAAGTTCGTCTTCCAGAAATAGTAAAACATATGTGACGGGCTACATGAAGAGGTACCATTTGGCGGAAGGCGCTTATGTCGTACGTTGTACAGATTCAATATTATATTTGTTCAATAAAAGCGTAAGTGCAGGCCGCCAAATTATACCTTTTGATATAGACTATCACATTACTTACATACGTTTTCTGTATGATATGTTAGTCTATATAAGACTTGGTGAATTGAGTACCTGCGCCTTTTAAAACTATAAAAACTTATTAAAAATATTTATAACGGCTTACTCACGTCATTTAAGTCGATTTTTGCTCGACATGTTTCGATCAATTTACGATGATCGTTTCTGCCGTCTGCCGTCGCGAAAGGCCGCTCGTGAGAATGATCATCGTAAATTGATAGAAATATATCGAGTAAAAATCAACTTAAATTACGTGAGTAACCCGTTATAAATATTTTTAATACGATAGTCTCACGAAAGTTTTATAGTTTAAATTCTTATTAAAACTAGCAATAATACGCACTCGTTTAGAATCTAAGAAATGCAACACATTAAAATTGTTATACTTAAGAATTCTGACATGATTCTTGCAAAACAGTCCAAAAATATACCTGCAAAGTGCAGGTATTTATTCCCGTTGACCGTATACATATTAAGCGAGCCAATGTAACCTGACCTCAAGATCCGTAAAGAAGAATCTTAAACATTAATTTTAAACTTGTACAGTAACCAAGACAATGCCATAACATCAAATTCCTAAAACCCGTAAAAACAATGGGCAGCCTACTGGTTAGTAGGTACTAGTTTTCTAATACCTACTATATGTACCCAGTGTTGGAAATTAAACTAAATGCGAAAAATGTATCTACCCCTTAACAGCTCGAATCTTGTGATGTTTTATGTCACGACCATGTTTCAACGGCACTGAGCCTTGCTTCAACGACTGGAATTACATCGCAGTGCAAATACACACTTCAAACGAAAATAGGTCTTAAGCTAGTCGGTCGCAGTCTAGAAATTCTAATTCACGTTTAGTTAAATCTTCAATGCTAAAGTTACTGCAAACTTATGAGTTAGTATTAATGTTATTTACTTACTCGTTTTCCTGATTGAAAGGTGTGAGACGAGATGTGATCTTGATTTTCATATTCACATGTTGTCTAGCTTGTGGATTTTTTCCGCACGAGCAAACGCTAGAGAAAATCCTTCTCGATCTCCATAACAAAGTTCTACATCGCGTAACAGCCGTAAGTCTTTTGAAAAACTGTTAGAATTTGGTTTTTATTGCACGACAATAAGGTATACAATTGAATCAAATACAAACACTGAAAACATTGAAAAAAAAAACAATACAATTGAATGAATTTTCAAAATGTCTGTTACGTAAAATTTTCAATTGTGTGTATTATGGCTTGGTAACTTAGATCAGATTCCTGCTATTTCGACCAGATGTTCAGTTTGCCTTGTTGAGCCCCGTCATATGCTGCTCCTGAAGCAGGTAGTATCTCTTTTCAGAATATTTGTGTCCGCAACTGGATAAAAATGCGTCCTTCATGGATCGTACCAGATCGGTTCTGACGTAGTCAGACTATCAGGTTCATGCGTTGCCGTCGTTTCGGCTTCATCAAAACAATCGTTGGCTCCTACCTGATTCACCGCTGATATACCTTATCAAATACGTAAAAGGTTGATTCTCCATTAATAATTAAACTTAAAAGATTTAAATGGCTAGTAGCTTCACCAAGTTGGGTATAACGGATTGAAAAAACTTTCCGTATGAAGGCCTATAAACGAACATTGTATCGTATCTAATATTCAGTGGGCGGAAATTGCAAAAACCAGTCCGGGCTTCCGGCTCCACGTTACAATTAATATCCATGTTTTGTGTGTGAATCATATATATATGTTTATTGGTTTTGTGTAAATAACAGTAGGATATCTTACGGAAATATATGGAAAAACAAGGTTCAATACCTTTTGATAGTATCTTATAAAATCTAAATCTAATTTTATAAAAATATTGGATTTATTTGCTACTAAATGAATTAAACTTGATTTCAGAAACGATTTGCCCCCAAAAATAGGTAGTGCGCTATTATTTTGCTAATTTTCATGTTTTAAGCACCCGAGACGAAAACATAAATGTTGACAAATCTAGTAACGAGCTTACCATAGCTCAAAGCAACACAAAAACCTCATAAATTGGTGTAATAAATGACCCAGTATTGAGCAATCACTCAATTCCCTAATTAATCCCGGACTTTCGGGTAATCTTACGGACCGTTAATTGTAGACCTGGATATGTTTATTTGACGCGGGACGTGTCGTCTCCATCAATCTTTGGAATCACCCGGTGAGTAAATTTGGATAGATGGGGTAGGGGGCTTAGTTTATGTGGAAAATTGTGTTGTTTGTGTTTTGTTTTCGTTCTAAAAATAAAAAAATAAGGAAAATCACAAATATCCTCGTATTTGTTGGAAATTGTGCTCCATGTAGATAAATTATATGAGGTATAAATACAATATCCCGGTGGATTGGGATGATTATTGACCACTCTCTTCCTGGTTTCACGGCTGTCTTCATAACTTCTAGGCAATCCAAACCGGCTTCCATCATCTGAACTTTGATATATCGATAGGAGTTTAGAATTTATAATTTTATAATTAATTATTATAAATTAATTGATTTCTAAATAATTCTTTAGCCGAATCCAAAACTGCCAGTCTAAAATAACAAAGGCTAGAACCATCCGCACCTCCCTAATTTGTCACAAGCTCCATCAATCTCCGGCATGACGAATGACGAAAGCACGAGTCCATTGCCGATGTTGTGATTATGAAGGTTACTAATGATTCTGAGATATCCGTGTTCCAGTCACAAACACACGACATCATTGTCATTAGTTAGCTAATGATTTCTGTAGGTACCGTCAGCAGCAGCTGTTGTTAAGCAGGCGAGGTTTTTTTCTGGACAGGAATCTTGACACCTTTTGTTTTCTTGACAGTAATATCATGTCAAGGTTATTTTAGTTTCCCCTGCTTACCTACTTCTGAGTAGTTAAACTAAAATAATTTGAAACAAAACCTTTCACTCCACCTTTCCAAACGCAAATGCTCGAGCTGCTGTAAAAAATACTCAAATCACTATAGATGTGCCTATATAATGGTTGATAATTTCCCTCGATTTCGCCAGGATCCCATCATCAGATCTTGACCTGGTTACAATGGGACCATTTGTGAAGTTATACTCTTTCAAACAAAAAAATAATTTTCTAGCCAGTCTTAATAATCGGTGAACATACAAAATATACATACTTTGTTTTTGCTATATACAGGGTGCAATCTGAGACGTGATCAGTTACATGTTTTTCTAACTCCATAAACAATATATATATAGCAAAAACAAAGATCCCCACGAATTGATAACCTCTTCCTTCGAAATATTGAAGTCGGTAGACAGATTACTAGCTCAAACTTCGAGCAACAATGTAAAGGAAGTACGGACTCAAACAAGATTTACTGAAAATGTGGGTCCTGAAAATTTCTAATCAGCTTGTTATTTTTTTGGACTGATTGTGTATCCTTCGTATTATTTGATCGGCGACTTCAAAGTATTTTATAAAACATCTTTATTTTTATATATATAATATCAAAACTGCACGGTAAGCACAAGTGGGCAGCGACATTATCTCGCGGGCGAGATAGATATCTGTCACTTTCTGATGAATACATTGAGAAAGCAACAGATGTCAATTTCGCCCGCGAGATAATGTCGCTGCACACCTGTGCTAACCGTGCTGGAAATTATAAATGTCGTATGAGACAAACTTGATCATAAGGGAAGCCAAAAAACAAAATTTGGTGTTGTTAAAAAGTCATAATTTTGTCCCTTCTAATCCGATATAAACGATCTTTAAATACATCATTGGGAACAATATTATATTAATTATTTTTCTAAGCTTTTACAGCCTTGCTAAATAAATTAGAAACTCTCTATATTATTGGGTCGCGATTAGATTGAGAATGAGAGAACGCCAGTCGCCCGCACGATCATCCGATGACGCGTTGCTATTAAATCAAAGCAAATGAACGCTTGTGGCCTCACACGCTGCTTAGAAAGCTTGGTAGCTCATCGCCACCCTGTACTCACGGCTGAATGCTCTGCTCGACGCTCGTTACTGAGGCCGTACATTTCCAACCACCAGCGTGGGCTGCCTTAATTAAGCCTGACCAGTGGTCAGGCTTTATATATTATACTCTCTTACCGGCTGTTAAACCTTTATGTTCTCCTACAAGGTGTAACAAAGATTCTGGTAATCATTTTAAGGACATAATTAAATCGTATAAACATTTTTCGAAAAAAAATGGTTTTGAATGGAGACCTGGCCGGTTCGGACGATGTGTCCCATACATAAAGATTTTTTTCGCTTCCAAACAATTTTTCTCCTACTTTTTCTTACACGCAATACGATACCAATTATGGCCTTAAACGGATCACCAGTATTTTTGTTACATTCTGTATATTATCTCGCAAATCACCTTCTCAGAAAAATGCTAGCAGGCATCGACGCCAACGCAAGCCCCCGCTGCACCCGCACCCTACGTCCGCCACGGTAGGTGGCAGGGTTAAGGGCACCGCGGTCGTGAATTCGTTCACCTGACGAAGCATTTTGGATCGTTCTAGATACTGGCCATGAGTAGGTAAACTGCGTATGATGCACTTAATAACTTTTATCAGTTGGTCCGCACGAGTGTATTTATATGTGCTTTATACAAAACAGTATTTTTTAAAAGGATAAAGGTACAGCTTTAGCGTATCGGGTCGGAGTTAATTCTGTTCCGATAATAATGACAGTTGTGAGTAAATGGACGCTGCATTATTTATGCTTCCATTACGACTGAGCCTAGTATTGTCATCACTCCACGAGTCTTAGTGCACAAATTAATGAAGCCATATGCAGTAAATTACAGTCGTTACTTGCCAATTTTGCGTTTTGAGTGTATTTGTGATTTCTGTACTAGTTGTTGACAAAGAATCATCGTTGAGCCGATTGGGGTTCAATTTAGGGTAGACTATTCATAGATTAAGTATTAAATAAAAAAATAGCTTGAACCGTTGATAACTCAACAATTAAAGTCCGTGACTGTATCCATGCCTTTTGGGCGTCCCGTGTATGAAACAAAGTACCACGATGAACGAAACGATGAAGAAGTGTTCTCAGGATTATTATTGCAGAAATAAAAAATCTGAATTGAGTTTTCTACGTCTATATGGCTCCATAACGCCAAGAACCCATTTCTTTATACATACAATTTGACAGTTCGTTGGTCATTAGTTGTAGGTTGGACATATTAGTGTAATACCTTTTTTGGGGTAACAAACTTGGCAGCTGCACTGCTCCATCTGAACCTCGCAGCACTCACTGGATTTTCTTCATCATCTGCTTACCCACTACTACTATCCCAGGGAAGAAATGCCTATCTATATCCATTGACATGTAGCCATACGATAAATGAATAATACCTTTCGAGAAATAGGCTCCTGGGCAGTTGAAAGGCAGATAACGAAATTTTTATTTTTGATGCACTAGGCTCCCTAAGGTTTAGCAAATAGATAACTTCCTTTGTACTTCCTCAATTATTTGCCTATATAAGTTCACTGTAAAAAATCTCGATTTTTTAATAACCTGCTGATTAGGTATCCAGTTTCAACTCTTGAAAATCGAGAAATTGGTTCGGCACGCTAATCATATTTCATCAACTAATTACTCGCAGTTATCGTGAAGCGAGTGCTCGTCAAGCGATTGAAAAACAGGTCTGAGCTGGCCGAATCGGATCCGGCAATGCGGCAACCGGGTAAAAAAGGCGTTTATCCGGACTTGTGTTTCGATGATTCACTATAAATAGTTAATGATGCGATTAACCTTTAGCAAACGTACATGTATGTATAATGCCTACTCTATATATTAAAAATATGTATAACGGCTTACTCACGTAATTTATGTCGATTTTTGCTCGACATGTTTCGATCGATTTACGATGATTATTTTCACGAGCGGCCTTCCGCGAGAGCGAGGATGTTAGTCTCACGAAAGTTTTATACCTACTGTATAACCTACAAAGAGCTCATCTTTGTAATGCCGTCTACTCATATTTGTCAATTATACTAAGGTTTCGCAGGCATCTGAGTGGCTGTGAACGAGGACTACGAGCGACTTCGCTGCGAAGGGATTTGTATACATATAATTATTTTTTACAGTTCACGCATTAACCATTAGACTCCTAGTTCGCAATATTTGGTACCAAATTCTGCCGTGCTAGTGTAAAAGGCAATATCTTCAATATGAAACTCTAAACTGACAAAAGACTGACGGCAGAATTACAGATCTATCAATAACCAAAGCTCACAAATGGAATGTTCTAAAAAAGCACACATATCCTGAATGTCGGCTTGTTTAGATTTGATTTATACGAATGGCTCGCAATTTATAGAGCTACCCCTCCGGGCATAGTTAGTGTTTGACTCATGTGAACGGGTGAAACGCCTGTTAGGCAGGATTCCCATTAATATTAACTCGACGTATCTGTGACATGCAGAACTTAAACAAAGAGCGAGATAAAAGCCATTGTTTTGTCAACCTTTTTGTAGCTTTAATAAATGTAAAATTTAGTTTTAAGCCTTACATAAGATGACTAACTTACACCTATTTTAAAAACGTATCTAAGTTTAATAATTTACCATCGTTTATACCGTGTATTTATGTATTTATCAGTCAGTTCCTTAAATCAGTTTCCGCCGCTTCTTTAAAATCTGATACTTCTAAAGATTCTAAAAGTCATTAATTACTAGGGTAATTTCATGATCACATTGAAATTGCTCGATAGATAATCAAATATTTCCACACACCCGTTTTGTGTTGTTACAGAAGAATAAATATAACCGTGTGGTTATATTTATTCTTCTGTGTTCTAGTAAGTGTTTACTCAATAATTTTTTTGGTCTGATAATATTTAGTAGCGTAAGAAAATGACCACTTTGCGGCTCTTGCTCTTCCTTTCGACAACCAAAAGCGAATTTGTTGCAGCCAGCCTTGCAGCTCAGACGGTGATATGGCTCAACCGCCTGTATAAAAAAGTACGAGGATATGACGTTATACCAACGATGTTTGTGGATAACCGAAGTGCTATCAAGCTTGTCAAGAACCCTGTGTTTCATTTTAAGACAATGCACATAGACACACGGTATAAGTTCGTACAAGAATTGCATTATGAGAAGAAATTCAAAGTCCTCTACGTACCATCGAAGGAACATGTAGCGGATAAGTTAACTAAAGCCATGCCCAAGGAAAGCTTTCTCAAAGCACGAACTCTAAAGGGTATGGTGTCTAAGCCTGCCCTGATGTAGGGGGAGTGTTGGAACTGGCCATCAGGGTGATGTTTGTATTTACTTTTATTAAAAACGTAATTCTGACATCAGACAGATATTAATAAACTATGTTAAAGGAATGTTTGTTTCAATAATATATATTCTTATGTATTCTAGTACGTGTTTACTCAATTCTTTTTTTGGTCTGATAATATTTAGTAGCGTAAGAAAATGACCACTTTGCGGCTCTTGTTAAACTTCATTGTATATTTACATAAAATAAATTAATAAACAAAAACATAAAACAATGCGCTTACTGGAGTAAAAAAGAAGTTTCATAAGCAGGGTCACTACCTCATCATAGTTGATCGAACAAAACATTTATTCAACATAAACCTCAGAGTATTTTCTCCAGACGCAACAACTACAGGGAAAATGTAGTTTCAAGTAAGTATCAAGTGTATTGTCGTATCTAGCCCTGCGCATTGTGGGCTGAATATCAGCTTTCCATGACACGGTAACCTGAGTATTTAATTTTTTTTTTTTGTTTGAAATTGGGTTTTCTAGGCATTATTACCATAATCACTGATTTTAAGACAATATGGTATGAACCTGGTCAGTTTTGTTTTTTAATAACGTTAAAAGATACATTTATAACAAAGCATCTAAGGAGAGACTTTGCCTCCTTATGTGTATTCTATCGCTTGTACAATGGGTTGTGCTCTGAAGAACTGTTTGATATGATGCCCACGCGCCACGGCAGCTTTTTATCACCGCACCGCTCGCCGCCGGCAGGGTGTTCATCCTCACACCTTGGAGCCCAAAGGGTCGCGCACAATACGGTTCAAGAGGAATTTCCTCCCACGAACGCTGCGGCTGTGGAATGAACTCCCTGCCGAGGTTTTCTCAGCGGGCTACAGTATGAGGTTCTTCAAAAAAGGAGTGAATAGGTTCCTAAAGGGTAGGCAACGCGCATGTGAATCCTCTGGGGTTGCAGGCGTCCATAGGCTACAGTAACTGCATACCATCAGGCAGGCCGTATGCTTGTTTGCCACCGTCGTAGTATAAAAAAAACTAACTATGGTCGACAAGACTTAGTCTAAAAATACATTAGCAATGAATAACGGTTTTTGAAAAAAAAGCGTTAGTACTGAAATTTGTAATATCCTAACCATCCACAAATTATTGGTTGTGTAACCCTTTCCTCTCGCATACAATCGTGTTTAATTTTGCGACTTTTGTGATATGTTGATTCAATATAGGTATAGTTGAGCAACTTAAATTAAAAAAAATCATGACTTTACCATTTTCATATTACCATATTTCCTTAAAACCACAAATTAGAATATTCATGCTCGTGCATCCAAAAGCCATTTTACTAAAACAAACCTAAAATATACCTTTGTGTTTTTATGTTGAAGAAAGCCGATTTTTGGCCCACAGTGCGGCGTAGCAACAGCGCCTTTATATTTCATTCATCGCTCGAACTACAATAGGGCATGGTTGAAGTTTTCCAATATTGTGTTATTATTTGTTATATTTATAAACAGTTTGTTGATCTTTCCTTTTTATTTAATAAGTTTTTATTTGATTGAAACTTGACGTAAACACTCAGTTGATGTATTTTTAACCGACTTCAAGATTTCGAAGGAGGAGGTTATCAATTCGTCGGGATCTTTGTTTTTGCCATTTTTTTTATGTATGTTCAGCGATTATTCGAAGACGGCTGGACCGATTTGGAAAATATTTTTTTTGTTTGAAAAAGTATACTTCATAGTTGGTCCCATTGTAACCAAGTCAGGATCTGATGATGGGATCCTGGAGAAATCGAGGGAACTCTTCAACTATTATAGGCACACCTATAGTGATTTGAGTATTTTTTACAGCATCTAGAAATTTGCTTTGGAAAGGTGGATGCTAAGTGAAGTCGCTTCTTTTTTGTTTAAAATTATATTGTAATAATTTCGGCGCCCAACGTGGGGCCGAGTAAGATTATTGTCCAACCGAAAGAATAGGGAGGGAAATGTTTTCGAGTGCATTTATTTTATAAGGTGTGTCTCTTACACCCCTCAGACTAAGATACTTGATGTACCTACCTACACGATATAAATTGAATTGGTTTTCCAACTGGTATGACTTGCACAATTTTATTACCTGAAGGAATATTATGTTCTATATTTAGAAAAAATTGAATCTACTATTCTTAAATTTACTTTAGAGTACCAATTTTTAACGGATAATAACGCAAACTAAAGACACAGAAGTTCACATGTGGTGCTTACAGATAATGAAGAAAATCGAGAAAACTGCACCATTCCAGTAGGAAATGGGACAAAGGAAGTGTCGACGTAAAATATCACAATATCATGTCTTCCTACTGGTTATATGTGGAATACGCTTGTTAAAGTGGCAAGACTATAATAAAGATATAGTTCTAGTTTTCTCCTTTAAAACTATTTTTATGGTAAAGTTTAACTTATTTCATTTCAAATGATGATTATTCATCCACTTGGCCAATCATTGCATAAATAGCTATTCAGACTTTTAAATGAAGAAGTCTTTGTTAGGAATTTTATCTTAACTCCATTAAACTTGAATGTGGCTCATTCTACTTTTTCGTGACCATTAATCTATTTCCCGAAAAAAGTAGGATAGACCACCAGACCACCACTGAGTTACTGTGACTAAGAATATTTACAGTTGTTATTATAAACTAAGCTATCGGGATTGATAGCCTAATTAAGTCTCTTTCTCTGTCGTAAAACAGCAAATAAAAGTAATGAATGGCCAAGTATTCTAAAATAGGCAGTGTACGAAAAAAAATTGCATGGACAATTTATGAATGAATTAATTCATAATGTGTCCATGCAATTTTGAATCCGGGTGTAGAACGAAAAGTAGAATGTCCCATGTATATTGACAAAATGTAGCAACACAAAATTTTCATAGTCATACGTACCATTTTTTTTTCTAACGGATGCTAACTATGAAATTGTTTGCTGATAGAACCAGGTGTGGCAAATGCTCCGTTTGCTACAGCTCCTACACTCCACATAGCACACTGTACTACAAATATCTACCCACGGAAGGTACAGTCAACCAATTTTATTCCTAGGCCTATGGATGTTACAAGAAGGATATACATCTCTATGTTACAAAAACGTCCGTCAAAAGGCGATAAACTGATGGCGCCACAATGATATTAAATTTGATTAAATTAATTTTGAAATAAAAAAAAATTAAATCCAAAATAATTATTTGCGGAGATGAAAACACACTGAATATTAATTTTATTTAGAAAGTCGTATAAGTATTAAATATCGGTAATTAATTTCAAATGCTGAACTATACCTAGCGCCACCCGGAGATATTTGGAACTATTGTTTAGTGCTTACCGCTGGACACTTTTTCGACCGTTTTCCTATAAGAGAGTTCCATCCTTCCTATACCATCCATACCTAGGCTACTATAGAACCTTGTCGTAATGACTGTTGCCCTTGGATACGTATAAACGTAACCAATTCGCTACAAAACTAGCTATTATGACAAGGTTCTAGAGTGGCCTAGGAATCAAATTGGTTGACCGTACATATAGTGATAACCATATCAACGGTAGTTCTGGACGTTGTACAAGTGTAACACAGCCAAAGCATGTATGAGTGCCAACCTCGAACAGCAGGATTGTTCTTTAAAATTCCTATTCCAAATCTGAAACCGAGTTAAAACTTTGAAAAACCGACGAAGTTGATATTCCAACTTACAGCATAGCAATTCCCAATTGGAAGCTATTTTATTACAAAAGTGCTAAGGCACAAAAACTGAAATGGAGCAATACCCGCGACAATAACCCGCCCGACTCGGGCCGCAGGTGCACTTACCTGCAACGCCGGTGGGGTGAAACGAAAACGGTCCTAGTGAATTTTTTATCAAATAAATTTCAGTTCCTTTCTTTTGCGTCTGTCGGGAAAAATACTGAATTATTTGAATGCATGTGCAATTGTGCGCGGAATGTAGAGTGATTTCATGGATCAGGAAATAAGTTAGTATTTATGTGGATGCTTTTGTATAGAGAACGAACTCATACACGCCATATACAACGTGTTACACCCAAGACTAAAAACATGAAAAGTGTTTGTTCAGAATCGAGAGTGGAATCGATTGCAGTATATCTTAACACGGGTACACTTTTTCTTTAATTTTCCAATTTTTTACATGTTCAGTCTAAAAGTTTGGAATACTACAGTTTACCATTATATCAAGAGATTAGGAGATAGAGGTTGAATATTTAATAATGGCGTGCAGCTTTGACAAATTAGTTTTTTCACTGTAAATAGTGTCATGGAGGTTGTCACTGTCAAAGTATGTCATCTTATGGCATGTCATACAAATTGACAAAGTTGGTTGATAGGTTGAGATGACATGACACATGTAGAGATGTGACAACAACGAGTGTAGAGTTAACAATTGAATATATGTAAAAATAAACGCTAACATTTATTTTTAATGTGGTCATACTTGGCTTTGGCATGTCATGTGTCAGTGTCAAAACGTAAAAATTTAGGTTATAAAAAGATTGGAATATCGTGTGCCGTGTACAAAGAATTCCCGTAATAACTGTTTGTTAATTTTGGCAAAGAAGTGATTGAAGCAGGAATAAACTTTAAATGTCGTTTCTTTGTTTACAGGTCGGTATTGTAATCAATAGTACATGTACTGTAGGTTAAGATTATAAACTGTTTCATTAAAATAAAACTTTGTTTACGGAGCAACGCTTGAAGTTATTCTTTTGTTTAAATATCCACGAACGGAAGTTAAACATCTTATAAAACGACATTTCTAGTATCAAAATTCAAGAAAAATGAGGAAACTACGTTTTGAATTCACAATATTGCCTGGAAGTGATGAAAAAACAAAAGTTTGTTGTATAACCTCAATAACCACAGAGGATAACAAAAGTTATGTTTTACCAGACGGACTACAGTCAGTTAGCCATCACAAAAAATTAATCAAGACAGCACCTTATACTAAGGTGAAAAATAGTTTAACCAAAAGGTACCAAAAAAGAAGAATTTGGATCACGCAGACTGAAGAACTGAATAAAATATATATGGATGAGGATGGCAATATACAATTTGTGGATAAATACCTAGAGGAACTGGAGGTACCAAAAAAGAAGAATTTGGATCACGCTGACTGAAGAACTGAATAAAATATATATGGATGAGGATGGCAATATACAATTTGTGGATAAATACCTAGAGGAACTGGATCACGATCAAAATGTCACTAATGCACCGATTCCAGCTGCCAAGAAAGAGACGGATACCTTAGAAAAGTTGTTACAAAAGTTGATAGAAAATACACAGGAAAATAAACAACAGAGCTTGAAAAATATTGCTGACAAGTTTGTGATTGAGAAGTTTACTAGTAAACATTCCAATGCAGCTCAATGGATGGACATTTTTGAAAAAGAATGTGAGCGTTTCCAGATATTTGAGGAGAACATAATTGAAGTACTCAGACTTTTTATGGATAAAACTTGTGTGGATTGGTACAGTTCCATGGTTATAAAGCTGACTATGAATGCGGAATGGTCTGAATGGAAGGAATAATTTTGTGAGTCGTTTGTCAACAAAGGGTGGAATCCGGTGACATATGCATTATTGTACAAATATAAAGACGGTTCATTACTAGATTACGCTATAAAAAAAAAAGATTCTACTAGATATGAGGAGGTCAATTGATGCCGGTACATTGGTGGATCTCATCGCAGCCGGTTTGCCGGATTACATACCAAACAAAATTGATCGAGAAGAGTTGAAAGATACAGTTCAGTTATTCAATGAGGTGAGCAAGTATGAGCACATAGTGAATAAAAAAAGTTTCATACCTAAGAAGAAATATGGAAACTCAAGAATGGGTTCTAAAACTGAGGACCAGAAGCCATGTAAAATATGTGAATCGTTAAACAAGGGTACTCGTTATCATGCTGAGACTGTATGCTGGTTTAGAATAAAAGAGGATGATAAAGTGAAGAAAAGTTTTATCAAACATGTTAATAATGCAGTGATAGAAGCTGAATTAAATGAATCGGTTCCAAAAAACGAATAATACCACCATTGATAAACGTCAAACTATTAGTAAATAATAAATTAGAGATAAATGCGGTTTATGATTCTGGTTCGGTTGATTCTCTTATTAATTCAAAACTTTTACAACTGAAAGGGAGAGGAAGCAATTTGAATGAAGAAAACTTAGTTACAATTGGTGGTGTTAAAAGAACGGATGGTTTGACAAATTTAAAGATAAAGATATTTGATATGGAAAAGACTGTGGATATATGCATTATGGATGAATAATACTTCAAACATGATTTCTTGATTGGTCTGGACTTAATTAAAATATTCAAGCTAACTCAAAATGAGAACTTGGAAATAAATCAGAAACTCGGTACAGATGAAGAGAATGAAAAAGAAGTGGTAGTTTCCAATGACGAAATAATTCACAGCGAAGCAATAAATGCAGCAAATGCATGTAACACAACAAAAGAATATTGTGTTAATTTTAATGAACACATAAAGGATTAGGATTTCAAGATACAGATAGATCATTTGGACAAAGAGCAACAGTCTGAGATAAATACATTGATCACTGAATACGAATCAGTTTTTGCTAGACATAAATATGATGTGGGTACTGTCCATGGTTATGAGGCCAGAATAGACCTGCTAGTGGACAAATACTGTAGCAAAAGGCCGTACAGATGTACTATGGACGATAAAAAAGAAATAGAAGAACAAATTGGGAAATTACTTGACAATAGGTTAATAGAAGAATCCTATAGTCCATTTGCTGCACCTGTAACACTGGCATTTAAGAAAGAAGAAAATAAAAAATCAACGTTATGTATCGACTTTAGGGACTTAAATAAAATAGTTGTACCCCAAGCTAAACCATTTCCACTAATTGAAGACCTAATGATGAAGACTAGGAATTGCAATTATTTTTCGACGCTTGATATAAACTCGGCTTTTTGGTCAATCCCTTTACGGATCGAGGACAGAAAGAAAACAGGATTTGTAACTCAGGAGGGACATTTTCAGTGGACCTGTCTTTCTTTCGGATTAAAAACCTGGCCAGCAATCTTTCAAGGAATTTTGAGTAATAGATTAAGAAAATATAATCTCACGGATTTTGCAGTCAATTATATTGATGACATACTTATATTTTCCAAAACATTCGCTGAACATATTGAACATTTAACAAAATTGCTAGAAGCTATAAAAACCGAGGGTTTCAGATTGAAGTTTACAAAGTGTACGTTTGCATCTGATTTAGTAAAATATTTGGGACATATAATTCAAAACAACTCTGTCAAACCAGTAAAAGATAACTTAATCTCAATAAGAAACTTCCCTGTTCCGAAAACGCAGAAGAACGTAAGACAATTCTTAGGAAAAATAAACTTTTATCACGAATACATTTCAAAAAGTGCAATAATACTAGATCCACTGCATAATCTATTAAGAAAGAACCAGAAATTTGTGTGGTCTGCTGAATGCCAAAACGCATTCGATAGAATAAAAAATCTATTATGTTCCCAACCAGTTTTGGAAATTTTTGATGAACATCTACCAATAAATATTTATACAGATGCATCATTAGAAGGCTTCGGGGCAATTTTAAAACAGGTACAGCCTGATGGCAAAGAAAAACCTGTGGCCTATTTTTCGAAGAAGCTAAATTGATCTCAAAAAAAAAAAAGCAATATATTTGGAATGCTTAGCCATTAAGGAAGCTGTTAGATATTGGCAATACTGGTTAATAGGTAAACCATTTACAGTATATTCGGACCACAAACCTCTGGAAAACATGAATTTGAAGTCAAGGACAGATGAAGAGTTGGGTGATCTAACGTATTACCTATCACAGTATGAGTTTAAAATAAAATATGCTCCGGGAAAAGAAAATTTGGAAGCGGACTGCTTAAGCAGGAACCCCGTATTAGAACCTTATGAAAACACAGATGAACAATTAAAAATAGTAAATTTAATTAGACTGGTAGACATTGTAAAGGATCAGGAGACAAACCAGGAAATACACAATAAAAAAGAAAAATTTATTGAAAGACACAATGTTTACTTAAAAAGAAATAGAGATAAGGAAAAAATAATTCTATCAGAGGGATTCAGTATCAAACTCTTTAAAACCATACATACGGACCTAGGTCATATTGGAATAGGACAAATGCAGAAGACAATTTGTCCATTCTATACAGCTAGAAATATGACTCAAAATATAAAATCAGTATGCACTAATTGTGAAATCTGTATTTAAAACAAAACAAGAGGACAAAATAAATTTGGATGTATGTCGCACCTAGGCCCAGCAACCAAACCTTTCGAAATTATGTCCATAGACACCATAGGTGGCTTCGGTGGTTCAAGGTCGTCAAAGAAATATCTTCATCTCTTGGTGGATCACTTTTCCAGATACGCGTTCATTATAACTTCAAAGACTCAGAGTGCGAATGACTTTATAAGACTGGTCAGAACTGTATCAGAGACTGAAAATATAGGTATGATTCTTACTGACCAATACCCGGGAATCAACTCAAAGGAGTTTAAGGATTTCTTGAGTACCAATAACATACCTTTGGTGTTTACTGCGGTAAACTCGCCTTTCTCTAATGGACTTAATGAATAGCTGAACCAGAAAATTAGGTGTAGAATGAATGAAGGAGGAAACAAGGGAGCCTGGACAACAGTCGCTCACGAATGTGTGAAAGATTCTAACGAGACCACTCATTCAGTCACCAATTACTCACCAACTTACCTACTAAATGGAAGGGATGTCACGATTTTACCAAGTGAATTAAAAGAAGAAAAAACACTTATTGATTGGGCTAAGGATAGGAAAACAGCACTGCAAAACACAAGAACATCACATAACTATAACAAGAAGTTATTTGACAAAAATAGAAAATTCTTTGAGTTCAATGTGGGAGATATGGTGTATGTTGAAAACGGAAATAAATTAAACAGGAAGAAATTGAATGAAATTAGAATTGGACCATATGAAATTATTGAAAAAATCTCAAATTCTATATTCAAGATAGATACAGGACACAGAAAATCTGAATCCAACTTGCTTCATATTACAAAACTTATTCCTTGTACACAGGAAGAAGAAGAAGAACCTGAAGCGACCTAGTGTTTCAGTGAAAATTTTCCAGGAAAATTTTCTCCTCCCAGGGGGGAGATGTAAAAATAAACGCTAACATTTATTTTTAATGTGGTCATACTTGGCTTTGACATATCATGTGTCAGTGTCAAAACGTAAAAATTTAGGTTATAAAAAGATTGGAATATCGTGTGCCGTGTACAAAGAATTCCCGTAATAACTGTTTGTTAATTTTGGGAAAGAAGTGATTGAAGCAGGAATAAACTTTAAATGTCGTTTCTTTGTTTACAGGTCGGTATTGTAATCAATAGTACATGTACTGTAGGTTAAGATTATAAACTGTTTCATTAAAATAAAACTTTGTTTACGGAGCAACGCTTGAAGTTATTCTTTTGTTTAAATATCCACGAACGGAAGTTAAACATCTTATAAATATTTGCAAGGAAAACTAAACATACGAATATCTTTCGAAATAATTAACTGAAAAAAAAATACTCTTGATTAATTAGCAATAATAAAAATCGTTTGGGGTGTCTGAGGTTTTTAGTGGCTGCTAACACGTTGTATTTGGAGAAATATGTAAATATTAGCGTAGCGTTGGTAGCCTGCCGGTAAGACGTCTGACTTTCAATCCGAAGGTCTCGGGTTCAAACCCCGGGCTCGTCCCGATTAGTTTTCCGGAACTTATGTACCAAATATACTTTGATATTTACCAATCGCTATTCGGTGAAGCAAAAACATCGTTAGGAAACCTGCATACATCCGCGGAGATATTCAAAGGTGTATGTGAAGTCCCCAACCCGCTTTGGGCCAGCGTGGGGACTATAGCCTGATCCCTCTCGTGTATGGGAGGGAGGCCTGTGCCCAGCAGTTGGACGTATGTAGGCGTTCGCCTATATTATGTTTATGTAGATATTATTAAACAGAAGCAATCTTGTCTGTAGTGATACTTACCTTTCTCGAAGAAAATGCCTTTAGGAACTATGTCATATCATATACGTAGGAAAAAAAATGCAAGTGAGTCTCTGCACATGGCGTATTTGGCAAATTATTCGTGTTGCGTCTCTTTCTTATTCCATAGCAAAAGGAGAAAGATATAACACGACTATTTGGGCAAATAAGGCCATGTGCAGAGCCAGCATAATAGAAGCTACTTAGCGAAGCAGAGAGTTTTTGTTATTCCACTTTGCAATATTAATACACTCCGAATTATATACAATGTTATTTATAACATAACACTTGAAAAAAAAGTGTAAAAAGTCCCTAGGGAACAAACTTTGGCTATAAGTCCCGCTCCGCCTGCGTGGAATGCTACGCTTTTTGAGCAGAGTGCAATAAAAAAATGCTAAGATTGTTAACGCAATATCGACAAAAAAATGATACACGTAATGATAAATATTTTGATATTATTTATTTGTTGTAAACAGTCTTATTATCGAGCGATGATTTACAGATCTTGGTTTTACAAACACTATTGTAAAATACGTACACTTGAAAATACACATATTTCTATTATTTTCTTCAAATAATATCTTAACAATATTGTAATATATCTTAACCAGATAACTAGAATGTTTTAATGTTAAATTAATTTGTTCTTGGTACAAACAAACAGACTTACCTAAACCACCAAACTTTATTGTAATACTTATAGTACGTAAATATTATGTAATTTTCAATTATTGAGCTTTACATTCACAAAAACAGGTAAAAAAATACAGTACATAAATATATGTAGACATTAAAATTGTATCATTAATACATTAGTGTTTGCAATGAACCCATGAAAATATAAATAATAATACTTTATTTTGGCGGTTCTAAGCAAAGTCGGTTACACGAGCTACAATGTTACTTGAATCGTTGTCATACGTACATCTTATACTTACTATTTACACAAATTGAAACCATGTAATTGAATTACGTTTTTAAAGCATACTTATATTACAAGCCGTTTAGACGGGGGAGATTGTGCCACGTACTTACGGTGTAGAGGGGGAAACATTATACGACTAATAGAAAACTGACAAACCGGACATGCAACTTCATAGAACCGAACGGTTTTTAAAGGACAGTAGTATTTCCAAAGACCCGAATGGCATTATTAAATTGTCACAATTACTTTTCTTTTAAAATGTCAAAATATATTACGACTTAAAAAGTTTTCTATCGTTGTTATGGTGGTTGGTTTTACAGTGTTTTTTTCAATAACTAGCCATATTGTGCGACGCGATTTTGGTAGGCTATACTAAACAACTTTTACTATGGGACGATCTTCGAAATCATAAATTTTTATTTCGCTGTTCCATACATTTCGGCCGATCAGACGTCAACGTTTACTGTGGGGAGGCCAAACATTTTTTAGGGGGAAAAAGTTGTTCAGTATGACTTACCTAATCACCTCTCACAATATGGCTAGTTATTGAAAAACATCCGGAATATCGGTTTTGCAGTTTCATCTTTTTCTTCGGTATCCAAATGCC
The DNA here is from genome assembly GCA_947086415.1 of Pammene aurita. Classification (NCBI taxonomy): domain Eukaryota; kingdom Metazoa; phylum Arthropoda; class Insecta; order Lepidoptera; family Tortricidae; genus Pammene; species Pammene aurita. The sequence goes on from OX352305.1 coordinate 27,651,281, forward strand.
ACTTCGAAGAAATGTCTTATATTAAGTACCTACTCTGGATAGTCCACAAAATTTTGAGTGGGAACTAGGCTCCAATTATTTGTCCCGTCTTTTTTGGCCACAGCTCAATTGAATCTGCGGGTGAATCTCTATCACTCGTGCATATTCGAGACGATTCGACGAACGAATTCGTTCGTGGTTATAGGCCTGGGGTCCGATCGGCAACCGTTAGGACCGGTTTCCTCAGGATGTTTTCTTTCAGTTAAAACCTATCGAACAAATTATATTTCGTATATTAATTCCGAAAAACTCAGCCGACCTACGAGCCGGTGTTTGACGCCGCCATGCGAGACCAGATTGAAAGTCGGGCGTTTTACCAGCTAAACCTTCGAAGTATTTACAGGCTGGAGTTTCCACATTTATGCCAATTCTACATTGAATGTGGCCCATTATCGTCCGCGCTCAAACGGCATTTAACATCTATTTACATACATAACTACGTGAACATGTAAACATTTGTGAGATAACAAAACAGTATGGTTAACAAAGTCCTTTTGAATAGCAATTTACTCGTGGAGTTTCCTTTGGCTGCTTCTGTGAGACCTGCGGGAGAAAATACGAGATAAATAAGAACAAATAGTACCAGAGGCCGTATCCTAACTTTAAAACACGTTAAGACACAATCTAACTTCAATACAACTCCAATGCATTAACTACGCAATACAGCTAACGCTTAATCCGAATCAGAAATATCTGAATTTGCTTGAAAATTATTCCGATGCATCTTCAATATTGGTTGATTATTTGTTGTGTGTTGCAGTTATGTTGGATTTTTTTTAATACCACAACGGTGGCAAACAAGCATACGGCCCGCCTGATGGTAAGCAGCTACTGTAGCCTATGGACGCCTGCAACTCCAGAGGTGTCACATGCGCGTTGCCGACCCTTTACAAAAAGGAGGATACATTGTGTTGACGGCTAAAGGAACAAGAGGGTCCTTCGTCGTCAACACACTGGGTCATCTTTGAGCTCTCGATACCTGTGTTTTAATGTATTGTTTATGTATTCTAAAATAAGAATAGGACACCAGTATGGCGTCGGGTAGACTAAAAGTAGGTACTAAATAAATGCTGATAAGCAACCATAATTATAAGCTAATCCCCTTATTCATAAACAGCTACTAAAGTTAAGAGATAGCTGATAAACGTTTGTCCCTTACCCTCGTATAGGTTGGACGGAAAGGGACAAACGATTATCATGAGGCCTCTTAACTTTAGTAGACGTTTATGAATAAGGGAGTTAGTTATTAATTGATCTACTTAGTACTTTCGCACGCTATTTATAAATATTACGCAATTTCTACCTGTGGAAACTTTTAATTGGCTCACTGTTTCTACATTACTGCCTATCTTGTTACCCTAGCTGTAAGTTTTCCTATGAAATAAAATAAATAAATAAAATAAATGAGATAAGTGTATAATGAATGAGTGTATAAAATTAGTTAACATTTGGACACTTAGTAATTTAATATATTTTTGGCAATGTGTCTCACAACACTTAATTTTTGACTCTCATTTTTTTTGTTCGCCTTGCCATAGCTTAATCGCTTTACCAATCAACTAAATAAATCAAGTCACGACACAATTTGACGAAATGTTCAATATATTCGATCATCTTTTTAGACTTATTTTTAGAGACTATTATATTATTGGGGGTATGTTTGATACGCAAACAAGTGTTAAGTTAAACTCACGATTTCTTTTATTTGTCAAAGTTTTTTTCGTCCTCAACACCTATATTATAAAAGTTGAAATTATTTTGCAACAGTTTTGTCCGAATTTGAAAATATTTCCTATTCTAATACTCGAGAAAAACATCTACGTTTTCAATCCATACAAATATAACGCTTTTTTTCACTTATTTAATCGATAATACGAGTAAGTTGAAATAATCCTTAACTAGCACAATTAAGTAATATCACTAACCCATTAACATAAGCGGATTTAACAAGTGACTCAGGAAACCTAACTAAGGCAAGGGTGCCATTGCACTAACTTAGAACTTAATATCCCACTCCGTAATCAAAGACGTGGCGTAGTCTAGGGGCTCACAAAGTTGGGTTTACCTTACATCAAGATGCCACAGAAAAAACAATCCTAGCGGTGTCACTCGATAATATCATCAACATAGTTTCTTCGTTTCACGCAGGCTGTGCAACATATCGAATATTTTTGTGAAACAGCTTAACTGAGTTTGAGTAGACGCGTTTGGCGTTTGAATATCTATCGATAAATAAACTAAAATTTTCAGTGTCACTTGATTGAGTTTTAAATCACTTTTCAGGTGATTAGCCCTACACTGCATACGAATATTGCATCTTACTGTTATTTTAGTTGAATGAAATAAACTTAGACTCAGACTTTATATGACGTAATTTTTTCATACAAATTGCTGGCTCTCAGTTTATGTCATCCAACTATAAAACTGCAAGAGTAAATAAAAAAAATTTAAGAGGATAAAGTATGTAAATTGCCTTCTTAAACTAAAGATTATAATTTATATACAAGTGGAATCGCTGTAACTTTTTGTGTTATCCCAGTAATTAATAATGGCCATGAAGCGTGATTAAATAAATAAATAAATATCGTAACTAGCTTGTTACTGTGTCGTTACTATGTAGGGCAGATATTATACTTAGTGATTATTTATTAATCATTCAATGTACGCTACGCTAATTGATATGAAAGGATATCAATTATACCTACTGATCAATAAGTTAATAAAATGGACTGTAATTATTTTATTGGGTTGCCTTACTACAAAAAAATTAAAGAAATATCTTAGTTTCTCATTAAATCGTATGATAGTTTCTCAGTGTTGCTGTCCTTTAACTTGGTAGACTAATAATTTTAGGAAGAAAAGTGTAGAATGTACTGATTTTAACTTACACGATTTTCGCTCATTATTTTGACAAAAACGGGACTTAATCCCGTACACTTACTTTTATTATTTTCCTGACGTTTCGAGCGTGCCGTAACGCTCGTAACATACATTTCCTCGCGTGATGCTGATACAATTCCTCGCCAGTCTGCCTGCGACAATGAGCGTTACGGCACGCTCGAAACGTCAGGAAAATAATAAAAGTAAGTGTACGCGATTAAGTCCCGTTTTTGTCAAAATAAAAAGTGTAGAATGTAGTTTCCACCTATTGACAAGTATTAATCTATTCTAGGGAATTCATGACAATTTTACCTTTGTATATGTACTTTTAAAATTTTATGTTTTGTAACTATATAGGTAGTAGTAAACAGAAGGAGACAAACATACCTCCAGCCACGCTGATTTGATTGCTGAAGTCTTCATTGTAGGAGTTTAATTTGATTTCTGTAAAAAAAGAAAGTTTTAATTTTGCCTAAATAAATTGGGTTACAATTTACCGGTGGCTATAAAAGAAACTACTAAAAAAATTCTACTGGAGTCGTATTTAAAAACTATGTCGTTTAGCATGTTGATAAAGTGGGCGTTAACAAAAAGCTAATTACAGTACTTTCGGTAAAGATCCGTTACGACATTGACAATTATAGTATCCTTCAACCAAACTGACGACTGGGGTCGTAAAATTTCTCTTTGCACACTTGCAAAGTCACAGCAAGAGTGAAAGAGATGGTAATATAATCTCGATCGTCAGTTTGATTGGAGGATACTATAGGAATATCACCTCGACCCGTCTCTTTGCATAATTTATAAGTGGGATAACTATAAAATAAATTCGCTATAATGAGCTCTGTGACTGACGGTGCTCTCTTTTTTGTTTAGTCAGTTGGTGCTAACATATTAGTTGTAGGTCCCGATGTCGCTTAGCGAACTGGCCGATGAATCTCATAGACACTCTATGTACAGTCGACTACAAAGATATGTATCCACTTTTGAACCTTATTACAACGCATTAAGGTGAAAAAGTAGATACATCTCTTTGTAGTCGACTGTACCATTGATATAAATATCAATGCTATTTACTCTCCGTAGTTACTGAGCGTGCCCTCACTTTTGCCTAGCGAGTTGGTGCTGATGCAGTTTGAGGTCCCGATGTCGCTTAGCGAACTGTCAGATGAATCGCATCGACACTGTATATACAAACAGCAACACTCTTAACTGTACATTGGTGGACCTTATTACAAAAGGAATAAGGTCCACCGATGGGCAGTTAACAGTGTGGGCGATGGTACTTACCGTAAAGCCTTAGCGTGCCTTATTCATGCACAGCGTGTTGGAGCGCAAGCACATACAGTTGTAGATCTTGATGTCGCTTAGCAAACTGGTTCATTAACTTCATCTTGTGTACTCACCGTAAAGCCTGAGCGTGCCCTCACTCTTGCCGAGCGAGTTGGTGCTAACGCAGTTATAGGTCCCGATGGCGCTTAACGAACTGTCAGATGAATCGTATCGACACTGTATCTGTATATACTTACCGTAAAGCCTTAGTGTGCCCTCATTGTTACACAGCGAGCTGGAGCGCAAGCGCATGCAGTTTTAGATCTTGATGTCGCTTAGCAAACTGGTTCATTAACCTCATCGGTCTATGTGTACTCACTGTAAAGCCTGAGCGTGCCCTCACTCTTGTCGAGCGAGTTGGTGCTAACGCAGTTATAGGTCCCGATGTCGCTTCGAGCGAATTGTCGGATGGTGAGCCACATCGACACTATTATTATTATTTATTTATTATTGCACAGCGAGCTGGAGCGCAAGCACACGCATTTGTAGATCTTGATGTCGCTTAGCAAACTGGCTCATTAACCTCATCGGTCTGTGTGTACTCACCGTAAAGCCTGAGCGTGCCCTCACTCTTGCCGAGCGAGTTGGTGCTAACGCAGTTATAGATCCCGATGTCGCTTCGAGTGAATTGTCGGATAGTGAGCCACATCGACATTATTATTATTATTTATTGTTGCACAGCGAGCTGCAGCGCAAGCACGTGCAGTTGTAGGTTCTGATGTCGCTTAGCAAACTGGTTCATATCGATCTGTGTATGCTCACCGTAAAGCCTGAGCGTGCCCTCACTCTTGCCGAGCGAGTTGGTGCTAACGCAGTTATAGGTCCCGATGTCGCTTCGAGCGAATTGTCGGATGGTGAGCCACATCGACACTTTATATGAGGTCTTTTCTTCTCTTATCGTGTATTTAGGCCTGTGACAAATATCAGTATACTTAGGTTAATAAAAAGTAGTTTTTGCTTTCGTAAGTAACGTAATAATCAGAATTGGAACTTGTAAGATCAAACCTACCCTTTCTTATTTGTATCTTACGTATTAACTTAATATTACATAACAATATGATGTGTACCTAAGATATCTGCAACCTTTAACTTAATTTGAAGTTGATAAAATAATGATTGTTTTAAGTTATTATTAACATACACATTTTGACTGCTGCGACTGCAAGCACCGAAGGTGAAGCGGGGTCCGCGAGACAGTAAAACCAGTTGGACATCTTCCGCTCCCCCGCCCCTCACCGATCTACAGCTAGCCACTTGGCTCATAGATACACGCTCATACGCGCGTCATACGCATTCATTTATGTTTATATATAAAGTTAAGCTTAAGTACCATTGTCGAACTCGAAGTACATAGTTGTTAAATTATCTACGATTTTTATTTAATACTGCAAGACCCCAAGTCTGAACATTGACTAAAATGACACTCAATCTACTAAAATGACGCTCACTACGTCATGAAAATTTTACACAAATGAAAACCATAAACATGGAAAGGAAATATTAAAAGCAAATTAATATTATATATACATACATACCGTAAAGTAACACGGTATATGAACGAGCAAAACAAACAAGCAACAGACATTAAGATCTGGCCGAGAATTTCCATTGCTTACCTACTGGGTAAGCAATCATAGCTCAAAAATACAAAGAAACCAGTATAATGCGCCTAGGAGACGATCAAGAGTGCTTGACAAGTAGGCTTGACAGTCGCGGCTGATCGTTTATCACGCGTCACTATTATAGCGCGTGCTTGTGTCGGAGAATTATACGGGGAGACGTATATGTGGACAGACATTCAAGTTGGCACTCGTATGCGAAAGATTCGTCTAAAAAATTATAAGCTTATATAGATGTATTTTTTTGTATGTTATTCTATGGACATCTGGTCTGAATTAAACGATTTGAATTGAATATACACAGGAAAAACTAACCTAGGCCTCCGGTGCCCAGTTCTGGGAGCGAATCAGCGTCTTCTGCATTCACGGCAGAAAACAATTGTGAAATATTTAATAAAATAATTTGATTTGATTCTTCAGTTGATTCGTCGAACGTTGCGACGAGCGCCGACGCGAGTGCGAACATGCAAGTGTAAACGTCCTATTAGATTCGCCCGAATTCTCTAAGCGACTTGAACAACCGCTGCTCATCGTAGGCGAGTTGTATTAGGAAAGGCAAACTTTGGCCTTATTGCGAATCATTACGACTCCCCCGTTTATCCGGGACATTACATCTCGCCTATAAGACCCAGAATAGCGAGCGCGTTCCTGTTATTTCTGTTGATATTAAGGCTTTGTTTAGTGTTTTTGCACAAGGGAAAATGAGCTTTGGTTATATTCTTTGAACTTATTAGTGACAATAAAAAATCTTTTTGCTATTTAGTTTTTACCGTGAAATATAGTTATTACTAAAATGTTTTATGTCAAAACTAGAATTGTTATTATTAATAAAATTTCGAGTAGTTTTGACCTTTGAATGATGGAAAAATAATGTGTTAAATGTTAAAATAATGTTGATTCTACAAAGGTTTTCATTTAATCTAAAATATAAAAATACGTGTTTGATATTTTATTACAATTGCCCAGTAATTGCTGCTGAAGTGTTGTCTCAACTTTTTTAAACACGAAATAGCAAAAAAAGTAATGTTAAACTGTACTTATGTTCGATGTGATTTTTTAAGAAAGCGTTTTCAACCGATCAAGATTTCGAAGGAGGAGGTTATTAATTCGTAGGAATCTTTTTTTATGTATGTTCACCGATTATTCGATGACGGCTGGACCGATTTGGAGTATTCTTTTTTTTTAAAGAGTTCACAGTTGGTCCCATTGTAACCATGTCAGGATCTAATGATGGGATCCTTGAGAAATCGAGGGAACTCTTCAACTATTATAGACACACGTATAGAGATTTGATAATTTTTTACAGCAGCTCGAGCATTTGCTGTCGGAAAGGTGAATGCTAAGTGAAGTCAGTTCTTTTTTGTTTAAAATTATTTTGATAACACGACGATGGCAAAGAAGCATACGGCTAGCTTATGAACGCCTGCAACCCCAGAGGTGTTATATACGTGACTCCATACGCGTGATTGTTCTCATTTCTTTTACCTATTATACTTTTACTGTTTGTAACTTGGATTTGCTGTGTTTCTTTATTTTGAGGTGTGCAATTACAGTAGTTTATGTGACTGTTACATAATGCCTAATTAATTATGTACACAGTTACATAAATTACATTACTTTATCTACACATGTATTAAAACTCCTCAACGTGATGAGAATTATTAGAATGACCGCTATTGCACCTCCATGGCCAACTTTTCATGTTTCAAATAATGACCAACTAGACTGTCATAAGTACCAATAATTGAATTTACATTCAAACGAATATCTTCTGGAATCGCCGATTCCGGAAGGAATTGGTAGATACTTATACCAGAAGACGTTCGAAATGTGAATTTAATTAAAGTATCGGTCATCGATATTTCAAAGTAAATTTTACGATACACCACTGATACAAGTTTTTTTAATACAGGCGGTTAGCTTATCGTTTTTGAACATATAATAGGGCAGTTATGATATGGATGTAGATAAAGTATTTATGCTACATCAAAATGATCAAATGGGGTAACTTGAGACACGCGGGATAACTAAATGCAACAGTTATTAAAGAAAACAGATCTAGTTTGTTAAAGGACTGATACTGATTCTCCAAAATGCGAAGATGGTAAACTTCTCAGTAATTTCCAATTCAGCAATCTTGAAATAGACTTATGAAATGAAAATATTTATTTCAGACATCATGTAGGTATCCATATTTTGTCTACATAACTATGTTAGTAACACAAAAATAAAAAATAACGATAGTAAATAAAAAAACAATAATGTGTTAGTAAAATTTATAATGCTCATTGAATCGAACGTGCATGGACATCCAATGAGTGATAAGAGGGCTATCGACCCTCTCTGTAATCACCCTCAGGAGAGTGTTGGTGCTGCCCCGTACGCGCTCCCACAGAGACGCCACCCTCTTTCGCAACACCGCCTGGAAGCCGTCTGTGCTCCACTCGGTGAACATTCCTGATGCGCTGCAGTGCCAGGGCAGCCCCAACAGTCCTTTGAAAGCGTTGTTATACTGGACACGCACTTAAATTCTTTACTTAACTTCCTTGTCTTAAGTTATCCCGGGAGTCGCACATTACCCCATTCGATTGTTAGTTATCATTTTGATGACCAACTCACCCGTCCAGCAGCATCTCCCCTCTGTTCTTAATCCAATAGTTGATGGTATTGGGATAGGCCTCCACGTAGCACTTCAGTTTGACGTCCGTACCCAACGGCGCACCCAGTAGTTGGTTTGGCACTTTCACTGTCGGTGCAACTGTGGAAGAATACGTGTTAGACTTTTTCTCTACAGTAATTTTAGACTTAAGTCACATAATAAGTAATAGTACAAGTACAGAAGATTCTCCTTTCTGGTTTTGACATTTAGCTATAGAGCTGAAAACGTTAGCTGTCATGCGCTCTTAAAAAAATTAAATAGAGTTTTCAACGGACTTCATATATCCGTACAGGTTTGAGACATGTCATAAACACTGGCTGAAATGATAATATGTGACGTTTTCAATCACAGGTACCATGGATGTACTATAAAGGGGATCCGACATGTGTAAATCAAAACACATAAAAATATATTTGCCTCGTTTTAACTCAGCGTCATATTCATAAGCAAAAAGAGATGACGAGTATAAAACCCAATGCGGCCGAAAATCCGCCCTATTAAGATCTGAGGACGTCAAAACCTATACACTATAACCGCCATGTTGATAGCTCGGATACTTCAAAATCGACACTCGTCTTTCGTTCATGTGGCGCGCCTGTGACAGGTACACATCATTGTCGGTTGTTAAAACGTTAACTGCCATAAAAATAATTTAGAAATAAACGCTAATAACAACCGACAATGATGTACAATGATGTACCCATCCATAAGGTGATAACTGATTCTTATCAAGCGACGTGCCAACCCTTCCATCATTAACCCTCAAATACGGTAAGCGCTTCGGGAAAAACGAATAAAATGGAAAGAGACATAGTGGAACCCCCCTGCATAACTATTAAATAAAACCAGACTAGAGTGTGTGGGTAGGTCATAGCCATATAAACTAACAGCTGGTGACGTCAGATATGAGGATATGACACAATAATGAGAGAAACGTAGCTCATCTAGTTAATTTGGTATACTATATTTTTTTGCTTGATCCGGGCATTCATTAGTGAAGGGCGAAATGACAAACCAGACAATTTGGAAAGAAATAATTGCAAAATAGACAAAACTGCCAAAGTTGTTTAATTTATTAAGGACAGAAGCTATATTTTAACATTAGAACAAAAAACATGGCTTATTATTATTGAGGAAACAAAAACAGTGGGCCACAAACTATTAATTATACATCATTAAATTGGTAACTACTTGCCCACAACAGAAACTTTCCACAATAATCTCATTAATTACATAATTTCCCACAATAATCTCATTAATTACATAATTTCCCACAATATTGCTTCAATACCAGAATTCAAGGTTTTCTATTCTTGAAGTGATTTACTTTTTTTACCTCCACCAATGAACTGCCAGATGTCCGGAACTAGAAACAAGCATATTATAGCAAACTAACAAAAGAGGTTTGACGTTGCTAATTCTCCGTCTAATCATAGCCATGATAGAAAAAGTGTAGGTATACGAGTAGGTAAGTATTATTTAGAACATTATTGGACGCTCATAATCTTTCTCAAATTAATTAATTTAAGTAACTGAGTTAATTTAAAAAACCGGCCAAGTGCGAGTCGGACTCGCACACCGAGGGTTCCGTACATACCTGTAAGTATATAGGGGTAGTAACTTATTAAACATATTTTTATTATATGATGTAACAAAAAAATTTACGGTTTTCACAATTTTTCCTTTATCTGTGATATAAGCCGTTGCTTCGTACCAAATTTCAAGATTCTGAATTCACGGGAAGTACCCTGTAGGTTTTGATTCCCTTGCGAATTTAGAAAATTTTCGGAAATTTGTGGCATAAACGGATGTATCTTTTGATTGCGGTGGCTTAGAAGTTTGATTTTTTTCACAGCTCCAAGGGACAGTAGACCTGAGTATTTTATATAAATTTCAGCTTGATACCTCCACGCGTTCTTGAGAAAAAGGTTCTTGACAGACGGACGGACGGACGGATGGGCGGACTTACAACAAAGTGATCCTATAAGGTTTCCGTTTTTTCCTTTAGAGGTACGGAACCCTAAAAAGCAGTCGTGTTTTTAAATTATTTTATTTGCAATGGCTAGTATTGAAAGCTACATCTAAAAATAACCATAACCTAATTTAAATACTGATTGCACATCAGGAAATACCAAAACAAACATCAAAACATCGCTTTAATGTGTAAAGGTTTTTTTGATGCGAAAGTTAATATTTTTAGGGCGATTTAATATTTCTCTTTTGAAATAAACAAAATATCTTATTCATTTTGCAAAAAATTGGTAACTGTTTGGTATGTTCACTTCAAAAGTATAGTCTAATTGATAAATAAATAATATTTACTGACAAAGAAAATTTACTAGGAAGTAAATGCACCTTTTCAGTAACTTCAATTATTTATAAAATCAATACCATATTCCATGTTATATCGCTACAGCCATAGAAATACAGGCTTCCGTGCACTCGAAATATTGAAAGAAAATGGCGGGCTGTCAACCAAGGAAAGGTAACGGTATTTTATTGCACCAAGGGAAACTGTGATTGATGTAACCGGGGTCCCGGCCCGTTGCGGTTCGGATGAGGACGCCATCTTGAAAGGTAATGCGACCTGGGACCCTATTTGACTTGAGAAAATAAATGAAGGTGACGTAGCCTACTATAGGACTATTCTGCCGCATTATATTAAAGTTCCGTAAGTAGTTATTTATTGGGTACGAATACGATAAACAATTACAGGACGCCCGGAAAAGACGCATATTTTAAGGGAACAATAAAAAAAACACACGTCGCTTTACCGACTTAGGCTGCGTTTCCTACCAGAGATGAGCGAGAATGCGTTGCGAGGAATGTGTTTGTTAAGCACCTATAGGATCACTTCATTTGTTTATCATTGCACAGCGCAGCTCTAGGATTGGTTCTTAAGAAACACATTCCTCGCAACGCATCTTCGCTCATCTTTCGAGCCTACTAGATGCTCTATCTATTGCTTTGGTAAAATCAGATATTCTTCTTACCTTCTTAATAATCTGATTGCTGTTACAGATTATTATGCGTGGTAATGGTACTATACCTACCCAGCCCATGTTTATATCACGGAGGACCTATTAAATTTCGCGACTTGATTGCCTTAGTTCACCTACCGCAGATGTTAGGGGAGATAGGACTAGCGATCACTGAGTATTCTTTTTTGCAGAACACTTTTTTTGTATAGAATTTTGAGCATTGATAACAGCCAACGTGTAAAATAGGACAATTTATTGATTTCATACAATTCTAATCTACATTTCCAGTATGAAAAAAATCGATATTTCTCGCTTTGTGATCGCCGTTTAGACAGCTACCTCAAAGATTTTAGTTTCATAGAAATTCGAAAAATAGTTAAATCAAGTAATGCGGAAAGTTAAAAAATAAATACATATTTAACCTGTAAATTGTAGGAAGCGGAATGCAAGCGGAATTTAGGAAGCGGGGATTACGGAAAATACTTACAATTTACAAGTAAAATGATCCTCTTGCTGACCGCTGGCGGCACGTCGTTGGACGCTATGCAGAGAAAAGCTCCCATCTGCTTGCGATCCACCCGCCATAAGGGCAGCGCGCTGCCCACGTAACTCTCAACTATGTGACAAAGAAAATAAGGTTGGTTTTTAATCGAACATGAATGAGATATAAGACTAGTTGGATAAAATCGTTTCGTTTCTTGTGGTGTCTAAAGAAGAACGCTGTGAATGGAACCTTAAACTGTATGTATAAGAATACAAGGTCGGTTTTTGGTCGAACATAGATGTGATATACCTACTTAGCTAACCTAAGATTCGTCGAATAAAATACCTTTGTATTTCGTTATATTATATATTTCAACTCTATGGCAAAATAAATAAGGTTCGTATTTAAATAAGTACCCACATTACTTAAGACAATTCGGTTATAAATACGAGTAGGCACTCTCTATCTAGGCTATCTCGTTGCTACGGTAGCGTAATGACATGTAAATCTCGACTATATGGCAATACAAATAAGGACGTTACTCAGGTAAGACCAATCATATAAATGCATTTCGCAAATGCTTGTGAACTACTTTATAAAATGGCTTCGCGTTTAAGAAATGTTCATGTCTTGTATTAAAACTTTAAAAATTCTAGTGGCTCTTTGAGCTATAGATCTCGCGAGCATAGCTAAAACTGAAGAGATAGGTCCGCCATTTTGATAAATAAACCACGTTTATCTTTGATATAACCGCAAATGGAAACCAGGCCCAGGTTTTGAAGTTATAAATCGATATCACAATTTAAAAAATGTTAATTGTTAATCAGCACACAGTAATTATTTTTTGTAATTTCTTCAAGCAGTAATGTACTGCGTATGTACCTACACTAATTTGACACATCATCGTTTGTGACGTTATGAAGGCAAAGTAATAATGTAGTTAATTATTTTAAACGGAAAAATAAAAGTCGTAATATTTGAATAAAACATATATTATGAAAGTATGCTTATTAGGGTCTACGGTTATATCAAAAAAAGTAGTAAAAAAGAAAAGAGCTCAAAGAGGACCCAGTGTGTTGACGATGAGGGACCTTCTTGTTTCTTCAGTCGTCAACACAGTGAATCCTCCTTTTTGTAAAGGGTCGGCAACGCGCATGTGACTCCTTTGGAGTTGCAGGCGTCCATAAGTTACGGTAGCTGCTTACCATCAGGCGGGCCGTATGCTTGTTTGCCACCGTCGTGGTATAAAAAAATAAAATTGGTTTTTTGTAAAGTAGGTTTACGATCGAGATGTTTACGTGATAACGTCTTATTGGTGATATAAGTTTTTGGGAAGTAAGGAATTAATGAAGATAACAATTTTTTCAAAATTTAAATTACATCTATCGTTTTATTCACACTTTTGATGATAAATTTCGGGTGTAAAATGACAAGTTTACGATTTTAATTCGATATTCTAATCATTCACACGACGCGACGCGCTCCTTTATCTATTTTTTCCGTATTATAATTATTTAGGGTATGAGTCCAACTATGTTTTTATTTAACACTACCACAATTCATTTTTATCATAACATAACCTCTAAATTTCGTTTGTTTACACGTGTCTTTTTTCCATCTTTCATTACTTTTACAAGTTTATTCAAGAATGTTAATTGTTAGTAAGTAGGCTATTTTATTCACCTTTTTCTGTTGCAATTGTTGTAACACTTCACTTGCACTTCACATTTTGTTTCACTGTTAAACATTCAACGAAAACTTAACCGCACGAGAAAATCTCCATTCGTTTGTATGCCGCTAGAGTGAGAGAGACGGAAGATCGGTCCACTCACTCGAACGCTATGCCAGCCTCCGCTCGTGAGGATTCCGCGTGACAAGTTTCACGGAATGACTGGCAGCGCTCGAGATGAGACGGGAGATCGGTCCGTCTCTCTCTCGTTATACCTGCGATCGCGCTCGTGAGGTTTTGGTGTGACACAAGTTTCTGAACATGTCACCCGACTAAAACGATTTTAAAGACGTTATCACGTCAAAAAACTTACAATGCTCTTAAGCACCATAGACCATAATGTCACTTAGTCCGTTGTGCCAAAATCTACCATTTTGAACATTTTTCGAAAAAACGACCCGAAAAATAACTAAATAACCCGTCCACAAACACGGGAACCGGTTGAGAAAAGAGCTGTAGAGGAGAAGAGCCGGCTTGCCGGATATACGAAAACATTTTTTCCCAAGCTGAAACCCTTGGCTATCGCTTCGGTCAATTAATTAATGAAAAACGAGGGTGGATCACTAATTAAATAATACGTAACACGTTTAGGACAATATACTTACATTTTTTTCATTTCATTGACTAGTCCCCGCCCGCGTTTTTGTTCTTGGGTTCTAAAAGGGGTTGAATTTGTCGAATTCCTTCGTTACAAAATTTTGAGCAATATAATAATATATAGATCCAAATTTCAAGGCTCTACTTTAATCGGCTTAGACTGTAGTTACTTTATACGTCAGCTGTAATGTTGTCTGGTAACGTCTGTTTAATTTATGCTTTGTTGTGTGTGTTAGTGTGTTTTGTGTGTTTGTTGGTATCGCTGGCGCGACATGTTCGAGGCGGATCTGCGCGAACTCCGAATCTACGATTAGCAAGAGCTAGCGTGGGACCGAGAAAAGTGGCGCACTCTCGTATCGGAGGCCAAGATTCACGTTGGGTCGCTGAGCCAACGGAGTAAACGGAGTGTTACCAAACCAGTGAACAGTAATAAGCATGGAAATCATACTAGCTCTGAAAAATTACTTCACATTTTTGTAGGTGTTCATATGGTATCGGAGACTATACAAGCTATGGCAGCAAGCCTTTTATTTTAACCGCGCATGACATTAGACATTTAAATTTTATGATTAGATTAGATTTATTTATTTCTTAAAGAAAAAGACATAGTATTTTACATTTGAAAACAAAATGCTTTCACAAAAAAGATTGTCGTCATAATGGTGATGAAAATGTTGGTTGAAAAATAAAAAAAATTTTAAATACCGGTAAATTGTGTATTGGGTCATATTCAAAGCCGGTGAAGGGATATCTATAAAGGTAATATCAGAACCATCATTCATGGAGCCATTTTTGTACTGAAGACCTAGATAATAATATATCTGTCTAATAGTAGTACGAGTACAAAGCCATATATGACGCCTTATACATATAAAATGCTCTCAATTATAAAATCTGAACATTCAATGTATCTAAACTTGTTTGCCACGTATCTTGAGAATCTACACATTTGTGGTTTAATAGGTATATATTTAACATTTTCAAAAGCTTCATTAAAAAACACAAAAATATATTAATACCTTAACTATTTACTGAAAAGATAATGACTATTATTAGTTTTCAGTCTAGACCGCTAATGAAAATTGCTAGCTACAGAAAGTTTTCACCAAAATACTGAATTTTAGTCTTTGGCCACAGACATATAGCTACATAGACGCTAAATATGATAACTATTGTTTATACGAATTAGTTGACTGAGTTTAAGTATAACGTCAAGTAGTCATTTTCTAAAGGAACAGAAAAATTATATGGTCGTGTTGTGTTTTGATATTTGGATATCTTTAATTGATTCCGTCTCATTCTGCTTCTTGGCTAAAATTTAAAGACGTTTTTAGCATCGTTAAGTTGTAAAAATACCGAAGACACTACAATAATATTATATTTTTATTAGTACAAACATAAAGCAACAGCAGCTTCAAATAAAGATTTGGTTAATAAAATGTTAATTGACTATTTAACTTTACTACTGCAAAGGTTTGCCACCTTTACAGCCTCTCTTCTCGAACAATGTCACTGTATTATTTTAAATTAAGATTTAACGCATTATATGTCAGACGATCGATACTCATATCGAAACAGTATGAAAGAGGCAGCCTAACCACATAGTCGAAGTGGTGTAATTAGTTGATTGAAGAAAGAATAAAAGTACAGAAATACCAAGAATTGTTTATTTGCCAAGCCGCATACTATACATCCGTAAATTAGACCGGTTAAAAAACGAAGTACACCTGGGTAATCTATTTAGATATAATGTCTGTGGAATGCCTTAAAAGTGTAAAATAGTTTTCTATTAGTGTGAACAGTTTATGTATAAAATATGTAAATATTTCATTAGGTCAGAATTCGTATTGAAGAGACTTGTAATTCGAAACAGATTTCAATGGAAACACTTATTTTTGACCTTTTAGTCAAGTTTAAAATTTATAGCAATTGGTTGAAAGGAATAGGTCAATAGCCGTTATTAGAACAAGGTGAATTAATTTGCCACTTAGCCTGTCTTTGTAGATGTTTTTTTTTTTTCAAAAGATAACACAAGAAAAAACTTATAGGTATACCTGTTTAAGTATAAAACCGCCATGTTACTTAGAGACCATGGTAGAAGAATACAGGGTATCGCCATCACTACGTCAGAGACGCCACTCTGATTCTTAAACTTTATATTTCTGGGTAATAGTAACTTAGTGGATACACACCTTGCGGAGTGCATGGCCATGTTTAGGTTCAGAGTGGCAGAGCACGCAGAATCCACTAAATCACTTTTTTTTAATACCACAACGGTGGCAAAAACGGTGGTAAGCAGCTACCGTATCCTATGGACGCCTGCAACTCCAGAGGTGTCACATGCGCGTTGCCGACCCTTTACAAAAAGGCGGATTAACTGTGTTGACGCCTAAAGGAACAAGAGGGTGCCTCATCGTCAACACACTGGGTCCTCTTTGAGCTCTTTGGCAACCTTACTCGCCTGCTGGAACACAACACTATGAGTAGGGTCTAGTGCTATTTGGCTGTGGTTTTCTTTAAGGTGGAAGTCCTACCCCAGTCGGGCTCTGCTCCAGATTTGAGCGAGATGACATTTGCTGTGCTGTGCCATCTGTGGCCCTACCACACATAGCGAGATGACATACGTACTATTCGCCGTACTCATAACTCTCCTTTGGACGTAACGTAACATACCCGTGTCCGGACGTAGTTTAAGGACATACCCGGGTCCTAAACAAAACATCCACTAATTCAGTTAGGCGATGGAGAATTAATGGCGATGAGATGTTAATTCTACCATGTTAGAGACAGACAGACAGACGACGAGTCGTTGAAGTTAGAACATTTAATTTGTACTATATGATTCCAATGCCCTTATTCCTCAAGCTCCACTAAGATAACATTTAATTTTTTATGGTAGGCAGCTAGTCAGCTACTGTAGCCTATGGACGCCTGGAACTCTAGACGTGCACATTGCTAATCATTAAGAAAGGAGGATTCACTGTGTTGATAGCTAAAGGGACAGAGGTTGACACACCGCATCCTCTTTCAGCTCTGGCCTTACTCACCGGCAAAAACACAACACCAGTAGGGTCTAGTGCTATTTGGATGTAGTTTTCTGTAAGGTGCCTACTACCCCAGTTGGGCTCTGTTCCAGATTAGAGCGAGATGACATTTGCTGAGCTGTGCCCTACTATTGATTGGAACATATATTTTGGTAACGTAGTGAAAATCTAGCCCTCCTCCCCGATCGCGGTTGCCCTCCTCCCCGGCCGTTCACACAATCAAAATGGCTTTGATAAAAATTCTAATTGTTTCCAAACACGTCATTTAGGACTTACAATATGTGTGTAGATAAAGCAGTGTATGCGACTGTACTTAATTAGGCCTTATTACGTAACAGTTACATAAACGACTATTAACGCTTCCCTTAATTTTACCGTAACTGTTGCAACAAAAGAAACCGATAGAAACCCATATAAATAATTAATTGTTAATACATAAACTGTTCTTTACAAAGTTATTATGTTCTATGTACGTCCCCAAGTCTTCAGTCGAAAAATAATTGGCAATTTATTATTAAAAACCGATCAAGGAAAATTCCTTCCTTTAAAAGTATACCCACGTAGTTATTTGTAATACAAACATATCGATAAAAAGAGCTTTTATATACCTACTCAAGGATAACGAACACAGAGCACTTCGTAAAGTAATCTCCAAACTAGGTGAACCGATCTCATTGTCTCGAGTGTAGTAGTTATTTACTTTACCCAAGAGATGTTTGAATGGTGAATAAATGATGTAATACCACACCACAAATGGTTTAATTTTAGAGGGCTGATCTTCGTTACGTTACCGTAGGTAATGAATTTTCATACGTTTTTACCACACTGTCAGAGATGTTACGTTACTGGTTGCAATAATGGTGGTAATTACATACGGTTTCCGAACGCGGAATAGAGGATTTATGATATTGGTGTAGATAAACATTATTAGGCTCTTTTACGATAGGGTTGTTAAATGGCCTAAGGTAGAATTCATAATTCAGTGGACTAATTTGTCAGCTTTTTACAATTTGTTAGGTAGAAAATATCTATGAACCAGAAAACTAAAGTTGTTCTGATTGGTGCGGCAGGTTGTCTGTGGCGTTTAAAATCTGAACTTAGACAACGGTCCCCAATTTTATAGTTAACTTACCTTTCACAAACTCTCTGGAGAGCGTCTTCTTTAGCAGTATCGGTTCGTGGTCCTCCCTCCTCCAAGTGATCTTGGGGGGCGGGTGACCAGTGGCCTTGCAGGTGAGGGTAGCGTTCTCCAACTCTTGGACGGAGACATCTCCTGACGTGTCGTCGCTCACGATGTCAGGGGGTACTGTGGACAAGAAACAATGTAAGTGTGAAAGAGCTGTTGTAGGTTGACATGGTTTATATGCTAAAACTGCCAAATTCCATTAGAAACAAATAAATTACATAAAAAACGTTAAAGTCGCGTATTAATGTAACATTTAGTATAACATGTTTCGGTGAGCTTAGATCTTTATCTTCAAGCACTAAAAGTTACGAATGCAAGTCCAGGATTGATCGCGAGTTCAACAATTTTCGATTGTTATTGAAATGGTGGTATGAACAAGGCCTAGTTCCCCACTGGGTTGGAAGGTCAGATTGCAGTCGCTTTTGTAAAAACTACGCCAATTCCTGGGATTAGGTTGCCGAGCGGACCTCTGGTTCAATAGAGCAAAAAGCTGGGACAAACGCTAGGAGGTAGAGAGGGAAGATTGAACTGGTGGTATGGATTTACGATAGCTTAAATGTAATCAAACTAATGAATCTATCTATATTGTTTCCGTCAATTACTCGCAACTCGTATAGATACGGCGGCTAGAAATTCTGGCTGCCAGGGTTCTCACAAACTCGCAACAGACTGGATAATTATCGGCTTATTATCTTATAAATAAAATCATGTCAAGATCATTTACGTTCGCTGCTGACTGGGCAAACCGTAACCGTTTTAATAAGCTTTATTTCCCACCGCAAAATGACTCTTTTTCCAACGCTGACTACACATCAGAGCACTCTATTACCATTTCAAAAATTACCTCAATCCCCTAACGAAAACTTTGACTCAACCAAAAAAATATGCAACAGATTTTATTCATGCGCCAAACGGCAAACTTCAGTATTGAAAGAAAAACTCCTACAACGGGACAAAGCAGTTAAACCCCCGCAAAGAGGCTGCCAATTTTTTAATGCATAAACTTTTACGAAACACACGGGGAAAAGTAAATTTGGGGGAAAAGTAAATTTCCACAATATTGTTGTGATTTATAGTACCCCAGGCCGGGTACATGGATACTTTTTTACTTTAACCGTTTACGTTTGGCCGAGGCGCCATTTGCATTCAAGATTGGGACCTACATTTCACTTCCCGGCGTTTTGTTGTTTAGTAGGGTGAAAGCTGGATAAACGAAATCTTAAGCAAACGGGTATTTTGGATATTATTTATCCAGATCTGAAATGTATTTGTAGAAGAAAATATGTGTTGTGAGGTTTTATATGCAGGCCAAACTTTTTTAATGTAAGAGAGAGATTACAAATATGGCCGATTCTAAATGACAATGCCAAAAAGTCTACATTCTGGTAAGTATTTCGTATGTTTATAATGTAAACACAGAAACAAATGGTTGTATGTGACGTGATGTAGTTATTTATCGTGATGCAGAAAAAAAAGTAAAAAACATACGCCTTGCGAGGAATGTGTTTATTAAGCACCAATCGAACCACTTAATTTGTTTATCGTCGCACAGCTCCAGAATTGATTCTTAAAAAACACTTCAACGCATCCTCGCTCATTTCTGGTGAAAACGCAGCCTTACATAACAGTGCAAAAGTTGAAACTGGTTCACATTATAAGAGATCATTCGAAACTTAAATGCTAATTTCAAAACTGAACCTTAATATAGCACAGCAAGTCGCCAGCAAATCATACCAAAATCTGGGTCCGTTTAGAGATCATTCGAAACTTAAATGCTAATTTCAAAACTGAACCTTAATATAGCACAGCAAGTCGCCAGCAAATCATACCAAAATCTGGGTCCGTTTAGAGATCATTCGAAACTTAAATGCTAATTTCAAAACTGAACCTTAATATAGCACAGCAAGTCGCCAGCAAATCATACCAAAATCTGGGTCCGTTTAGAGATCATTCGAAACTTAAATGCTAATTTCAAAACTGAACCTTAATATAGCACAGCAAGTCGCCAGCAAATCATACCAAAATCTGGGTCCGTTTGAAAACTAACTCCTTCGAGTTAAGTAATTTCGTAGTCCTGAAGCGGCCAGCTTCAGAATTTAGATATTTTACGGATTTGTTATCAACTTGATCTTATTTTGCCATTAAGCTAAATTCAGTGATAGTAAGTCTGACAATCAATGTCACTTAACGTATTGTGTTGCCTTTGAATAATCCTATTTTGATATATATTTAACATGAACACTGTTGATTATTAATAGAGAACATGCGTGAAAAACATTTAATTGAATTTGTTGCATAAGCACGTTCAACAACCCCAAATTAATATAAATAAGTGGAAATCAGTAATAATTTTTAACAGTTTTTAAAGATATTGCGGTTTAAAAATAAAAAAAATTTCGAAACTTCAGTTCCATTACTTATGTTCTAACAAGAAAAAAAAATGTATAAGAACTATATAGCTAAACGCATTTTTTCGTGCCT
The DNA here is from genome assembly GCA_947086415.1 of Pammene aurita. Lineage (NCBI taxonomy): Eukaryota > Metazoa > Arthropoda > Insecta > Lepidoptera > Tortricidae > Pammene > Pammene aurita. The sequence goes on from OX352305.1 coordinate 27,672,312, forward strand.
AAAATTACAAAAATCTTCCAAAAACTTGTTCCTTCCAAGCAGTTTTCTGCAACTTTGTGGTCGGTGAACGTCACCGACCGGTCGAAGTGACTTTTTTGTGACGCACAAACCTCACACTTTTTGTATGGGGCGTTTTGACACGCGGCGTAGACGCCTAACGTATTTTCACATTTTTGACGATTCAGGGCTATCATAGATAGTAGGTTTATTAGAGACATTTGAATCTACAGGGAAATAGAATCGAATGACGTCTTCCAAAAAAATCATGCATATTCCTAATTGATAATGGCAAACACATACAACAATTTCAATTCGAATACTAAAAAATACAACTTTAAATTACTTTATAGAAACAAACAAGGTGTAACAAAAATATTGGTGATCCATTCGAGGGAGTATTTGGTATCGTATTATTGAAAAACAAAAAAAAACACGCCAAAATAAAAATGGTTTTGTATGGAATTATGTGCCCATACAAAAAAAAAATTTCGCGTCCAAAAAATATTGCTCGTACCTATTCTTGGTCGCAATACGATATCGATTATGCATTTAAATTTTAAATGCATAATCGATATCGTATACTTGTTTTTAGATATGATTGTGGTTTTGGTTATTTTATATGTAGTCCTTTGTAAGTTTAATGTCACTCTATAGGTGTAAAAAAATACTGGTGATCCGTTTAAATTTTAAATGATATTTCATACATACATCCGAAAAACTGTACGAGCCGGAGGTTGAACTCGGGACCACCGGATTGATATTCGGACGTCTTACCGGCGGCTACCAACGCCTTCCCAACACAATCAATATGTTTTTAATTTGAACAATTGCAGCACCATCAGCACTTTATGCGCGTTTATCCTCATTTTAAATCAAGTCAATACCAAACTATATATATTCCGAACAAGCCTCCGGGTTCGTTCGAAAACTAACTCGGGCGAGTTTAGTAATTTCGTAGTCCTGCCGACATTTGCATGGCGCGGCCCTCGATTTCTTTTTCAATTTCGAACTTGTTCGGTTCTTTATTGAGCCAGGGTGTCACTCGGTGCGACAAGCGAGTTGAGAGTTTGCAACGTTCAGAACGGAAACTGTTTTATTGAACGTGGTTGCTACTTATATATCCGGAAACAAAAAAACAAACAAACGTACACGGCTGAAAATGGTTTTATTGTTTTTCAAAGTATTCCCCTTGATCATCTATGCACTTTTGCATTCGCGTGAACCAATTTTTAAAGCACTTCTGCCACTCCGCCTGAGGTACCTCCATAACGTGTTGTTTGAATGCGTCGACAGCATCTTCAGCGGTCGAAAATCGTTGACCGCGTAATTTATTCTTTATATTTGGAAATAAATAAAAATCGTTGGGTGCCAAGTCAGGGCTGTACGGCGGATGACCCGTTAATTCCACATTTTGACCCTCCAAAAATAGAGTTGTTTCGCGTGACGTATGACAGCTGGCATTGTCATGATGAAGAATGATTCTTCGTCGCTGGTTAGTTTTACGAATTTGTTCAAATACTTCGTGTACCACTCTGAATTAAACGTTCTACGGTTTTCTAGTGGCACTGTAGCTACATGGCCATTAATACCGAAGAAGCAGGCCACCATTTGTTTCAATGTACTTTTTGCACGAGTAACTTTCGTAGGGTTCGGCTCATTTTGAAACACCCATACCGTTGATTGTTGCTTCGTTTCGGGATCGTATGCATAGATCCAGGATTCGTCACCTGTATAAATGTTATAAACGGCTTTTGAGTCACCATGGTTATATTTTTTAAACATTTTATTGCACCATTCGACGCGAGCATCTTTTTGCTCTTTTGTTAAGTTGTGGGGTATCCAACGCGAACAAATTTTTTTTACAGCCAAATAATTATGTAATATGCTATTAATGCTGGTCATAGAAATACCCAGAGTCGCCTCTATCTCGCGGTACGTAACATGTCGGTCGTCCATTATAAGTTTTCGAACAGCCTCGATATTTTGTTGTACAACGACCGATTTCGGGCGACCTGCCTTATCTTCGTCCGTAAGCATACTACGTCCACGATTGAACTCACTAAACCAGTGATACACAGTAGTTTTAGATGGGGCTTCATCACCAAAAGTTGAAGTTAGTTGATCTATGCACTGTTGTTGCGTTAAACCACGCCGAAAATCATAATAAATCATAGCACGAATATTTTCACGAGTAAGTTCCATTCTTGCTGCGAGATGACATTTAAAACCCGTCAAAAACAAAACACGAGCGTTAATAAGAAAGAAAAAATATACCGGCCAGTACTTAAAAAAGTTCAAATTTTACCATGGAGGTCAAATATGCTATTTAAGAAGATTGTAATCCCGGTTTCCGGATATATAAATAGCAGCCCTTGTAGGTCTAGTTTGTGTTTGTTAGCGGGTCGAGCGATAGTCATATTTCGGTATTTTGGTGGAAAATTGCCTTTTAATTGGTGTTTTGGTTGTAAGATTGATGATAGTTATTTTTGTATATAAGCGAATGATCGAGTTAGTCAGTCATATGCTTAGGACTCGGTGACCAAAATGTTTTTATTTTTTTTATACGACGACGGTGGCAAACAAGCATACCGATAGTAAGCAGCTACCATAACCTATGGACGACTGCAACTCCAGAGGTGTCACGTGGGCGTTGCCGACCCTTTACAGGGAGGATTCACTGTGTTGACGGCTGAAGGAACAAGAGGGTCCCTCATCGTCAACACACTGGGTCCCCTGTGAGCTCTTTGGCAACCTTACTCACCAGCAGGAACACAACACTATGAGTAGGGTTTAGTGCTATTTGCCTGTGGTTTTCTGTAAGGTCTGCTCCAGATCGCTGTGCTGTACCCTACCACACACAGCGAGATGACATTCGCAGTACCCATATCTCTCTTTTGGACGTAGTTTTAGGACATACCCGTGTCCGAACGTAGTTTAAGGACATGTCCGGGTCCAAGGACATTCCATATTAAACTTATCCCATCCAAAGTTAATTTACATTATTCGTTCATGTTGTTATGTAGACAGAATCAATCGATTCTATTCTCATTATATTCAAGGACCATGACGACGAATCATTTCGACTTTGCAAGTAACGAAACCAAAATCAAGCATAAACGTGTGTTTTTCAATATTTCTTAGTGAAAAATATAATTATGGAAAATGAGATGGAAGGACGACATCTGTTATCAAGCTGGCGAGAATTGGATTGAGATCGCAATGGATCGAGAAGCGTGGAAGTATGGAGAGAAGGTCTATGTCCGAAGATGGGCGCTGTAAAGGCTGCTATAGAAAGATAGAAATATGGAAGACTAGCCTTTTCCCGCGGCTTCGCCAGCGTACTATAAGTACTCAAAAAGAATATGATACCCATGTTGATTTTCAGACTGTGACCACATTTGCCCCTTTTAGGGGTTGAATTTTCAAAAAACCTGAAACACGTGTTTACTCATTTATCGTTAGGAATACTCCTGTGAAGTTTCGAATAAAATAGTCTTACAAATCTTGATTCTCCATACTAATTTTGGACCCCCATTTTACCCCATTAGGGGGTGAATTTAGAAAAATCCTTTCTTAGTGCACCCCTAGACCTTATAAGGAACCTACATGCCAAATTTGGAATCTCTAGAACCAGCGGTTTGGGCTGTGCGTTGATATGTCAGTCAGTCAGTCAGTCAGTCAATCAGTCAGTCAGTCAGTCAGTCAGTCAGTCAGTTTCTTCTTTTATATATTTAGATTATAATAGTAGTTATACTTTTTGCCGCTGTGATATCTAAGCAGAGAGCGTGCTCTGATTCTGATACCAAAAGCCCAGCCATTTGTGTTTCTATGTGTTTCTGGGTGCCTGGGAAGTGCAAATAGGCAAGTACCTTCCTAAAAAAAAAATCCTAGTTATTCTACTAATAATAAAACTTCGGTTCGAAACTTCGAATACTGGAACCAGGTGTCTGTCTGTTTGGTTTGTTTATTTTGTGGTTTTTGGCTGGTGACTGACTTACAACTACTTAATGCAATTGTCATGGTTTTTTTTTTCTCTTTTTTTTCAAAAGTAAGTTATTATGAAATAAAACAATTAAAAACGGATTTTATCGCGTGTATTGAGTTTAAATTACATCCCGACGTTTCAAACACTTTACAGCGTTCGTGGTCAACGGGTCGACTGAGGAAAAATGTTGACCTCGAACGCTGTAAAGTGTTTGAAACGTCGGGATGTAATTTAAACTCAATACACGCGATAAAATCCGTTTTTAATTGTTTTATTTCATGAATAACTATCGCGGCAACCGAAGACAATATTAAGTTATTATGGTTAATAAGTTATTTACTTGAACATGTTTATGTACTCGTAGTAAATTAAAATAGATTATTAAACACTTTACATATTTAGTTCTTCTTGCGTATCGAGCATTTGTGTGTATTGTACATTCTCATTGTTTTCTTATATTTGTTATGTTTAATCGTTACATAATGTAATCCAATGGATGACTGTTATTGGCCTTATTTTATGTAAGCATTTTATGTCCTAGTTATATTTACGGCTGTTGTTATCCTGACTACCAATAAAATAAAATAAATAAAAGTAAATTTTACTGTAAGTATAGTAATTAATATTTTCTACAATCCCTCAGTATTAGACATTCACTGAATTGGAAGTAGGTAATACACCGATCCTCTTTTATATCCTCGATTAAACATATTTTGCCGAAGAGAAAATGAAATAAAGTAGTCGGAAAACTTTTCCTGGACCACAGGATAGTACAAGTTTTATCATATAAAGTACTTTATATCGGACATGAAAACTTTTACTATTCTGTTTGTAGGGGAGTATTGTTAGGGTACCTTTTATGGCTCAAAAACTTACGGAAGGAACTTTTGTGTTTAACTAGAACAGGGGTTCTAAATCGTTTTTGCGTCGCGCGCAAGTCGTTCTCAGTTTTTTTGAAACTGTATTTTTACCTCAATAAAGTAAGATAAAATTGATTTAACTTGAATTGATATAACTTATGTTCCACAGATCATACAAGGCTAAGTCATCCAGTATCCATATGTTAAATACAGAGCATATACTAAGGTAATATTTACGAGTATACCTATGAGTTCTTTTTTTAGATATTTCATTAAACAGTAGCAATGTGGCTATTTATATTTTACAAAAATGTATCTATATTTTAGTTTTCAAAATCTGTAAATTAACTGAATTATTATGTGTTATTATAGGTTGTCTTTACGCGGTTTGAAGTATATAAACTCAATGTAGGTATGCATTGTACAGCTTTTTTGTGTAAATATTTAATTATATCAAAACCACAGTCAAATACCTTTCTTTTTTTCGTTGACCCAGGGGGAAACCTTTATGGATCCCACTGGCCCGGAAGAAGCCGAGTGGGTATGTCCAACTCCCTCGGACCAAAACCCCTGGGGTGTTCCACCGCGTGCTTTGTGGACGGAGTTTCGGGAACACGTCTGCAGACCTCCGATACCCCGTCGGCGTTGCTCTTTCGGGCCTATTCTAATACTGCTCATGCAGTCTCCTCCGCTGACGGCGCCTCGGAACACCTGAGAGCCTTCCAGGAACCTTTCCAGCTAGTGATGGAGCTCCCGATCCATCACTCGCAGGTTCCCGTTAACCCCTCAACGGGCAAGACTGAAAAAAAATCCTCAATTCTAGCCTCATCGCCAATCTCTAGTCCTAAAAATTCTGTACAAGAAAAAAACACAAAAAGATGATGTTACAGGTAGTCTATTTTGAGACTGTTGCCCTATAAAGGGTTAGGCGATAGCATGGCCTGCATAAGCTCTTCACAGTCAAATACCTAACTTAAACCAAGAGAAGTTCCAAGAGAAGTATAAAATTAAGTGTACAACAGATAGAGCTAGTAGTACTCAAAGAGATAATTTGGATACATATTTCAACAAATTATATGTACTAAACCTATATCACAACTTTATTTACCAACCGAAAATGCGGAACGATTATTAAATACCCATGCTTATTAATGAAACATTTTGATGAAAAAATAATTGAAACACCGAACGCGCCCATCCAATTTTCTTTTAAATCTTTCCAACGAGGCATTGATCTCTTTGATACTTCATGTCAACATCATCCCTATGCGTGCCAACTGCCAATCAAAAATGGCTGCCAACCCCTTTGATCCTCGATCCATAGATCAACGTTTTATTTAGGTATATTTGAAAATGCCGCGAGGATCAAGCGTCAATCCATCATGCGGGATTTGCCTCGAGGTTTAAATTACCCCTCTATTGACACTTAAGTGTTGAAATGTGGATTGATCTCGCTTCAACCTAGTTGTTAATGGGGTGAGAAAAGGCTCGCTTTAAGCTCGTTTTTGCACAATATTAATGGTTGAAACCATGTACCTATAAAATTTAGGGACGTAATGCAAGACGAAACTGTGACTCCATGATTAGCCGAATTCCTCGTGTTTACGCGCCACACGCACACATCACATTTACAACTCGTGGACAACTACAACTTGGTGATTGGTTCAAACCAGACAAGTTAAGTGTACACGAGACCGCGGCTTATCATGGAATTAGTTTTATCTTTGCGGGAAGTCTCTATATTTTCTAGGTCCATGGTTGAAACACAGTTTAACAAGTCCATTGATGATATGAAATATGATATAAAATCGTATTTTGAGTTAGATTCTACATGAAAACTAGATACGATAGCAATTTCGTTAGCGTGACTTTGTTAAAAAAAACTTTCTATTAATTTAGGGAGTTGAAGTTTCATTCTTTGTACTGGAGCACCTTGACTGTTGAAGAATACACGGTGTCACGTGACGTGAAGAACCCAAATAATTTTAACAGTGCATTCCTGAGGCCATAAGTAGTTATAAATGTTATAAGAACTTACGCAAATTTTGCTAAAATTAAAATAAATTGTTTTTTAAGTTTAATAATAAGTACTTATTTAGTTATGCAAAATATTTTTTTATGTTTTTATACTTAAAAGTAAATGTTGTTGGTAAAAATTTCGCTTAAATTTTTTTTTTTTTGTAAGTAGTTTAAGTTAAGTACTGCTTGCCACTTTGATATCTGTGAATAAGGACGTCTAATCCAGACCTCATAATGGGAGACATCGCCATCAAAATGGCGTTTGGCACTGAGTCGTTTTTTATTTTTTTATTTAATTAGTATTAACTCTGAAACTAAGCGAATTCCGGAAAAGCTTATACAACATTTAAGTCTCTAATTATGATCAAGAATACACTGGTTAAAGTATTCGGGTTTCTCACGTCACACCGTGTATATATTTTAAATTTCAAGGTGCTGCCTTCAGAGGTTTGGACCTGGTTTTAGCACAATCTCTCTCTCTCCAATCGGTCCCTCATTGCTGAGGATCGTGACTCCGTTTGATTCCGTCAACTAGTTGTCTCCATCGGTCCCGTTCTGTAGCTTGGTGGAGTGCGTCGCTGACGGGTATTTTCAGTTCCTCCGCTATTTGGTCCGACCATCGTTTGGGACTTCTACCCCTAGGCTTTTTTCCCTCAATTTTACCGGTCACCATAAGGCGTTCCAAATTTCTGGTATCCCTGCGTGCAACATGGCCAAAATACCGCAATATTCGTTGTAGGCAGGTTGTGGATAGACGTTGAGTCTTTTCTATTTTTAATTGTTTAAGAATAGATATGTTGGTGCGGCGGGCCGTCCATGGTATTCGTAGCATACGTCGCCAGCACCACATCTCAAAAGCGTCGATTCTCTGCCTATCTGCGGCTTTGGATGTCCACGTCTCTGTACTGTATAGAGCAATGGAGAAGACAAGGGTGCGGACCAGATGTATTTTAGTCCGGTGGGTAATATTACGGTCTTTCCAAATTTTGCTCAGTTGGGTCATTGCAGATTTTGCCATGTCAATCCGTCGCCGTATTTCAGGTTCGCTACTTCCTTTGTTGGTAATCAGTGAGCCAAGGTATTGGAACTGGGTTACGGTTTCGTAGTCATGTAGGAGATTGGTGCGTTGGATAGCTGTGAAACGGTCAATGATCATGAGCTTGGTCTTAGATTTATTAATAGCAAGTCCCATTTCCATACTGATGGTTTCCAGTTTGTGAAACAACTCCGCCATTTCATTTTCCGATGATGCGAAGAGGGTGGTATCGTCCGCGTACCTGAGGTTAGATATCTTTACTCCGCCTATCTTTATGCCACCTTCCCAGCCATCTAGAGTTTGTCGCATTATGTGCTCTCCATATATGTTAAAAAGGATGGGAGATTTCACGCATCCTTGGCGAACACCCTTATGGAATTTGAAACGGCCTGATGTTAAATCTCCTACAGTCACAGTGCCGTATCCTGACTCATACAGCTTGCGGACTAGCATTACGAGGTGGCCTGGTACACCTGTCTCAGAAAGAACTTTCCACAGTTTCTCCCACTTAACGCAGTCAAAAGCCTTTTGGTAATCCACAAAACACATGAAAGTTGGAGTGTTATATTCATAACACTTTTCTATTATAAGCCGAAGGTTTAGGATTTGCTCTTTGGTGCCCCTCTCTTTCACAAAACCGGCTTGTTCTTGGGGTATTTGCCAGTCCAGGTAAGATTTTAGTCTCGCGTTGACGATGTAAAGCAGAATTTTACATTTAGCACAATTTTAGCACAATAACTGCTGTATATTTTCATGAAGTGAATCATGTAAATCTATATCTTTTATACTGCACTCGTTGCAATGAAGTAAAACATGGAATGAAGAACTAAGAGAAATTGACACCGCGCGCAGCTCATTAAACTTTCGCAAATAGGTATAAAGTGTGCCATTACTCGTGAAGGCTATCCGCATAAAGTTAATACGTCCATAGTAAATCCTTCCGCTCAAATTACTTTCCATACATGTAACAGACAAAAATAGTTACCTAGAAGAGCCTTTGAGTCCGAAAACGAGTAAGAATTCTGTACTGATGGGGCAGAACCCCCTCGGGTTAATTATAAATATTCTGTTACTTGTTGTTTTTACATGAAATAAATAACTCTCCACATAAAAAAGGAATTACCTACTATTGAATTTGTCCTTCAAAAAAAGATAAAACTCTGCTTCAATTTAAGAACATTACAATGCACTTATAAAGGTCTTCTAACGTCTGACCCGAGACTATTAGACTAGTAAAGGTTTTACAAGCAATACGAGTAGTAAAAGCTACAGCTTTATAAAACAGTCCGGTACGTGGTGCAATTCTCATTGCGCCGACTAGCAATTTATTGCTACAGTTAAGATGAGTTCTAATAGCCACGTTGAGCTAAATTGAGTTTTCTAGCCATTTAGAACGTTAGAAGCAAGCTGCTAGCTCAATTTGCCGAAGTGTAAAGTATAATCACCACTAGCACGTGTACGATCAACGGCTGGGTACAAGGCTTCCATCCCAAAGGGTTTATCTTAACAGTAAAACTCGCTTTAAACGATTTTGAAGGGAACCAGCCAAAAATGCGTCTTAAGCGGGAAAGCGTATTATGTGGGACCATTATCGCGGGTCCTGCGGGATCTCAAGTTGCAGTGACTGATATAAAATGGCATAGGTATTATGTAAGAAACCATATTAAGTGGGGTCTACCGTAGTTCCTACGACGCTAGTCCAATGCGGATTGAGGATTTTACGTATTTTGTATTTTATTACAGTTTTTATTACAGTTTTTCTCCTTCGATCCTTAAGATGAAAGTTCGGCGTTTAAGGTACTTATAAATATTACAATTTTTTTTTTTTTCCGTAGCCATTGTGTATTGTGTCCTAATGGGAGGAATAATAGCATTTTTTATGAAATTTTAATAATACACGTGGTATCGTAAGTTACGTTATAAAAGCTTGTTAAATTGACAGTAATGTAAGACAGTGAGCTAATATTCTGACTTACTTTACTAGCTCACTAACTCAAAACGGATCTTGGCCTCCGGCACAAGAGAACGCCACTCTACCATCTTCTTTTCCACTTCAACAATAAAATTGTAATCTTACTTAGATATTGATTTGAGTCCACGCACAATCAGAAATGCAAGTTTTTTTATACCACGACGGTGGCAAACAATCATCCGGCCCGCTTGATGGTAAGCAGTTACCGTAGCCTATGGACGCCTGCAATCCCAGAGGATTCACTTGCGCGTTGCCTACCCTTTAAGAACCTATACACTCCTTTTTTGAAGAACCTCATATTATAGCCCGCTGGGAAAACCTCGGCAGGGAGTTCATTCCACAGCCGCAGCGTTCGTGAGAGGAAATTCCTCTTAAACCGTACAGTGCGCGATCCATTAGGCTCCAGGGTGTGAGGATGAACACCCTGCCGGCGGCGAGCGGTGCGGTGATAAAAAGCTGCCGTGGGCATCACATCAAACAGTTCTTCAGAGCAAAACCCATTGTACAAGCGATAGAACACACATAAAGAGGCAAAGTCTCTCCTTAGACTCGATGGTTCAATATATTGCAAGTTGCATGCATTGCATGTGTAACTGTCAGATCAAAATCCGAGAGTTTGAATGCCGATGCTCCAAATCTGATCATTATGTCGTGGACAGGTCATTACGATTAACAACGTCTACGCATCGAACGCTTATCGCTAAATTGTCCTTAATCCAGAGTAGGTAACTTAATCCCACTTGCCTTGTCCTAAGTAGGCCGGGCCGCTGTCAAAGGAATCGCCTTGTGGCTTCTAATGAAGTAACAACCTTTTAGTAGGTTACTTTTAATTAGTTGACTTTTGTTCTATAATATCGTAATTAATACGAGTGATGAAATGCACGGTTGGTGACGAGAATAGGTGTTGGATTCTAATTTAAAAATGCATGACAATACAATAAAAATACAACCTATCTCAAACATAACTGCAACATACAACAAACATTCAACCAATATTGAAGTTGTATTGGAGTTGCGTTAGAATATTTCTCAAGCTAATTCTGATAATTCTGATTCAGATGTTTATGCCGTAGCTGTATTGCGTTGTTAATGCATTGGAGTTGTATTGAAGTTGGATCGTGTCTATACGTGTTTTAAAGTTAGAATACGGCTCTAGTTCAAGTACAATAGATGTATTTTACCCGAGCTGGACGCTCTAATTTTCATTTCGAATACGAGAAAGGTATTCGTGTGCATTTAAACAAAACTAAGCTAATAAACTTGAGGTAACTTTTATTGAACAGTCGCCATCAAATATATCGGAGCGGCCAAGGTACTCAAACATATCCGAACATGAACTCTATCGCCTTGACAATAGAGGCATTGTTCAGAGATTTGTAACCACCTTGGCCGCTCCGCGATATATCAGATAGCGAGTGAACAATTGAAAAACAAAAACAACAACAACAATGTCATTAATGAACTTTGAAGTTTAATTTTAGCATGGAAATCATTCTATAAATCCATTATGAACCGGCTTTTCAATAAAAATTGAAAATATTTAAAGTAGTGATATACTTCTAAAGTGATATTCCCTAGTGGAGAAATGAATTACTTATTAACCGCTTTATAGGTAAGCAATAACTTGAGATTATTTTTTTTGACTCATTAGACGTCAGCTAAATAAGTTGTTCATTACCTATAATCAGGTATTTACCTACTTACAGACATTTAGGTGTTATCTTATATCTTGCAATCTTGAAATTGATCGCTTCTCTGATAGTTATACGCGTAGAAGCACAATTTTTAAGCAAAAAAATATAAATTTTAAATCGAATTTGACTGACGAGGTTTTAATGTACATTCTGTTACATTTTTTAAATCTAATTAAAGTACAATGGGCTTTAGTAAAATCTACTAGATATAGGTACTTAGATCTATTTTTAAAATGCCTATTAGTTTTTTCGTAGAGTCTGTCCGGAAAGAGAAGTGTCGCGGAATATATTAGTTCCCATATAAATCACGATACTCCTCTTTGAGGACATTCTATAAAATATACAAATTGAGTGAAGTTTTAGCCGCTGGCTGCACATATTTTACAAATCTGTGAATGCCAGTCTTCGTTAATTAAAAAGTGAGAAAAGAACTAAGACCATTATTATCGCGTAACATTACGGGATCAGAGCTATACTTACTAATCCTTTAATAAAATCCACCATATTACCAAAGTAAAAACAAAAAACCGGCCAAGTAGGAGTCGGACTCGCGGTATCTATAAAAACGGCAAAAAAATCATGTCTGTTGTATGGGAGCCCCCTTCAATATTTATTTTATTCTGTTTTTTAGTATTTGTACCTTTGGGTACGGAACCCAAAAAAGAACTATAATATTGAAATTAAAATAATATTATAATCGTAAATATTATACTAACTTCTTTAAACTCTTACTAGTAATACTGTGTTATTCATTAAATGTACGTACATAGTCCCATTTAGAAATTTGATACAGGCATTTTATGCCCCACAAATTACTGAACAACAAAATATTTTTTTCTAATATTGTCAGTATTTTGTAAGACAGAAATGTTTGGCTAATATGATTGCTTCTTAGGTTTTCCCTAATAATATTGTCAAAAGAGGATTTTCTCAACTTTGTTATTTCTTCAATAATGTTGATGGAATGCGACTCAATAAATAACGAGTTTATTATAATATATTAAAGCGTATTATTTTGAGGTCGTTTATTAGAAACTTGTTATTTATGTTACATTCTATACTAGATATTCATAATGCTACTTTCTTTGATATTATTGTGTTGAAACAAAGAAACGTAGAAAATAAAATAGTTACTAAAATATCAACTTTGTGTCTTATTTTTTTACGAACTATGTATTTAACATTCGAATGTTTTTGGTAACTTACATAAACAAAATGAAGATTTCAATTCAGTAGGGGCCACTTGTACAAAAGTAGGGGAAAAATAATTACTTGACATCTTGTCTCGAAACTGAAATTGATATTAACTTAGAAAAAGTGACCAAGTCCTCCGGTGTCAGAGGCCAGATTTGAACTGGCGTCTTCAGCTTTCGCGGTTAACGCCCTGACCAACTTGTCAAATTTTCTCGAGTATATGCAATCTCAAAGTTTAAAACAAATAGAACCTTGTGATTAATAAATTAAAGTTCTTCAACTATCGCAAAGGTTCACCAATAGAATAGCTGGTAAACTAGCGGTAAGACGTCCGAGTTTCAACCCGGAAGTCTCGGGTTGAAACCTCGGCTATATACCAAATGATATTCCGTATATCGAGGGGTGCGTGGTCAAACCCGATAACTCGAGCTAATAGGTTTTTGAAAATAGAACAATAAGCTGACATACATTAGGTGCTTATTTAAATCAAAAATTATTTCTACTTATCGGGTTTCACCACGCAACTCTCGATATAGGAACTTAAATACGAAATATCATTTAGTATATAGTTATTTACCAGTCGCTTTTCGAGAAAACCAGGTCTAATCCTAATAAGGCCTAGGCCTGTGACGAATTGCCCCACTTCAATTAGGAATTAGGTTGCCAAGTAAAAACATCAAAGCCTAAGCTCAAGTCTTGACAAAAGCCGGAATGAATGCTAGGAGGATGACCATGATTACAAGGATTTATTTAAATTCAACCTTAAGGCACAAGGCGGACACGTCATACTACAAAACTCGTTTGAGCGCCTTTGTCTGCACGGCTCATCTGTACACGCGTCAATGTGTGCGTGCGTCTAAGGGCGCAGTTTCCGCTGTCGTAAATGACGTTTGACAATACACCGACATTTTACTTTTTATCGATACGCTGCCAACCTGACGGATTAGCCTACTAGTTCCCTACCAATCGGCCGCCGCGGGGTGAGGTAATTTCGTTCGAGCGGGGCGTAGCGTGGCCTTCTGTATGTCGTACTATTTACATGCTTAAGGGAGGAAAATGGGGTTGAAACATAAAAGGCCCAACACTTTATACAGCTATATATTCCAGGCTAATCCATACTAATATTATAAATGGGAAAGTGTATGTGTTTGTTTGTTTGTTTGTTTGTCCGTCTTTCACGGCAAAACGTGGCGACGAATTGACGTGATTTTTTAAGTGGAGATAGTAGAAGGGATGGAGAGTGACATAGGCTACTTTTTGTCTCTTTCTAACCTCCCACTTCCCTAAAATGGGGGTTGGAAGTTTGTATGGAGCATTACGGGGGGCAATCAGGAAAGGGGAACCGTGTTACCCCGAATTTAACGCGAGCGAAGCCGCGGGCAAAAGCTAGTTCAATATAAATTAACTCGTTTTCATTCACCGGTTGAGTGAGCTTAAGATACTTCTATATATTATTTATGCCCTAGCACTTATTCGTTATTATTATTAACCATGACACCTGGGGCCTTAGAGGTAAGCGCTCACTTATGACATTTATTGTGGACACAAAGAAAATGTAAAAAAAAATAATTCTAAAATTATACCTACGCTAAAATTTCATAAAACAGAGCACACAATAATATCTCTTACAATATTATTTGTAGAGCGTGTTACATAATATAATATTATGTAACACGCTAAAATATTATTAATATTTTAACGGCCTCCGTTGTGCAAATATTATTACATTGGCAGTTACAATCAGACAGTAAAGTGACATTTGCGTGTGCTTATTTAATGAAATAACTGCATTTCGGTACCTACCATAAGGTACATACTATGAATCTCTATGCATCTCGTGCAACGACTGGAATGAATTAGTCATAGTATTTTTCTATTTAAAATATCGTGACAAAAAAATCACGTGACGTGAGGAGGTTCTCAATTCATCGGGATCTTTGTCTTTGATTTTTTTTATGTACTGATGTACACTTAAGGTTCAATTTAACAAAAAAACCATAAGGTAAATGTACGCTTCAGCGAACGTGCCGTATCGCCGAATATATTCCATTTTAAGCTATAAGTCGATTACTTACAGCAGATACTACGTTGTGATATTTTTTTCTGTGAGCTAGATACCTACCCCTACGAATACGCTATAGAGACGGCCATGTTGGGGCTCAGTTGCGACATGACAACTGATCTAGTCGGTCGAGTGCCACTTTGTATGGGCGCCCTTAACAAAATCGTTAAGAAATCGCGTGCACTTCTTAAGATCATAGAATCGTTTAAAACTATATGTGGGTTCCAAATTGTGGATTTAGAGTGGTGTTATTTAATAAGTTTATGTATTTTGGTATTTTAAGTGAATTTAGTGCAGTTATATTCTCAGAATTTGAAATAAATGTGAATCCGGTGATGTGTGACCCAACTTATTGACTGGATGGTTTAACCGAACAGCTTACGGAATCAGGGAAAGCGTATGTCTTTGAAATTATTTTTTTACTGATTTATTATAAACTATTAATATAAATTTGTTGACTCTTCAAATAATGAAAAATATTCGTAATTTTATGAGCATTTACCGAACATCTGTAGACAGTAAAGACTATAGTAAATCCGCGTTTGAAATCTTATAGTTTTACGACTTTTTGAGTGAAAAATAAGCCTTTCGACAAAGCTATCTTTAATATGTTTTATAGTTATTTTACGGCCATATTAGTGAAGACTAAATACATGAACGGATTCGTAATCCTTTCAATTATTAGTTTCAATGTTAAATTTGTGGTTATGTCACAATTGTTGCAATTTAGGTACTATTTTCAAAATTTGTTCGCGTATTAGGTTCCACATATTTTGCATGGTTTATTTACCGAACGCGCGTTCGGTAAATCGTGCCCATAGTCTCTGCTACCGAATTCGTATCTGCCTCGGCCTCGTTTGTATTCGATAGACATTAAAATGTCATCCTTATTTCTCTCACAGCTAGGTCGACATTAAAATGAATTATTTCTTCTGCCTTTTTATAAAGGCCAGCGCTTCTAAACATTTGAACATGGTCATGGGCCTGCTTTTGATAGGTCGTTTTGTATAAAGATAAATTGTATAATAATAAGATAAAATATTAAGTTGTGGTTTTTATAATTTCAGATAAAATTTAACTTTTGAATTAAAATTGTAAAAACTTCTATTACGTAAACACCCCAAAAAACGATAATGACGTTTATGTAATATATAAAAATAATGGTTAGGTATTATGAATAAATATTTAAAAAAATAAGGTTACTTTTGTTTTGTATGAAGTAATTCAGTAATGTATGGAGACGCAAATTTAGCGAAGTTAGATGACATTATCTAAACAGTGAGACAGTTTAAGTTTGAGA
Organism: Pammene aurita; assembly: GCA_947086415.1. Taxonomy (NCBI): domain Eukaryota; kingdom Metazoa; phylum Arthropoda; class Insecta; order Lepidoptera; family Tortricidae; genus Pammene; species Pammene aurita. The sequence continues at coordinate 27,688,434 of OX352305.1, forward strand.
ATCGCTCAACACCATATTCCTATACATTTTTCTTCTAGTTCGGTAAAGTGGTCACCGGATTCGGTAATATATGCAAATCACGTTTCTTAGTTCGCTTAATGGTACAAATCAAGTAAGGCGCTCTAAAAAACTTTAAAAATATTTTTTAAATATGTCTAACCTTACAAATAATTTCTAAGTGCAATAAAATGATTACAAATGTATTTAAGTTAACAGTATAGTATTGACAATAACCGTATGAAAATGCCAGACCTTATTAAAAAATGAAACGTACATCCAGGTCTTAAGCGTTCGTGGAAAGGTACATTTACCTTACATAAAACAAAATTCAAACGCTCTTGGTGGGAATTAAGCCTTTTATTTCTTTTTATAGTTTGGGTAAAGTATTGACTTTTTTAGGGTTCCGTAGCCAAATGGCAAAAAACGGAACCCTTATGGATTCGTCATGTCTGTCTGTCTGTCTGTCCGTCCGTATGTCACAGCCATTTTACTCGAAAACTATATGAGGTATCTGAATAAAATTTGCACATAAGGTGTATTTTGTATGCCGCTACTAATATGTACAAACAGACAATTACAATTTTTTTTTTTAGGGACAGCACTCAGGAAGGTTTGACTGTCAGTACATGGATCAGATGACAGTGATTCAGATACTGACAATCAAACCTCTCCGCGAATGCCCTCAGGATACCATTAGAGCTAGCCCGCACCCTGCCCGCCAGGGATGTGCAGCGTTTCCTCATAGTTGTGTAAAAACAGTCAACTCTGGCATCCGCGAACATCCCTGACGCACTACAGAAACGGGGTAACCCCAATAGCATCCTGAAAGCATTATTGTACTGCATACGTAGGGCGTTGTACTGCTTTTGCGTGTAAAAGACCCACAGACTGCTCGTGTATAGGGTCGTACAGAAGGCTCTAAATAGATAGCTAGTTCTCGCTCAATATCTGCATCGTCCGTCAGGTCAGAGGTTACCACGTGACCTAAGTATCTAAATGTATCCACCCTTTTTAAAGGCAATCCATATAGTCGAATAGGAGGTACAGGTGGCAAATTTTTGCCTCTGACCTTAAAGACCATGCATTCACTTTTTTTACATTATATTGCAAGCCATGACTAAGTGCAAACTTTTCACATATTCCCAATAGCTTAGTGAGACCACAAGGCGAAGCACTCAGCAGCGCCATGTCGTTAGCATAGCTAATGTTATTGAGACATACATCATCAATATGGCAGCCGACATGAGTGCTGCTGAGCTCCTCTATCAGTGCATTGACGTACAGGTTGAAGAGCTTCGGTGAGGTAACTCACCCCTGTCTCACCCCGCACTCCATCCTGTACGGCTGCGAGTAAGAATTCGACCATCGTACCACGTTCACCTGATTATGATACCAAAACCTGAATATATGGTACAGCTCTCTCAGCAAGTCGGTACGTCTCAACTTTTCCCACTGAAGATCATAACTAACAAGGTCAAACGCTTTAGAGAGACCAAAAAGCACGCATATATGGCTGTTTTACGGTTTGTGTAGTACTTCACAGTTTGTTTTAGACACAAAATGGCCGTTTCCGTCGACAGGCCCGACCTGAAACCGAAATGATTTTGATGGATGTTTAGGTACTTATCAAGTTGCGCACTAATCAGACTATCAAGCACCTTTAGCAACCACAGTCGCCAGCGAGATCGGCCTGTAGTTGTTTTTGTCACTTATATCACCACTTTTGTTTTTTATGACTGGCACTACAACAGTTTTCATTAGTGCGTCCGGCAAGTATGAGTGACTTAAACATAAATTAAAAAACAAAGCTAGAACTCGTGGGAGGTGTGGACCCGCATACTTAAGATGTTCTAAGCTCAAGCCGTCGTAGCCAGGAGATTTTCCTCTCGACTTAGATTTAATAACTTTGTCAACCTCTTTGGCGGTAAGTCTAGTGGTGATCTCCTGCCTACTCGGCTCCTCATCGGCCCTCGGGCTCGACGGCCCCAACGGCGATACGACAGTAAACTGTTTTCTGAATAAACTGGCTATGCACTTGTGATCGCTTATGCCATCAATACTTGCCGGTCGATTAGGCTTGCCATTCAGCTTTTTAGTGGCTTTCCAGAAGCTGCAAAAGTCATTGTTTTTATGATGAGATGCTAATATGTCCATTTTAATCTGTTCACTGTGATTCTGGCACCATTTTAGTCTCGATTTGAAGATAGTACGACTTCTTTGCATATCATCATAGAAACGACCGCACCTCGGCTTTCCATATAAAACCCAAGTATTAAATTTATCCCTAGCTTCTTTATGAGCCTCACTAACATATTTGTTCCAGCCAACTACTGGTTTTTTCTTGAACGAACGTTTTACAGAATAACAGGCTGAGGCTGCAGCGCTTAGCGCACTAATAATGCTACTATATAATTCAGCAATAACATGTTTATGGTCCTGTTCATAACAACACTTATAACAACATGAGCGGAGACTACTAGGAAAATCTATTTGCTTAAGTTTGCTATGACAGATTTCGGTATATAATGTTATTTGTTCATGTTTTCTGTCGCCCCAAATAACCTTATTGGTCGTCAGCTTATTACCACATAACAATTCCGAGCTAATAACATCTAGATTGCATACTACACATAGAGGGTAATGATCCGACCACGTGACGTCATACTTTACATAAACGTTCACAACAGTTCTCGCAGCAGATTCGGTTGTCAAAACATGGTCTAACCAGCGTTTAGCCCCGTTGGCCTCACTAATGAAACTAAAAGTGTCCGACGCTAGCCCCAGTATATCAATGTCCGAGCACGTCCACATTACAACGTACAAGGTGCAAAGTGCTAAAAGGTTCGAACTACGTAAGCTGCAGCATAATGATCTAGAAGTGGAAACCTATCGCCTGGTATAAAAATTATCTTAAAATGTCACTTAGTATAGATTTTTAAATGACGCATACAGTGCCATCTGAGTCAAAAATTAGTATACTAACACGAACACGATTCCAAGTGCCACATCGAATCGTACTCGATGAATGCCATCTCTCTCACTCGCGTGCACGGAGCGCTATTTACCACATCGCACTCAGTTCGCGGCCGACCAGCTAGTCAACAGTTGTGAACACTAGATGGTTTTCTATGGAGGTATGTAATATTTATTTACGTTTTACTTATATTTTTGTATTTATATGTTTAAAAATGTGTAAAGTGTTCGATGTGACACATATAACTACATACGTTTAAAGTATTATTTAAGAGAACTACGTACGCAGGACTATCTGTCACTTAGAACTGTATACGTTATTATCATAGCTATAGTTAACAAAGTTTGTAAATCTATGTGCTACTTAGAATTGTTTACGCCATTTAATCAGTCACTTAGAACTTTTTATCTTTTTGAATTTGTTTTTGGACACACTCAAAATAGTCATATCTGTCATTGTCAAGTGCTAATTTAAATATTAAAAAGCGTAAGCGTAATACAATGTAATGTAAAATAATGCTATGCTATGTGTAATAAAATAACTATCACAGATTAAGGTTTTATACGGGCAGTTTTGTTGTATAGCTAATCTTTATTTTGATCACTGTTTACTTTGCACCAGTAATACAGCTTTACATGTAAGTATATGCACATAGTGTTAAAGCTTAATTTATGTTGCTTTTAATATGCATGGTATTTGACTTTCAGTCTCTAAGGATAAACGAAGAAGGTTCACTATTGTCTTGCAGAAACTTTTTTGACATATATTTGTTTTGCATAATGATACTTAGCTGAAGTTTGGCAGAAACACCTTACGCAGAGTAAATATGCTTTGGCATAAATCATATCACAGATTTTTATAATATCGAATCTTATATTGGCATAATGTTGATGGGCATAACTGTCTTGTAAACGAATAGTATTTTCGCAGATATTTTTTTTTGCATAATATTTAGGCGGCTTAAAGTTGTCAAGCCGAATAACATTTGATTACAAGATAGACTTCATTGTTTTATCATATTGTACAAGACATGCGGGATTGGATGTATTGCTCATAAGAACATAAAGTTTTTTCCGCGGGGGGCGCAGTTGTAACCTAACCTAATCCACTTTTCTGGCAACAGTTTATTGCCGCGGGGGTCGCAGTTCTAACCTAACCCAATTTTCTGGCAACATTAGGTTCCTGTGGGGGGTCACAGTTCTAACCTAGCCTATCCCACTTTTCTGGTTTCGCTCGTCGTCGTACCTAACGAATACTCTGGGACTGTATTTCCTTTTTGGTAGCGAGTCGGGTGTGTTGGGGATGCAAGATACCTAATAATCCTATTATGCCATAGCAAATTTGGTGAGACTTATATTCAACTACGTAAAATTTACTTAACCTACTTTCCTACTAGCAGAAAATAATTATGCTTTTGTAATACTATTAAGTATGCTATAGGATTATTATGGTACATTAAATTATGCTAAACCAAAGTCGGCCAAAGTAATGTTCTACAAAACAATGTGCTACAAAATGTGTCGTATGCGTGGTAGTAGTAATGCCAACTATACCTTTATGCCAAATTATCATTCGACCGAAAGTGTTTCTGCAAAACATGTTATGCCAAGTGTATTTCTGACTAATATTATTCTACCAGATAAGGGTAACCTGAGGAATTATATAGAGCACTGACAACTGCGTTGGAGGAGCCAGAAGATACGCATTCGACTAATACAAGCATATCAAGTCAATCTGAAAATCAAATCTCAAGTCAAGTCAGACAATACCGCGATATAACAAACAAACACATGAATATTGGATAATTTATCCCAAAAAAGTCCAATGTGATTTATGTCATCAATTTAAAAATCTACGGAGAACATCTGAGAAGGAAATATCTAATTATGAAAACCATTTAAAATTTTAATGTTATTGCATGCGAAAAGACTTGTTTGAATACGTAATTTTGTCAGAAAGACTGATAAAATCATGTGCTGTTAAAGAAGATTGATCGATCAATATTAAAACATAAGGTAAATAAGTAAGAACAATGTTAAAAAATACTCCTTTTTTCCTGATTAATGCCGTGATTAAGACTGATATGTAAGGTTTTAGTAACAGGTTTACATTTTTATTACATTTTATTGAATAAATAACACATCTAATATACTTTTACTTTTATTTAGTACTTTCTACATAATTATTGAACTATAAAACTAATGTCGAATATGATTCTATCTGCAAAATGTGTCAAAATTATAATTATGCAGATTTATACAGAATGTTTATGCACCCAAAAATAAAATATAAAATTGTGCGTTAAAAATATGGTATATAATTTTAAAAATAAGCAAAATAAATGAGTTAAATTTGATGACTTAATTCACATATATAATCTTTTACAGTGAGTCGCATACTTTTTTTACAGGTATAATATTCTAAGTCCCAGATAGACCTACATACGTAGATTTTATAGAAAATTGTAACCAAGTATAATGTTCTAAGTCCCAGATAGACCTGCTTACGTAGTTCTTAAATAAAATTGTAACCAAGTATAATATTCTAAGTGGTAGATAGAACAGTATACACAACGGTAAGCCAATAGTTCTAACTTAATCTAGTGGACTATCTGCATTTTTTCGAAAACTACCATAAAAATGGAGTTATATGAAAATAAAATAAGCAATAAAATAAAATTATAATCATGTGTGCCAAGTTTCAGTTTATTATCTTTAACACGAAAAAAAGTATAAGGATTCTACTTCTGTTTTGCTCTCCTGTAAAGTTATCATTTCTCAATTAGAATCATATACGTTGTTGTCGTCGAATAACATGTTTATGGTCCTGTTCATAACAACACTTATAACAACATGAGCGGAGACTACTAGGAAAATCTATTTGCTTAAGTTTGCTATGACAGATTTCGGTATATAATGTTATTTGTTCATGTTTTCTGTCGCCCCAAATAACCTTATTGGTCGTCAGCTTATTACCACATAACAATTCCGAGCTAATAACATCTAGATTGCATACTACACATAGAGGGTAATGATCCGACCACGTGACGTCATACTTTACATAAACGTTCACAACAGTTCTTGCAGCAGATTCGGTTGTCAAAACATGGTCTAACCAGCGTTTAGCCCCGTTGGCCTCACTAATGAAACTAAAAGTGTCCGACGCTAGCCCCAGTATATCAATGTCCGAGCACGTCCACATTTGTTCGCGGCAGAAACCTATCATCTCATTATACAAAAGTTCATTCGGGTGTGCGTTAAAGTCTCCTACTATGAACGCCGTCCAAATTATTAAAAAATCGAAAAAGTTATGGAGTTAAATTTGAAAAAAAAAATTTCATAAAATGTTTTTTAACCAAATATCAACATGTGACACATCAATCGATAGGTCTTTAAAAATAACATTAAGGTTTCTTTGAACTTTTGTGATTAAGTGAATATTTTCTGAAATAATCGCTTCGAAAGTCAGATAAAATGTGTCCCTCCCCCCCCCTATTACTTTTGAACCGTAAGTCCAAAATATATGAAAAAATTTGAGGCGATGTGCCTTATCATAAACTTTCTACGAAAATTATTTTGAACATTATCGGTTGAGCCATTTTTGAGTTATCTCCAAAAAAACTTCTTCCATAGGCATCAGATACGACCTTTTAGTATTAGTTTGATTCTTATTACATTGAAGGTACGGAACCCTCCTATGCATGGTCCGACACGCACTTGGCCGGTTTTTTGTTTAGCCTAATAATAAGCTTTAAAGCATATTTAATATCTTAACGCAAGAATTTTATTGTTTCCATGAAACACAAAATATCTTGAATCAAGAGTATTTATTTACTTGGCTGGAGAAATATATTTTTCTGTGAACGTTTCAGGTTTCGCCAAACTTTTCACGTTTTCACCATGCGTAGTGAGGGAGGTATTTGTTAAGATAATAACCAATAGAATGCCTTCATTTGCCTATTCTCACTCAAATAAAGCAATTCTATTGGTTCTCTCGCTACGGAACCTCATACATTTCAAGTGAAACGCAGCCGAATTGGTGACAAATGCGAAGTAAATACAATAAGATTATTTTTCGCTGGTTTCGCTCGCCCCATAATTATTAAAAAATCGAAATGCTTATTAAGTATGTCAAGTCCCTTATACTTAACTGAGCCCTTTCATGGGAGTAGCACTTACCTCGGGCCTGAAATATAGAGTATAATGACCACTTATGAGTAAAACATATTTCACTTAAGTTGCTTGTCTGTTTTTAGGGCTTTCGAAATAAAGGGTGGGAACAATCATTAATATATAGAAAAAACTCCCTGGAAGACTGGAAGAAATCCCTTAAAGGGATAAGTTCGCTTTTGTACGTATATGTTGTGTTATATGTCTTTCTTTGTGTTTTCTTGTACAATAAAGTGTTTTACTACTACTACTACTATATAGCTTAGCTATTTTCGGTGAGCACCACAGCAAATACATTAAGCTAGAAGCCACAAATGCTCGTAATCCCGGACCCGGGTATGTCCTTGAGCTACGTCCAAAAGAGAGGTATGGGTACTGCGAATGTCATCTCGCTATGTGTGGTAGGGCACAGCTAAGCGAATGTCGCCTCGCTAAAATCTGGATCAAAGCCATTACAGAAAACCACAGCCAAATAGCACTAGACCCTACTCATAGTGTTGTGTTCCGGCTGGTGAGTAAGGTTGCCAAAGAGCTTAAAGGGGACCCAGTGTAGGTATTGACGACGAGGGACCCTCTGTTCCTTTAGCCGTCAACACAGTGAATCCTCCTTTTTGTAAAGGATCGGCAATGTGCATGTGACACCTCTGGAGTTGCAGGCATCCATAGGCTACGGTAGTTGCTTACCATCAGGCGGGCCGTATGCTTGTTTGCCACCATCGTGGTATAAAAAAAACCGTGTGTTATATAGTTGACCTAGGATCAACTAACTATTTCCCCGAAAGGGGCGAGTTCGTGCCACCGGCGATGGCACCGACCACGAGACCACAGCAACTGGTTACCCAAGTACCGCCGGTAACGGAGGCCGAATTTGGTGTAGCTGTCCTCAAACTTCGCTCTAAAAAGATGGCCCCTGGGCCAGACCGCGTACCCGGACCCGCCTTGGTAGTCGCGCTCAGCGAGTTGGAAGAGAGAGTTGGAGACCTTTTCACCGCATGCCTGACTCAGGGTCGGTTCCCTGATACGTGGAAATCTGGAAAGTTGGTGCTCCTTCGGAAGGACGGGCGCCCACCCGATCAGCCGTCGGCTTACCGTCCCATAGTGCTGCTTGACGAAACGAGCAAGCTCTTTGAGCGCATAATTGCAACTCGTCTCGTCAGAAGCATACAGCCTGGTCTGAGCGACTGCCAGTATGGTTTCCGCCCACTACGCTCGACGCTGGACGCAATTGCCCAAGTAAGGGATTTCGCAGAGGAGGAGGTTTCTCAGGGTGGGGTTGTAATGTCTGTGTCGCTGGACATCTCTAATGCCTTTAATACCCTGCCCTGGGAGACAATAAAGGCGGCCCTCAAATATCACAATGTGCCTGAGTACTTACAAGGAATCGTGTCAGACTACTTTGCCAGGCGCATTGTGGTATTTCCAACAAAGGATGACTGGGGGAGACGGGAGATGTCGTGCGGTGTTCCACAGGGCTCAGTGCTGGGGCCGCTCCTGTGGAATGTGGGAACACACTTGATTACGAATCCCACAACGCTGCACATTCCGCCCGCGGCGAGGGACGCGCGGGGGTTTGCAAGCTTCAAGTTTGCTCCCACACCTCCCGACACTTCTTCTATGTATTTCAATGTAAGAACACGTTTAAATATAATAATATTAATTGGAGTCAGATTTTCATTTATGGGTCACCACTAACTTTACCTTGAACGTGCCGAACTGTCTTGGCCTTCAGTTCGCACAGTGGTGACCCCGACGTGATTTCTGGAAAGAACATCAAGGCCGAAGATGCACGGGCTACCGGCAGGACAACAAGGCCAACCCCCTGCGGCGGCTCCACCCGCTGCTGGAGGTCACACGCAGCCGACAGCAGCCCCGTCAACTTCAAGCAACGTCGACATCAAGCCGGACATCATGGCAATCTCACTATCGTCAAGGTTGCCGGAATTTTGGCAAGACCAACCACGGGTGTGGTTCATCCGTATCGAGGCCGTACTCGCGCCTCAGAAATTGGGCGATGACGCGCGATTCGACCTCGTCGTTGCGAAGCTGCCGAAAGAAGTGATAGTGCAGCTCACGGATTTTCTAACCCGCCCGCCGGCCGTGAACAAGTTTGCCGCGCTCAAGGCCAAGCTGTTGTCCTTGTTTGAGGACACAAGGATCCGGCAGATTGAAAAGTTAATCGGCGAAATGGAGCTCGGGGATTCGAAGCCCAGCCAGCTACTGAACAGAATGAAGGACCTGGCCCGGGAAAACTTCCCCGACGATACATTACGGATTTTGTGGCAAGGTCGCCTCCCTACGAACGTACGCGGAGTGCTTGCGGTTGCCGAAACGAGCGACTTGGACAAGTTGGCAATTATTGCCGACAACGTTGCCGAGGCAACGCGCCATAACTACGTGTCCGAGGTCAGACAACCGCCATGCCCTTCGAGCAAGCCACTGTGCGATACCGCGCCGGGAATATCGAAGGAAGTCGCAGCCCTTACGAAGCAGGTAGCAAAGCTCAGCGCCAGAATGGCAAGCATGGAACGTACAAGGACTCGTCATAGAAGAAGAGTCGGGAGGTGTGGGAGCAAACTTGAAGCTTGCAAACCCCCGCGCGTCCCTCGCCGCGGGCGGAATGTGCAGCGTTGTGGGATTCGTAATCAAGTGTGTTCCCACAGTAATCCTCCCCTTGTAAAAGGAACATCGGATACGACTGGGTGCTACGTGGGGCCATTTTGCGGGGGGTCAGCCTTACCTGCTACGCTGATGATACCCTCGTGTCAGCCAGTGGCATAGGGAGGCCGCCTACCTAGCTACAACAGGGGTAGCATGTGTAGTGCACAGGATTCGGGAGCTAGGTCTGGAAGTGGCACTTCACAAATCAGAGGTCCTAGTTTTCCACGGGCCTCGGAACAAACCACCGGAGGGAGCACAAATCAATGTGGGGGGAACTTCCATTGCCGTCGGGTCAACGATGAAATACCTGGAACTCGTTCTTGACGGCGGGTGGAAGTTCGAGGAACACTTTCGGCGGTTGGCGCTCGGGCGGATCCTCCCGAAATCTAGGTGGCCCAGGAGGAGCATGCAGGAGGCTTTACACGAGTGTGGTGCGCTCTATGGCGCTTTACGGGGCGCCGATATGGGCGGATACCCTCAGACCTCGAAACGCGGCCCTATTACGGCGGCCGCAGCGGGCCATAGCTCTCAGAGTGGCTCGAGCGTATCGTACCGTCTCGTACGCAGGAGCCTGCTTGCTGGCTGGAAGCCCGCCTTGGGACCTAGAAGCCGTGGTTCAGTCCGGCGTCTACTGGCGGGTTATAGTAGCGAGGAGCGAGGAAAATTGGCCGGCCCCTCAAGAGGTTCGTAAATGGAGGGAAGAGGCGCACGACAACCTCTACCATAAATGTGCGGGGCGATTTGAGATCCCGGGTGCTAGTCGGGATCTAGTAGCCGCTGTTCGGCCCGTTCTGAAAGAATGGGTCGAACGCAAGCACGGCGCACCATCCTTCCTCCTGACACAGCTTCTGACGGGGCACGGATGCTTCGGCTGGTACCTGTGTGAGAGGGTGGGACGGGACCCGACTACAGCGTGTCATCACTGTGACGGGAGAGCCGCGGACACGGCCCAACACACGCGTGAAGAGTGCCCTGCGTGGGCCCGTGTGGGAGGAGACCTCTCACTGCCAGCACTTATTCTCCAAATGACTGACAGTGAGGAGGCGTGGGCGGCAGTAGCCACCTTCAGTATCACAGTGATGACACGAAAGGAGGCTGCAGAGAGAACGCGCGAGGATGACACAAACTCGCTCCCTCAACGCCGCAGGAGGCCTAAAAGGCGGCGAAGAGCCTACGCAGGCAGGATGCTGCCGCCTTTACGGGAGCCTGCGGGTGATGGATCGGGATCGGGAGCTCCATCACCCGCCTGAAGAGGTTCCGAGCAGGAAGGCCCTCAAGTGTTCCGAGGAGCCTTCAGCGGAGGATGCTGCATGAGTAGCCACCAATGAATGGGTATCGGAAGTTGACGGACGATGATCGGAACGCTGACGGGGTATCGGAAGTTGGCAGACGCGTTCCCGAAACCCCGTCCAAAGGCGAACGGATTTCCCCTGGGTCAAAAAAAAAAGGATCAACTAACTATCCTAATGATGAACTCGTGATGTTACGTGTGATCGAGTTATTACGTCATTTCCAAAAATTGGTCCTATTCAGTCATTGAGCTGTATAAGTAGCACATTATTATTCTGCTATCACCAACACGATTCATTGACAATAAGCTTTAATGCGTTGGAGACTGCTGGTGAGCAGTCAATGTGCCATGGAAGCTTCAAATTATGACAGCATTACGTCCACAATTGTGCATTTTCTGGCTGAATGTGTAAATAAGCCGATGTTTAACACAATACAAAAACTGTCAACAATAAACCGCCGGATTGTGCAAAGTAAACCACGGACTAGTGATGTGATTACCGGGAATTCCCTGTGATTGCTGGAGTGTTCGTTCCAGCGGGAACTAAAAGTAGTTTCACCGTTTATTATCAATTACATGTTTTTTAAATGGCTGTTGATGGTGGTCAATAACTTTAGTAGGAAGTAGGACGTTACATGAGACCTCATTTAAAATTAAGTTAACTAAATGGCTACAGAAACAACGTTTTTATAGTATAAAGGAGTATTTGACAAAAATTGATAATAAATAGTTGTATTCGTTGACATTAGATAGTGACATTACATACTAGTTAAAATGTACACTCACGTAGCTATTATGCACACAACAAGACTATCATTAGTCATAAATGGGGGATCAATGTTACTCTGCGTCCGTAGGAAACACCTTATAAAACCCTTCACGTGATCCCTGGGTGGTGCTAAAACTCGCAGCACTCACTGGATTTCTTTATCATCTGCTTTCCCAGTACTACTACCCATTGAAAAGCGTGTTAGAAACATTATCATAAATAAAAATTAAATAATTAACGTAAGTATTTTAAACTTATAAGCTTGATTATAAACGAATATTCTACTTATAATCTTCTCTGTTTGTACGAGTTGTTGGTATACTAAAATTAACCTATAACTCCCACGTGAGTAAAATGCAATTTATCCCCCGCTTTGCTTGCGCTTTGTTGCAATCTTTATGAGCAAGTGTGATGAAAAAAAATATGAGCCGGGATTCCCAGGACTGGAACATCACTACCTGTGCCACTGTGTTGGCAATCAAATTCTCACCAGGACAATAACGGCCAGTGTGCACTCTCCTGGTTTTACATTTTGGTTATAACCCTTCAGTGTTTAAAGTGGAAGTGGGCAATCGAGTTATTTTTGTTGGCAGTTTTGTGGGCCGACAGAGGAAAGTTAACAACCGAACGATTGCACGGCATATTGGAAAAATTGAAGACAGAATTTTACAATATAAAACTCTCAATACAAAATCTCACTGCTATAACTATATTTATTACGAGACCATTTAAAGTTTGCAATTTAAAATGCAACAATTTTTAAGAATTTATGTGTCCATAATATCCATTGTCCCGTGCCCAACCTACTTCAATAATTAAATAATATTGCAACCATAAATCTTATTTGAAGCAATAGAGAGAGAGAGAAGGAGTGCCTTGGTTCTTAAAGGGTAGGCAACGCGCATGTGAATTCTCTGGGTTTGCAGGCGTCTATAACCTACGGTAACAACCTACCATCAAGCGGGCCGTATGCTTATTTGCGACCGTCGTGGTATAAAAAAAATAAAGAAGGGCAACTACTGTTTGAGAACGATTGGGGTTAGATTGGCATTAATTAGGTCGTTCAAAGTTGATATCATATCCGTTGATTTGCACCGATCTCTCAAACAACATAGACACGATTCAACTTCAATACAACTCGAATGCATTAACAACGCAATACAGCTGCGGCATAAACATCTAAATCAGAAATATCAGAATTTGCTTGAGAAATATTCCAACGCAACTCCAATACAACTTCAATATTGGTTGACTGTTTGTTGTGTGTTGGAGTTATGTTTGAGATCGGTTATGTTCTTATTGTATTGTTAATGTATTTTAAAATAAGAACCCGGCACCTTGTAGGGTGAATTAGTGTAAATTACATTGACCAAAATATAACTTAAAAGGCTCAACTTGGTATCCACATATCCACTTCAAGCTGATAAATTATTACCAAAGGTTAACAATTTAAGAAAAATCGTCACATAGCCAAGGTAGGGTATCGATCAGTGCCCCAGAAATCAGAGTGGGAAATAAAAGGGGTGTGGCAGACATTGCCGTACCAACGTGTCTAATACGGGGTTGGGGTTAGCATTTAACTAATTTGATAGGGTGACATCGGGGGCGTCATCGAACGAGCGGGACGTAAGCGAAGTGAAGTTCTTACAAACAACTTCAGACACAACGGAACTGTCAGATGGCTACCTAGACGTCCCTGCATTTCGATGGCTTTTTGATTTTGAATAGTTGTTCCGCGATAAGTTTATTAACGTTTTTCTGATATTTATGAAATTTGTTGGGGTTGTAGCAGAGATCAATATAATTTGAGAGTTCGTGTATACGACGGATCGATCAAGGAGTTATGGAGCTAGAAGTCGCAAAATAATCATCATAAGGGTCTTGTTTTAATGGTCAACTCATTTGCAAGGAAGTCGCGAGTTCTCAGTTCGAGGCGGACTACTAGTTAATTAATTATAACAGATAAGACTTGATTAAGGAGAAAGGAAGACTACAATTGTGTAGTAGTTAGATTCTGTTTTTATATTTTTATAATTTTATAATTCTGTTCTGTTATATAAGTTAAAAAAAGGCTGGAATCCAACCAGGCATCTTCTGGATTAGCAGCAAACGCCTTAAGTTCTGCTACTTAGGTCACGCCGGCTACGGTCGAAATTTCTCTTGTAGGTATTGCCTATAGGCAATACTTGTAAATGCTTAGGCACTCGGTTACCTCTGATGTCAAATAAATTAAATATTTTAATCTATTTCAAAAGCAATACAAAATGAAACAAATGGCTCGTAAAATTACGAAAACTATTCAAAACGGGTTATTTACCATGTGTATTTGTACCACAACTAACACTCGCAGAAACTTGAGTCACTCCGTGATAATGGCGCATGCAACTATGCCTAAATATCGGAAACTCGACAAAACAAATACCTAACACATGGTAAATACCCCGTTTTAAATAGTTTTTGTATTGTTAATGACCACGTTAGCTTACAATCGTATATTGGCTCGTAAAATGTTACCGAAGAATGTAAAAGCCGGTGTTTAAATTATTTTTTATTGAAACTAAGTAGACGTCACAAATTACAGTTTTGAAACTTCTAACTATACCATATTTAAATTACTTACACTTTTATAATAACTGAGGTGCCTCGACAGTATATTTTCCGAACGTAGGTAAAGTCGCAATCAGATATATCGGAGCGGCCAAGGTGTTCACAAATATCTGAACAACGCTTCTATTGGCAAAGCGATAAAGTGCATGTTCAGATATTTTTGAGTACCCTGGCCGCTCCGTTATATTTGATGGCGACTGTACATAAGTAAGTGAAGTACATAGTTAACGTAGGTATATTTATGAAGATTTTTTGCTTTATTCGTTTCTAAGATATGCTTGAAACATTAAGTACGTACACATTTTGTACCTACTATTATTTAATACATATGTATTAAAGCTCAAATAGAATTAATTTTATTATTGATATTAACTTGAACAGAATGTTTAACTCGAGTACGTTAACTCAACGGCGCGTTCAGATGAGTTACTTTTATTTTTTGTAATTTGTTGACAGCGGGAAAATCACATTTTTAATTAATTTATCTGAGACAATTTGTTCCATAGACAATCGAATCAAAAATAGCAGAAATGGATGCCAAGTATGCCTGGCCTGGAACAAAATTAAATACACGTCCATGCATGCCGTCGTAATAATTCTATTTAAATACTTGTCTATTCGCATAGTTTCAACACCTTTATATTAGTATAATATTGTATAGTCTTTGCCGACTTTTTATCGACATTATGTACATACACACATCGATCTGTTTACTTAAATACAAAGTCCAATTATTGACATGTCAAGTGCTTGTGGTGAATACAAATATCAACAAATGTGGTCGCATAAACTGATACTTACTAGTATACTGTTCTTATTTACTTTGCATTCTACAAACAAAGGACCAAGAGGTGGGTAAAGTAGGTACAGTACAGTACAGTCGACGTGAAAGATATGTTTACCATTTTGAACCTTATTGCAAAGGAATAAGGTGTAAAAGTGTAAACATATCTGTGACGTCGACTGAACTCGTCATACTAGTGTATCGAAATAAAGTGTTAAAAAGTGAATTATAGAAACTTTCTATTCTTATACCCTCGTGAGTCCCCACGTATTTGTACAAGTACAAATTAAATATCGAGTTTAGAACTAAGTATTATAGAGATAAAAGAAGGTGCCAAATTTAGAAACGCTAGAGTTGCCGCTGGGACTTAATGGGCTAAATATATTATTAAGTATTTGGTATCCTAAATGAAGATAAAATAAAATCGATATGACGCAATATATTAAACTAAAAGGCATTTAACGAAATCTATCTTGAAATATAATTCGCTACTTATCTGAAGATAAATGAAATCTTTTGTGGCAGTTACAAATTCGAACTTACGAAAATATCTCGAAAAAAGTAAGGACGTAAATATTTTTTCAGTTTCAAGTTTCAAGTTAAGATTTTTTTGTAAAATGCGTAAGAAGACCTTCCCGCACGCCGCGTTAACGGCTGCCACGGCATGATAAAAATGGTTGAAATGAATCGTTTCGCCCTGCAATTACATTCTCTTCGGCTTACCCTAATTGTACACAAACAAAGTCACGGGCAGAAATATTTGATAAAGTAAGACACTAATTTAATACATGGGAGTGCTTTGAATATAAATTGGCTGGAACTGCATAATTTTCCTGCACTGTAAGATCCTTACTTTCTTTGTCTCTTAGCAGAAACGACGGAACTTCTAATTGGATTAGCCCGGAATCGCCACTGTCTTTAGGTGATCAAATTAAGGTTTCCTACTTCTTATACCTAGATAATAAATATATAGTGCTATGCCTTATGGGAATATAGTTCAGAACTGGATACGGCTACCAACTTTTAGTATGTTGTTGGGTATGTCACTCGGACCCCAAAACTGCCGAGAGACGGGAACTAGGTGAACGTCTCCCGCGTAATGACGTCATCAAAATGGCTGCCACTTCGTTGCAAAATAGGCGAATTGCAGCCTAAATATGCATTGCCACCATGCCGACCCACGAAACGAAAGATTAAATATCACTTTGGCCGTTTCCCATAAGGGAGAGCACTATAGTTAGTTATACATATAACATGACTTTGCGGTATACGTGTCATGCAGCGAGGCATCTTATCATTCCATCGATTTACATATATCGATTTTATATTGAAGAGATCCTAAACCCGAGTATGCGAGTGAATGATTGAAAACAATACTTATTTTGTTTGATTCTTTTACATATCAAGAGATCTTAAATCCAATGGGAATTTCAAAACCTGACGTAGCATTTGTTGCGACCTGACGAAGCATGTGTCGAGGATGGTTGAATTTAATATTTTAACTTGATAAATTGCCCTATTTTTTGGTTTCGGGTATTTTAACCATATAAACTGTTTTGAATTTGAGGAAAATAATTAAATTATTCATTTCTTTTGTAATAAGCAAAACGTCTGTTAACGATACCACAATGTTTAGAAATAATTCATGTCAAAATATATAGTATAAATAACCTTATATTTTAATTACAATGACTAGTCAGCTTTAACTTAATAACTTCCCGCGCTCCTGTGAAATCAGCCAACAGCAAAGGCAATGCTTCAAAAGTAGACGACGTTCTCAAAATAATAATTTATGGTATTCCACCAACACCTCCCTATATCGGGCCCTAACGTCAGGGACGCTGCAATATGTTAAACATTGCAGCGTCCCTGTCGTTAGGGTCCGATTTAGGGCGGTGCAATACCGGTTTTTGGTTAAGGATAATCGTTTGTCCCGACTTGGGGTCCCCTTGACAACCTAATCCCGTATGCACTACTTCTCACGAAAGCGACTGCCATCTGACCTTCTAACCCAGAGGAAAAATCAAGCTGGTCGGGATTAGGTCCGATTTCGTTACAACGTTTTTCTTCCACCGAAAAGCGACTGGTAAATATCAAATGATATTCCGCACATAAGTTCGGAAAAACTCAGTGGTACGGGCCCGGGTTTGAACCAGAGAGGTACGGATTGAAAGTAGGACGTCTTACCGCCAGGTAAGACGAAGCCGCCATTTTTGAGATACACGACTTTAAATATGAGAATGCACTTACCAAAGACATCTATACACCCGATCTGCCACTTCATGCTGGGCTGCGTATTGATCTGGCACATGTAGCAGCCACGGTCTTCAGCCCTTAATGGCCGGATCCGCAGCTGCCAAGTCCGAGGGGAATCTCTGCTGACGGAGTACCGAGCACCGAGAACTGCTCGGTCGTGCATGGTCAGAACTGTCTGGTCTTCCGCCCTGAGCCAGCCCACCTGTTGACAATACAGAAGATTAGGAATCCGTAATACTTGAAATCTCATCCTTTGTGCAAATAAATAAACGACATACAGCTTTAATCTTAACTTCTCTGAGAAAAGGCTAGTAGATTTGTAGTTCTCATGTTGCAGGCGTTCTTGGCAAAAATATGTATGTAGTTTTATATTAAATGGTACGTACAGTCGCCATCAAATATATCTGAAACAGGCACTTTATTCCCTTGACAATAGAGACGTTGTTCAGATATTTGTGACCACCTTGGCTGCTCTTATATATTTGATGGCGACTGTACCTACTATATAAAATTATGTATAAATAAACAGTTAAAGGTGGAACTTTGAGATTTGGTATGTATATTCTTCAAATGTCATAGAGGATTTTTACTAAAGAAGGCCTTTTGGAAAACAAATATGGTTTTTACACGAACAACGCGGCGCATAAATTAAATGCTAAAATACTAGAATATCCGATATTTATTAAAGCTCTCCAACAACATCCAAAAATAGAAAAATGAACCTAAATTCTACATCCCCATTTAAGCAATAACTTCCACTTCCAATCTACTGTTTCTGTCTTAATATATCCAGTTTCATTTCTTTAATACTCCCACTTGTTGCAACATTACTCGAGCATTTTATGATACGAATAAGAAATCATTTTACGGTCATAAATTTCGCATTATTGACGCAAGGCGCTGCTACCAAGTTTTTCATGTTCTGGCAGCGAGCCAATGTTGAGAAAAAAGAATATTAGAGTAAGGCTAGGTATACAATGGCGGTTTCGCCGAGAGCCATACTGGAAGTATGCCGGTGTAAGATGGCATTACAATTTCCACAAACCAGATGGTAACAAATCGCGTACCTTAAATATATTATTATCATAATTTTAGTCTTTTATCACCCACAGAGCATGGAGTAAAGAGAGGCCTTTTTGTGAACGCCACTTTTCCCGGTCATGAGCCAATCTCATCTAGAAGAGACTCCAATCCTTCCGAATGTATACCCACCGAGTTAACGGACGCCAGGGGCTTTTCATCTGAAAGTGTTCACCGCTCTGTTAACATTTTAATACACCCGCCTTTACTCTGCCTGGCATCATGTTCCACCCAACTGATTTTTAGTTTGGTACTGCCGTATCTCATGTCTTGCACCTTGGTCCGACGTCGAATATCGACGTTCCTCACTCGGTTCTGAAGCTTGAAGCCAAGCATGCCGCGTTCCATGGCCCTCTGAGTCATTTCTATTATGATTAAACTTAATAGGTACCTTCAAAATATAGTTCATATTAGAATTAATCTTACCCACCCGGTCCGCAGTGTCAGACGGGACAGGATTTAAGTAAAAAATAATAATAATCTGACTCTAAAACTTTATGGTGATATTGGTTTTTTTGACGTGATAACGTCTTTAAAATCGTTTTAGTCGGGTGACATGTTCAGAAACTTGTGTCACACCAAAACCTCACGAGCGCGATCGCAGGTATAACGAGAGAGACACGGACCGATCTCCCGTCTCATCTCGAGCGCTGCCAGTCATTCCGTGAAACTTGTCACGCGGAATCCTCACGAGCGGTTAGACGTTATCACGTAAACATCTCGATCGTAAACCTACTTTACAAACAACCAATTTTTTTCATACAATTACAGTCGCGTAATCACGTCGACTTCAGTTGTGGCATCAATAATACCTAATACCAAACCGTGGTCTAAAAACCTGTGCGTTTTTTATAAAGAATCATTCAAGAGTCGCATGATCGCGCATATCTGCTTCGCTCTGTGTGCTCCGATCCTAAAATCGCCTGCCAATGACGGTAAGAAAGGCTCCATTAACAAGTTAATACGCTGATAGAGTGAATGAATTAGGATTTCCGAGTTCCAGATACCTACGGTATAAAATTTGAGGCTTGGAATTCGTCGTATATAGATCATGAAAATATTTGTGGTACGTATCTCATAGTATCATTATTAGATTACAACTGCACGCGCGGGTTTAAATCCTATCCTCGTCGCTAATGTGATATATGGACATTCAAGGAAAGAAACACGTCCATTCAGTAAGCGATTTAGTTGCTGGCGGGTACCTATGCATAATATCAACAACATGAAGCCACCTCTCATAGCTACTCGCGTACTACTTAATTTACTACTAATATAATACTTACGGATGGAGGTACTACTTATAGGGTTCAGAATGGGCAATATATCAATGAATTCATTTATAAATTGGTAATGCAATCCTGAACCCGAAGGTACGTTAGTGGTTACTGTATGACCTACATTGTACCTATAGCTGGTATAGCTCATATCAAGTCAGCTTGAGACCGGTTGAATAAAAAAAAAGTACTATGAAAAGATGCAGACTAGTTATTGAAGAAGAGTTTATTTCCATGTGCTTTTTTTATATACCTACCACGACTGTGACAAACAAGCATACGGCCCGCCTGATGGTAAACTACCGTAGCCAATGTGCGCCTGTAACTCCAGAGGTGTCACAAACGCGATGCCGACCCTTTACAAATAGGAGGATTCACTGTATTAACGGCTAAAGGAGCAAGAGGGTCCCTCTTTTAGAACACACTGGGTCCTCTTTGGCAACCTTACTCACCAGCAGGAACACAACACTATGAGTAGAGTCTAGTGCTATTCAGCTGTGGTTTTCTGCAAGGTGGCGGTTTTTCCCCAGTCGGGCTGTGCTTCAGATTTGAGCGAGATGACATTCGCCGTACCCATAGGTACCTCTCTTTTCTTTATTCTGATCCAGCTACTCGTACATCAATTAGAATTATCCTCCGGCTTCAAGCTCCATTTATTTTAATCTATAGTTCTAAATTTCAACAGCGAGATAAATGTCTCGTATTAGTACGGTTACTTATTCTGTGTGATGCCTAAATTTAAACGCTAATAGATGGGCTTCCGAGTGACTGAACCAAAATTAGGTTAAGCCGATTTCAGTTCAAAACCAGGGGCCTATTTCTCAAACGGAATTAGATTAATATTATTAGTGAATAAACTGTCAAACTGTACGAGTATCCATGACAACACGCTAATATTAGTCTAATACCGTTCGAGAAATAATCCAGTTCTCACTTTAGTTCCTTGACGAAATAATGCCTAAGAATTTATAATAAAATAATGTAATTTATTGCGCCAGAAAATCATAGCCGAAGAGTACTACCCTACTCGTTGTGTTTCTGCTGGAGAGTAAGGTTGCCAAAGAGCTCAAAGAGAACCCCCTGAGTTGACGATAAGGGACCCTTGATCATTTACCCGTCAACACAGTGAATCCTCCTTTTTGTAAAGGGTCGGCAATGTGCTTGTGACACCTCCGGAGTTGCAGGCATCCATGGGCTACGGTAGCTGCTTACCATCAGGTGGGGTGTATGCTTGTTTGCCACCGTCGTGGTATGAAAAAAATCCTACTTAACCTGTTTTAGTATGGTATACAATTTACTTGGCACAATGCTCATTCTAAACCAAACAAACAGCACGACTCAACAATTTGTAGTGCACATTGCAACCTTTCTTTCACAATAGAAAACCTAGTCGCAAATAGAATGAACACCACAAAAATTCACACAGATTACGGTTAATTACTGCTTCGTTTTTAGAATTCTCTAGAAGCACACGTTATTCTTCTCCAAACCAAACAGACTTAAGTCTACCAACATTGTAAGTGACTTATACCTTTTAACTCTTCAGCTGTTTAAATAAAAAAGGGCTTAAGTCAAAGAGAATTGTGTAAAGGTTGTGATCTTTTGAAGTAGTGGAGTTGTGTTGGCGTCATGCCTACGGTACAACAATGCACGGGAATCAGCCTGCACCTTGCGAGCGTGGCATGAATTTTAATGTGCAGAGGTGGTCCGAATTCTTGTTACTTCAAAGTAATTTCTGGAAATATTTTCTTCTACCACACCTACTGAGCACACCTTGTATACAGCAATGGCTAAACGCTTCGATTATTTGGCTAAGCAACAAAAACACGTATTTAATCTTAATTAAAAACAAAGAAGGGTGGGTGGTGCACATTCTGCATTTTTTTAACGCATTATATAGGTATAAACAATTTTTTTTTGTTTTTTCTCAATAAACAATTAGACAACGTTTAGTTTTTTATAAGCACTCGATATAAACAGTTTTATATAAAGTATTCGACATAAAAAGCGTCCTTCAGGCTCACATTGTTTCTCTCCTGATTTCTTTACCGCTTTCATGATTATACGGCTTTGTTTTCCTTCCTGACTTATACAATCTAATTGAACTGTGTCATATAAACCGGGATTACGTTATACATCACATGTGGGTTGAAAGAAAAAGGGGGGTAAACAGACGGAATTCGTAAGACGATATAAACGCCGATAAGAATAGAAAGAAGTATTACGGCACGCTCGAAACGTCAGGAAAATAATAAAAGTAAGTGTACGCGATTAAGTCCCGTTTTTGTCATAATAATAAGAAGTATTTATCCCGTGTGGCTTTAAATGTTTTTTTTTTCATAGCCTATTTCGTGTCCCACTGCTGGGCAAAGGCCTCCCCTATTTTGCGCCACCCGTCACGGCTCAGTGCACGCTCCCGCCAATCGCCACAAAATGAGTTTAGATCGTCTCACCACCTCCGTTTTGGCCTACCTCTGCCTCGACCTTCCTGTGGGGTCCAGTCTGTCGCATATTTGGCCCATCGATCTGGATGCATTCGGCATATGTTTATAATTATGTTAGAACAATACATTGTAGTGTGAGCACTTGGCCGGACTCACACTATCACATGGCCCTATATTAGGTATAAGCACATAGTACGTAACTTTATCTATTATACGCATATACTGCCCTGATAATTTTGACATAGCACCCTTCGGCTTAGCAGGGCAGTATACTCCAACCAAGTTGTTTCTCTTCAATGTCCCACACTACATGGCGACCCTGTCAGGATCGCTATGTAATGTGTGGCGTAGTGAAACTATTTAAGTTCAATGTGGTATATATTCTGGAATTTATCTTTTAGTCATTAAAATCCCATGTTCATATTTTTTGTAAAGGATGGGCCTATATATTATCAATAACGGCCTTTTAGATTCGACTGACTCGCATAACGTCATTAGATAAAACATCTAACAGTGTAGGTACAATAATAATAAAATAATAAAATATTTTTTTTTGCTTTTCACAAAGCCAAATATCGGCCTAAGCATCTAAATTAACAATACGTCAATCAATAAGCGTAAAACTGGCAGAAATTCTTTTTTTCAGAAAATTGTTCGCCACTATAATCAATCTCCTTCAGACAACCTCTGAAACTGAATAGAAAAACTGCCAAATAAACCTGTCTTGAGGTGAAAATTATATTAAAAACTATACTGCGCGTAAGCAATAATGACTCACATTGAGTATCGAAGGTTAAAATATATTTCAATAACTATACTCAAGATCTATTTGATCCACTAAGTAAGGGATAGTAGGGCAAGAGCAGGAAGGGGTCAAATTTGACAAAGCAACAATCCGGAATCGTTTTGACACTTTAATAGTTTAGCAACCCAACAAACACAGTAGCAATGTACACCAAACTAAATAAAATACTTAATGTTAACAAGAATCATAAAAAAAAATCTACCACCTACATTTAATTACACATTTTTAGGGTTCCGTAGTCAACTAGGAACCCTTATAGTTTCGCCATGTCTGCCCGTCCGTCCGTCCGTCCGCGGATAATCTTAGTGACCGTTAGCACTAGAAAGCTGAAATTTGGTACTAATATGTCCAATCACGCCGACAAAGTGGTAAAATAAAAAGTGGAAAAAAATGTTTTATTTAGGGTACCTCCCCTATACGTAAAGTGGGGAGTGTTTTTTTCTTTTCATTTCAACCCCAACGTGTGATATATTGTTGGATAGGTATTTAAAAATGAATAGGGGTTTACCAAAATCATTTTTTGATAATGTAAATATTTTCGGAAATAATCGCTCCAGAATTAAAAAAAATGTGTTTCCCCCCTCTAACTTTTGAACCATAAGTTTAAAAAATATGAAAAAATTCTCAAAAGTAGAAAAACTTTATATCTTTATAAAAACTTGTTGAATGTTTTGAAAAATAATTACAAAATAATTTCTGAACTAAGTTTGTAATTTAACCGTATAAGCAGCTGCAATTACAGGTAATTTCTACAAAATCCCAATGAAATGACGTGCTTTCAAATAAAGTAAAAACGGTGAAAATCGGTTCACGAAATAAAGAATTATCCCATAAAAATCATCTTCCATACTTTAAGCTCGCGCGCAATAGTTTACTTAATTTGCCGATAGATGTCGCTTTACGTGGAACACTCATATCATATCCTACATGGCGGTGTTATTTTAACTCTTAAGTGGGAACACTTACTGTGTCGGACGGAAAACTACGGAACCCTACACTGAGCGTGGCCCGACACGCTCTTGGCCGGTATTTGTCTTTTATCTTGGGTGACATTTCGTTACTATGTTTAAAAAGAAGACGGACACATATCCTCTAATCAGTCATCAACAACAACAGACTGGTTAATTGAAAGACTTTATAAATAGTTCTAATTGATTGTAAATTTTGGTACTGATTCATCCGGGCTTTCCATCTAAAAACGAACTACGTACTTGCGAACATTACTTAAAACGCAATTGAGTCAGTTTTATCGAGCGTCAAAAAGCCCGTCTTGGCCTACGTTGCCCCAAGATCCCGTAGGTAAAGTGATGACGTTTATAAATATAATAAATTTCCCTTTAAATGAAAATGCCCTTTACACTTAAAACATTATGCATAATGTAAGCGGAGACAATGTTCGCCACTTAACTTGTCAGAGTTTTTAATAATTCACATAGCTTCTTGGGGCCGCGGGGTTTTTTTCTTTAGAAAAATCTTTTACTTTCCATTACAGAACTTAATTTTTTTTGACGTGACAACGTCTTATAATCGATGGAGCCGGCTGCACGCACGAAAAAACATGACTCATGCGGCGTTACCTCGCTCTGAGGCGTTCCATTTAAGGCTTGAAGTGCAAGCGAGAGCGCGGAACGAGCGACAAAGAGGCACAATCGGCCTTCGCGTTCGGCAGCGTTCGATATCTGTCTCTCTCCTACTTGAGTGAGTGATGCGTCCGCGTGGACAGCTGCTATACAATAATACATTTACATGTTTTCGTCAAGTATGAAGTGCAGTGAAATTAAAATTTTCTTTTGAAAAATGCAACTGTTCCATCAGTACTTTCTTATGACGTTGTCACGTTCAACTATCGTCAGTGAACCGACTTTACAGACAACCGACTTTTTTTTTTCTTTTAATTAATGGCTACTCCTCGCCTATTTTAGCGAGGTGAATTCTGCCAATGTCAAGGTACACTTATGATTTTATTATTTTTTGTAAAATAAAATAAAAGCAACGTTGTTCGGTTAAGGCCTTGTTGATTGTAAAGTGATAGCCGCCTTACAAACACGTGGGTGGCCGGGACCCCGGATAACCGTTTGTTCAACTAAAGGATGGTTACTCGCGTTTTGGGACTCATTTTTCATTAGCTGCACACTTGTTCGTTAGGTCACCGCACAATAAGCTATCAATATTACACACTGAACTACGTAAATGAGCAAAAAACAAAAAAACTATTCCAAAGACGACGCAGCCATCTTGAAGCTCAAACGGAAATCCAGAACTTAATTTATTTTATTGCATAAATAAAATGATTAATATGACATGTCAAGGTGTCCAGACTGCCAAAATGCGCCGCTTACGCACATTGCCCTTAGATTGCAAGGTTCTTACAAAGCGCGAAACGTAAAGCAATCATGAGTAGATAGATACGTGCAGCGCATAAATAATCGATGGGTTCGGGCTGTCTGTATACACCTTTAGATTGCAGGCCTTCTGTCATTGTAGTAGCTTAAGTGCTCGTCTGTACGAGTTTATAGTTACAGATGAAAATAGGTGTCAAACAGACGGTTAAATAGTCAGACAATACGAAACTTTAAGGATTTCTAGTTTTCACCTCAAAAGTGATAGTTTAGATGCTAGCGCTGGTCCTAGAGCCCATTAATAATCTACTTTAATTTTTTTTTTATACGAATTTCGTTGTAAATTTTGGCACCTGGCGTATAAATTGGCGTAAATTTCGCACTCGGAGCAAGTTGGGTCATCTTGGGAATTAGAGGCGGCCGTATTTTACGAGAAGTGGCAAAGTTCGTGCCCCGCTGTAAACGACTCGCGGACGAGCTACTTGGAACTTGTCGTTAGAGTTAACTTGACATCATTGAACATTTTGATTGTGATTATACTTGGTAAAGACATAGTTGGTAGAGTATGTCCAATGGTGGACGTTTTTCGGCTGATATACTCAGCTGTAATAGAGGATAAAATGACGTACTGAAAATAAAGTGACCTGCAAAAGTTATATAGACGCATGCTTTATAATTGTCCATGCAAATTTGCATCTGAGTGTACCTTTCAAACTCCTAATTACTTTTCAAATACATATATACACACTGTTTGCGTTCAAAAGTATCTTCCACACATTCTAATTTGTTTGACAAGCATATCTATTTTTGTATAGATAGCTGTAAAAAATAATGGCAGGAACTGTTACGCTTGATCATATAGAATTTAAGCCGACTGATGATGGTGAGTAGATTTTATAACAAGGGAGCAAAATGAAATATTTACGGCAAGGGCGTGTATTGAATCCCAAACGAAGCAATGGATAGACCCGTACCGATAAATTATGAAGTTTCGATAATATTAAAGATGCTTATTTTTCACATACAGAATTCAGGGCATCCAACTTAGCTAATAATAATAATTTGTGTCATCCTAGGTTGTTGCTTAGGTAGAAACTTAGACATTTCTGTTTTTAAACATTATTCGGTGAATAGAAAATTAGAGATCAAAATTGTTTTTTCACTGTAACAGCAAAGTTGTTACTGACGCACGCACGCGTTTTGTGTCACTTTCGTCAATGGGAATACTGACATTCAATCAGCACAAACATGTGGACAATTATAAGCCTATATAAAATTAGAGTCGATTGATTAGGTACTGTGCTGTCTAAAATACCGGTATCTAGTATTTGAATAAATTTGTGCCATATTATAATCAATGATATTAATTTATTTAATTTTTTTTTCTTGTAGAACCCTGTTAACAGTAAAATAAAATATTAAAGTTATTAATGTTTGCGTTAGTATTTTTATAAAAGCGTATCGAAACAATGTTTGAAATTTGTGTCCTTATAATCAATGGATTATTTTTATTTTTCAAAACAAAACCTTTTTTTGCGTAAAGGGCATGCGCAGGGAAGGGTAAGGCGCGGGCGGGGTGCATGCACCGGCCAGGCTGCCTAGCAGCTCGTTTGTTTTCTATACATTATTACTCTATACATACATATAGTAATAAGTGCGACAAACACAAACAGCGAGTTTTTAGTCGCTCTTCTTTATTTTTCATAGTAAAAAAAGAAGTAATATAAAACTTAAGTAATTAATGTTGATATAACGTATGACTACACCGTAGTCCGTAACGGACTGCAACGGCGGATCTGTGTGCCACGGTTAACCTAGTTTACCATATAAACAGTATTTTGACAAATTGTCACAGATCATTTGTATCGAATAAATATGTAATTTATGCATCAAGGCGGTTTGCTTACAGAGTGCCAATCGTGAAACGCGAAAATCGAAATTTCGTTATCTGCCTCTCGGTTGGACTAGCAAAGAGCCGGGCTGGGCTTAATAAATTTTTCATCAGATGTCATAATAACGCTATGTTTTTATTAACTTATTGTATAAAATACATACAAATAAGCAACTTTTCTTTAACATTTTTTTTAATATTGTCTTCGGTTGCCGCGATAGTTATTCATGAAATAAAACAATTAAAATTTTTTTTAACTCAATAGTTTTGAAAGTTATGGGGCCCTGAAGGTTGAGTACAATTTGGACTATTTTGGTTGAAATGGTGTAAGACAAAAAAAAGTATGTGTCATAATGTGACACATACTTTTTTGTCTTATTGTGTAGAATGTACTCAAATAAGCAAGTTTAATTAGAAACATTTTTTTAACTCAAAAACTTTGAAGTTACCTTACTTTGGAGATTGACTACATGGAGTAAAATTTGGACTTAAATAATAAAATGACGACGGGGTCTCATTTTAACGAGTACTTTTTATGATTTTTCCGTACAGAATACGCTACAATAAGCGTGTTTTATTTGTGAAACTTTTCGCAAAATCAAAAATGGCTGAGATAATGGACTCTGAACTTGTATATAATTTGGACTTCGAAAAAAAAACCATCGACGGGACTACATTATAACGTGTACTTTTTATGATTATTCCGTGCTAAACTAAGCGTGTTTTATTTAAAAAAACTTTCACCTAAAATCAAAAATGGCCGAGATAATAGACTTTGAACTTGTATATCATTTGGATTTCAAAGAAAAAACCATCGACGGGACGTCATTATAACATGTACTTTTTTATGATTTTTCCATATAGAATACGCTAAACTAAGCTTGTTTTATTCGAAAAAAAATTCTCTAAAATCAAAAATGGCCGAGATAATGGACTCTGAACTTGTATACAGGGTGACTGGTAATTCGACCTATTCCTTGAAAGGGGTTTATTCTAGAGGTTATTTACAATGTTTTTAGCCCAGTCAACCAGGGGTCTAAATTCAGTGGTTTTCGAGTTATTCGAGTTTTTATTGTTTTTCAAAAAAATGCCATCTTTCGGCCTTAAAATGGCAATTTAAAAAAAACTTCATGAATTAGGATGGTTAATTATTTGTTTACTGGTAGCCAGTGAACAGAAGGTTATTTAAACAAAAAAATCATGTCAAACAATTAAGACTTTAGAAATAACAGGTAATAAATCAATAGCTATCGTACTTTAAAAAAAATTATAAATCAAAGACGAATACCCTAAAAAATGTGTATGACACTTCGCGTAAAAATAACTGAAATTGATTCCTCAATTCATAAACTTTCCGAAAAAGTACAAATGTGAACATGATTCACTAAATAATTGAAAATAATAATAACCGCGCTGCTGGAGGATGTTGCGCTTGGTACAAGGATGGCCATGATTTACCAACACGATGGCTGCCCAGCTCACTAGTACCGGTGTGTGACAGTGGATGGATTGGTCGAGGCGGTCCGATCCCTTGGCCAGCAAGGAGTCCAGATTTGACTCCATGTGACTTTTACATTTTGGGTCACATGAAGGCATTAGTTTACGACAGGCCAATATGATGAGTAGAAGACTTGAGAGGAAGAATTTTAGCCGCTGCTGAAAACATGAAAGAAGGCATGTCGCCGCGAGTAACAATCACCGATGTACGCAAAAGGCTTCGTGCTTGCATTCGAAATGAGGGCAGGCAATTCGAACAAGATTTGTAAATTATTATGTTTATTTTTAAGATTTTAGTGTGGTGTTCATTGTTATTATTAAGATTAATTTTTAGTAAAATTTTATTAAGATTTTATTATGATTTATTTTAAAATTTAATTTTACTCAGAAAATGGTTGTTTTACTTTCTTTATCTACACTCATATTGTAAGTCCTCTAAAATGCGTTCAAAAACCGTAGGCAATGACCAGCATTACAACAAACGATTTCACTATGATAAGTTTCTTATCCGTGGCAGTAATGTAATTTTAACTTTAAATGCTCAAATATTGTTAAGTTATGAGTTTCGAATTTGGGACAGCTATCAAAATCAACACAATTTCAATGGGTTTTGTATTCTAGTACCCATAGATTTTAAAATGTTGTCGATACGAAACGTCAGTACGATATATTTTTTGACATAAACCGCACGACATGACATGAGAATAAGGACTTCGTTCGTTGGCTAATATTTAAAAAAAACTCGCGACAGAAGTTTGTAAATATATATATATTTCTCTATGGTTTGTACGGCCGCCATTTCTGTTATCAACTTGTCAGTTATTGTTTGTCGAAACATTTTTAATTGCGAAAATGTAAATGTTTACTATTAACTATATTATAATAAATAAATATACTTTCCTTATCGGTTCTAATTTATTTATTTTTATTAAGCTTACACCTGTGGGTATGTTTCAGCACTTGTATCTATCTACCTAGTAATGCAGGTCAATTGCCTTCGGCTTCTGAACCCATCTTTGAGTACTTGCAATATGTGTGTAGATAAAGTAATGTATTCACCTGTACATAATTAGGCCTTAAAACACTCGTGTGATCCTATAATGAAACTCGCTGCGTTCGTTTCATTAAATCCCACTCGTGTTTTAAGGCCCCTAATTATGTATCAGTTGCATAAACTACTATTAATCTATCTACCATAAATCCATAATTTAAGTCATGAAACACACACAAAAACCGGTTTTTGGTTAGGAATTCTTTATTATGACTACTTTCATAAATTAATAATACCATAACATACGAACACGTCCAAATACTCACCGAAGGCAACCTGTCCTGACCTTGACCTTCAAAAGATAAGATAGGTTACTGGTGGTAAACAAAGGACTCAGGGAAACAAAAGTGACAAAAACAAACTGGTTTCTGGTTAACTTTATTTGTGTTGCTTTCATCATCATTCATCATCTTTCACAACACACGAACATGTCAGAATACTTCCCAAGGGCAACCTGGACCCTCAAAAGATAAAAGTCAAGATAAGATGAAAGATAAGGTAAACCAAGCACACAAAGAGAAACAAAAGTGACACAAAAAACTGCTTTCGGGTTTGGTACGCTTCCAGTACACCCGCTACCTGCTCTGTTATTATTATTATTATTTTCAATAATTTAGTAAATCATGTCAACATTTGTACCTTTTCGGAAAGGCTATGAATTGAGGAATCCATTTCTGTTATTTTTACGCGAAGTGTCATACACTTTGTTTAGGGTAATCGTCTTTGATTTTGAAAAAAAATAAAAAACGTAAGATGGCTTGTGATTTATTACCTTTTATTTCTAAGTCTTAATTTTTATGACATGTTTTTTTTTGTTCGGAGTAACCTTTTGTTCATTGGCTAATAGAAAATAAATAATTAACCATCCTAATTCATGTAGTTTTTATACAAATGCCATTTTAAGGCTGGAAGATTGCGTTTTTTTGAAAAACACTAAAAACTCGAATAACTAGAAAACCACTGAATTTAGACCCCTGGTTGACTGGGCTAAAAACATTGTAAATAACCTCTAGAGTAACCCCTTTCAAGGAATAGGTCGAATTACCAGTCACCCTGTATAATTTGGTTTTCGAAAAAAAAAAACCATCGACGGGATGTCATTAGGGCATGCAATACCGGTTTTGCTTGTATGGGCAATCCCAGAATTCCGGTATTAGCCCATACAAGCAATACCGGTATTGCATGCCCTAGACGTCATTATAACATGTACTTTTTATGATTTTCCCTTATAGAAAACGCTAAAATAAGCGTGTTTTATTTGAAAAACTTTTCTCTAAAATCAAAAATGGCCGAGATATTCTCCTCCTTTTTGTAAAGGGTCGGCAAAGCGCATGTGACACCTCGGGAGTTGTAGGAATCCATAGGCTACGGCTTACTATCTGGCAGGCCGTATGCTTGTTTGCCACCATCATGGTATAAAAAAAAGAATAAAATAAAACAAAATAAAAACAGAATAAAAACAACATGAAAACAAAATAAAAACAAAATATTAACAAAAATAAAACAAAAATAAAACGAAACTAAAACAAAAAATATACGTTGCGTTTTCTACCCATACTTCACGATGCTTGAAATCTTCGAAAATGTACTCAACAGTCTAGTCAAAACACAAACAAACAGTAAGCTACCGCTTAAAAGGTACGTCGGGGCGAGACAAGCATGAGTTCATTGCCCCACTCCGCGGCTACCCGCGCCCCGCTCCACCGCCTCAGTTCCTTTGTCGAGTATGTCAGCTAGATCACCCCGCGCGCGCCTCCGTGAGCAAGTACCTACATCGTAACTGCTAAGATTCCAGCGGCTGGTTGACCCATGGTTTAACTTGTTAAGAAGCGAGCCGGGGGTCTACTTCTAGTGGTCACTACAGACGCACGCCGAACAGGCTTGCCATGAAGGTCACGCGCTATAGTTAGGACTTAGTCTGAACGCAAATATTGTTTCTGTTTAATTTTTGTCGAAATATCATTGATGAAAGTGACACAAATTGAAATATCTACTTTAAAATCCCTTTGATTGATTATTATAATGTGAACTCTGGTGACTTTAATAATTTATTGAAACGATCACAGCCTAAAAAAACGAATTTACCAAGAAACTTAAATTTTCATTGCTTAATTTGACACATATTGATTTTATTGACGTATTTTAAGGTGATGATATACTTAATCCTTATTTTATTAACTCTAATTTTTTTATACGAAGTTTTTTAGCGTTGTCATACTATATCAAATTGCACTCGACGTAAATGACACAAACTGGTTTTGTGCAACAATACAACTGTTCTAAATACAAAACAGTTATATTTTGTAACTCTAATATTCTTTTACTCAAGTTATGGCGAGCTAAAAAAGTTAACCACAAATTATTGAATTACAAAAAAAGCACCAATTGAATATGACACAAAACGCACTGAAATATTCTCATGTACACACTGTATTTCCAACTTCAATAATAAGTGACTTTAGAATTTTCGAAACTTAACCCTCAAAATATTGCCAGTGGGACGGGACTAGGAGTCTATAATAGAATCTAGAGCGAGCGAGAGATTCTGAAGTAGACTCCTGAGCGTAGTGAGGGATTCAAGTCTTAACGCCCAAGGTGAAAATAGTTTTGCTCCTATGTAACACTTACACTGGTAGAAATTCGTTAATAGCGATTACTTTGTTAAATCTGTTTCTGTACTTAAAGAATATTGTATGTTGTACGTATTGTATACTGCTTTTCACACCACGTTGGAGGAAAATAAAAAAAACTGTTAAGTTTATATGTGGTTAGTGTGCTTTCTGATTATAATGAATCGATTAATTTGATAAGAAATTTGTTCATAATGATGTACTGGCTGAAAAAAACGAATGTCCTAAAACTGAAAAGTGCCACTTTGTTCCCTCCTAGCAGGGAAAAAGCCCTTATACGAATAGGTAGTGTAAAAAGAATATTGACCAGTCCGCACTCGCCTACCGTTAGTCCTGCAAATGGTTCTGTTCAAACGAGGCTCTCAAGCTGAAAACTGGAATAGTTTTCTGATACTCAGTAATGGCTTCTATTACAGTATTGGTCATTAAGCAGAAATGTTAGTTTTAATGTTATTTTTGAATGCTAATGGTTATTACCTTTCACATACAAAGGCACACACGTTACATTGTCTTAATGCCAGTTCGGGTAATATCTATCATTATTAAGTGGCTATTAATTCCTGAAATAAAATTTAACTATCATTTAGTTAATTGTCGTACAAAACACGGGCTTATTTATTTTAAGACTACCTTCAAAACTACTATCAGTACTATACTATGGATGCTCGAATAAGTAATCGACCAATCGATCTTTCTTTTGTCCTAAATTTTAGTCACTGACTGATAATTAATTATTGAGGAGGTACTAACTGAAATATAATACACATGGATGTATGAAATAATTACAGATACCGTGCCGCTGGGAGAAAAGAGCGATTCCATCATAATATATGTTGGTTGTTCTCGTGCGACGTGCGGTACACGACACATTCACAACTCATGGCTCAAATCCTATGTATAAGTGAGTATGTATGCGTGCAAAATAGCTTATGAAAAAATCCAATTTTGTGACAGTGGGTCATTGATTTAATATGTATTCTACTAGATGTGACATCTAGAACAAAATTTGTGCGCCATGTTTGGCGGTTGACAGCTATGAGATAATCAAAGAGTAGTATAGACTTGTAGTGATTTTCACTACAACTTTTGAAACAAAGAATTTCTTAGTGATGTCATCTTCTGTTACTCAATGCAGTGGTCGGCAAAATATACGAATAATACAGATTAATTTCATTTCGTTATGTTTTCTTTAATTGTTATTACATCTAATCTAGAGATCTTCTGTTTTTAACTGAGGATTGGTAAGCCTCTTAGGGGGACGCATAGCGACATCTGCTGTAAGTTTTGATGTACTTTATCCGTAATAAGAAGCTTAGTGTCGTAAGTATTGCAAGATATTTCCATCAAAATCCTCTAAACCGCGTGCAAACTTGAATTCCCAGAAACAGTTAAGGTGAAAACCTTGAATCGACGCTTAACGTTAAGAAACAGTCACCATTTGTAGTAAAATGGAGATAGCGCCGCTTACCACGGCCTTGTCATAGTGCGTTGATGTAAACGGATTTTAAACTAGCGTCTAAGCCATTTGCTTTGGGTATTGAGTAATTGTTATGGCGGTTAATAATAAAATTATTAAACTATTTCGGTTCAAAGACCCAAAGAGAATCTTGGCCTCCGAATTTTTTCTGATTTTCTTCTTGAAATTTGTCTGTTTATCTGTTTGTCTGTTTATTTGACCGCGCATCACGTGAAAACGGCTGAACGTATTTTGATGAAATTTTGTATAGATATAGTTTGAGTCCTGGGAAAGCATAATATATAGTTTTAATCCCGAAAATCAACCCTGGTGGGGGTGAAAATGTGGTTGAAAGTTTGTATGGAAAATTTTCAACCGCCGAAACGATTTAGATAGAAATGAGTATGGAGATAATTTGAGTCTCGAGAAACGTCAAAGGATAGTTTTCAAACCCTTGTGGGGGTGAAAAGGGGGTTGGAAGGTGGTGTGAGGATTTTTTTACCGCTGAACTGATTTAGATGAAAATTGGTATAGAGATAGTATGGGTCTCGAGAAATGACAAAGGATAGTTTCATCTTCAAACCCCCCCCCCCCCCCATCTTTTTTTAGAACCGTAGGTCCAAAAAATTTGAAAAAAATAATGGAAGTGAAGCCTGAAAGGTACTTTTAATAAAAACTATCTATACATATAATAAAGCTGAAGAGGGTCGAAAGTCTGTTCATGGAGTATATTCGAAAAAAAGTTGGCTGGAGATACTTACAATCGATAACAGAACACGTTCCAAGAATTTTTAATTAGTTAACGGCTGAACGGATTTCGATGAAATTTTGTGTAGAGATAGTTTGAGTCCCGGGAAAGGACAGAGAATAGTTTTCATCCCGAAAATCAACTCTGGAAGGGGTGAAAGGGGGGTTGAAAGTTTGTATGTTGAAAGTTGGTATTGAAATAATTTGTAATTTTTTGGTCAAGGTGTTCATATTTATAACATGTTACCCGTCGATGCTTTAAATTTACCTTTACCCGCTCTTAATAAATATTTGAAAATGTCATGAATGTCAAAGGGTTATTGCAGGTTCGAGGGCTATATATGACGGACAAAGATGCATGGCCCAAACCAAAAAACTACTACAAAATCATTTAACATTTATAGGACACCGTTTAGCTAGGAAAACATATCAAACGTTTTGTGAAGCAGTCAGATTAGGATTTATTTTTCTTTATAATTAAACAATAGGTACATTATCTGTCTCTCAAGCTGTTTTGATATGTCTTCTTGAAGAACTACGCATTATTTTGTATCTTTAAGATCTAATAATGTATTACTGTTTTGAAAAAAAAAAGTCCAGTCGAATTTCTTTTCGGTCATAATACTTCTTGGGCCAGAGGTGTAGGGTTAGAACCGGTGGTAGTTTTGGAACGAAGTTCCTTATCGGACGGTTCGCGGATGGGGGCCTAGGCGAAAAAAAGTCACGAAAAAGCGTCACGTCACGATAACGCGACACCCATACGATTGAGAAACATGTAAAATGGAATGAAATAAAAAATATATAAAATAGAATAAAGTGAAGTGAAGTGTAGTGAAAAGTGAAAGTGAGAAGTGACAAAGTGATAAAAGTGAAAAAAGTCTAGAACCTTAAAGAATAACCTCAGTCAAGAATTTAAAAAATGTCGAAAATGTCAAAAATTTCCAAAATTTCCAAAATTTCCAAACTTTCCAAAATTTCCAAAATTTCTAAGATATCAAAAATTTCCAAAATATCCAAAATTTCCAAAATTGCCAAAATTTCCAAAATTTCTTTTTGGAAATTCCAAAATTTTCAATAAAATTAAAAAAAAATTAAAACCACAAAATTTAAAAATGTTAAAGTTAAAAATGAAATAAAATGAAATAACATAACTTCGTTCCAATCGAACTCGATTCACACACTTTCCACGATACTCACTTACTTTATTTTTCTCTGACGTTCATTAGTGCATTGTAATGTGCTTACATTGAAGAATAAATATCTTGATCTACACCAATATCATAAATCCTCTATTCCGCGTTCGGAACCG
Organism: Pammene aurita; assembly: GCA_947086415.1. Classification (NCBI taxonomy): domain Eukaryota; kingdom Metazoa; phylum Arthropoda; class Insecta; order Lepidoptera; family Tortricidae; genus Pammene; species Pammene aurita. The sequence continues at coordinate 27,724,468 of OX352305.1, forward strand.
TATGTAATTAATTACCAACATTATTGCAACCAGTAACGTAACATCAGTGTATTATCTGTGACAGTGTGGTAAAAACGTATGAAAATTCATTACCTACGGTAACGTAATGAAAATCCCCCCCCCCCCCCCTCCGCAATAAGGTTGGTCATGGCGGTGTAATGGCGATCATTCTAATGGTTTCAATGGATTTTTAATATGTGTGTAGGTAAAGCAGTGTATGCTTCTGTACATAATTAGGCCTTATTACGTAACAGTTACATCGCCATGTCCGTCCGTCTGTCCGCGGTCTAGCTCAGTTACCGTTCGCACTAGAAAGCTGAAATTTGGTGAGGCCTGCTAAGATCTTCAATAAAAACTATATTGAATAAAATCGGTGCAGCCGTTTTTGAATTATTAGTCAAAAACGCATAGTGAACAGAAGTGCCGAATAGTAAAATGACGTAAGCGCCGCCAAATATACGACCTTTTGAACGGATGTTTTGTAACAGGGCAGCATCTACGAAACTCTACACTGAGCATCGCCTGGCATGCTCTTGGCCGGTTTTTTTGCATTGTTATGTCGGATATCACCCCTTAAGGATTACTAATTCCAATTTAAGAAAATCCCCAGCCAGGTTATACGTAACCTATAAAAATTCAACGTCTAAAAGGGGGGGGGGGTAGTCACTACACTCGATTGAGTTAAAATTGCATGGGTCATGTACCCCCCCCCTCCAAGTGCAGTGTTACGGGACAATCTTACACAAATCGACCTAGTCCCACAGTAAGCTCAATACGGCTTGTGTTATGGGTACCAGGCGACGATATATATAATAGAAAAGTATGAATAAATACTTCAATACATAGAAAAAATCCATAACTCAGAAACAAATATCCATGATAAATTCACTAATAAATGCCCTGACCAGGATTCGAACCCGCCACCTTCTTTGTAGGCAGAGTCACTACCGATAGGGCTAGGAGGCCGTTAAATATAGTTTTTGAAAGATGCTTTCATAACTTCTCTGGTGTAAAAAATTGTTACTGTGCTCTCTGTGTAGTTAGTTACACATCTTTTATAAAAGAGATGGTTGAAAAGCCAGAAGTCATAAAATAAATGTCTGGTAGTCTGGTGGCTGATTATTAGTTAAGATGTTCTGATTCTGGAGTAGGTAAGTTAATTTTCAGTTAGATCGCAAAAACTATAACGACTTATAATTTCCCAGGTTTGTCACAGCCCTAAAAAGTCTAGCAGCATAGAAAGAATTTGTGGTTTCTCACCGGCCCGTCAGCCTCTGTACTATCTGCAGAATGTGTGGTTGTCAATCGGCCGTTCGAACTTTGTGTTATTAATATGTTTCTCTGTGGTTGACATCTTTCTTGGCGAAAGAATAATGTGTGGTTGTCAATCTCCCGCTAAGGTCCTCGATAATCTAAACAATGTATGGTTTTCAATTCAAGTTGTGAAGAAACGTTGTCGTTGACATCTTTATATAATGACTTAATTTGTGCTTGCCCAGGTAAGCGAAAGCGGAACCCAGGACTGTCTCGCGACTGAGGAAGAATGTGTGGTTACTGACGGGCCATTCGATCTTCGTGTTATCAAGATATTTCTTTGTGGTTTTAATTTTTTTTTAGGGTGCTGACTTACTTTGTGCTTGCCTAGGCTAGTGACAGCGCAACCCAGGACTGACTCGCATCCGAGGAAGAATGTGTGGTTGCCGATCGGCCGCTTGAACTTTGTATCTTCAAGATATTTCTTTGTGGTTTCTTAGTGCTGACTTACATTGTGCTTGCCCAAATTAGTGACAGCGCAACTCAGGACTGCATCTCATCCGGTAGTTGTAAAATTCGTGTTATGAAGAAATATTTCGGTTATTGCTGTATTTTTAGAGTGACTTACTTTGTGCTTGGCCAGGTTAGTGACAGCGCAACCCAGGACTGCTTCGCGTCCAAGGAAGAATGTGTGGTTGCCGATCGGCCGCTCAAACTCCGGGTCATCGGGGAATTTCTTTGTGGTTGTTTGAGCATCTGAGAAAGGGAAAAAAATATATCAATTATTTTCTGGACTAATATTAGATTAAGGCGTGATTTATTGTGTCTATTTACTTTTTTTTTTAATTGGGAACTCAAACAAAAAAAAACATAATTTCTGCTTCACTTATGTAGAGACAAAGTACTACAACTTAGTTATTATTAAAATTCGTATTGTTGTCCGCCATCTAGAACTCAATTTTGATGATAGTTTTTCAGTACGTTATTGACATAAAATACCTACACCATCAAAACAATATAATATCTTTTTACAATCTGTTGTTTATATCATTTAACGATATATCGCTGAAATATGTAAATAGATATATTATGTTCCATGGAAAATAACATCACGTTTCCTTATATCGCTGATTTGCGATAATATTGCCTTCACATTATAATCACAAGGGGATATAAAACAATGTCAACATTATTAAGCCTCCGAAAGACATGTCATCCTTGACCCGAGAGGCAAAGCCGACAGAAGGTTAATGAAGTTGTAAACATGGCATTTCCACTTTTGATCGTATAACGCGATATCTTTTGACATGATAAGTTTAGTATTTTTCAGCACCACAAGCAGCTACGCGGGTGAGTGAGAATTTTGTAATGATCTTAGCACCATAGACATATAAAACATGGAGATGTAATTTCACGTAGATAAAACGGAGACCGTAAATCCTACGAAGAAAATTAGTTTCTGGTACAAACTTTTTAAGTAATGCACTGAGACACTTAAGATTTAATTGGGAAAAATTATGGTTTGTTTCAAGTTACCGATTTCATATGCCAAGAAATTTTGGCACTTGGTGTGAAAATATCAAATTTTACATTGAGTAACATACTCTTGAACCAATGCGCTTTCTTGTTTTCGTGAAGAAATGTAATTCTCAATTTAATTATATAGAAACAATGTTTGCTGGCATAAGACACTTAGGATCAACTTTACTTGGCTGGAGAACTTTTTTCTGTATTTCATTGCGAGCTGTTTGAAATGAGAATCTCATTTCCCAAAATAGTGACTAGACGTGCTCTTTCCATGTATTCATATTTGTAAACTCATTTTAAAATTCCAATATAGTGCTAGTAAAAATTACGATGCCGCGTGGAGCCGCCATTTTGCATGTATGATCAATCAAAATTCACGGCCCGTGGAACTATGCAATAACTGAACGCCTGTATAAGTAACTTTACGCATATTTATAGGGGTAGATGGCTGTGGAAACCGTGATTAATTTATACAACTACGTGGGTACTTTTTTAAACCTGCAAGTGGGATTTAGTTAGTTTTCAGTAGATAAATGGCCTGTAACTAGAAACTACCGTAATTGTGTACTATCTAATTAGCCGGATTTTTTGTTTCGATTTTAATGTTAGTCCTATTTAAGAGGCCTTAGTCCCAAAATGCGCGTATTTTCCGAAATGCATCATTTTCTTCGGAGGTTATAGCGAAAATGCTTTATGTTTTTAAATTAACTCTTCATGTATATAATAGTCCGTTCTTTTATCTAGACGGCCATGGGAAAAAAAATTACATTTTTGAGAAAAAAACCTGAAAAATATGGCTTCTCTTGGCAGGCCTCTTCTGCGTTTGCAGTTAGACGTCTGGTTTTTTTTCAGATTACTCAAATAAAGGGAACCTTTCTTATAAAATTTGAATAAAATTCAATTCAGTATATCATGTTCAAGCCGGCCATGATGAGAAAAATTTAAGATTCATCTTGGATATTAGACAAAATACCTTCTGAATATTGCAAATTTTTTGATGAAAACAGGTTTACATTTAATTTTTTTCACGGAAGTCCTATAAATATTCTGCCCTTAAAATATAAATATATCAAAGTTCAGCTATAGATCTACCACGAAAAAAAAAATCATTACTGTAGTTTTTTGAAGATGACTCTAAATCGGTTCAAAACTTGATAAAACACATCGCGCCGTCGCCTCTGGCTCAGTATGGAACGAGAGCTCACAGACGACGGACCTGTGCTAAATCGTCCTACGCGCATTACGTAAGTTTGCCAGCTAGATACACTAAGAGACCACTAAAACGGGTAACCTTGTATGAAATCCCCAACACGTAGTGACCTGTTTCCATTGCCCTATAGTTGCGAGAAGTGCGATTGAATTATAAAGATCCTTGAAATATTTACTTTACTTAATATTATTAAATGTTTTTTTATTTGAAAACTAGACAATTTTGTCAATATCGTCATGGTAGTCATTTTCGACTAACTCGGGGTGTGCAGAATTTAAAAATAATGTTTATTTTAAAATCAAAGATGGCAGTCATACATTTTATGGTAAAAATCGTTATGGTAGTCATTTCCGATTAATTCAGGGGAAATAAGGACGGTTCTAAAATAAAAGACGGCGGAAATGGAAATTTTTGTCAAAATCGTCATAGTAGTCATTTTCGACTAATTTAGGTGCGAAGATTTCGAAAATAATGTTAATTTCGAAATCCAAGATGGCGGTCAAACACTTTTTTGGTAAAAATCGTTATGGTAGTCATTTTCGATTAATTCAGGGGTGTAGATTTCGAAAATAAGAACGGTTTTAAAATCAAAAATGGCGGAAACGGAAAATTCTGTCAAAATCGTCATGGTAGTCATTTCCAACTAATTCGGGTAAGCAGATATCGAAAATAATGTCTTTTTTGAAATTCAAGATGGCGGCCATACATTTTTTACTTAAAAATTGTAATGGTAGTCATTTCCGATTAATTCATGTGTGTAGATTTCGGAAAAAAGGACGGTTTTAAAATCAAAGATGGCGGAAACGGAAAATTTTGTCCAAATCGTCATGGTAGTCATTTCCGACTAATTCGGGTGTGCAGATTTCGAAAAAAATGTCTATTTAGAAATCCAATATGGCGGTCAAACACTTTTTTGGTAAAAATCGTTATGGTAGTTATTTTCGGTTAATTCAGGGGTGTAGATTTCGAAAATAAGGACCGTTTTAAAATCAAAGATGGCGGAAAAGGAAAATTCTGTCAAAATCGTCATGGTAGTCGTCTTCGACTAATTCGGGGGTGTAGATTTCGAAAATGATGTGTATTTCAAAATCCAAGATAGCGACCATACACTTTTTACTTAAAAATCGTAATGGACGTCATTTTTGATTAATTCTGGGATGAATACTTCGAAAATAAGGACCGTTTTAAAATCAAAGATGGCTGAAAAGGAAATTTTTGTCAAAATCGTCATGGTTGTCGTCTTCGACTAATTCGGGTGTCAAGATTTCGAAAATAATGTCTGTTTTAAAATCCAAGATGGCGATCAAACACTTTTTTGGTTAAAATCCATATCGTAGTCATTTCCGATAAATTCAGGGGTGTAGATTTCGAAAATAAGGACCGTTTTAAAATCAAATATGGTGGAAAGGAAAAAAATTGTCAAATTCGTCATGGAAGTCGTTTTCGACTATCGAAATCTACTTCCCTGAATTAATCGAAAATTACTACCACAACGATTTTTACCAAAAAAGTGTTTGACCGCCATCTTGGATTTCTAAATAGACATTATTTTCGAAATTTGTACACCCGAATTAGTCGGAAATGACTACCATGACGATTTTGTCATTTTTTTCCGTTTCCGCCATCTTTGATTTTAAAACGGTCCTTATTTTCGAAATCTACACCCCTGAATTAATCGAAAACAACTAACATGATGATTTTTACCAGAAAAGTGTATGACCGCGGTCATACACCCTAATTAGTCGAAAATGACTACCATGACGATTTTCACAAAATTTTCCATTTCTGCCATCTAGAATTTTAAAACGGTCTTTATTTTCGAAATATACATCCCTGCATTAGTAGAAAATGACTACTATAACGATTTTTACCAAAAAGGTGTATGACCGCCATCTAGGATTTCAAAATAGACATTATTTTCGATATCTGCTTATCCGAATTAGTCGGAAATGACGATTGACGATTTTGACAGAACTATCCATTTCCGCCATCTTGGATTTTAAAATTGTATGTATGTATGTAAACACTTTATTGTACATAAAAAGTAACAAAACAAACATGATAAAAGAAAAATAAACAAAGTACAAAGGCGAACTTATCCCTTTAAGGGATCTCTTCCAGTTAACGTTTGAGCAATTGAGAGAAAAGTATAAGATAGACAAACATGCACTATGTGCTTAGTGTACTTACGGAAACAAATATCTAAAAAAGAAGAGATAATATCTACTTAACCTAAGGTATAATAAATACACATATAATACATAATCAAATAAACACATATTCATAAAATAAGGTACCAACTCAACTAGAACACAAATCATTCGGGGAGCCACAATTTATGTAACTTTCCCTTCAGTGATGCCACCGACTGGGATTGTCTAAAGGACAACGGCAACTCGTTCCACAACTGCACAGCACGTACTGAGAAAGACATGGAATACGACCTAATCTTCTTCAACGGTATGGCAAGAGTGAGGTTCGCACTCGACCTCAAGCGGTGACCACTACCAACAGCCAAATACCTAAACCTTTCAGAGAGGTATTGTGGGGAGGTTCGATTAAAAAGGGTGTAAAAAAGAAGACATAGAATATGCACGTCCCTGCGCTGGCGTATAGGTAGCCAACCGAGCTTAGCACGAAATTCGGAGATGTGGTCAAACCTCCGTAACCCAAAAATATACCGGATACTCACATTCTGCAGACGCTCCAGCTTATCCAGTAGTTCCTCCCAGAGGTCCAAAAAAGCAATGTCACCATAGTCCAAAAGCGGTAGGAGAAGGGATCGAGCAAGAGTCAGCTAGTGTGAACCGGAAGGAAATTCTGAACACGTTTTAAAGAGTGGAGGGACGCAAATATCTTTTTACTAATCTCAGCGGTGTGAGCAGACCAGGAAAGTGTCTCATCCATGGTGACAAATTTTTGACTGTAGAGGAGAAAGGTATGGGAATTCCGTCGAAAAAATTGTCTTTATTTTTGAAATCTACATCCCTGAATTAATATAGCTACCGCCATCTATCGAGTAAGATTTCGTGAAATTGAGGAACGTTCATGGGACTAAGGCCTCGGGACTCCCTGGCGCCAATGACCGCTCCCCCGACAGTCGTGTCCAAACGTCTATGCAGTCAAGTGCTGTTAAAAAAATATTAAAATATGCCGTCGTGCGTTGTCAAATGCTGCAGAAATGCCACCGGTCGAAAGAAAAAACGGATGGGGTAACTTTTCACCGTTAAGTAAACAATTCATTGCGTTATCATATTAAAAATCAGTAAATTCGTAAACTATTAACTTCACGGTAGCGGTGTTGCCAGGTGGTTGAATAGGGAAACTTCCCGAACGTAAGGGGTCTATAATCGCCGCGATATGTTGTCAATACGATATCTAGACGACTCTAGTCAACTCCCAACTAGACGTTTTATTTCACGCACGTTTTCAACGAATATTAACACGTTACCTAATAGTTTGTGGCGGCATAGATATCTGTGTCAGCGAAACAGACTAGCGGCCGATTGTAAGTGCCTCGCACAGTTAGTCCCGCCCCGACCGCGAGCCCTAGCGCTCACTTGCAATATTGAATAAATGTAGTAAGTACAGTTGCATCGTGTTTTCCATTGGCCTCGCCGCACCCACGTCGACACCCAGAGCCAACCCATAAGGACATAGCAACGAGCAGCAGCTTTTAGCAAAAAGTTAATAACTTTTATGCTTTTGTGGGCAAATTATATTCTTTATTATTTTTGAATAAAATTTGTAAATAAACAGAATTACATATATATTTCTTAAAATTATTCCAAAAACTTCGTAAAACAAAAAAGCCCATATCTAATCGTAGATTGAAGGCGCGAAGTTATGTCACCACTACTGATCTGTAAAACTTTCGTCTCATTCTAACTATCGCTCCCTCTCACTCTGAGCGGCTGACTAGTCGCTTTAGTAATTGACTGGTCAAGTGATTAGAACGAGATGGAACTATAGTTAGAATGAGAGGTCAACTCTTAATTCAAACCGATTGTGTTGATCGATCGAGGAGCATTTTTAACCAACTTCAAAAAAAGGAGGTTCTCAGTTTGACCCGTATGTTTGTATGTATGTTTGTTCGCGATTATCTCGCGTTTGGCTGAACCTTTTGTTACATTCTAAACAAGGACATCTTTTGCCAGAGACCCCTTTCCGCCCTATGTAAGAAAAATAATAATAACAATAATCCTCCTCTCTGCAGTAGAAGTAAGACATGGTCAATTCCCCCCTCCCCCTAAATCGTGTTACGTAATAAATGAATACGTAATCACACTTTTAGTTGTGTTCGTCTTAGCGGGGGCTCTGCCGTGCCTCCATATTAAAAAGGTATAATAGTATTGGGACGACAAGAGAGGCCACCACACTCAACATTAGTCGTGTACTTTGAATAAATACTAAATTAAGTTTTTTTTTAATGTTATATTTTAGTCGCCTCTTCAGAAATATATTTCATAAAATTTATTAAAACAGGTGCTTATTAATTATATTTAACCATATATATGAATGATGTTATTCGCAGGGCTTTGGTGTCGGCCAACGTGCCTTGCGTTTTGGAACCTCCAGGGTTGTGCCGAACGGACGGCAAAAGGCCTGATGGTCTGACACTGGTTCCATGGCAGAAGGGTCGGTGCCTCTTGTGGGATGCGACTTGCGTTAGTACGTTTGCACCATCCCACATGAGTAACACCATTAGATCCGCTGGATCAGCCGCGGAGTATGCAGCCAAGCTGAAGCATACCAAGTACTCTGCCTTGGAACCAGTGTACGACTTCGTGCCGGTTGCAGTCGAGACTGCTGGGCCTTGGGCTGTGGAGGCTAAGAAATTTGTGGGGGAGTTGGGTCGGCGGCTCAGGGATAGGGGGTATGATCCTCGTTCCGGGTCGTACCTGGTGCAACAGATCTCATTGGCCATTCAACGCGGTAACGCTGCCAGTGTAATGGGGACATTTGCGCCAGGTACGATCAACTAATTAATCACATCAATTTGTAATAATGACGAAGCCTTCTGCAGATCCCATCATTGGTTTGTGTGAGACGAAGCGTGTTGTGGATTTCCATTTGTCACCTGACGAAGCCTGCGCTGCGGATATGTGCATGTTAGAATAAAAACAGTTTAAATTGCTTGTTTTCTATAATTGAATAAATGAAACCATATATATTAATAATCTATATTTTTTTAATTCGAAAATACTGTATTCTTGATCGGGTAAATTTGTTTTACATGGCAACACTCGTCTGGACACACACATTCAAATCAGCCGCCATCTTGCGTCACAGTTTGTTGTACAGGCATACTCCATCCTTTTAATTTATTCATCCAAGCTCTCGACAGTCTTTTTAAGAACATGTTTTAAAAAATAATACAAATAAGTACTACGGTTTTTCTAAATCTGGCTCTACATACTGGTGATAAAAGATTGGAGAACAGATAACTGTTTTAATAATGTCTTAAAATTCTGTAGTACAAATGTAGGAATATCGACTCAAAACTTGACAAAAATCGATGAAAAACGTGTGGAGCCCCTTAAGCGTAAGCTTGGTGCCGTATTCTAACTTTAAAACACGTTTAGACCAGCAATGTGCAAATTGCAGAAATTGCAGAAATGTTCTCGGAAATTTCCGAGAAATTGCATGAAAGAAACTTAGAAAGTTCTCTGTGAGAATGTTCCCATGAGAACTTTAACATTTTGTGTAATATATAATATTACACGCCACATATTAGTAAACCAGGCAGGCATAATATTTAAAATGGCGTGTGTCTACCTCGGTTCTGACACGATAAGATTGTTTATTAAATTTAAGTTCCAGAGAATATTCTCCATAGAAGTTTCGCAACTTATGAAACTTCTCCTCGGTGCATTGCTAGTTTAGACACGATCCAACTACAATACAACTCCAATGCATTAACAACGCAATGCAGCTAGCGCCTAAACGTCTGAATCAGAATTATCATAATTTGTTAGAAAATTATTCTGATGCAACTCCAATACAACTTCAATATTGCTTGATTATTTGCTGTGTGTTGGAGTTATGTTTGAGATAGACTGTGTTTTCAATGTATTGATTATGTATTTTAAAATATCAATACGGTACCAGGTGGTAAGACGTTAATCCGAAGGTTACGCGTTCAAACCTTCGAAGCCCGGCTCGAGTTTTTCGGAATTTATGTACGAATCACTGTCACTGTCACTTGATATTTACCAATTCGGTAAAGGCAAATATCATAAGGAAACTTGCATACATCCGCAAAGAAATTCAAAGGTGTATGTGAAATGTGAATGAGTCCCCATCAACCCGCTTTGGGCCAGCGTTGGGTCAATAGCTCGATCCCTCATGTAGGAGAGGAGACCAGTGCCCAGGACTAAGGCTTTGTAATTATTCGAATATTATTCGAATAATACGAATATTTCGAATAATTTCTATACAAATTACTATTCGAAATATTCGGATTGCAAACCCTACCCAGGACGTACCTACATATATAGCCTAACATAATATTATTATCAGAGCCCGGCATATTCGCGGCAAAACAAAAGACTGTCGCAATCTAGCTAGTGTTAGAAACATTTATTTATCGATATCGAGTATTATTATATTAAAAAAGTCATACCGATATATTTCCATTATTTTATAACCATTCGCGACGGTAAATTTAAAATATGCAAAAGAAGTAGTAAGTTAAGGGATTGTGTTATATGATTTATCCATCCTAATCTTAACTATACTTTATCATATTAAGTAATTATAAGTAAGAGACTGCTTCTATACAAGTCGCAAGTCAGACCCCACATGGAGTACTACTGTCACCTTTGGGTGGGAGCACCTGGATACCAGCTTGAAGGCGCGCTGTGCGGATCGTCGACGATCCCAAACTCACGAGCGATATTGAACCATTGAGTCTAAGGAGAGACTTTGCCTCCTTATGTGTGTTCTATCGCTTGTACAATGGGTTGTGCTCGGAAGAACTGTTTGATATGATGCCCACGGCAGCTTTTTATCACCGCACCGCTCGCCGCCGGCAGGGTGTTCATCCTCACAACCTGGAGCCTAATGGGTCGCGCACTGTACGGTTTAAGAGGAATTTCCTCCCACGAACGCTGCGACTGTGGAATGAACTCCCTGCCGAGGTTTTCCCAGCGGGCTACAGTATGAGGTTCTTCAAAAAAGGAGTGTATAGGTTCTTAAAGGGTAGGCAACGCGCATGCGAATCCTCTGGGGTTGCAGGCGTCCATAGGCTACGGTAACTGCTTACCATCAGGTGGGCCGTATGCTTGTTTGCCACCGTCGGGGTAAAAAAAAATGTATCTTACCCTACCTTTTGGCTTTGCCGTAGTCGGGTAACAAAGACGTAAAACTTTGAATTAAGTGACTATACCACATCATTGAAAATAATAGACACATCAGAAAATGAGTACTCCGTAAGACATTGAATGTCATTTCATTAAGTATGACGGCTATCGATATCGATAATAAAATGTTCCTAACACTAGCTAGATTGCGACAGTCTTTTGTTTTGCCGCGAAAATTCCGGGCTCTGATTATTATATTATTATGTTAGTCTTATAGTAGTTAAATGTTGCTTATTAATTTATTTAAATCGCAGAATATGGCCTAGGTTTTAATAAACAATCATTGAAGTGCTGATTCACGGTAACTACACGTGTTTTTTATTATTGGTCACTACTTAAACGTCTTCAATTAAACGAATTAATAATACGCTCTTCTAATTTAACCCAATTATTTTTCCGTCATATAATAATGAATCCTTAACAATTAACGCGTAATTAGCAGATCATCTAGACGAGGCAACATCGTTCATAATAAATAGGGTATAATAGTTTATTAATATTGTATTACCCTGGATAAGATAACGCTTCAAAATAGGGGTTACGTGCGTTGTAAGTGTTACAATTATTTAAATAGTCAACGGCTCAGGATATCCAATTCGTAAACTATCAAACATATTCGCGGTTTAGACTATGTATGCATATATGTATGTATGTATTTGGTTAGGTATTTATTTACATTTATGTTTCTATATGTATCTACTTATCTAGTAGGTTAGATTAGAATGTTTAATTATTTTTTTATAGCCGTTTTGTACAGCCAGGTATGTCTACCAGTTCTGATTCTCCCTTAACTGCTCAAAGGTTGAATGAAAGAGATCCCTTAAGGGATAAGTCGGCCTTTGTACAAATATTATGCAGTCTTTCTGTTGTAGTTTACTTTGTTGTTTAATAAAGTATTATACTACTACTACTAACATGCAGGTATTGATGAAATTGTAGGTATCCATCGGTGTATTTTGTGGGCAAAGAAAAAAGTGTTCAGTATAAATAAATAAATAAATATTATGAGACAATCTTACACAAATTAACCTAGTCCCACAGTAAGCTCAATAAGGCTTGTGTTGCGGGTACTAAGCGACGATATATATATAATAAATAGATAAAGATAAATACTCAAATACATCCATAACTCGGGAACAAATATCCGTGATGAACACACAAATAAATGCCCTGACCAGGATTCGAACCCTATTAAATCACTTTGCATAATATGTATAATATTGTAGTTGCAGGTGTCTATGGACTACGGTGATCGCTTACCATCAGCTTGGCCATTTGAGTGACATAAACCCGCTCGTCTCGCCGACTTTCTTGCCGGTCATAATACTTCTCGCGTCAGAAGTGTAGGGTCATAACTTGTAGTGGTAGGTTTTGATGAAGTTCTTTATCTTTTAAAAAATACCCCTCAACTACGGCACTATTCTACACGCATTGACTAAAATAACACATTTGCGTCGGTTCCGGCCGGTTATTGTTAACAATGACGGATAGGAGGAAACCGTATTTGACTTGCTAATTACCTTTCCACAATACATGATGATGACCTCAATGTTGTAATGACCAAGAAAATACTTTTTTTGTGTAAAAATACCCAACTGCTGTACAGGTAGCAGTGGTAGTGGCAAGCGGCAAGAGGCAAGCGGTGGCAGCAAGAGTTAATTTGTGACCTGTAGAAATAAGTGCCAATTTTTTAGATTAAGGGGGATGACAACACCTAATTTAATTTAAATCCAACCGTATCTTTTTCAGCGCGAGTGTTAAAGAAACACTGTTTTACGATTAATATGGTATTCATTGCAAATTTTGCAATATGACGAATAAAAAAAAAACTACGCATTAATTAAGAAATAGAAAATAATGAACTTTTTAGTATTAGTGTAGTGAAATTGTATCTTTAATTACAAACGTATAAGTCCAGAAACTGAAGACATACAACTGTTTAAAACCAATTTTAAGATATAATTTTAGAATTATTTTCTATCGAGCCGATTTCGTCCAATCGTGTATCGGAGTTGATAAAGTTCTTCCAAACATAGTGAATATTAACATATATTTTTTTACTCTCCCAAAACAAGCTAAAAAACTGTTTAAGTAAAGTCAATTTGAAGGTCATCAGGTATTGTCAGCCTCTTAAGAGCCGGCCCCGGCAGCTAGAATATTACTGTCCTTAATATTTTTCCAAGTAGTAATAGCAGCGATTTAAAAATATTCCTAGGAAAGTCTGAGTTAATTAGGTTTTCCTTTTGTTTGTGACATGTAAGACATAGTAAGTGCCAAACTTTCTGAAAATTAGACTAGGTAGTCGGTGTAAATCGAGTTTTATCAAAGTTTTATGAACACCCCGCCACTACGCCAGGTATAGGGATATTCAGAAATTATGTGATATTTTACAGGAAAGGGGAGGGCGAAAAATCACGTGTAAGTTTCCTGCGCAAAAAGTAATCAGTAATTAAATAACTCATAAAAATATTTCCTGTTAGTTATGCAAATAAAATATATTTGTCGTACTACAAAGCACATTTAATTTTCAACTCTTAATGTGACAATTTTGTTTTTTTTTTTCATTCCGCTTTCGTGATCGATCCTGGAATGGGGAGGTGGGGGCATCTTACAAGGCACAAGCGTGTCAAGCAGTTAGGACGTTACTTTGTTACTCCCAATCTCCTTTATGATTTTACCTTATTACTCCCAATCTCCTGTATAATTTTACCTTATTACTACCAATCTTCTGTATAATTTTACCTTATTACTCCCAATCTCCTTTGTGATTTTACCTTATTTTTCCCAATCTTATTCATGATTTTACCTTATTACTCCGTGTCTCCTTTATGAGTTTACCTTATTATTCCCAATCATCTCTATGATTTAACCTTATTACTCCCAATCTTCTTCGTGATTTTACCTTATTATTCCCGATCACCTTTATGATTTAACCTTATTATTCCCAATCACCTTTATGATTTAACCTTATTACTCCCAATATCCTTCATGATTTTACCTTATTAGTCCCAATCTCCTTCATGATTTTACCTTATTACTCCCAATCTTCTTCATGATTTTGCCTTATTACTCCCAATCTCATTCATAATTTTGTCTAAAGTTTTTATTCATTTTAGCCATTTGGCATAAAGGAGAAATTAACGTTTATTATTGTACACGCTTAGAAAATTTCACATTTAAATTATTAGTAGGACTTTAGAACGGCAAGGGAATAAAAAAAAGTAATCTCATAAAAATACGCATTCGTATAAAACCACTCATTAGTTCTATTCATACCCTAAATCGATAGTCAGAGTGCTAATTTATCACTTCTAAAAGAGCTTTGGAATTGCAAATTCATTCATTTGGTTTAATTCTGGAGTAGTATGCCCGATTCAGTCTTAAAGTCGAACGTCGAAGTTCTTTTTACATTGGACTAGATTTACGTCTTATTCATATAGGGTGGTTCCACCCTATCCTATCCCATGAAAACCGCAATAAAAATAATATATTTGAAGCCAATTAAGTGCATATAATGATATAAAAACAGAACGAATATATTGTTTCTTTATAGATGTATTCTTTATAAGTGATATACGTTTACGTCACACCTGGCCATAATGTGAGTTTTATCGCACGCTACACGTACGGTAAAACTCGCATTATGGCCAGGTGGAGACGTAAAATTGTGTACTCACCACGGGCAGTAAAAGAGAAAGCTCTCTATCGCATATTTACAACCCTCGCCTGCGGCTCGGGTTACAAATACCTGCGATTTCGGGCTTTCTTTCTTTTACAGTCCTTGGTAAGTAATGTACTATTACACACACATTCAAAGTAGAAAAGTATCATTATTCATCATCAATATTAAACATCAATTGAATGCGTGGTGGGTTTTCAACAACAAAACATAGGCAGTTAGAGGCAAGATGTAATAAATTAAAAAGTGTTGTTTATTTCGTCACCTCATAATATATAGGTAGGTGGTATAAGTTAAGGGGTAAGTAAATATGTGACGCCCTGCATGGGCACAGCAACATAATATAAATCCATTTTACACTTAGATAATAAAAAATACACGCACATTACATAAATTCTAACAGCTGTACAACTTAAAACCAATCAAAGAGATTTTTATATGTTGGTAATAAAAATGATAAAAAAATTATACAAGCTGATCTACTTTTATCGTTCTTAAGGTATCGTAGTATTTGCAAACTACAAGTAAAACAGTAATAATTTGACAAATAAAATAATATCCTGTGTATATAACCCAAAAGTTGTTTAACTCCTCTCTAAATACATACCGTTAATACAGCTCTAGCCTGCCAGCCAAGCTTTAGAATGAGACAATTTAGAAAAGTTCATTTGCTGCCAACAGGGACTCGTAGCTCTGAGCTTTTACACAATAAAGCTCTAGAGAAATATTGGACTACATGCCCTGTAAAAGAGCTTCATTCATATAATAAAGCTGACATGCAAAATTTAGCAGATTTATGAAATACTATTACTTATTTTGTGCTTTAATAATCATGAAATGAAGCCTTTTTTCTCGTCTTCATAGATTTAAACGATCTTAAGGAAGATAATGGTGCGTTCTTAGGATATTGTTTGTTATTTTATTTGTATGCGATTACATCACGCTGTTTTTTTTTATACTATACCGTAAAATGGGGTGCGTAGGAAGAAAACTGACATTCAAACCCCGATACAAAAATATTTTTATATATGTAAACTGAATGTTATATATAATAAATGTTCCGGACGTTTGTATTTTAGTTTTTTATGATTTTGGGTACTTCAATTTCATAACTTTACCGATATACACAAAATCCCTCCTTACCCCGTAGTACCTCGTAGTTGGGGTGAGATGGGATTTCATACAAAGGTGATTTTGGAACATTGTTGGGTCGTTTTTAGGGTTCCGTAGCCCATATGGCAAAAACGGAACCCTTATAGTTTCGTCATGTCCGTCTGTCCGTCCGTCCGTCCGTATGTCACAGCCATTTTACTCGGAAAGTTATGAAACGTATCTTTATCAAATGTTAACATAAAGTTAATTTTGTGTGCCGCTACTTAGTTCTGTACTGAAATTGCTGAAAAAAAATTTTAGGGGGGGCACTCCATACATGTAACTAATTGTCAAAAAAAAAATCTTGTATCAAATATCAACATTATGCATATCAATCGATGGATCTTTAAAAATAACATTGAGGTTCCTTTGAAAATTTTTTAAGTAAGTAGATATTTTCAGAAAAAATCACTCTGAAAGTCAAAAAAGTTGTGTCCCCCGCCCTGTAATTTTTGAACCGTAACTCAAAAATTATGAAAAAATCCAAGAAGATACATCTTTGAACATTCTTTCCAAGAAAATTATTTTGAATATTATCGGTTTAGACGTTTTTGAGATATCTCCAAAAAACTACGTCCATAGGCAGATACGACCTTGTCATATTAATTTTTTCGATAGCCGGTACGGGACCCTCCATTATGCGTGGTCCGACACGCACTTGGCCGGTTTTTTTTTCTTATGAATATCACTATAGGTCCATTTGTAATACGAATACATTACTTAGGTAGCAGTAGCCTTTAAAAACCATCTCACCCCCTGGCATTCCTTCTCTCCCCCTTCATAACCCAACTCTCCACGCAATCCCTACTCACCCCATTTTACGGTAAGCTTTTATTTAGTTTCAACTGTCCCGTTGTCTGTAATCAAATCTGGCAAGTTAAATTTGACCTACTTCCCGGTTTCCTATGCATATGTATATCATGTGACAATGCAATATTGTGATGACATGGAGCTGATCTATGATGGAGCTGGAAGGCAAGCTTTCATTTAGTTCCACCTGCGTTGTCTGTAATAAAAGTTAAATTTGACCCCCAAAAATTATGCACACATATGTATATCACGTGACAATACAATATTCGGATGAAATAGAGCTCATTCGATGATGGAGCTAACACGTGGGCACGTGGCCTTAGGAACTCCTCAACTATTCAACACTATCCCGTCATGTTTGGGCTCGTTGCATTTGTCTTGATGAGCAGTTAGGGATTGTATAAAGAATAGTACAGTTAGAAATAAAAGGTTATCACAAAAATGAATTACTTATTACTAAGTTATCTTTTTTTTTATATCAAAAACACGTTTACATGACATTACAGTTTAACTAATGCGCCATGAAACTACAATACAATTACAATAACATTTAAAAATAACATTAAACAACAAAATAATAACAGATTACATAACAGTTGAACATCTTTTATCCATCCCCTCACAGAATTTCAAACATCTTCTTCCTAAATTTATTTTTACAATATTTCTGGGTTGGTTTCACTATGACTTTATACATATAAAGGTTAACTGGAAGAAATCCCTTACAGGGCTTCAGCTTTGTACTTTTGTATATTATTTTATTATATGATTACATTTCAACGTCTTTTATGTAAAATTAAGTGTATGTACCATTATGGCCAGGTGTGACATAAACTTATTTTTCTACTTCTGTACTTTTATCTGTCATTTATACATTCGTTAACACCTTTATAAGAACATAGATAATACACTCGATGAAAAGTCTATCTAGTCTATTCCCCAAAATAACACTTGTTCTATAAAAGCGCCAAAATAGTATCGCGGAATCGCGTGCAAACACGGCTATTAATATAAAATAAATTACTGCCAACCTAAGAAACCTAAATAAACGCAGCGTTTTTAGAAAAAAAAACTTTAAAAAAGAAAAAAATTATAAGAACCACAGACCTACTCCGTAGTATTTTACGTTTCCCGTTCGTTTGTTGGGGCGAATTGCAAACTTTGAAAGTAATTTAGGTATTTTTACTAATCTCTGTAGCTCTTTAATAATTGATCAAATAACGACGGTATTTTTGTTAGTAATGTTAGTATTATTGAAAAATAGTATTTTAAAAGGTAAAACTTAAATGATTGTTGATTATGTTGACAAAATAACTGCGATATCCATGAAGATTTCAATTTCGCATTTTATGTAAAAGTAAGTGTATTCGTAGAAAAAGTATTGTATGCAACGTCGTATAAGTAGGTAAAAAAATGTTCGTGGCGTTTTTCTTAACAATTTTCGCCTACGGCTCAAATTGTTACCCACGCCACTCACCTTTTTTGACCCCTCTTATACAACTGTTGCATAAACTACTATTATCCACCTCGCAGAGTATGACTAAGTATAATAAGCATCCTGTACACATCATAATAGGAGAGCCATAGCACGGCCGTGGCAATGATTGACATAAAAAAAACATCGACAAACCTATTCTCGTTAGAATAACACTTCAAGGTCATTGAGAAATAAATGGGAAAACGAACTAACTAGTCCTGGGTTATTCTGCGTCGATTTGAAATATAGCCTCAGTGTAGTGTGCAGGTACTTGTAGGAAACTTGATTCAATGCCGATTAGAAAGAAAATTACAAAAGTTCTGTTTGTAAAATGTTTTTTTCCGAAATATATAAAATATTTATGAATTGATAGTTTTGGTATTACTGATGATTTAATTTTAAATGCCCGACATTAATATATGACACTGTAAAGTGATGACGGCTCAAGGTGCTACGAGAATCCCGGCCTCTACTTAAAATATAAATTAAATAAATAAATAATTAATTAATAAATATTATAGGACAATATTACTCAACCTGAGCTAGTCCCACAGTAAGCTCAATAAGGCTTGTGTTGTGGGTACTAGACGACGATATATATAATAGATAGATATATACTTAGATACATAGAAAACATCCATAACTCAGGTACAAATATCTGTGATAAACACAAATAAATGTCCTTACCAGGATTCGAACCCGGGACCTCCTGCTTCGTAGACAGGGTCTATAGCGACTGGGCTAGGAGGCCGTTACTTAATTAACCCATTGCATGCTCTAAAAAATGTTTGTAACATCTTCACAACTATGAATGTACTATAATCTTGCAACAAAGATAATTTTTATTTTTCAATTCATCGATAAACTAAATAAGTATCTAAAGGATATAACTATATTTGCCTCGTTCATGCTAGGACAATCTCTAGCTATTTATGCGACAATGACTACTATGTATTAAACATAAAAAGCAAAAAGCTCTAAGTTAAAATATATTAAGTTAAAAATTTAGTTACTAATTAATTACACGAAGTCCCCTGCAGTATAACGCTCTTTAAGTATCCACCATGTTGTTTTTATAACGAGAAATCCTATTACAGTTATAAAAATATAATTATAAACCGTCAACCTCACATGTCCAAGTTTCCACATCACTTCCACTGAATATGAACCCTAATCTTTAAAACTTAAGACTCATTTTCCGTCGTAGAAACACCTCTTTTCATTTGGAATTCATTACCTATGCCAGCCGGTTCCTAAGTAACCTATATTTTAATTACATTAATTTATTTTAATTTGGCTTTGAGACAGGTCTTGAAATAAACTCATTGAATTATGTAGCAATTAGGAATAACATACATTTGGATGGATGCCCAATTTTCAGTTATGTAAGTTTCTAACTTATTAAAACTTTAATTGTATGTGAGCAATACTAGTGACTAAATTTTTTTTCAGATCTGTTAATTTTCTTAGTTAAGATATCATTTAATTTGAACGTTTGCAGCCAAACATTTTATTTCATTGTCGTGTGTTATTGTCACTAGGTATATGTACGGTCAACCAATTTGATTCCTAGGTCACTGTAGAACCTTGTCCTAATGACAGTTGCCCGTGAATACGTATAAACGTAACCTATTCGCTACCAACCTAGCTATTGTGACAAGGTTCTAGAGTGGCCTAGGAATTAAATTGGTTAACTGTACTCCAGCGTGGTGGATTATGGTTGCGGGCAATTATATTTTATAACCAGTTAAGTATAATTATTAGAGTCACTGTGACATAATGAGCACAGAAACTCTTCCAAATGTATTTTATAACCAGGGAATCTATTCTGTTAATCTTCTGCCACTGCTTAATTGAGCCTAGGGGGACCCCTAGTTAGGAACAGTCCTATTAATAGGGGGTATTACTGCAATGTTCTACCGCCAGAGTCACTTTTGAAGCGTGCGTAATTTACCTCTAGTTAAATGTCATTGGACGAGTGTTAGACTAGTCTTCACGCGGGTACATGTGATATACAATGTATAAAGTCAAAATACATGCGGAATTTATAAGTTAAAAATACCTACCTAACATCGAAAGATTAACTTTACGTATTTTGATAGGTACTGTATGTATTTTGAATTAAGGTATTTTAACATATGCGTATCAAATTATTGAATATAAATACTTTTAAAATTTTGTCTAAATGTTTCATACTCAGCCATCATGTATTTGCACGGCAGAATGTTTTTCCAAATCATCCAAAGCCGAACTAAAACGTTATTCACAATGATGGCTCAGCGATTCCCGAATTGGGCAAACAGGGAAGCAAATAAATGGCTCATACCCGTGGAACGGCTACGCGGAATGACGTTTTTAGGGTTCCGTGCGGTTTTGCAATTTGTTTGACATGACGGTACCAGATAACGCCATGTTACTGTATGTATACGCCATTTAACTACTGGTTTAATTGTATTGAAATGCAAACATCAACATATTACATCATCACTACATAGTATAAAACAAAGTCTCTTTCCGCTGTCTGTCCCTATGTATGCTTAGATCATTAAAACTACGCAACGGATTTTGATGAGGTTTTTTTGATAGATAGAGTGATTCAAGAGGAAGGTTTATATGTATAACACATGCATAATATAGTATAGAAACACTGATAAATTTAGAGGTATCTAATGTGATGTCGTATTTAAACACTTTTTTTTGCGGTTACATTGCAATCGCTGGCTGAACTCTACGACATAGATCAAAATAATGTAGTACAGTATTGTACACCTTAAAAAGTTCTAAAAAAAGTCAATGATAGTATATGTCTATCTCTTAGGGGTAACCCACAATAACCATTTTTATCCTGTGCGAAGCCGGGTCGGGTCGTTAGTAACTAATAATCGGATAACATAAAATATCTACTTCTTCTTCTTCTTCTTCCTTGCCCCTTCCCATTATTTGGGGTCGGTTCTCCTCTATCTAAGGTGCCAGGATGGTCTGCCCTGGTTTGTCGCATTAGTTAGTTGGGCTCGCTCCAAGTCGCGGGTTATAGTAGCCAGCCACGTGACTTTGGGTCTTACTTTGCGATTTCTGGTGCAAGTCTCATTATAAAATAAAATATAACATTGATTATTTATATATATATTATTAATTACGATTAATATAGAGTAGAGTAGAATAGAGTAATTCAGTTAGTTAATATAATCTAAAACCTAAACATATTCTTTATATATAAAAAAACTCATAATTATAGTCCTTAAACTTAAACATGTCTAAAAAATTGATACCCTAATCGCTCCCCTGCGAAAAGGTACCCATGTGTGGTGGCCACATTTGCCCTGTGGGATGGCAATACCTAGTCTTTGACCGAGGAATGTGCCAGCTTTATGGGCACTAGTGGAATCGAAAAGTATCTTCTTCAATTCCAACACATAATAAAGCCAATAAATAGGTAAGCCCGAAATTATCAAGATTGTGGCAGACCAAAAAAGTATGGCGGGATGACCTGGCCACATATATAATAAGTGGTAGGACGTTGCATGTGATTATTTTGATTACGGAAAATTTTGGGAACATTTTGCCCATTAGTGAGATACTCAAACAGTCTAATAAAAAGCAGGTGCTATTTTATGATTTCAATCCTATAGTAGTTTATGTAACTGTTACGTAATAAGATCACACGAGTGTTTTAAGGCCTAATTACGTACAGTTGCATACACTGCTTTATCTACACTCATATTATAAATCCTAAATGACGTGTTCGGAAACCATAGAATGACCGCCATTGCACCGTCATGGCCAACTCGATTGTGCCGGCGGTCGGGCGGGCGCGTGCCGGTGGTCACAGAGGAGAGCAGGATTTACATTATGTTATCAAATTCGATGTTCCAAATTTGAAACTCATAACTTAAGAATATTTAAGCATGTAAAGTTAAAATTACGTTACTGCCACAGATAAAAAGCTTATCATAGTAAAAATGGTGGGTTGTGGTAATGCTGGCCATTGCCTACTGTTTTTGAAGACATTTTAGAGGACTTATAATGTGAGTGTAGATAACATGTTTTTTCAAACCATCGCTGAGCAAGAAGCGCAATGGTAGATTAAATTGGACCGTCAACGAGTTTCACTCGTGAATGCAATCCATAAAGATCGTCTGCGGTTTGTGAATAAAGTGGTCCTGTCAGCTGACTTATTGGATAAAACCAAAAATTTACCGATTAGTAGATTTCAAGTGATCTACTAATAGCATTTAAATAGTCAATTATGGGGAATGTTCCAATGCACAACCATTATTTATGGAAATGAGTTATTTTAAAGCAGTATTTTGTAATGACACCAAAGATGAAGAAATAAAAGATACATTTTTACAACCTTATGCAGATCGACCTAGCTTTACCTCTTTCGTATCGTAGACATTATCCTAAGCGAGTTTATTCGTTGTATGCATGATTGTGGTGCCATCTCTTGGGTAGGGGTTCAATCTTTTTTCTTTCTTTTTTATGAATGGCTTGTACTCTGGCTGAAATGTCTCTGGCTGATTCACTATTTTGACAGTTGACCGAGTTGAGGTGACATAGGTGATGTCAAATATTTTGAAAATTGATATTGTCACATTGTGCACTGTGATCGTTCACGTTACCCCCACCATGCACTTCGCACATAGCGAATAATACCCGTACTCGGCGGGTACCTATCGACAACAAAATTTCATACGCTTTCTCGCTCAATCCCATACGTACACTTTTTTTTTAGTTAGCCTATTTGGCGTCCCACTGCTGGGCAAAGGCCTAGCTCTTTTTCCCCATTCGACCCTGACAATTTCGACTACTCTTTACAGAATGCGTCCAAGTCGTCCCGCCATCTCTTTTTTGGTTTGCCTCTGCCCCGGTAGCCATCCTGTGTACCACATATAATGGACCTTAAATATCGGCTTTCTATCTCGTTGTCTGTCAACAGTAAGTTCAGGTATTTTGACGTACCCATACAAAGGCGTTAAGAGGCCTTATTCCCAAAACGCGCGAATTTCACGAAATGCTTCATTTTCTTCGAAGGCTATGGCGAAAATACTAAGTTTTATTAAATCAACTATTGATGCACATAATAGTTTATTTCTTTATCTAGACGGCCATCGGAGCAAATATTACATTTTAACGAGTGAAATATGAAAAAAATTGGTTGTCTTGGAAGGCCTTTCCGGATTTTCCAGTTAGGTGTAACGTTCATTTTCGGATTACGCAAAAAAGGGTAAAAATTCTTATTCAATTTTAATTAAATTCAATTGAGTATATCATGTATGAGACGGCCATGGAAATAAAAATCGAAGATTCATCTTGGATAATCGACAAAATACCTTCTGATTATATGCCAGTTTTTTGATGAAAACACGGTTACATTTCATTTTTTCCACGAAAACCCTATGAATATTTTGCCCTAAAAATATTACCATTTCAAAGTTAAACTATATTTCTATCACGATAAAAAAAAACATTACTATAGCAGTAAATTTCAAATTACTATGAATTTTTAAAAATGACACTTAAATCACACTTCACAGGACACTTTTTGTAAGAATCGTATTTTTGGGTACTTAATAATAATAAACATGGTTCAAAATTATTTTTTTGTATTACTAATACTTCAAACTATCTTATAAATAGCATTTTATGCGGCTTTTTTCATTAATAGAGTTTTTCGACCTTTTAGGGAATAAGGAGCCTTAAGGGAGACGATGATTAGATAGTCGATTGCGCTCAAGATGGCCACGCCGTCTTTAGAATAGTTGTTTGTTTTTTGCTCATTTACGTAGTTCAGTGTATAATATTGAGAGCTTATTGTGCGGTGACCTAACGAACAAGTGTGCAGCTAATGAAAAATTAGTCTCAAAACGCGCGTAACCACCCTTTAGTTGAACAAACGGTTATCCGGGGTCTCGGCCACCCACGTGTTTGTAAGGAGGCTATCACTTTACAATCAACAAGGCCTTAACCGAACAACGTTGCTTTTATTTTTATATTTTATAAAAATTTAATAAAATCATAAGTACACCTTGACATTGGCAGAATTCACCTCGCCAAGACCGGCGAGGAGTAAAAGCCATTAATAAATAAAAAAACCGGCCAAGTGCGAGTCGGACTCGCGCACGGAGGGTTCCGTACAAACCTATAACAAGCAAAAGTTGTAGTATGTTTATTACTAAATAATTTCAATTTAATACCTCTACGCGTTACCGAGGAAAAAGGTAGTAAGTTTAAAATTTTAAAAAACATTTTTTTGTATGATTTTACTAAAAATGTCTACTTTTTGTAATTTTTCCTTTGTCTATGCTATATGACGTTGCTTCGTGCCAAATTTCAAGTTTCTGAGTTCACGGGAAGTACCCCGTAGGTTTTGCGAGTGCCGAAAAACTAAAATTTGCAGCATAAACTACTGTATCTTTTGATTGCGTTGGTTTTTAAGTTTGATTTTTTCACAGCTTCAAGGGACAATAGACCTGATTATTTGACATAAATTTCAGCTTGATACCTCTACGCGTTCCTGAGAAAAATGGTCTTGACAGACAGACAGACAGACAGACAGACAGACAGACAGACAGACGGACAACAAAGTGATCCTATAAGGGTTCCGTTTTTTCCTTTCGAGGTACGGAACCCTAAAAAGGGAGACGATGGTAGCTGGAGGATCCGCAGAAAATGCCGAAATCTAAGAACTGGTGGCCGAACCTAATATAATTGGTGATACAAAAGCATATCGTCTCCCCTGGCTCGGCGACCTCGAGAGGATGATAGAAGATCGTTCAGTAAAAAGAGCATGTTTGGGTCGACCGACTGGACGCTTTCCTGTCGGTCGTCCTAAATATCACTGGGCAGAGTAGCTGTGGGTCTTCAGGAGCTCGGTGCCGGAGAAAGCTGGCGTGAAATAGCGCAGGACCGAGCAAAATGGCGTGCTCTTGTGTCGGAGGCCAGGGCTCATTTTGGGTTGTTGCGCCAAGTAAGTAAGAGATGTGTTTTATATAAATGAGATATACCTATATGATCCTCAAAAATTCTTAAAGTATTACCGAAAAGGAAATTTGTCAACTTAGTGTCAATCTTACAGTTCACTGTTGAACTTGGTATTGGTACGAAAAATATGTGACACGCTCCTATCTGTAGGGCCATACATAAGATCGTGTACTTGTTTCTGCGGCCTTCGTGTAGGAAGATACTATTGCCGGTGATTGTACCATTTCAAAAAGTGTCATATTTTTTCATTATTTGTTATCACGGAACCTCGCACCTTAATACGATTCAAGCCCATTTCTCATGGCACATAAAACCGTTCGAAAAGCGAAAGAAATGCCATTTTTGTGTGAGACACATTAGCATTTCGTGACAGGTGCGATCGGTACGGCACCGACCCTTTCGTACACATACGTGCAATAAAAACAGTCGTTTTGCATATACAATTTCCATACAAAATGTACCGTTTTTGTTGTTTTAAAGTGTACTTATTTATAGGCTTTGTTTTTTATAACCGTTTTATTGCAGTTTTTGGTTCAGGATTCGTCACGAATGAAGCTTAATTTGATGATTTTGACAATACCGGTAATAACTTGCTTGAAAAAAAGTTTGGAATTAATAAGTCACGTTAGGATTTTTTTTTTGTTTCATTTTTTGACAATATATTTTGTGCATATTTTGATGTTATGGCAAGACAAGTTATATAAAATATACAATACAATCGCGATACAAAGAAATTGATAGAAAGGTGGAATATTAAAATTTTGAACATATATTATGTTTAACATATAATATGTCGTGAAATTCCGTCCTCTAAGAATGGATCTTTGGGGGGTGAAAAAAGGGCTTAAAATGGGCCTAATCCAGGTTGAATACCATTGGCGCCATTTTAGACAGAGAGCTGGCCACGTCAGATATGACACAATAATGAGATACTATGCTTGTTTCTAGATCCGGACATCTGGCAGCTGTAAAGTGGTGGAGGTCAAAGAATGGGAATAATTTGAAGAAAACAAATGTTAGAGTTCTGGGTTTGATGCAATATTATGGGAAATTATGTAATTAATTAGATTATACGTTCCTAAGTGCATTGTAATGTGCCTAAATTGAAGAATAAATATCTTTTATCTTTTATATCATAGTCAGAGTAAAGTTTCTGTTGGGGGAAAGTAGTGCCAAATAACGTATAATACATTTTGTAGTTTCTCGCCTACTGGTTTGTTCCCGAAACTATACATAATGTTTTTTATTCTCATGTTAAACATTAAATGACACAACTTCGGCAGTTTTTACCTGTTTTGGTATTACTTTTTTCCGACTGAAAATTTTTGTTGGTCTGTCACTATGACCTCCACCCATTAAAAGCTACCAGAGACCCGGATCTATCAATAAGGATGGTAAAGCAATATAACTAGTCAGGTTTCATTGCTCTTATTATCCATACTAATATTATAATTGGGAAAGTGTATGTGTGGGTTTGCTTGTTTGTTTGTCCGTCTTTCACGGCAAAACGGGGCGACGAATTGACGTGATTTTTTAAGTGGAAATAGTTGAAGGGGTAGAGAGTGACATAGGATACTTTTTGTCTCTTTCTAACCCCCCACTTCCTTTAAATGGGGGGTGGAAGTTTGTATAGAGCATTCCGCAATTTTCAAGGTAGAAAACTAAAAATTGGTATGCGGACTATTTGTGACTAACAAAAAAATCGTGCATAAGCTATAAAGACAAATAATATCGTCTACAGTAGCGTATTAAAATAATATTCTGTTCCGAGTTTTCTTCTGTGTATTAAATCAGGAAAGGGGAACCGTGTTACCCCGAATTTAACGCGAGCGAAGCCGCGGGCAAAAGCTAGTTGTGTCATA
This sequence comes from Pammene aurita, assembly GCA_947086415.1. Classification (NCBI taxonomy): domain Eukaryota; kingdom Metazoa; phylum Arthropoda; class Insecta; order Lepidoptera; family Tortricidae; genus Pammene; species Pammene aurita. Next base: position 27,751,787 of record OX352305.1, read on the forward strand.
TCTGACGTGGCCAGGTCTTAGTCCATATACACGATAGAAGAGTAGGACTTCCAATCCCGGTTATTTTAATGTAAATACCAGAATTCCGGTATTAGCTTACATAAACCTGGAGTGGAAATCCCTGTCAGACAGGTAGAAACGATGATTTACATAAGGATTTCAGTAAATATTTAATTACTCATAAATGTTTGTATACATTAAATAAATAAAATGTACACGCAACCGAAACAAATATTCGTTTTCATAACAGAATATACCAGAACAAATTATTATACCAGAATAGTATTTTTGCTTTATAATTTTGATTTATTTATTAGGGATGTTGTTATCAATGATTATGATCTACCGTTAATGGGAAAATGAGATTCGAATAAATGTGAGATTCGGACCACGTGTCACGTACCGTATTGATACTAAGTAAACTCATTTTGATATTAACCTATTTGACATGAACTTGATATCAACGATATTAACCGTTTGTTCGATTGATATATATAAAATGATTGTTTATTTAATTTATTTTTAACGGCCTCCTAGCTCAGTCGGTAGTGACCCTTCCTGCGAAGCAGGAGGTACCGGGTTCGAATCCTGGTCAGGGCATTTGTATGTTTATCACAGATATTTGTTCCTGAGTTATGGATATTTCTATATATTTAAGTATTTATCCATATTTATCTATTATATATATCGTCGTCTAGTACACATAACACAAGCCTTATTGAGCTTACTGTGGGCCTAAATCGATTTGTGTAAGATTGTCCTATAATATTTAATATCAAAGTCGAATCGAATAACCAACTAAGCGAGATAGATTGATAGATAGATAGATTTCTTTATTTATTTTAGAAAACCACACAGTATTTTACATCATAAAATAAAATGCATTCACTAGATGATTGTCACTTACAATATAAAACAAAAATCAAGCAAAAAAGTAAAGAAAAAAATATCTGTGGTAAAATTACATAGAAAATGTCATCAGGTATTTTGTGCATGTACTTCTATACATGTATAGAGATCCTAGGTAATGGTATAAATATTAAAGAGAGGCTATAAAGAATAAAAATCTCAGCTTATGTATTATGCTTATCATAATCATATATTTTTAAAATATAATTTAGTACACGACGGTGCCTTTATTAGGAGTGTGCGGCATAAACTAGCATTAATTTCTAGAAACCATGAACGATATTGCAAATGCCAATCGATGAGCTAATCTACCAAATAATAGTATTAATATTGGAACTTTGACTGTAATAACTATTTGTGAACCTAGTTCCTCTAGGAGTTGAATCGTACTAGTTCACGAACATTGTATAATCTTCGGCAGAATCTAGTTTACCCTCAACTTTGGGATCCACTGTCCTATCCAAAATGCACAGAGCATCTCAGCTACAAGAGGAATCATGTAATTTTATGTGACATTGCTGGAGTAACAGGCGTCCATAGGCTACGGTGGCTGCTCACCATCCTCACCGATCCTTTAATTAATATAAATCTGAATTTACTGCGGTGACGACTAAAGGGAGAAGTAAAGAGGGTCCCCCGTTATCGTCAATACATCCTCTTTGAGCTCTCTGGCAATTTAAACCTATGGCCATCATATAGGGTTACTAAAACTACTTGGACACGGGTATGACGTAAAACTACGTCCGGACTAAGGTATGTCCTTAAACTACGTCCAAAAGAGAGGTATGGGTACTGCGAATGTTATCTCGCTTTGTGTGGTAGGGCACAGCATAACGAATGTCATCTCGCTCAAATCTGGAGCAGAGCCCGACTGGGGAAGTACCTCTACCTTAAAGAAAACCACAGCCAAATAGCACTAGACCCTACTCATAGTATTGTGTTCCTGCTGGTGAGTAAGGTTGACGAAGAGCTCAAAGAGGACCCAGTGTGTTGACGACGAGAGACCCCTTTGTTCCTTTAGCTTAATTAGCCGTCAACACACTGAATCCTCCTTTTTGTAAAGGGTCGGCAACGTGCATGTGACACCTCTGGAGTTGCAGGCGTCCGTAGGTTACGGTAGCTGCTTACCATCAGGCTAGCCGTATGCTTGTTTGCCACTATCGTGGTATAAAAAAAATCTGATTTAGACGTTGAGGCGACAGCTGTATTGCATAGTTAATGCATTGGAGTTGTATTGAAGTTGGATCGTATCATAAAGTGTTTTAAAGTTAGAATATGGCCTCAGCGCAGCTTTAGGATTGGTTCTTAACAAACACATTCCTTGCAACGCATCCTCGCTCATCTGGTGAAAAAACAGCACAATCTTGACTTGAGCAGCACCGCGACTCCTCGTGATGAGATTTATTTGTTTAAAACGCCGCTTCATAACATAAGTGTGTTTCCATTGTTTTCAACTTACTTCAAGATTTCGAAGGAGGAGGTTATCAATTCGTCGGGATCTTTGGTTGGATTTTCGCTTGTTTTATTTTTATGCTAAGTGAAGTCGGTTCGTTTTTGTTTAAAATAATTTTTCTTACCTTTTAAAGCCATAGTGGGCAACAAAGCCAGCGCTTGAAGCATGGACAAGAAGCAAGTTCTCTCGATCCTCATTCCGGCAACAATTCACTACACGCAAAAACAGTACATTTTCCCTCATTAAAAGTGTTCAAGAAGAGTCATTTTCGCTCGAGTTGGGACTCGCCGCTCTTTTGTTTTTCCGTTTCACTTATTTTTCATCGCGTTTTTAATTTTGTGTACATTTGTAATGTGCCAGCGTCTTTATTGTTTTCTAGAGATCTTGGTACTTTAATGTTTTCATTTAAAGTTTGTCCGGAAAGAGAGGTTTTCGTGGTTTATATGGTAACTTATACGATACTCGGATTCTACACAAGAAAGTTTCTAGAACTTCAATTTCTTTACTGATGTATTCAGGTATTAAGTAACAAATGGTTATTTGAATTTTAACATTGTGTATTCTAAATTTAATTAGTTTTGATTAAAGTAATATAACTTCAATAAATAATGATCAAACACTAAATATAAATTGCATTCCAATCTCAATTTGTTTTAGATTTAGTATTCAGGCGTTTCTGCACTGATCATAATAATACTAGGGATACATAATCAGCCCAAAAAATGGCCCCACAATTAGCAAGAACGACTCGAGCGGTACTTTCTGTGACAGTCTTATTACGGTATAAGTAGGCTACACATTTTCACGAGCCATATTTTCAGTAAATCTTGTTTGAATTTGTACCTCCTTTACATTGTTTTTCGAAGCGTTTCTGCATGAATTAAATTTAACAGAGTTTATACTAATTTACATTAAATTCCATTACTATTCAATAAATTAAAAAAAAAACGTGACCGATGACAGCTCGTCAATTAATAATATGATTGAAATGAAATTAATTAATAACACATCGACGAAGGAAAACTAAGCGACGAAAAAAAACAACAATTTCTCATACATATTCTCATTTGTTTGAATAACAACACTCTAGTATGAAATCAAATCTACTTGTTATTATTACTGTCGAATCACTTACGAATAATCTCTATTATCAATATTGTCATATACTGTCTATTCCAAACATTACTATTATTTATTCAATAAAAAAAACGATTAAAAACCGCACCGTCCTATTTTGGATTAACACTGGCACATTCCAAATTTCAAAATCCGAATTCACAGAAAAACGCGGTCTCGGCAACAAGTCGCTACGTCGGTAGCGCTACGCGACCGTCTCGTAGCGGGTCTACGGGCACACTGATCCGCTACGGGTCCGCTCGTAGCTCTCACACAGCGTAGACACGTTACGTCATGAAAAGGTTGCCACTCAAACGCTTAGGTGCCTTTTTGCATGAATACGGATACGACTGTATTTTTGTTTCCTTTCCCCGGTGTTCCATTTTTGTGGAACAAAAGAACGTGTTTGGAACGTTGATACGGTGTTTATGGAACTTGGGAGTGAAAGGCTCTTGTTAACTTTTGTTAGATGAAGAAGCGATCGTTTTTGTTTGGCGTTCTTTTAGAGATCTTTTCAATCTCCGACGAAAACGGAGGAATGTCAACGATTTTAACTGCAAGTGTATTTCTATTCATTTGTACTACTCAAATGTTTTTATTGTACCTACTATACTTTTTTTCATGGCAATTTTAAGAATTAGAACATCTAGAATTAAAAAATCTAAATCACATCAGGACATAACGTGGGGTAGATCAAGATGAATTGGGTCGCAGGGTGAAACGGACCAAGCATTTTTATCATGCCATGGCGGCTGTCACCGTGGTGTGCGGGAAGGTCAAACCCAAAACTAGACGCTGATTGATATCCGTGGCTACCGGCAATTTTATAAATTTGAGAAAAAAATCTTAACTTGATCCATTTCGCCCTACGAACCGAAGCCTCAGGCAAGGCTTTTTCTTTATTTCTAAACATTGTGGTATCGTTAGCAGACGTTCTGCTTACTACAAAAATGTGTTGTCGATTCGTCTCGCTCTTTCCTATCCTTAATCAGGTAATCTACTTTGATATTTTTGCGATATTTCTTTTTAGGGTTCCGTACCTCGAAAGGAAAGAACGGAACCCTTATAGGATCACTTTGTTGTCCGTCTGTCAAGAACGTCTCAGGAACGCGTGGAGGTATCAATCTGAAATTTATATCAAATACTCAAGTCTAGTTTCCCTTGGAGCTGTACAAAAATCAAACTTCTAAGCCAACGCAAGAAAAAGATACAGCCGTTTATGCCGCAAATTTCCGCAAATTTTCGAAACTCGCAAGGGAATCAAAACCTACTAGGAGTACTTCCCGTGATCTCAGAATCTTGAAATTTGGTACGAAGTAACGTCTTAGAGCACAGACAAAGGAAACATTGCGAAAACCGTAAATTCTTAGTTACCTCATATAATAAAAATATTTTTAATAATTTTAAAGTTACTACCTCTTTCCTCATGAACGCGTAGAGGTATTAAATTGAAATTCATATCAAATACTCAGGTCTGTAATACCTTTAAGCTGTAACAAAATCAAACTTCTATGTCAACGCAATGGGTGAACTTTTACTTATATAACTACAGGTTTGTATGGAACCCTCGATGCGCGAGTCCGGCTCGCACTTGTCCGGTTTTTATTCAAATAATTACCAACATGAAATGGATCCACGTGGATCTTTCCATCAACAACAATAACAAACCATATAAATAGTATTCGCGCGGAACATTCCAAGTACAAGAGTTACCATGATGGATGACTGTATGTGCACAATATTTACAAAGATATCTGCTTTCTCCATAGACATATACATAGTTGAAAAGGCACAGTCTTTGTGGGTCCTGGGTATATGGTTTTAACACTAAGTTTGTTTTAATTACTCATATGTTTTAACAGTCTCCTATGACCCTGCGTACGCAGCAGAAGGTCTCGGGTTTGAATCTTGGTCAGGGCATTTATTTGTGTGTTTATCACAAATACACTTGTTCCTGAGTTATGGATGTTCTCTATGTACCTATTTTAAGTATTTATCCAAATTTATCTATTACATATATCGTCGTCTAGTACCTAAAAACAAGCCTTATTGAGCTTACTGTGGGCCTAGGTAGATTTGTGTAAGATATTTATTTAACACTAGCCCTATTGGTGGGACTAGACTTAGGATGTTAGGTTTAACTGGGCAAGGTAATAATAATACCAAGTCCAAGACCAAACGGGATGGTTTTATCGAACTTTAAATAGGTAAGAGAGAAAAGGCTCTATTATCCTTGATCCTTGTCTGAGTCTCACATTGTGATTGTTGCTTACTGCTATAAGGCCCTAAGTACATTATAATCATTTGTTACCTACCCTATACCGCTTTTTTAACAACAACCATGAAACCGACTAAATTATGTAGGGTAGTAACGGTATGCTATCAGCCATCTTGTTACGTATTTTGACAAATGGATCGTTTTAAGTCTTATTCATTATGTACATGTGTACCATGTATTAGGCTTAAATTATTATGTCACGAATAAAAGTTTTTTATTTATTTCTTTCCTTCTTTTATTTTAAAATTAGTCGCGCTGCGTGTATTCCGTCCGTCTTGGGTAACGTGTTTAAACTCTAGAGATACTTACTTTTAGGACTAAATCGTTTTATGTAAGATTGTCCCATAATAATTATTCCGTTACCACACGTCACACGCTACGCTCCTACGAGCGAAGCAGCTACCTGCTTCTAGCGTTATCCTGGTAGGTATACAGCGGAAACTAAAGCGCATACGAACATAGAGCTGGCCTGGTTTCATAGTCGTGAAAGTGTTAAAGTACATACGACATCTATATATAATGTATATCTGTGGCGCTACCTTGTCGTATCCATTACACGCTCACGGAGCTATGTTTTAGATATTACTTTACCTTTAATGTGCCTGATTAAATTACGTGACGTACGAACAGCTTACGTATTTATTTACGGTATATATCTTAATACGTGTATAGGTACGAGTAGATTGTACCGCTGACAACCCGACCTCATAGAATCACGGGATTCGGCTTAACTAGGGTAATACACGGTAAAAGTTTTAGTACCTGGTAGCCAGAGCCAACATTAGAGCATTTTGTACAGTGAGCAAAAACAGGACCCTATTTTTTGATATAAACTACCTCATCGAGTAGCAAGTGGGTGGCACATTCGCTAGTGCTCATCAATAAGTGCCGAATCCAGTAGGATTCAGCAGCTATTGATGAGCACTATCGAATAGTAATAGGCTGTTGGCAACCCTACTTCATCGACTAGTAAGTCGATGAGGTAGGGTTGCCAACAGCCTACTCTAAGTCTATTATACACCGTGGGCGCGTAGAACCCGACAGATCTGAACCACGAATTTCTGAGACCAAAAGAAGGAAGGAATATTATGTAACTTAAGGTCAATTGACCTTAAGTTACATAATATTTCTTCCTAGGTCATATTATATAGGTCAATTTCGCCAAAAAAATTTTTTTTTCTTTATTTTTTTTCTATTTTTTGAATGTTTATTGCACATAAAAAGTAAATGTTATTAATAAAATTATCACCTAAAATAAATTGGTACATTTTTTTTTGGAAAAATTTAGTTTCTGCATAGTTTTCCTTGTCACTTTGATACCTGTCAATAAGGACGTGTAAACTATGGCCAATAGTGGAAACAACGCAATCAGAAAGGCGTTTTGTGCTGAGTTCTAATCATCATCATCATCATCATCATCATCATCATCATCATCATATCAGCCGAAAGACGTCCACTGCTGGACATAGGCCTCCCCCAAAGAGTGCCACAATAACCGGTCCTGCACCAACCGCATCCAGCGGACTCCCGCGACCTTCACCAGGTCATCAGTCCACCTTGCGGGGGGTGTACCCACGCTGCGCCTTCCGGTTCGTGGTCGCCACTCGAGAACCTTTCCGCCCCAACGGCCATCGGTTCTACGAGCAATGTGCCCCGCCCACTGCCACTTTAGTTTAGCGATTCGGAGGGCTATATCGGTTACTTTGCTTCTGCTGCGGATGGCCTCATTTCTGATGCGATCACGCAGAGAGACTCTAACCATAGCCCTCTCCATTGCCCTTTGGGTGACTTTGAGCTTTCTTATGAGGCCCATTGTAAGCGACCACGTTTCAGTACCATATGTCATCACTGGCAACACACACTCGTCAAAGACTTTCGTCTTGAGACACTGCGAAATATTGGACAAAAAGATGTGCCGTAGCTTCCCGAACGCTGCCCAACCGAGTCGGATTCGTCGATTGACCTCTTTCTCGAAGTTGGATCTACCTAACTGGACAGTATGTCCTAAGTATACAGTGTGGAAAGATAAGTCGGGCCCTGGAGGGAAACTACCTTAAACCGTTGAGATAGCTCAATTCACTGAAAGGAAACATTATTTAGTTTTTTTAAAAGGACATAACTGCATTTACAAATTTTTGAAAAAGAGTACAGTTTACAAAAAATCTATTTATTTTGTTATTTTTGTCATAAATATTTTTTATGACAATTGAGGCCAATCGATCCTATTTCCAACAAGGATAAAAACTTCTTAATACCAACCAAGTTTAGGGCACAAGAGAACCCATAAATAATCATAAAAATATTTTTCATACAATTAGTATGGAAAAATGTGAAAATTAAGAAAAAAACTGTGAATGCAGTTTTAGTTTTTAGGAAAAATAAAAGAATGTTTCCTTGCAGCGAATTGAGCTATCTCAACGTTTTAAGGTAGTGTTACGGACAGCCTAGATCCCTACCTAAATAAATTGTATTCTACCTAGTTAGTTATAAGGTTTCTAGGTAAGGTGATAAATAAGTGGTACACACAGGTCAACTTTATTAAAGTAAAACTAGATTGATTAATGTCTGTGCAGAAACAAGACTTGTTTGTACCGCTGAAAAGCAGTATGTGTGCCCTCTGTGATGGTACGCGCCCGACTAAGGGCGGGCAGAGGGGGAGCGGCGTATTTGTATGAATGTTGACCCAAGCAGCCGTAATTACCAAACGACGACCGCGGGCCCCGACTGAGGTGGCAAAGCTTGACCGAAGCGAGAGCCGCGAAAACATTTTGATTTTTCCGGAAAATGCCGCAGCCCACATAGGTCATACATACCTCTAGAGATAGGTTTTTTAGTAAACTATCTGGTAGAAATAGTTTTGTAAGCCTCGGACTTAGGATATCGGAGTTAGAGTAGATAGAAGCTCACTCCCATACAAAATTAACTAATAAGAAAAAGCAACTTTTTAGTTTATTGTTATTCTGTAAAGATATTGTCCTAGATAGACAGATCTTGCAAAGACCTTTCTAACAAGGTATAAATCATCAAAATCCGTCCAGTAGTTTTCGAGAAATAAGCAAAAATGTAAATAAATACGCAAATATCCTAAGTCGAGTGCAAGAAAGAGATAGCAATGTAAACAAAGGACTTCTCTGTCTAAAACTTCTAGAGTCTTCGAATGTGTGAAAAAGATAGAGATATCCTTGTCTAAAATATCTAGATTTTTCCATAGCGTAAAAGAGATGAAGATAGATCTCTCTTTCAGATTGTTCTAGATATTTCCACCCTCGCTATTTTCGAATCATATAAAAGCCGGCACGCACCGCCGTAGTTCAGTTCAGTTCAGTTCAGCAAGCAGTTCCAGCAAGAAAAATAAGAAGAAGAAGAGATAATAGTGACCAGTAGTCGACAGTATCAGTATATCAGTGTGCGTACCGGCTTTCTATGTGCCTAGTGTTAAAGTTTAGTGCCTAGCGTACCTAGGGTTCATATGACAGGGTATATGTACCTGTTTATGGACTAAGCGTTATAAGTAAAGTGTTAGTGTCTCAGTTTGTACCTAGTGCTCTTAGGGTAAACGTGCCAGTACTCGGGCAGGGTATATGTACCTGTTCGTGGACTAAGTAGTTCAAGTAAAGTTAGTGACAGTGCGAAGTAGGGTAAATGTGCCTATCCTCGGACAGGGTATATGTACCTGTTCTAGGATATAAGTTGTAAATAGTGTAAATAGCCATAGTTAGCCAAGTGTACCGAGTGATTGTGTTTTAGTAATAAATAAGAATCCAAGTGCAGTGAGTGTTATTACTGAGAGTCCCGTTCCACAGTGGGAGGAATTGGATCCCGAACCAGCGAATGCTCTGTATCCGCATAAATAAATATTTAGACTGTGCTGTCGCTGATGCAGACTGACGCCAGAGAGTAGCCTGGCGGCCACAGGTAGTTTCCCTCCAGGGTCCGACTTATCTTTCCACACTGTATATAATCGTCCACAACTTCGAGTGTAAAGTCTCCGATTGTAACGAGAGTTGGTGCTACATGGGTATTTGACATGATCTTCGTCTTATCCATGTTCATCTTTAGACCAACTCGCTCGGAAGCTTTACCGAGGTCATCGAGCATCGTACTCAAATCCTCCATGATCTCAGCCAAGACTACTATGTCGTCAGCAAACCGAAGGTAAGTGATGTACTCGTCGTTTATGTTGATGCCTAGCCTTCTCCAGTCTTGAGTCTTGAAAACATCCTCCAGTGCAGCGGTAAACAGTGTAGGAGAAATAACATCTCCTTGCCTGACTCCCCGCTGCAACGGAATAGGCTTCGAGTTCTGGTCCTGGAGTCGGACTGACATAGTGGCGTTCTCGTACAAACACTTCAGCACTTCGATATACCGATAGTCCACTTGGCACCTCTGGAGAGATTGTAGTACAGCCCAGGTTTCGATCGAGTCGAAGGCTTTCTCGTAGTCCACGAACGCTAAGCAGAGGGGCAGGTTATACTCCTCAGTCTTCTGTATAACCTGACGGAGCGTATGGATGTGGTCTACGGTACTAAAGCCTATTCGAAAACCGGCTTATTAGGGAGGCTGCAAGTCATCTAGCCTGCGTGCCAGACGGTTCGTAATGACTCTTGAAAACAGCTTATAGACATGGCTCAGAAGTGAAATGGGTCGGTAGTTCTTCAGTAACGCGTTATCACCCTTTTTGAAGAACAATACCACCACACCTCTGTTCCATGCCTTAGGCGTTCTCCCTTCTAGTAAAACGGAGTCGAACAACTTCTGAAGGGCCATAAGGACCGGTTTACCACCCGCCTTCAGAAGTTCGGCTGTAATTCCGTCTTCACCAGGTGCCTTATTGTTTTTGAGCTGTTTAAGAGCCATTCTAATCTCGTACAGGCTGATGTCCGGGATGTCTTCGGTATAATGTCGGGTCAGTCTAGCTCTAGGGTCTCCCGCCAGATCAACTTCAGGTCTGCTAGTTGATGTATATAGCTGTCCATAAAAGTCATCTATCTCTCCCAGAAGCTCGGGTCTGGATGAAACGATTCTACCATCCTCAGTTTTTAATTTTGCGAGCTGGCTCTGCCCAATAGACAAATCTCTTGCGGAAATTTAGAGCCCTTATTCTGCTCAAAGGCCTCTTCAATACGATTTGTATTGAATTGGCGCAAATCACGGGTAAGGGACTTAGAGATCCGTTTATTGAGCTGCCGGTATAAGGACGCATCTGCTGAGGACTGCAGAACCATTTCTCTCCTTTCCTCGATGAGTTTCTGAGTCAGAGAGCCTTTTCGTTCTGTTGCTCCGCTGGGCCTTAAAAAACTTAGACCCAGTACTATGGACAGCTCCCACAAACCCGTCGTTGAATTCGTCCACATAGCCGTCTAGACAATCGAAACGGTTTTGGAGTTCCAGCTGGAAGCTCTCAGGGATTTGGATTTGAAGTGCTGCTGGACGGAGCGTAGACTTAATCAGTCGAGAGCGCTCTAGCTGAACACATATATTCAATGTGCCTCTCACCAGACGGTGATCACTTCCGGTTTTAACCGTATTGATCACAGAGACATCATTGAATATATGCTTCTTCGTCGACATGATGAAGTCAATCTCATTTCTAGTTGCACCGTCGGGACTCATCCAGGTCCACTTCCTGTGCTCACGTTTCTTGAAGAAGGAGTTCATCATGTAGAGTCCCTCCTTCTCCAAGAAGCCAGCCAGTAGTTGGCCCCGGTGGTTCCGACTTCCAAATCCAAATTACCCCACTCTCAGCTCTTCACCATCTCTCTTGCCCAGTTTCGCGTTGAAGTCTCCCATAACAACGGTGAAGTAGGTTTTGGAGCTATGCATGGCCTTCGATATATCCTCATACATAGCCTCCACCTCGTCATCGGAGTGTGCCGAAGTCGGCGCATACACCTGTATGACCTTCAACGAGTACCTCTTGGATACTCTGAGTATAATGTACGCCACCCTAGTCGACACACTCTCGATCGAATGTTAAAATGCCCTATTAAAAATAAACCTACGCTAGACTTGTGGGTTATTAAGATACGTGAATATTCGGAAGAAAACTTACTTAAATTTCGAAAATGTTTAGGTAGCCTTACGTTTTCTGACGTTTACGAGTCCAGTGATTGTAACGTTGCATATAATAATTTGTATATTACTTTTAAGTTGTTCTATAATCTGTGCTTCCCATTTAACTTAGTAAAATGTAACGTTAAACGAAGACCATTTTGGTTAACTACTGGCATTAGGCGATCATGTAGACAAAAAAGAGTAATATACTTTAAGTACCTAAAAAATAAAATAAAATATAGCAAATATTATAAAAATTACAATAAAATACTTAAAAAAGTAATTACGTACTCTCAACGACTAGAAAATTTTAATAATATGATCAGATCCACTAACAAGGGCAAAGAAATATGGGGCATTATAAATCAGAATAAATACAAAAACACTAGACCGGAAATTCATCAAATAAAGTACAAAGGTAAAATTCTACAAGATCCAGTGCATATTGCAAATGCTTTCAATAATACTTTTGTTGAACTAGCAAAGCCTTACTTCAAAAAAGATACAATGAGTACGCCTGTAATGAATGTAAACCCTATTGAAAATTCTATTTTTATGCAGCCAACTTCATCAAAAGAAATCTCAAATATTATCAAAAGCCTTAAAAACTCACATAGAGTTGGACATGATGAGATAAGTACAAATGTGATCAAAAGTTGTTCTGATGAGATAGTAAAACCAATCTCTTACTTAATAAACTTAAGTATACAAACTGGAACATTTCCAGAAAATTTAAAAGTGAGCGTAGTTAAACCTGTATACAAAAAAGGCGATAAAGAAGAGTGTGAAAATTATCGCCCGATAGCTTAAACTTCAGTCATCTCAAAAATATTTGAAAGAGCAATTTATAATAGGCTAAACAATTTTTTTAAGAAATATAACGTATTAGCAAAAGAACAATTCGGGTTTAGGAAAAATAGTTCAACCAGTTTAGCTGTCTTTGAATAAATGAATACTATTTCTGAATGCTTAAATACCTCTCACCCTGTCACAGCTATATTCATGGACATAACTAAAGCTTTCGACTTTGTATGTCATAAGCTGCTACTTATCAAATTATTTAAATATGGTTTACGAGGTAACGCCTTTGACCTTATTAAATCATATCTAGAGAACAGAAAACAGTATACTGTCATAACAAGGATAGATAAAAAAAGGAAAACAAAAGTAGTCTCTAACTCAACAATAAGAACTGTAGAACGAGGAGTACCACAAGGTAGCATATTAGGACCACTGTTGTTTTTATTGTTTATTAACGATCTACCGAACGCGACTGAAAATCGCACTGTTCTCTTCGCTGACGATACAACTATCCTAGTTACAGGCAAAGATACCTAACAAGACAGACTTAACCTTGCACTAAAGAATGTAATGGACTGGTTTTCTTCAAATCAACTTATTGTAAACTTAAGTAAAACAAAGTATATGCAATTCTATTTACAGTCCCAACCAAAAGACATCTCACTAAAGTATGAAGACATTGTACTAGAAGAAGTAACGGAAATTAATTTTCTCGGTCTAATCTTGGACTGTCATGGAAGCTGGAATGCACATACAAATAGTCTCTGTAAAAATCTTAGTAAATATGTGTATGCACTTAGAAAAATTTCAACTGTTGCCTCTCAGAATACTGCACTCTGTGCTTATCATGGACACGTATCATCTATCTTGAGATATGGCTTGCTGAACTGGGGACATTCTTCGAATAAAAAAAATGTATTTATTCAGCAAAAAAAATGTGTAAGATCGATAGCAAGAGCCAGATATAATGCTGAGTGTATGCCTTTATTTCAGAAACTTGATATCTTGACTTTACCCTCTATGTACATATTGGAAGCGTGCGTTTTTGTTAAAGAACACTTAAATCTATTTCAAATTATACAAAAAAATCACCCTCGCAATCGTCAGAATAGATATGAAGTACTTCCAAAAATCTCTGTAAACAACGCCTATTATAGCAAAACTATTCATGTAATGGCAGCTAAATTATTCAATAAATTACCAGACTTCATAAAAGATCAACACATTAAAGAATTTAAAAAGTCCCTAATAGGGATATTAAAAAGAAAGAGGCCCTACGATATAAATGCTTTTCTAAACATAGACTTCTACTCAATTGAATAATACCCACTTAAATAACATTATAATGACATAATAACATTACAATAAGTACCCATTGTAAATATTGTATATATTTCATTCTAGATATTAAGTCAATTTAATATTGTACGCCTGAAAGGCAAAATTATAGTGACTCTATAAAATAACTATTATGTGACCACTATGTATACCTATAATTTGACAATAAATGGTTTGATTGATTGATTGATTGATTGATCTTCACCACGTTGTTCACGAGGGACTTATGGACGATGAACCCGACACCTCCCTGGGACTGTTGGTTGCCCTCCCGGAAATAAGGCAAGTTGCCGGACTTTAGGATTATCGTTGCCTCCCCCTCTCTTCGGACTTCAGATAACCCTATGACGTCCCAACGCAACTTGCTCAATCCTTCCTCCAGTTCCACTATCTTTTCGTCGGTCCGCAGTGTACGCGTGTTATATGTTGCCAGGGCCAGAAGTCGTCGGTGGTGGTAGCCGGATCTTTGCTGTAGATTCTTAGCACCCCTGACCCCGCTAGTACCCTGGCCGCTACCATAACCAGGGCACCGGGGGTCGCCGGACACTCGGGGCCGTGGTTTTTGTGTTATTTTCATGGGGGGTGAATGCTGTAATCGCCACGCTTGGCATGCGGGTTGGCGATCGCAGTATCTCCACCGCACTCCGAGGATGTTGCTGCCCATCCCCCGGTAGTCTTGGCCGTAGTTTTAGGACATACTCCGGGTCCAAGTTATAGTAAAAAGGGTATTTTCTTAATTGGTATTAACTCTGAAACTAGGCGTATTCCAGAAAAGTTTATAGGACATTTTAGTATCTAAATATGATCAGGAATACACAGTTAAAATCTTTCTAGTTATAAGGGCCCACGGTATATACTCAGGCGCAAATTGACTTGCCTCAATTATCTTCTTTCGCATTTTTTCACACACTAACAACATTTCATGAATAATATTGAATAGGTACCTAGTTACAAACTTTTAAAAGTCAAAATGTATCTGTAAATCATCCTATATATTGAATACCAATTTTCATCAACATTTCAACAGAATATAAAGTATAAAAACACCATTCAGACTCGGAATGCTTAACATAATTGTTATTATTAATAACAGTAATTATTTTCTGTATATAGTATATAGTCTACTATAAAGGGTCTATGGGAACTTTTGCCTTAAAATATGTCCTTTGTTAGAAACCAAAATAACAAGAAAATTTTAGTGTCTTTTTTTTTTTGACATTGACCCGGTGTGATTCTGAGGTCGGAAACTCTTGTCTAACATAAGTATTTCATCACTATTAACTTATGTAAAAAATCAGCCATACCTATTTTGATGTAAAGTAGAATGTAGCATTTCAATGCATCATAATTACGCGTAAAATTCTTAAAAGTAAATTTAAGTGTTGCGTAAGACTATCCTAAAAAACCGGCCAAGAGCGTGTCGGGCCACGCTCAGTGTAGGGTTCCGTAGTTTTCCGTCCGTCACAGTAAGCGTCCCCACTTAAGAGTTAATAACACCGCCATGTAGGATATGATATGAGAGTTCCACGTACAGCGACATCTATCGGCAAATTAAGTAAACTATTGCGCGCGAGCTTAAAGTATGGAAGATGATTTTTATGGAATAATTCTTTATTGCGTGAACCGATTTTCACCGTTTTTACTTTATTTGAAAGCACGTCATTTCATTGTAATTTTGTAGAAATTACAGGTACAATAAACACCTGCTTATACGGTTAAATTACAAACTTAGTTCAGAAATTATTTTGTAATTTTTTTTCAAAAACTATTCATCCTATCAAGTTCAAAATAATTTTCCTAGAAAGTTTTTATAAAGTTCTACTTTTGAGATTTTTTTCATATTTTTAAAACTTATGGTTCAAAAGTTAGAGGGGGGGGGACGCATATTTTTTTTCTTCTGGAGCGATTATTTCCGAAAATATATACATTATCAAAAAAATTATTCTAGTAAACCCCTATTCATTTTAAAATACCTATCCAACAATATATCACACGTTAGGGTTGAAATGAAAAAAAAAATCACTCCCCACTTTACGTATAGGGGAGGTACCCTAATAAATAAAAAAAATCCACTTTTTATTTTACCACTTTGTCGGCGTGATTGATATACATATTAGTACCAAATTTCAGCTTTCTAGTGCTAACGGTCACTGAGATTATCCGCGGACGGACGGACGGACGGACGGGCAGACATGGCGAAACTATAACGGTTCCTAGTTGACTACGGAACCCTAAAAACTGACCACATAACCTCGCTACCATATAACACCTTAACAAAGCCCTCCCCACACAAGCCCTGTTTGGGTAATTCCACATGTATTAAGTTGGCAACACTGGAAACTTTAGTCATTAGTGCAGGGCAACTCTCTAAGTGCGGAGAGACCGTTACGGCCGCAAATGACAAGCAGGTGGGGCCGGGGGATGTGATGTTACTTATAAACTTAGGGCGGTTTTCAAGCTTTGATGCCAAAAGTAGTGTTATATCAAGGGTGTCCAACTCCACGAAATGACAGCTACGGCCTTGGAACGTATCGGATACGTTTTCGGGGTTGTCAAAATCCCTTTCGTTTATTTGTGGCATGACCACAGGTAAAATATTTAAGTAGTTTATAGTAGTTGTTTTGTACTAAAATAATAATTAGATTGGGCAAATATGGTAATAAATCCTACATATCTAGTTTTGTAAAAAAATACTGATAGATTAAGTAGATTCAAGCAGATTGGAGCAGGTTCAGCAATAAAACTAATTGCGTATTTTCAACCCTAGAACGTCGAAAGGTAAAATTGTATGGAGACGTCACGTGTCACAGTTCCTCCGTCAAAGTTCTGTCAAACATTGATTTTGTAGGGAAGATAAACTTCTGTATGAAATACTATTTATTATATTATTCTGTGGTTATATGTAAGTTTGACTGTCACGTGTGTCTGTCTG
This sequence comes from Pammene aurita, assembly GCA_947086415.1. Taxonomy (NCBI): domain Eukaryota; kingdom Metazoa; phylum Arthropoda; class Insecta; order Lepidoptera; family Tortricidae; genus Pammene; species Pammene aurita. Next base: position 27,768,668 of record OX352305.1, read on the forward strand.
TGGCACCGTAGCGCTAAAACGGTTAAGCCGAATTTTTTTTTAAAGCAGTTTTTTTTGCTTGTGATTTTACAAATGTTTCATTAAAATTGGTTCCGCCGGCCCGGAGGTTTTCATTCATCTAGGGCACCTTTTAGATTTTCACTTGTTTTTGTCTCATATATTTCCAATCAATTACTTGTAGATAGGACGGCGTAATAATGACAGTGTCAGTCATTTTATATAGTGCCGTTTTAAAAAGTAACGACGTATCGTATTGACGTTCAGCAAACACTTTTTGACATTTATTTGACAACACTTGGACCAAATTCACAACAGGAAAATTATATTATGAAATCATATACAAGATATCTCTATACTCTGCTTAGCGCGTTATTTCCTTGAAACCTAAGCTGTCAAAAAGAAGGGGTGCGGGAGGGAAACACGCAATGCTAGACAGGGAATCCCATTGTTCCGTAGGGCGTAAGAGAGAGTCAGACATTAATGGTTGCCATGGAGACGTACTAAGTTTACTGTCACTTACAATAAATTAGTGTCTCACTATAGGGTGAAATTACATCGAGCGTGGCAGCGAGGGTCGCCCGGCTATGCGAGGTCTTGTGGGTTATTAGTCTATTTATGAAATAAACCAACCTCACTTTTTGATAGGTCCTTTGGATATAATTTTAAAATAAAAGTAATAATACCTTTCGAAAAGATGACATATTTGTATGAGTTTGTATGAGTAAGGACTCATTGATATCAAAATGATATCATTTTGCAACATTCTTACATACGTTCATGAACAGGATTCTCAGCGTCTACATAATGAAGGTTTTCTCTAAAACCAACTTCAATACTTAAAGGGTTGTTATAACGACTGATTTTTTTTTCCTAACATTCATACGTCATTAGTTAGATATGAAGCCTTCTGCAAAAACTAACTTCCACTTATGTAAAATCTAGATAATTTAACTTAACTGTTGCATGCTACCATAGTTATTAATCCTACGCCTATATAATTGTGCTAGTTTCCCGTCCAGGTCCAGTTTACCGTCCACTTGATTAAACTGCTGCAAATAAATGGGAAAAACTTTTAAAGGTCAACATAGTTTATATTTATAGTTTATTCCTTAGCAGACTTTTTAATTTTAAGCTTTTATTTTGGGAAAAACTTGAAGATAAACGTATAAATAAGTATGGACGGAAAACTGCTAAGAGTGGATGAAAACTAGCACAATCACCCTATTTTGCAAACACTTATGAATGCTGTACGTAGTTATAATGGAGTTTCAAACTGCGAGATGTCATTCTATTGTATGACAATAAGCAATGTTTAAGTTTGTAACTTGTTACTGTGCCTTTTATAATAAAATAAAATAAATGAATTAGGTATCATATTAAGCAAATTTGACCCTAATAAAAATAGCTTTTTTTTCGAGAAATTGGCAAAATGATAATAAACTTTATTATAAAAAAAACCGGCTAAGAGCATGTCGGGCCATTCTCAACGTATGGTTCCGTAGTTTCGCTTTAAAGATCTTTATTTTTTTCCCAAAAGAATAACAATAATTCACTTATATGAGAAAAAGAGTAATAAAACATGCTTATATTACTAAACTAGTGAGCAAGTAATAAATTCTACATATCTACTTAGTAACACAAAATAATAGGTTAACTACAATGTAATGCAATGCTGGTAAAATAAAAGTGGTGTGTGACAGGTAGAACAAAAACATGCAAAACAAGTTAATAAAAGTACCTACATATACTAGGAGCGCGCCGCGCTGGGTAGTGCAAGCGCAGTTAGATAAGCAGTTTTGCGCGTTTTGTTTTGGAGTTATAACTCAAAAATGACAACCGATTTCATTCAATATACGTAGTCTTGCCATAAATTCTGTCCCACATGAAATTACATTTATTTTGAAAATAAAAGAAGGCTTATAAATAAATCAGGGTTATTTTTATTAATTATATTATAAAGATTCTATAAAATAAAATATTTATTCAAAATGTCCACCTTTTACTTTCACACACTTCCTTAAACGGTCCGGCCACTGGTCTATGACGGCACGGACGGTATCGATGGGTATTGAAGCTGCTGCCCGCACTAAATCTACCTTCAGAGACTCGACATTACGATGAGGTTTAGAGCAGGCTCTCTCCTCCAAAATATTCCACAGACCATAGTCCAAGGGGTTGAGATCGGGGCTTCCTGAGGGCCAATCTTCAGCCGCAATAAACTCGGGTAAATGCGTCGTTAACCATCGTTGTGTTGTCTTAGCTTTATGTGCAGGGGCAGAGTCTTGTTGAAATATCCAGTGCTTACCGGCAAATAAAGTATCATTTAGCGGCTTAACAACTCTCTTCAAAATGTCGTTTTGATAGTTCGTAGCACGTATTTTTACCCCTTGTTCACAAAAATGAAACTCTGTGACGCCTTCATAGGATACTCCCCACCAAACCATGACATATGCAGGATGGTGGCCCCTTTCTACCCTTGGAACTTTTTCAGAAGCTTCTTGGGAACTGTGAGCATATATTTTATCATTTTGGCGGTTGAATTTTTGCTCCACGGTAAAGATTTTTTCGTCTGTGAACAGAATATTACGATATCCGCCCTTTGCGTGCCGCTGCCACAACACTTTAGCTCTCTTCGCTCTTATTTTCCGTAGGGCCGCTGTCAATTCGCTGTCCTGTGCTCCGACGATAAGCCCCAAGATTAAGGTCTTGTTTTATGATACGATTTTGTTTAACTTAAATATGGTCAGAATATGATGTATTAATGGCAAATTTTACGGCAGTTATTAGCAAAGCTAAAGCATGTGATAATACTTAACTTTTCATCAATATGGTAGTTCGTTGCATAACATATTCAACATCACAAACAAACAAGTAGAATTCACCATCAGTATTCCTCCTCTAATTCCTGAAAACAATGTATCCTATGTCACTCCCACAATTCAGACAAATCTATTGACATCTCATAACTTGAAATCCGTCAAGCGTTGTAGGCTGTATGGCATGCCAAAGAAATGGACACACATACAAACTCTCGAAAAACATAACCGTAATAACAGTCATGATTATTTAATTTGGAGAATTTAAAAATAAATTCAATGCTACAAATCTATTGACTTTATTTTTAATTTCTTCACTATAAAAATTCTCATTACTATTTGCTTTAAGCCAAGCTTCTTTCCTTCCACTCTTGCCTTTAACATTTCCTTCTACCTGGTATTACATGTTTCCGACAATCTAGGTGTAGTCCTTATTATTTACCTATCTTCACGCTGACAAGAATATATCGTGGAAACATTTCCGACAGACCTGTATGTGTAAACTACTTTGCGGGCTCTATAGCGACCATATATCAAGCACTATTGAACGTATGATACTCTTGGTTCTCTAGGCTTACTTGAGAGTATTCTTATTCTATGATACTCATTTTAAATAAGCTTTTTCAAAAATTTCATTTTTAGGGTTTCGTACCCAAAGGGTAAAAATGGTACCCTATTACTAAGACTCCGCTGTCACCACGCAGTATCTCATGAACCGTGATAGTTATACAGTATAAATTTTCACACATGATGTATTTCTGTTGCCGCTATATTATTATAACAACAAATACTAAAAAACAGAATAAAATAAATATTTAAGGGGCTCCTATACAACAGACATAATTTTTATAGTTTTTATAGATAATGGTATGGAACCCTTTAGGCGCGCACTTGGCCGGTTTTTATTTAAGTTTTTAACGCAGGCTGTGCTGTTCTTGCAAAGGTCATCTACCGTTCAAAAAGATGATTCTAACAAAGTCAAACACGCTGAGCTTCTATCACAGAGTTCTTATGAATGGCCACGCTCCGCCCCGCCTCGATCGGAATTACCTCACTTCGCGGCGGCCGATTGGTAGGGAACTGGTAGGCTCATAGATATAAAATGGCGCTTGCGGTAGGCTAATCCGTCAGGTTGGCAGCGCATCGATAAAAAGCAAAATGGCGGTGTATTGTCAAACGTCATTTACGACGGCGGAAACTGCGCCCTAAGACGCACGCACAGTGAAGCGTGTACAGATATGCCGTGCACACACAGGTGCTTAAACGAGTTTTGTAGTATGACGTATCCGCCCTGTACCAATGGTACGAAAATCTTGTACTCGTTTTGTTATACAAGTTACGCAGAGAAAAAAGAAAGAAAGCTGTCAACCTGTCAAGTCAACATTTGGAAATTAGTTTTTATAAACAACGATTTTTATCTCATTTTACTCAATTATTTCTGTATATATCTAAATTCATAGTCACGGAAACTAAGGAGACCGAAAGTGTTCTCAAAAAGTCACAACAAGAAGATGTACAAACATTATCGACACTGCCAGAATCATCCCGGTGCCCACTTTCAAGATTAATGTTGCTGTAAATTTTTAGTGATGGATAGAACACACACACAGGCCCAGTTGGTGGAATGCTTCATTTGTAATGACCATAAACTCTATAAAGGTGATCGCGGGCTGAAGATGCATCAAATCAGGACACATATACCACGGATTGGCGGCAGTTCCCGCCCATATCAACCGAGGCGGGGTCCACATTCCCAGAACCATTACCCAGTCGACAGACATATCTGCACGTCTCGCCGCATTAAAATCCAGTATTAAAATAGCTAAACGGATCCCAAAGGGCGCCCGTGTTACTGTGGCTCAGAGTTTGACAGAATGCGTGGCTAAGGTGGTTTCTGACAACAATTTATCCGCATGGGAAGCGCTACTCAGCTTTTTTTATAAAAACTGCCATATTCCTCGCGACAAACCTAATCGTACCCTATCCGCTATTATCAAAGACAATGTGCTTCACCCCGACTTCCCAGCGGATCTCGCGTTGCCGCCCGTTACAGATTATTACAATACCAACTTGAATTACAAAATTAGAGCAATAGAAAGCAAAATTTTACGGCAACATAAGAAGTGCAACCAAACTTTTATTTTCCAGCGATACCTTAGCTTCTCGTTCCGAAGAAGTGTTCGCCGCCCTTAAAGACATGCATCCGTTACCCTCCACGCCGGTGCAGCTTCCAGTGCCGCCAGCTACCGCTACGCAACCCCTGCAAGTTACCGAACTTGCAACATTACAGGCAATCCGTTCCTTTCCCAATGGCTCTGCGGGTGGACTAGACGGCATAACTCCTCAGCATCTCAAAGATCTAACTAACCCGCTGATAGGCGATGCCGGCCAATCTCTACTCAAGGAGTTGACAGCTTTAATTAATCTAATGCTGTCAGGTAAAATATGTAGTGAAATCGCTCCTACTTTATACGGCGCCAACCTAATAGCACTAAAGAAAAAAAGACGGCGGCACTCGTCCAATAGCGGTAGGGAGCTCTCTACGACGATTAGCGTCCAAATTATCTTGCCGCGAGTTTCATACCCGCCTCACAGACAAGTTCAAACCCAATCAGTTTGGTTTCGGTGTCAGAGGCGGGTGTGAAGCCGCAGTGCACGCCACACGCACGTTTCTGGGAAATTCAAATTTCGAAGTCCTACTAAAACTAGACGTTAGAAATGCTTTTAACTCCATTGATCGTAGTACGCTTTTGCAGGAAATACAAAATGAACTTCCCGAAATCTCAGAGTACCTAACGCAGTGTTACGGCACTCATTCTAAATTAATGTTTGGCCAACATGAAATTGCGTCGAGCGCCGGATGTCAGCAGGGAGATCCCCTAGGGCCCGTAATTTTTAGCCTCGCGATCCACCCTATCATTACCCAGCTAACTTCAGATCTCAACTTATGGTACCTTGACGATGGTACGCTGGGTGGAACGGCTACATCAGTCTTAAGCGACCTTAACACCATCAAACGGCGCTTTTTAGAGATAGGTCTCACACTAAACTTCAATAAATGTGAGATTTTCATTTCAGAAAAATCCCTGCCAGCGCCCGAAGTGACATTCTCCTAAATTTTAACCAAGTTACACCCAATCTTACCTTACTAACCCGAAGTTCCCTTATTTTACTTGGCGCTCCAATATATGAAGACGCCACAGCCGCGACAATAAACTCTAAATTAATTAATTTTCAAAATTGTTCGGACCTGCTTTTTAAAATTGATGCCCATATTGCAATTTACATATTAAGGTTGTGCCTTTTTTCCCCAAAATTTTTATACATCTTAAGATGCAGTCCCATCTGGAAATTCCCTAACCTGACATCATCCATAGATACCGTGTTAAAAGATTCCATAGAAAAAATTTTGACCATTTCTCTAAACTGTCAATCATGGTCCCAAGTTACTCACCCATCAAATATGGCGGGCTGGGCATACGCTCCGCTGGCGACCTGGCTCTCCCTGCTTTTCTCTCATCTGTCCACAGCACCGTCGCCCTCATCAGTGGTATCCTTCACGTTACCAATCCCACTGACGTGGTAATGGCGGGCTTGATAGATGCAGAATCAACATGGAGAGCCGGTTTCCCCAGCGAAGATTTACCCACGGAAAAAACCAGCCAAGCTGCTTGGGACCTAGTAAAAATAAAATCAACGTACAATTCACTTTTGGCAAACTGTCTAAATTCTAGTGAGTGCGCTCGACTGCTGGCAATTTCCGAACCTGAGTCGGGGAATTGGCTGCACGCTTTGCCGTCGAGAAACATTGGGTCCCTTTTGGACCCGGCTTCCCTTCGTGTAGCTATTTGTCTCAGGCTCGGGCTCAAAGTCTGCGAACCACATCCATGCTGCCGCTGCGGCAACCCAGTAGACGACCTTGGGCGCCATGGACTCTATCGCCAGTCGAGCGCCGGTCGATATTACAGACACACATCACTCAACGACCTTATCCGCAGAGCCCTTGGGACGGCAAACATACCGTCAACCCTGGAGCCGGTCGGCTTGTCTGCGGCGGACGGGAAAAGACCCGATGGTTGCACGCTTGTGCCCTGGTCTTTGGGGCGACCTCTGGCATGGGACGTGACCTGCGTGGACACGTTGGCCCCGTCCCACGTCCGACGTTCGGCCCAGAAGCCGGGGACCTTCGCAGACGACGCCCAACTGGTCAAGTGCCGCAAATATGCTTTTTTTAAAAACAATTACATATTTGCGGCACTTGCGGTAGAAACTTTCGGCCCGTGGTCGTCAGACACTAAAACCATTATTAAAGACATATCTAAAAAACTAGTCAATGTGTCTGGCGACCTACGGGCAGGTTCCTACTTCGCCCAAAGGCTGAGTTTAGCCATCCAGCGGGGAAATGCGGCTGGCGTGCTGGGAACGATGCCCCGGGCCAGCTTAGATTTTGTCTATTATAACTGAATTCTGCTCAAATATGTATATTATGTCCAGTAATTTCAATAGTTACGCAGATACCTATACTAAATAGCGGTAGTTCAATTAACAGGCTGTCAAGGGAGCACGATATTGATGTGTTTAATATAAATACACAATCTATACGGAGTAATCTAACGCGAAAATCCTTTGAGTGAGCTTGCCCATGCTAATTAATTTTTCACGATTTTTCACGATTGTTGTCTTCATTACTTTTTTTTTTAATTGTCTGTTTTTCTTTTTATGAATGATGTGTGTAAGTACTTGCTAAGTCTACGCATATTTGTACACTATATTAATATTTAGTGAAGTCAATTTCTATAAGATTTCTATCTGTGAGAACCTATAAGTGGCCTCCAATTTCTATATCTGTTGTCAACATGTATGTGCTGTTGGTTTTCTAATCGGACATCAGGAACTGGTTCAAATCTGACTAGCAAGACTTAATCTACACGATAAAATAAGTGACAAACAATATAAGTTATTATAAGTTAACATTTCCTTGTAGCTTGTAAAAAAAACCCATTTACTAAATATACGAGTAAGTGTAATCCAAGTTCATTGCCGTTCTTGCCTTCAAGGTAGTTTGGTGACCTGCGTGGGCGTTGGAATCTCGCCCAAGGGAGTTGGAAATTACCCAATCTTCCTTTGATACAAAAAACCCTTCGCAACAATAAAATAACTAAATAACACCTATAAAAGTATATCTACATAGAAACGAAATTTTCTTCACCACGAGTTTAATATTCATGTGAAGCCTGACCATAAATGCGCCATTTGCGGAATTTCATTAGAACTAATTTCTTACACTGGCAATAATTTTATTGACAGGATGACATGCATGTGTAAAGGCCTCTCATAGGCTGTCACTTGTGTGTCATTGTGGCGTTTTATTTGAATAATAGTAAAGTCGATAGTGAAGTCGATCGAGCCCCGGCAAGGCGTATCGATGCACGTTCAAGTCCTGCTGGGTTGATTATTTTTTCAATGTTTTCAATGTTTGTATTCGATTTAATAACAATCTAATAGTAAAATGTTGATAAATTAATAATAAACGACAATAACATTGCAAAATTATTCATAGTCAAGAGCGAAACATTGTAATTAGTGTATACAGGGTAATTCATGAGACGTGAGGAGGCTTAAGACTACGGATTCAGTTAAAAATAAGCTATTGTTTGATATCAGTATTAGTGTGATAAGCGCAAACAATTTTTTTTAAATAAAAATAAAACGTTTGAAATTATTTACGACCCGCATGGCCACTCTACAATTAGAATACTCCGTCGAGTACTCATATTCTCTTGTTTTTCTGTGATATGTGTCAAATTGATGTCTGGTTACTTTTGAAACATCGTATTTCACTTAATTTTCTTTTTAATTTTTCGTAATCAAAGTGCTGTCATGATTGTCAAAGAGGTTTTATCTTTATTTATTTGTTTATGTGGGGTGACCATGATTACAGAGAATAAAATTTCTACGAAACAAAAAGGTTAAAAAAAATTGAACGGCGTTATTGTTTCACTTAAACATGATGGCGGTCGATTCATTATCGTTAACTAAGTGTGTAGGGTTGTTCCTGCTCACGTCTCATGAATCATCCTGTATAATAAACTGCTGTATATGATGCGCTCTGGGAATGAAACTATTTATCTGTGAAATATTTTTAAATAAACATCAGAGCTGACAGGTAAACAAATCAAAATGTCACCATACCATAGAGAATAATACGCTCTATGACTATACTGAACTGTTGCCATATGAATAAAAATAATAGCGCCCACTTGATAATGATCATATATTTCTGATCAGGCTTTAATAGCAAAAATGTTATGTGCGTACCGCAAACATCAAAAATCGAAATTTCGTTATCTCCCTCTCTATCGCACTTGCATTTACTAGCGAAAGAAAAACGAAATATCTATATTCGAAGTTCGTGATACGCCCTCAGAGATAATTTTTTAGCCTTTCATTAAAACATACAGGCATGCCGCAGTTAAACAGCTTATGGCCTAAGAGCTGGCCACGTCAGATATGACACAATAATGAGAGCAATGAAACCCATCTAGTAAGATTGCAATACTATCCTTATTGCTAGATCCGGGCATCTGGCAGCTTTTAATGGATGTCAGAGTGACAGACTAGCAATGTTTTTGCATTGGAAAAAAGTAATACCAAAATAGGTAAAAACGGCCGAAGTTATTTTATTTATAGAGGACGGGGCTTATATTTTAACATTAGAACAAAAACATTGCGTAATTTTTCGGAAACAGAAACAGTAGGCGACAAACTACGAATTATATTATACGTCGTTTTGGACTACTTCCCCCATCAGAAACTTTTGGCAATGATATGATCTAATTGTTTATTGAATTTTTCATAATAGTGCATCAAAACTAGAATTCTAGGATTTGAATTCTTAAAGTGGTTTGCATTCTTTGACCTACACCACTTTACAGCTGCCAGATGTCCGGATCTAAAAATAAGTAGTAGTAGTAGTAGTAAAACACTTTATTGCACAAAACAAATACATGACCAACAAAAATATAGTGAGTGTGTACAAAGGCGAACTTATCCCTTTAAGGGATCTCTTCCAGCTAACCTTTAAGCAACTGAGAGAAATCGGTCAGACATGCTAGACAAAGATTCGTACATTACTTGAACATGACGGCAAAACTACGGAGAAGTTACTAAACCTAGATACTATAGGTAGTGTTCATAAATACGTAACGTATTGGTATAGATTATACAAATACATATATATAAATATAATAATACATATAATAACATATATAACCGCACACGTACACCCACCTTCCAATTGTCATGGGTTTGAAAGCCTTAACTTTTTCAATTTAGCCTTAAGCGACGCCACTGACTGGCACTGCCTCAGCGGAGATGGCAACGCGTAAGCATAAAAGCATAGTATATCAAACTAACGAGAGGGGTTTCGTCGCTCTCATTATTGTGTCATATCTGACGTGGCTCTCCGTTTATTATGGGTAACGAGAAAATTGAAATTCCATAAGAGTAACAAAGTGACTCACACATAGGAACTCCGGGCTTAGATTTAACGACTTTATTTAGCCAAGGAATCCGCGCCCTCTAGCGGCAGCCCATCGAATTAGAATATAAATTGAACTCTTTATAAACATTTATAATTTGCATTTAAGGGGAAGCCGGCGAGCTGATGAAATATGGCCACTGGAAACTGGTTACGAAATTGAAATTTACAGTTGATAAATAGTCTGATATGTAAATAAGATACATGATGTATGTGCCTTTGTCGAATATATTTTTAAAATTTCTGTAAGAAATATTATTTTGCAGTTTTTGTTGCTAATTCAAACTTTGTACAAGCATCATTTTTATTCACCAACTCACTTCGGCTCAAGCTTAAGTGGTAATAAGTATCAGTGATGTAAAATTTGATTCTGCATTTATAAAGACAAAAAAACCCTTAAAGGTTGCGAGTATAAATTGTTCAACAGCCCAACATTTTAAGTCAATTGTAAAGAACATAGAAAAAAAAACAAACTAAGTTGGCATAGACGTTAATATACATATATTATGGGCATAAATAAGTAGGTGTCTGAGGTTACAATCTCATAAAAAACATTACATGTAGAAAAATGCCAGTCCCGCAACGCAGTTTTCCTACTGCAGAAAGTCATAATTTTTTATGTTAATAAATAAAATGTCCTGGCCATCGCACGGATCTGAAGTTAAAAATAAGAATAATCTTTATTGACTTAAACCCAATACAAGTATAAGCAATATTTACACATACGCTAATAGCTTAAGAGAGAATGTATTAGGTTTGAAACAGTTTCACCGGAACTGAGCTTCTGTCTCCCGAACTAGGCGGATGCCTGTGACTCGGAAGTCAGTGAGGTTAAATAACAAAAAAATATTTTTGAAATTTCGATTTTGTCAACTTTCTCCCATTTCTCCTTCCACGTTCAAGCCCATGCTTATTCCCATACCTATTCTCACACAGAAACTCGTACGCATGCCCATACCCGAAGGTATTACCTAGCCTAGAGGGTACCTTTACCTTACTTAGGTAAATTTTACTATCTAATTAGATGGTGTACAAGAACTAAAATCTTACCGACAGAAAAAATATATTTGTTATCGCATTATATGGGATTACAATGTTACTTTTGCCAATTAGACGAGGTTCGCAAATGGCCTGAATGGCTTCGGCAAAAGGATGGTACGGCCGTGTCTTAGTTGTTTGTTTTGCTCGTCTTGGCGGGGGCACTGCCGTGCTCCCAGATAAAAGATACAATAAATGAAGCAACAATATTAATACATTTGAAGGGTACACGGAAAGAACATGTCTAGTCACTTTTTTTGTAAAATGAAATTTTTATGTCAAAATGTAGAGCTTGCAATAAACTATTATTAAAAACTTCTGTTACAGCTGTAAATTTTAACGTAAATCCACTTTTTGACTCATAAAAATCATTAGGCGAGTCATTATATCCAAAAAACCGACCCTACCCGTGAATAATCAGTTCTTGGATTTTTTTTTCGTAGGTCCCTCGGGGGGGGGGGGGGGAAAAGGTGGGAACCAAAATTGTTCAGAATTTGATTCTCTACAACTTTGTTTCTCTTCATTCATGCCGTTAACTGTGGAACATAGGAGATAATGATATATTGAATTTGTCGCGTTTTTCAGGTTTAATTTCCAAAATATCGATCCTAGAAGAAAAATTGTAAGGACCAAACTTGTAGAGAATCAAATTTCCTACAATTTTTGTTCGTACGGTTTTACTGTAAAATAAAAAATGGCCGAATTATTCAAGAAAAGCCGTTTATTTGAAAAAAAAAACATTTTTCGAATATACACAGGAGCCTGATTCAGTATACTTTTTGAATTTACACTCCCAGTGACCCCCCCGAGGGACCTACGAAAAAAAAGTCCAAGAACTGATTATTCACGGATCAAAATCTATAATGACTGATGTAGTTCATATATTTACGATAATAGTATGTTTAATTGAATCGTTCCAAACTTTAAAAGCGCTATAACTCAAAATGTTGTCAAAGTGACCAGACATGTTCTTTCCGTGTACCCTTAATTTACATAAAAAATACCAATAAGGGGAAGTCTTAAGATTAGTTTAAGTACAAATTTGGTTTTAATTTATTTCAGTAATTTGACTATTTTATTGTTTTATAGAGTTGTGGTGGTATTAAATAAATAACAAAATACCAATATATTTATATATCTATACCTGCTACTAAATTTAATATGGAGTCTCATTCTTGAGAATTAAATAAATAAATGCTTGCTCAGTTTGCTCTTTAACGTGAATTTAGTTAAGAGCTTGAAATATGCTGAGGGAAACTTCCCTGCACTTGTGCCTTCCAAAGGCGGATAGCTTGTACTGTAAAATAATAAGCCATGGAGGCGGAATAGTGATGACGCACAGAGAGGAATAGTTTACGAGAAAATTTCTATTTTAACAAGATTTAACCTTGTACAAAATGTAGAAATAACTAATTTCTCATGTCAGCGGGTCTACTACCGATTTAGATTGAATCGGATTTTTTACACCCAAAGCGCCTTAACATTCACGGCAGCAACAGCGACGTTCTGCTAATACGTTATAAATATTCATAGTCATAAGTAGCTTCCAACCTATCGAACGTTTACTGGGACCATCATAGCTAGACCTCTCGACACCAATCCAACCGTGTCTTGAAACTCGTGTCATGAAGGACCTAGGGGGACGAGGGAGGTCTGGATTAATTAGTCGGTTATGTATGCTTGGGAGGTTATTCCGATACACATTATACGATATTTCAATGCTGTATTTATATTTCCTTCGGGACTGAAGGGGAATCTGTATGCAGTTTCTGACGGCTTCTCCTTTTACTCGCTTAAAGAAAACAAGTAGTTTATTGATTGAATTGATAAAGTCTAGTTTTTAAGCCTTCAAGTGATTCATGGATTAGTAGAGCACAAAACAAATGTTTTAGAACATCGTCTGTGCGTGCAACTTAATCCTTATTAACGCTCTTTAAATGTTCCTATTCAAAAATTAATCGAATTACCTATTGAAACACGGAAATTTATCATTTGAACAATATCATGTAATATGTCTGATACATAGAAATTAAAAGAGCACAGAACAGCTTTGTCACTTGGACTTATTATAATATCGCTAAGATAATTTATTTTAACTAATAAGCGTCCTGGTTAAACACGGCAGGATACTCAGTCAAGAATGCAGTACCTACTCATTTTCGAGTTGTTCCCGCACTGGCTTAATTCACAAAGCCTATTTTCTAAGCCTTAGTTCCTAAGCGGCAGCAACCGTCAAAATATATTTAAATAACTGGAATTTCCTACCCATGGAGCCCCTCTTTTAAGATTATAACGAAGGTTTATTGACTGCAAAGAAGCATTAAAATAGAAAATAAGTCCAAAGTTTATTCCAATAATTTTAAACAAATAAGAACCGACTTCACTTAGCATCCACCTTTTCAAAAGCAAATGCTCGAGCTGCTGTAAAAAACTCTCAAATCACTATAGGTGTCCCTATAATAGTTTAAGAGTTCCCTCGTTTTCTCCAGGATCCCATCATCAGATCCTGACCTGGTTACAAAGGGACCAACTGGTTCCAAATCGGTCCAGCCGTCTTCGAATAATAGGTGAACATACATGAAGAAAAAAAAATAGAAAAAAAACAAAGATCCCGACGATATGATAACCTCCTCTTCGAAATCTTGAAGTCGGTTGAAAAGGTGAGCATATTACAAACGTCTTCTGTACGCTACTTCCTTTGACATCGCATTGTTCAAGAAACGGGTATTATTCATTTATTTAAACTTTATTGCACATTAAAAAAACAGCACAAAAGGCGAACTTGATGCCAAAAGACATTGTCTACCAGTTAACCGCCGCAGTATTCAGGCTTTTCAAAGGACGGCAACGCATTACTGGCTCTTTTGATACGTCCATTGGCGACCATCAGACAGCTAGTGTGTTTGCTACTCTAATTAATTTCATAATACGCTATTTCAAAATCAAGTTTTGGTCTGAGTAACCGTACAATTTTTTCTCTGTTCTTTGATGACCGCGTTTTTTATATAAATATTACGCTGTTTTAAGCTATGCCATACCTAATGTTCGACAGTCATCTCATCAAAGAGGCTCTATAAATGAGATCGCTTCCCAAATTCCTTATTCCCCCTCTTCCACATCAATTTGTTACCAGAAAATTGATGAAATAAGAATGTCCTTGATATTTTTACTGATCGGCAGTTTCTCTTTCCTGTTATCGAGTTTCCCGTGTTTTTAGAGTTTATTAATTTAATACGTTAAGAAGTAAATAAGGGCAATATTTTGCGATCACGAAATCGTCGTATTTCAATACATTGTCTGCAACTTTATATGTACCTACTTAAAGTTAATGCCTTTTTTATACCAGAATAGTAAAAACATATGTTAGACAGACACCATAATTAAATAAATACCTAAATGAATATTATAATACAATCTTACACAAATCAACCTAATCCTACAGTAACTTGTATTTATTGTGTACGAGTATGTACCAAGCGACGATACATAATATATAATATTTAGATAATTACTTAAATACATAGAAAACATTCAGAACGCAGAAACAAATATATGTCATAAACACACAAATAAATTATATTTTCATTTATTTCTTTATGAAAATAGCTTTTTTTTTTCATACATAATAATTCAGCCCGTAATGTATTGCATCCATGACAATTAACTTAACGATGCGTCATGTCAGTTATGTCAGTTTTAAATCAATTGGATAGCGTACATTGGTACCCGGTAGGACTTTAAAAAATCGTTACACATAATTAATAACACTATTTATCAAAATGATAGTACTATATGAGTCCTATTGCTGGATACTATAGGTGGATAAAGTATACTCCCGTATATAATTTACAGGCTGTATACAGTTAGTAGTAAAAAAAACTGTTGACGGTGCTGAATATTGAAATGGGAAAAATCTAATCAAAATGTTTTTTGCGATCGTGGAATGATAAGGTTGAATAAGGATAATAATAATCATAATTTTTATTAATAGGTACTTCATATGATTTCGATAGTTGGAAAGCTAGCCCCGGAAAATGTGGCACAATATATAGCGAGACGAGAGCAAATAAAGCCCTGTAGTATCGCAAGAACTATCCTTATTTCGAGATCCGAAAATCTGGCAGTTGTTGATGGGTGGAGGTCAGAGAATACATACTCCATGAAGAATATAGTACATACCTAGAGTTCTAGGTTTAATTCAGTATTACGGGTAATGCTGTAATTAATTAGAATGTCATTGTCAGACGTTTCTGTTGGGGGAAAATAGTGCTAAGTGACGAGTATTTTAATGAATCCCATGTTATTGTTTCCGCAATAGGTAATTAACTTTTTTTTTCTAATGTTAAAATACAGGCCCTACCTTTTATGAAATACGCAGTTTTACGAACTTAAAAAGTTTTGCTTGTCTGTCATCGTGACCTCCACCAATGAATGTCTGCTAGATGCCCATGTCTAGTAATATGGAGAGAATGGTTAACTACTTAGAAGACACCGGAGGGTTTGGTCACTTTTTCTGAAGTATAGGACATCTATTTTCAGTTCTACTTAGAAGAGTTTCGTTGCTCTCATTATTGCATCACATTTTCCGTGGTCAGCTCTTAGTCTCTTGTCGATAAACGATTATCAGCCTTTAAAGGGGCTTTTGATAGTACTAATGCAATATTATTAGATATTGGCAGAAAAAAAAAAACAAATTAAGTTAACTTTTTTTAAGTGTGTTATAGTATAATTTTAATGTATGCCTGTCGCAGAAAGGGTGCGAGAGAAACACCGGAATTTACCTCCTTGTCTGTGATGATAAGTAAATAAGATAACCTTATCAAGATTCAATATATTGATCGAACAAGTGGAAAGTATAAAAGCGTGGAATTTTAAAACAAGAGAGACGTTACTATTAATTTGCTGAAACAATATACACAAATTGTAAAAAAGGTATTTTTAATGTATAAACATATGATATACAGGTATGTTACTTAACAATAATTAAATTATCTTCAAATATTAGAGTTATAACAAGATTTTTTAAAGATACCTGAATGTTATTAAAGAATTAGTATTCACACTTTTGAAAAGTGAATATAAACACAATGTAGAATTAAATTAAATTAATAATAAAAATATTGTAAAATAGTTGCCATTCATATTCTGTAAAACTTTTCGAACAATACCTACATATTATATAAAAATTACTACATTCAGTAAAAAAAAACTCTTGATTTACAAATCACACCACTTAAAATGGTAATAAAATCCATAAAATACTGACACAAAACTACTGCTCTGCTATTAAAGAGAGCAATTTACTCCCTTTAACAGTCTCTTTTAATTTATCTGATGTGCTTGCATAATCATCATTTGAAGATTCTAGTGTTTCAGTATTTGCTAGTACTGCAGGAATTTTCTCAAGTGTCGCTTCATCAGAATTCATCTGGTTTGGGTTCGTTTCAAGTTCTGTTACATCGGAATTCGCCTGATCTGAAATCAGCTGAGGTGTGGTTTCGTTAGAAGTCGCCTCAGGTGTGGTCAGTTCTTGGTTAGGTTCAGGTGTTGTTTCATCAGTACTTGCTTCTGGACTCGTATTAGTGCCTTCGGAAGACGCCTCAGGTGCTTCGGTCGTCGTCAGACTGGCTTTTAGTTCATTCATTTCATCTTGTAATCTGCCTTTCTGGCCTGATAAGGCTAAGGTCGACACGAAGAGACAGAAGGAAAGAAGACCGAGAAACACTATTAGTTTGTTGTTCAGCATCCACCCTAAAGTCCTTTCGGTGTAATATCTACAATTCATTTTGTTTTTTTTTATCCACGACACAAAAAAACACTTCACTGTTTGAGTGGTATGTACGTTCTGATATCGACTGATTTGTGTTATCGTAGGCTTTTCATTCTATTCAGTAGATATCTGCTTATCAAACGCGTATTTAGTTGTTGAAAATTGCAGTTTATAACTTAGGACGTTAGGTTTGTTTTGATTAAATGAGTTTAGTGGTATCGATAATATTGGAAATGGTGGCCCAAGTGGTATTGTTGAAAATCCGTGTTATCTATATGATTCATTTTATCGTAGATTTGGTTTTATCCATGTATTGAGATATTTTGTGAAATAGTGTGTAGCAAAACCATTTTTTCTAAAGAGATTACCATGTTTTTTAAAAAAACTTAACGTTTACTCCATCCAGACCTAAATCTAGAATCTAGATAGTGCCCAATAAACCAATATACGTACAGTAAAAAATATTTTTTTTACACGAAGGTGAGGTGGTATTGTAGTGTCAATTGTAAATTTTATACTTAATGTTGTTTCATACTGATAATAACGAGAGCGATTTGGCACTCACAATTCACAATATACAGGGTGGAAAGTTAAGTCGGGCCCTGGAGGGATACTACCTTAAAACCTTGAGATAGCTCAATTCGCTCAAAGGAAACATTCTTTTATTTTTCCTAAAAACTAAAACTGCATTCACAGTTTTTTTCTTAATTTTCACTTTTTTCCATACTAATTGTATGAAAATTATTATTATTATTATTTATGGGTTCTCTTGTGCCCTAAACTTGGTTGGTATTTAGAAGTTTTTATCCTCGTTGGAAACAGGATCGATTGGCATCAATTGTCATAAAAATTATTTATAGCAAAAATTACAAAATAAATACTTTTTTTGAAAACTGTACTCTTTTCCAAAAATTTGTAAATGCAGTTATGTCTCTTTAAAGAAATTAAAGAATGTTTCCTTTCAGTGAATTGAGCTATCTCAACGTTTTAAGGTAGTTTTCCTCCAGGGCCCGACTTATCTTTCCACCCTGTATACTTATAGCACTGCGTTAACTGGTCACACTTTATACAAACGGAGGTGTAACCTAATTTAAAACATGATCATCGATTTGATATCAATCTCAACACAACACGATCGCATTATTATATTGGTGCTACATGTCACTGGATATAGATAGGCATTTCTTCTCTCAGGAATGAGTAGCGAAAGCAGTTGATAAAGAAATCCAGTGAGTGCTGCGAGGTCCAGATGGGACAGTGCAGCTGCCAAGTTTGTTACTCTTTTAGCACCAGCCTAGTCGAACTGAGAATATATCAAATGACATAATATTTTAAGTTGGTTCTGATTTCAGCTCTTAGTCGTGGGATCCTGCCGTTTTACCAAATTTATTTTGGTCAAATTTCATTTCCCAAACAAATATTAGCAACTATTTTGTTTGCCAATTCAAACTTTGGCACACTTTTAATACGAATATTTTCATTATGTCAAATTTTTATTCAGGAAAATATTATCGCGAAAAACTACACTATGGCATTTGGTCTTTTAGAAAATGCTTTAATAAGGCAAAAAAACATTAGACAATAAACATTTAGTCAAGTTAATGTTATGGCAAACCATAAATAGACAAAAATCACATTTGTTTGGGTTGTGAAATTTTACCAAAACAATATTAATAAATGAAAAATGCACTGTTATTACAACAAAACCATATTTATTTGTTTATAACAAGTGTAATCTTCGGCTACCAGGGGCCCATTTCTCGAAAGTTTGTAACTTGTAATACAAGCGGAAGTCCCTTTCTAGCAAAAGATGTCGAAAAGTGACATCCGCTTGTATTACAAGTTACAAACTTTTGAGAAACGGGCCCCAGATAGTAGGTTAGGTTAGGTTAGAACTATGATCCCTAACAAATAAGAACTGCTACCAGATAGTAGGTTAGGTTAGAACTTTGACCCCCAAGAAGAACGGACTGCTGGCAAAATAGTAGATCAGGTTAGGTTAGAACTGCGACCCCCAACAAAAAAGATCTGCTACCAGATAGTAGGTTAGGTTAGGTTAGAACTATGCTCCTTAACAAAAAAGAACCACCAGATAGTAGTTTAGGTTAGGTTAGAACTGCGACCCCCAACAAAAAATAACTGCTACCAGATAGTAGGTAAGGTTTGGTTAGAACTATGAACCCTAACAAAAAAGAACTGCTACCAGATAGTAGGTTAGGTTAGAACTTTTACCCCCAAGAAGAACGGACTGCTGGCAAATAGTAGGTTAGCTTAAGTTAGAACTGTGACCCTTGACAAAAACGAAGTGTAACTTACAAACAATTATATTTTCTGAACCGAAATACATTATTTATTACCTGTTAAGAATTTCACAATCAAGCGACATTGAGCGTAATTTATACTCCCTACCCTCATAACAAAAAAAGTTGTTATTTTATTTTTTCAATTCAATTCATTTATTTATTTGCTTTAAATACATGTCAAGTGGATGTTCACAAAATACATTTTAGGTGCAGTGTATTCAGCCTGCTGTTGGGCATGCAAATAATATACAATCTTAAATTATTGTGGATCATTATTGTGTATCTTATACACCATTGAAATAAAGATGCAAATGATTTGTCATTGAAGAGCTCCTCTGCTGATTAACCGACGGAATAGAAATGGTAAATTGCATATTGACGATACAAATCATTTGCCATATTTTGTTTTGGTTAAAACATATTATGCCAACTAACATATTTGACTGAATGAAATTTGGTCAAAGTACCAGTTGGTAAACGAGATATTGATTAAACATGAACATGTCAAACGTTAGGTTTGCGTAAGAATTATTTGTCAAGTGTTAATTTGGCAAACGATTATTTGGCAAATGAAATTCTACGAAACATTTTTTGGGAAATGATAATTTGTCAAACATTTTTTGGTAAAACATAGGTAACCCCTTAGTCGTAGATAACCTTATGAAAAGAAAGCTGACTTAAAATAGACGCTTATGAATCAGATAAATGTTGCAACTATTTACAGATAGATAAGAATGTTCCAGACGCACTTATTGATAGCTGCGTTATGCATTAGCGTGTTTTTTGAGTTGCAATGCGATACAGTAATCTATAAGTAATACTAAATAAAATATCAAATAATTAACACCATTATTTTTCATGTGATTCAGGAGACGTGACCAGAAACAACCCTACACAATTAGTTAACGATAATGAATCGGCCGCCATCATGTTTAAGTGAAACAATAACGCATTTCTATTTTTTCATCTTTTTGTTACGTAGAAATTGTATACTCTGTAAACATCAATATCATCAATCAATAAAACCTCTTTGAAAATAATGACAGCACTATGATTAAGAAAAAAAAATTGTCAAATTAAGTGAAATACGATGTTTCCAAAGTAATCAGACATCAATTTGACAGATATCACAGAAATAGAAGAGAGTGTCAGTACTAGACGTAGGGTATTGCTTAAAAATCAACTTTCGAAAAGTCTTTGTCTCGCCCCACCATTTTGTTCTAGTACCCCGGGATTAACGGATGCAATTTTTTTTAATTTTTTTTTTTAATGAATTTTAGGGGTCGCTACCACTAGGTAAAGTTTAGAAAATAAACATAAGTTAGGCATTTATAGAACATGTCACAATTTTGTAATTACTTTACATTTTGAACGTAATGCGATGTAACAAGTAGGGGAAGGTCCCGAACAATCGCCCAGGAAACCCTTACAGCAGACAGCAGGAGACGCAGTAGTAAATCAAGCTCTTGGCCCATCAAGTGGACCAGAAATAAGTCTTTTCAAAAGATTCAAAGCAGCTTGGCCTAAGATTGACCAAACCAACTTTAATTGTGTATTATTCAATACACAAGATGCCTCGAGTGTACTAGCTCTTGCTTAGGACCAACTGAACAAATACCAGCCACGCGATAACTATAAAGAAAGAATTGTTAGTTCTGACTATAATCTATCTAAGAGCCTAGCCTTTAAAGGGAATATCATTTAAAGCCCCTGCTGGACTTCATCGGGCTCGATGGATGGCGAAAGCCATCTACTGCTCGAAAATAATGTTGTTTGCAGGTCAATTCACGTTAACAAAGGAAGAAGAAGCCAATGTGCAGCAAGTGTGTGCTTTTGTAGTCACGATCTACCTAAAGTACTGGTTCAGCTCTCCGTCTGCTTGTTCCAGCACCTAAAAATGACATGTAATTGTTAAAAGACATCAAAGAATATGAGCAAGTTAACAAAAAGTGGCTGAGGTGGCCCTGAAAAAGATTCTGGGACATCTTTGGTATCTCTCAGAAGAACTGTTGCCATTACGGTTTTTTGATGACCACTTGCATCTTGAAAACAAGCAGAAAATGGCATCTGCTATACAAAATGAAGGATTAGAATACACACCCAAGAGGGTAACGTTATCGTCAAGGGACATAAACCTTATCAGTGAGAAAGAGTTAGACAACTTTGTGACAATCAACACGATGCGGTTTTTGAAATCATGAATCTCCCGAATGCCTTCTTGCAAAAAAACGCAGAATGTTGGTCAGATGACCCGGAATATAAAGCTGCTAAGATGTAATCAATTCAATGAGAGTTGTGAATGAAACAGCAGAAAGAGGCGTGGCATTAATGGAATAATTCAACAAGTGAATTACTGTGAATAAAGAACAAAACGCCTTCAGGAAGAAATATGCCTAATGCGAAAAAATCTACTTTGGTGTCATAAAAAACCCTAAACTACTACTTAAACATTTAATCACCTAAAATAATGCTAAATTGTCACAAATATTTTAGATTTTAATAAAAATATTCGTAATATATAATCGTTTCTTTGAACTGGTTTTTCCAAAACTTTGACGGGTGGTAGCGACCCCTAAACTTAGTTTTATTTTTTATTTTTTTAATTAGTATGTATTAATAGGGGTAGTAGAACAAAATGGGGGGGTGAGACTTTGATATTTTCGATTTTTTTAATTTTTTGCCAAATAAGCAACACCCGTCTCACGGGTGTTCTAATTGCAGAGCGTAGTAAATAATTAAAAACTTTTTAATTTTTCTAAAAAATTTTTTTGCCCTAATCACATTAATACTGGTATCAAACAATAGCTTGTAATTAACTGAGTCCGTAGTTTTAATCCTGCTCACGTCTACTGAATCACCCTGTATTAGTCGTAATTGCCTATATTGCACTAGGACTTTTATAATTATTGTTGAAAGCACAATGGCACCAATTCAAAGTTCTAAAACATCTCGAAGAGCCTATGAATCTGAAACAACTATTAATTTCCGTCTAAATTGACAGTGAAACTCAACCTTCCTTAACCCGGCGACCAAATTTTTCACATACCTACCCTTAGTCGGTAGGGGTGACAAATGCGCGACTGTCCGGGCCCCGGTGTAAGGGATGGGCCCGTTGGATAAGATAATGGCACGGCACCCCTGCGGAATTTGTAGCAAATGCTTCTTAGAATAGAAAAGTATTTGGATTTAGTCCAGGAATGTTAATTTCATTTTGCTCTAGTTCACTTTACTTTATTGAGATTTTACTTTAGATCGCTTTTAATTGCAAATGGCTTTAATTAATCTTTAAGGTTGTGCCTCTTACATGTTTGATTCTCCCTAGCGTATTATCGGCTAAACGGCTATGCTAAATCGCCATAGAGTAAATTTGGTGTCAATATACCATTAAAATAATGTAAACAAACCTATCTAAGTACTCTAATAGCTTCGCTCACATACTTTTAAAAAACAATTAAAAACAACAACTTAAAAAAAAAGTAAATTTGTTATTTACATATTTTTTTGTAAAAATATCGTCTACAGTTTCATTGTCAACTTATACGTACTTGTACGGTTTCATGTTTTTAAATTGACAATGAAATTGCAAACAAGTTTATGTTTAACGGTTATGATATTTTTACAAAAAAAATATGTAAATAAGAAATATACATTTTCTTTAGTAAAAAGATCATTTACATAAGTACTTATACCTTTATTTCTCTCGCTGCTACTCGAACGCACCGGGAGACTGCACTCAACATACTGGCAACGTCAGGTAGGATGCAGACAGGCCACAGGCTATGCCTAACATCAATAGCAGACTCAGAACGCGTATCATGGTTGTCCTTTCATCGCCTATTACGTCATGCATCACTTTCGCACTTACATACTTGTTAGAACGTGACAGCTATGGTGACAGACGATAAAAATCTGACCAAATTAGACTTCTTCATCTCGGTAAAATCCGATTAAAGATGGTAACCAGTGTAATAACAGGTCATGGACCATTTAATAAACATCTTTTCAATTTAGGTGTTACAGACACCCTGTGCCGAGGGTGCATGGAGATGGAAGAAACAGCCTCTCACGTGGTGCTGGAATGCGACGGAGTGGCCCCACACAGGGCTAAACATCTCGGTTACCCGAGAAATCTCCCTGAGGTCCTACTCAACATAAAAGGTTTGGTAGGATTACTTGAGGAGTTGGGATGGCTGGACTAGCCGCTTACCTATCACGCAAAATAGGCGCTAGACGTAGAGTTGCGGAAACCTACTCGTTCTACAATACAATACCCTTCATTTTTCAATGAAACCGAATGAAGACTAATAATATTTTTATTTGTTTATCTTATTTTATTTTTCTATTGACCGCGAATATACACGGTGCCCGTGAGCATTGCGAGAGATTTTAACCACGCATTTCTGAGGTTAAAAGAAGGAAAAAACATTATGTGACATTAGTTGTTAAAACACCAAAAAAATTTTTTTGTTTTTTTTTTACTTTTTTGGAATGCTGTTCTACATAAAAAATAAATGGCATTTGAAAAAAGTAACGGATAAACTAAACTGCTACCTTTTTGCTCGTAAAAAGTAGTTCATGCAAAGCGTTTCTTAGATCTTTGATATCTGTCAATAAGATATGTCTACTGTCTAAACTATGCCCCATACTGGTGAGATCGCCAAAAAAGCATTTTACACTGAGTAACAATTAAAAATGTTATTTTTTGTAAGTAGTATTTACTCTGAAACTATGACGAATTTCGGAAAAAATTATATGGCATTTTTTTCTCTAAATATGATCATGAATACACTGTTAAAGTCTCTTGCAATGCTCACGGACACCGTGTATATGAGGCAAAAGTAATGACAGCCCACACATAAATTGCCGTAATCCATTCTGGCTGCATGGTACGTCACTTTAAAGTTATCAATTATCATTGCTAATGCCAAGGTCATAACTAAACTATTTTACCGGTATTATACTCGTTATCGTTACTAAGGACAATACAAGGTGTAACCATTATTATAATATATCATAGGGTGTAACAAAAATGATGGTGAAACATTTTTCACGGATAAAAAATGGTTTTGTACGGAGGGTTGACCGGCTGGGAGTGTTGGGACGTCGGGTCCCATAAAAAAAATGGTTTTGTACGGAGGGTTGACCGGTTGGGAGTGTTGGGACGTCGGGTCCCATAAAAAAAATGGTTTTGTACGGAGGGTTGACCGGTTGGGAGTGTTGGGACGTCGGGTCCCATAAAAAAAATGGTTTTGTACGGAGGGTTGACCGGTTGGGAGTGTTGGGACGTCGGGTCCCATAAAAAAATGGTTTTGTACGGAGGGTTGACCGGCTGGGAGTGTTGGGACGTCGGGTCCCATAAAAAAAATGGTTTTGTACGGAGGGTTGACCGGTTGGGAGTGTTGGGACGTCGGGTCCCATAAAAAAAATGGTTTCGTACGGAGGGTTGACCGGTTGGGAGTGTTGGGACGTCGGGTCCCATAAAAAAATTTTTTTTCGCGTCCGTAAAACTTTTCTCCTATTTTTTCTTAGTCGCAATATGATACCAATTAGGAATATGCATGATTTTTTTGGAAGACGTCATTTGATTCTATTTCCCTGTAGATTCAAATGTCTCTAATAAACCTACTATCTATGATAGTCCTGAAACGTCAAAAATTTGAAAATACGTTAGGCGTCTGCGCCGCGTGTCAAAACGCCCGATACAAAAAGTGTGAGGTTTGTGACGTCACCGACCACAAAGTTGCAGAAAACTGTTTGGAAGGAACAAGTTTTTGGAAGACTTTTGTAATTTTAGGCACGAAAAAATGCGTTTAGCTATATAGTTGTCATACTTTTTTTGTTCTTGTTAGAACATAAGTAATCGAACTGAAGTTTTGAAAATACATTTGAGGTATAAAAAAATGCCTAAAATTTTACGTTTTTAAACCGCAATATCTTTAAAAAACTGTGAAAAATTATTACGGATTTCCACTAATTTATATTAATTTGGGGTTTTTGATCGTGTTTATGCAACAAATTCAATTAAATATTTTTCACGCATGTTCTCTATTATGCCCATAAACGGATCACCGGTCTTTTTGTTACATTCTGTATAGCGGAACCTTGATTTGATGAGTAGATAGATAACATGTCTGACTCATATTGTATTTTGTGAAATCTTTATCCGCCAGACTAGTGAACACAGATCATGTAAAGTTACCGCCTTTTTTTATACTACGACGGTGGCAAACAAGCATACCGCATTAGTAGCATCGGCTTAGTACTTAGTAAACGGAAGACCTTTGTTTTTAATCAAAACCTTCCTCGGCGTTTGTCCCAGATTTTTGCTCTGTTGAAACAGGGATCCAATCCTATGAATTGACGTAGGCACTAGTTTTTACGAAAGCGACTGCCATCTGACTTTCCAACGCAGAGGGGAAACTAGGCCTTGTTGAGTATGTCCTTAAACTACGTCCGGACTTGGGAATGTCCTTAAACTATGCCAAAAAGAGAGATATGGGCACTGCGAATGGCATCTCGCTTAGTGTGGTAGGGCACGTTCAGTGAATGTCATCTCGCTCAAATCTGGAGCAGAGCCCGACTGGGGAAGTACCTCCACCTTACAGAAAACCACAGCCAAATAGCACTAGACCCTACTCATAGTGTTGTGTTCCTGCTGGTGAGTAAGGTTGCCAAAGAGCTCAAAGACGACCCAGTGTGTTGACGATGAAGGACTCTCTTGTTCCTTTAGCCGTCAACACAGTGAATCCTCCTTTTTGTAAAGGGTCGGCAACGCGCATGTGACTCCTGTGGAGTTGCAGGCGTCCATAGGTTACGGTAGCTGCTTACCATCAGGCGGGCCGTATGCTTGTTTGCCACCATCGTAGTATTTAAAAAAAAAAAAACAATATAGTTTTTATCGTACGAGCAGAGCGTAAGCGAAGTGAAGTTCTTTTAAATAACTTCGGCTACTTAGACGTCTGTGCATTTCGATGGCTTTTTAATTTTGAATAGTTGTCGCGCGATAACTTTAGTAACAATTCAATTCAATTCAATTCAATTTCTTTATTTTTCAACCAACGTGGGTCATTAAACACATTATAATAATAAAACAAAATAACACAAATAAAATAATAACTTAATTACAATTAAAGATGTCAAAAAAAAAAAAAAAATATTATAAGCACATTAAAAGTACATTAAAAATTAAATCAAACATGTCCTAATGTCATGAAGGGTCTTGTTCGATGTCTGCACATGAATCATATGACAATGGTTCAGGTACTGACAGTCGAATCTCTCCGCCAACG
Source organism: Pammene aurita (assembly GCA_947086415.1). Lineage (NCBI taxonomy): Eukaryota > Metazoa > Arthropoda > Insecta > Lepidoptera > Tortricidae > Pammene > Pammene aurita. Next base: position 27,795,424 of record OX352305.1, read on the forward strand.
CCCTCAAGATGCTGTTGGAGCTAGCCCGAACCCTGCGCACCAGGGATGTACAGCGTTTCCTCATGGTGGTGTAAAAACAATCCACCCTGGCCTCCGCAAACATCCCTGAGGCACTACAGAAACGGGGTAACCCCATCAGCACCCTGAAAGCATTTTTGTATTGTATACGAAGAGCGTTGTACTGTTTTTGCGTATAGTGAGCCCATAGACTAGTAGTGTAGAAGGTAGTGCAAAATGCCCTAAAGAGAGTTAATTTTACCTCTGGGGAGCAACTAGCAAATCTGCGGGCCACCATGTTCGCTGTAACAAACAACGCTCTCCGCTCTCTTTCAATGTCATCATCATCTTTCAAGTCAGAGGTTACCACATGCCCAAGGTATTTAAATCGATCGACCCTTTTCAGTGGAGTTCCATATAGTCTAATTGGTGGTACAGACAGTAGCTTTTTCCCTTTGGCTTGAAAGACCATGCATTCGCTTTTTTTGACATTGTATGTCAAACCGTGGCTGAGTGCGTAGTTTTCGCAGATGTTTAATAATTTTGACAATCCACAGGGAGAGGCACTCAGCAGCACCATGTCATCCGCGTAACTGATATTATTAAGACACGTATCGTCAATATGGCATCCGACACGAGTGCTGCTGAGCTCCTCCAGGAGTGCGTTGACATACAGGTTAAAGAGCTTAGGCGAGGTCACCCCTCCCTGCCTCACTCCGCACTCCAACCTGTATGGCTCCGAATAGGCGTCCGACCATCGTACTACGTTCCTCTGATTAAGATACCAGTACTGAAATAAGTTATGAAGTTCCGTTGGCATGTTGGTGCTGTTTAACTTCCTCCAGAGGACGTCGTAGTTGACGAGATCGAACGCCTTCGACAGGTCAAGAAAACATCCGTATACGCACGTGTCCCGCTCTGTGTAGTACTTGACAGTCTCCTTAAGACACAATATGGCAGTTTCCGTGGAAAGTCCAGGCCTAAAGCCGAATTGATTTTGATGTATGATCAGGTACTTGTCCAATTGTGTACCAAGAAGACTATCAAGCACTTTTGCTATCACTGTCGCAAGAGAGATCGGTCTGTAATTGGTCTTATCTCCTAAATCGCCACCTTTGTCCTTGACAATTGGTACTACGACCGTCTTCATCATAGCCTCGGGCAAGTACGCATGGCTAATGCATAGGTTGTACAGTAGAGCGAGCACTCGCGGCAGGTGAGGGCCTGCATGCTTGAGGTGTTGAATACTAAGGCTATCGTGACCAGGAGATTAACGTTGAGCTATATGAAATTTGCTGGGGTTGTACTACTACAGCCATATAGACTAATAACCCAAGACCCCGCATAGCCGGGCGACCCCCGCTGCCACGCTCGAAGTAATTTCACCCTATAGTGAGACTCTAATTTATTGTAAGTGACAGTAAACTTAGTACGTCTCCATGGCAACCATTAATGTCTGACTCTCTCTTACGCCCCACGGAACAATGGCGCGTTCCCTGTCTAGTTCGTTCCATTGCGTGTTCCCTCCCGCACCCCTTCTTTTTGGCAGCTTAGCTTTCAAAGAAATAACGCGCTAAGCGGAGTATAGAGATATCTTGTATATGAGTAGAGCTCAATACAATTGGAGAGTTCGTATATGAGCAAGATCGATCAAGGGGTTGCAGAGCTAGACGGCGAAAAAAATCTTTACAAGGGTCTTGTTTTATATTGGTCATTGCGTTTACAAGTAAATTACGAGTTCTCAGTTCGAGGCGGACTACTAGTTGAAAGTACATATGCGGCCTCACTTTTATGATTTTTTCCAATTTTTTTGACCCACGGTTCAAAACTTACCACCCCTTTTACTTTTAAACTTTCTGAGGTATGATTTATGAAACTATTAAATGTATCTAAAACATGTTATAAAAGACCCCTATTATTTTTAAAAGATCTATCTAAAGACATCCCAGGCACTAGGGTTGGAACGAAAAAAAAAATCACCCCCCACTTCATGCCCCGTACATATGGTACCCTAATAAAATAAAATAAAAACAGCTTTTATTCTACCACTTTGTCGGCGTAATTAATGCACATACTCATATCAAATTTCAGCTTTTTTAGTGCTAAAAACCACTGATCTGAGCCGCGGACAGACAGACAGATAACAAGGCGAAACTATAAGGGATAGTTGACTACGGAACCCTAAAAACAGACGGTTTCTTTCCCCAAGTAATTTCACGCTAAAATGCCACAATTCTCCAAAAACTTATTTGAAATACAATCCCGAAAATATAAATAACACAATAATAAACATCTTAAAAGGAAAACAGAAGCTAATCCACCGGACCAGGATCCGGTCCCCGGGGAAATTACCAGAGCACACACTTGACACCTGGTTTGACGTCTGCCGTCTATCGTTCACAAAACGCATACTCCGAGCGTTGCCGAACGACCAGTTTAAGTTGAACGATGGGTGGATAGCACACACTGGCTGACACCGACCGCCCTACGCTGGAAATTTTGAGCGTTATGCTGTACACGCTGACACCTTTGACGTCTGTCTAACAGATGCTTTATTGATCGCGTTTGATGCCCGTTTAATGATGATTAGGTTTCGTATACACACGGTTGATAAGGTAGACGATATTTGTAGTCTAGTTTTGCAGAGAGGGCTTTTGTATTCGGTACTTCATTTCGTCATTTCACTAAACCAGTTCAGAGATTTAATCAAATCACCATATACCATCTTCCAGTTGAGACTTTATCATTTCACTAAACTTGTTTAGCGAAATGATATAACTAGTCGACTTTTTGAGTTCGTTTCGTCAACTTACTGTAGTGGTTAGGGATTTTGTCAAATTTCTAAACAAATCTAGTGAAATGAAAAAGCGTGTTAAGTTTTTTGGCCGATTTTGTCTTCCCACTAAACAGAGTCAGTAATTTGGTGAAATTACTGAATTTCTTTAGGGAAATGATGATATGGAGTCTCCATTTTAACATTCTGCGTGATTTGATCATATCCCTTAGAGATTTGTCTAAAGACTAAATTAGTCTGTAATTAGCAGTGATCGGATTTTAGGGTACAACACTGTTTTACCCCAAAAAATATGCTAATATGGATAATCTTCAGCATGTTAGTACCCACGCTGTTTACTTTAGTTACATCAAATACATTTCAATAACATTTTAACGTATTAACAACTATATTCGCATAATAAGTGTATGTGTCGCAGGGAAATGATTAAAACAGAGATTTGAACAAATCTCTAAGGGATATGATCAAATCACGCAGAATGTTAAAATGGAGACTCCATATCATCATTTCCCTAAAGAAATTCAGTAATTTCACCAAATTACTGACTCTGTTTAGTGGGAAGACAAAATCGGCCAAAAAACTTAACACGCTTTTTCATTTCACTAGATTTGTTTAGAAATTTGACAAAATCCCTAACCACTACAGTAAGTTGACGAAACGAACTCAAAAAGTCGACTAGTTATATCATTTCGCTAAACAAGTTTAGTGAAATGATAAAGTCTCAACTGGAAGATGGTATATGGTGATTTGATTAAATCTCTGAACTGGTTTAGTGAAATGACGAAATGAAGTACCGAATACAATATTTTACTTTACAGTTAAGCGATTTTATCAAATCTCTGACTAGATAAAGTGAAACAGATATTAAATCAGAGATTTTAACAAATCTGTAAGGGTTATGATCAAATCACGCAGGATGTTAAAATGGAAAATCCATATCATCATTTCCCTAGAAAAAATCAGTCATTTCACCAAATTACTAACTCTGTTCAGTGGAAAGACAAAATCGGCCGGTGCCATATTTGTGAACATCCAGTGCATGCAACATGTGGAAGTACTGTTGGAGAGGAAGGTTAAGGCTTAGTCGTTCAATGCCAATTTCGTCAAAAAGAAACCAATATTAGAGCTGAGAGGGAAAATGCAGCAAAATTTTTGAAGAAATACTAAAGAAAGATTGAACATATGACTTGAAGATATAGACTAGATTACGTGAAATTGTTACATAAAATGTCAAAAGTAGGTATCAAAGTTGTTTATGCCATCAAAAATAAAACTTGTAAAAAAAACCAAGTCTCGCTACTCAGTTCTTCTACCGTAAAAAGTTGTGAGATCCATGTAATACCAAGTCGGTTGATTTATTCGGTCCCTACTTAAGGGACCTTCTGTCTTAAGTTATTACGTAACTAGCTAATCTAACAACATCTTATAGTGACCGTGAGCATGCACTGGATTTATCAGTTAAGAAGTAACTCAGTTAACACTAGAACAGTCGCTTATGGGTCTATTGGACCCGGTGACCTTCATAACAGCCAATAAATTTTTTGTTAGGTATCGCGCGATGTTGCCGTTCTCAGTACCTTCCCGCAAAAGTATCGCGCGTAGGTTCATCACCACGCGAGACTGTCTGCGCACCGCGCTCGCGAGCGACGGACGTCTAAGTTGCGTATGGGTCTGGTGGACACGGTAGCGACCATTTGCGTGCGTAATATTTATACGTCTGGGTCTACTGGACCCGTGAGCGACTAGTTACGTAAGTTGTATTTACATTATCTTAAGTGATAATCTTTGTAAAGTTTCTCGTTTATTTAGCATTCAAGATGGCCGCTTCTAGAGCTCTGACAGAAAAAGAAATATCAGATTATAGAAATGAAGAAATAGATAATGTAGACTGTTCCGAAACTGAAGACTGTGTAGAAGAAAGTTACCATAATACTGACTATGAACAAGATGATGACAACTATTTGACTATTGAGTTGGACGATATTACAGAGGGATGAAATGCCTTACAAGGTGATTTATTTGGAGAGATTTCAGCAGAAAATTTGCAGTCTCAGAGTGTCCTTGACCCATCTCGTTGTGTTCCACTGAATTAAGATATATTGGAGCAACGTCCCGATCTAGATTGCGTCTCAGTATCAATACATCGTCAAGGGTACTTTGTTGGTGAAATAAAATTCAAGTACCTTCGCATAATACCAGAACACGAAGCTACAACATCATACGTGAGCCAGCTGCATCGTGTCGCGAAGCAACTAATGTAACAACTCCTGTGGAATCTATACAACTTTTTTTGTGACGAGATGCTTAGTCAAATTGTGTATTATACCAAAATTTACATAACAGACGACGCGCAACCTGATTTTGAGAGAGAACGAGACTGCAAGCTCACTAAAGTTACAGAAATACAAGCAACTGAGTAAAAATATGGATTTTAGATTTTGATAGATTTTTTCATAGTTCGAAGTGTGTTAACTCATATTTTTTTGGTATACATTGTGATCTTTTTTTATGGTGTTTGTTAGAGCAATAGTAGCAGTTTAAGAAAAGATAAAAAAGGAAACAAAGTACAAAGACGTATTAAAGTTATTACCATAAGTTATAAAAGATATGCAAATAACGTTAAAAACGTAGGTATTTTTTGAAATTATAAAAATATTGTGGTGATTCGCCATTAATAAACTGTTGATTATTTTATAATGATTGTTTTATTGCTTATTTTATGAAATTTATACGTATATCCAATATATTTGAATAGTTTTCAATTTAGGGTCACACAATGGACTGGGTCCAGTGGACCCCATAGCGACTAAAAGTGTTCGAAACTAAGGCGCGACTGTTCTAGTGTTAAGAGATTTAATCATATCACCATATACCATCTTCCAGTTGAGATTTGATTATTTCACTAAACTCGTTTAGCGAAATGATATAACTAGCTGACTTATTGAGTTCGTTTCGTCAACTTACTGTCGTAGTTAGGGATTTTGTCAATTTCCTAAACAAATCTAATGAAATGAAAAAGCGTATCGCGCTTTTTAGCCGATTTTGTCTTTCCACTAAACAGAGTCAGTGATTTGGTGAAAAGACTGATTGTTTCTAGGGAAATGATGATATGGAGTCTCCATTTTAACATCCTGCGTAATTTGATCATATCCCATAGAGATTTGTTCAAATCTCTGTTTTAATCATTTATTTCCCTGCGACATATGTATTCCGCCGTGTTGCACCGTAAGATCCGATCACTGGTAATTAGGTACGTCAAATAAAAAAATTACAAAGCGAAATTTTAAGCTTTTGATGCGCGGCAGTGCTTACCCATAACTCCCATAAGTAAGTCCATAGGTGCCTAAGTATGTCCATTAGTAATATTAAGTCAAGTTTGGAAAAATTATAAATTCAGTTCTTTGTGTTTTACAACTAAATAGTAAAACAATTTTTTTCACATGTTTGAACAATAGTACCTAAGGTGCAGGCGGTCAGTCTACACTGCTGGATAATTTCAACTAAATCGCAATATTTATATTACGTGTTTTTCTTCATAATAACTATATTGTCACACGAGTATATATTCGGATAGCGGAAAAGCGCTTTTTAGCTCTATAAATGGCACTATAGTTAATTATGTTAAACAGGTATGATATTTAGATTTCGTTGAAATTTCCCGCAGCCGAGACTGTCCCGATACTCCTTATATATCTTGTTTCCTGATGAATAGAGAAATTCAACCACTTTGAGTAGCGGAGTATGCTTTTTTTTAATGCCACGACGGTGGCAAACAAGCATACGGCCCGCCTGATGGTAAGCAGCTACCGTAACCTATGGACGCCTGCAACTCCAAAGGAGTCACATGCGCGTTACCGACCCTTACAAAAAGGAGGATTCACTGTGTTGACGGCTAAAGGAACAAGAAGGTCCCTCATCGTCAACACACTGGGTCTTCTTTGAGCTCTTTGGCAACCTTACTCACCAGCAGGAACACAACACTATGAGTAGGGTCTAGTGCTATTTGGCTGTGGTTTCCTTGCCAACTGCATTGCTGAGAAGATCATTTCGGCTTCACATCTAGATTTACTCTTTATTTTTTAATGCTGTATTAGTGTGTGCTGTTGGAATATATATTTTCTATTCAATTAAATTCTGAACGAGTTGCTAATATATACTTAGCTTTAGGCACCTGTGTCTCTTCCAATATTTGATAATAAAAACAAGCGGTTGAATTACGTCAAACCTCATTCTCAGACGTGCATTAGTCAGATTTAAATTACAGTGAAATTGCCTTCGATCGTGTGGGCTTTCTCGCTGTACCCTAACCTAGGATACATTATAAATATTATTTGAAACGGGATTTTTACCATGTATATTTGTGTTTATAATGATGGTGCATACAACTGCGCCGAAATATCGGGTGCTCGTAACCACAAATATACATGGTAAATATCCCGTTTCAAATAATATTTATAATGTGAATGACCATGTGAGCTTCATTATCGATTACTTATCGAAAGAGGTGCAAAACTATGGTAGTTGCCTTATGCGTTTTACACACACTGTTTCCGCATGCGGCACCGGTGCGCGAGCGAGATCGCTCTGCATGTGTATAGCGCTGTCACGCTTGCACACCCTTGCCGCATGCGGTTTCGGCGCCAGTGTCATGATAGCCTTAGTGAACGCTGCTCAAATCCCCTGGAAAGTCCTCGCAAGGAGGAGCTTTTACATGAATAAGCTCCTCGGTACGGAGCGGCACAAGTCAAGTAACTTGCAATGGCTGTTACGTTTGTTATTCGTGGTTGCTAGGCTCCTGTTCATCATCATCTTCCTAATGTTTGTTAAGTGCGCTTGGAATTGTTGTAGGCAGCCAGGCTAGCTGTGCCTATTTAACAAAGCTACGAGTGACAATTTACAAGCGGAAGTCTCTTTATAACCCCATGTGTTAGAAAGAGACTACCGCTTGTAAATTGTCACTGGTAGTTTTATTAAATAGGCCACTGACCTTCAAACCCAGAACCAATGCATGTTAGTCACTAGATATAAAATACCAATTAGCACGTAAGGTTTAGCTGTAAGTGCTTATTGTAGAAATAAATAAATATAATAATAATAATAATAATAATAATAACCCTTGTTCTCCGAAACGAAAAACCGTTATTAGGATTAGGTCCGGTCTCCTTCACCGAAAAGCCATTGGTAAATAGCAAACGATAAAGCTTACTAGGCGCCTGATATTGCATTGATATTCTATTGGTTCTGGATTTTGAATTTAGAATACAACCACAGGAGTAAAATCAACGTTTGATATTCGACGCAATTCTCTGAACATTTACTGCTTTGAGTTTTATTTACTTTTCGGGATTTTATTTCGACAAACTTTTGATTGATTTAAAAGCTACATAAAAATATGAAATATTTACGTAAACCTGTGAGCTATATGGAAATTATAATTTCAATTTTCAGTAACACCAAATCGTAAATTGCTTGAACAAGTTCGATCATCAGTTATATTTTAGCTGAATAAACAAAATACAGGCCCTGAGGGCCAAATAGATTTAATAACATTTTGATTGTATATTGATACTGGGTACCTACTTATTGGTCCCGGTAAATCTTACTCATATCTTATTTAAGGTAGACCGAGTCAATATATTTTTTTTTATACTACGACGGTGGCAAACAAGCATACGGCCTGCCTGATGGTAAGCAGCTACCGTAACCTATGAACGCCTGTAACTCCACAGGAGTCACATGCGCGTTGCCGACCCTTTACAAAAAGGAGGATTCGCTGTGTTGACGGCTTCAATTCGGATCAATGTTACTCTGCGTCCGTAGGAAACACCTTAGACAACCCTACACGTGATCCCTGGGTGGTGCTAAAAGAGTAACAAACTTGGCAGCTGCACTGTCCCATCTGGACCTCGCAGCACTCACTGGATTTTCTTCATCATCTGCTTTCCCACTACTACTACCCCAGAGAAGAAATGCCTATCTATATCCAGAAGCCATACGATAAAAAAAATGGGAAAATCAGATCAGTAAGTATTAATAATATACTAATAAGTAATAAAAAGATTAATTCCGTCAAAACAAAATTACAGTATTAAGGTTGTGGGAACCTCTTTTAATCATAGCAGTAATCATATTAATCATAGCAGTGCTAAAAGACTCTGCTTTTTTCCTGGGTAACATGTGACGAAAAATATTAACAATATTAAAACAAAATTATAAAACTCTAAATTAAAATTTACAAAATCAAATAACTACTTAAATAAAAAAAATAAAAAATATTATGGGACAATCTTACACAGATCAACCTAGTCCCACAGTAAGCTTAATAAGGCTTAATGTTAAGGGTACTAGGCGACGATATACATAATAGATATATATAGATAATTATAAGTACTTAAATACATAGAAATCACCCCATACCTTAGGAACAAATATCCGTGATAAACACACAAATAAATGCCCTGACCAGGATTCGACCCTGGGACCTCCTGCTTCATAGGCAGACTCACTACCGACTAGGCTAGGAGGCCGTCACACAACACACACACACTACTTACAGAGTGCAACAATTTATCTTTAGTATTAGTGAAAACTAAGCTTAATCTAATTAGGAATGTATGACTATAAAAGTGGATACTAACTTATAAGTATGTTAATGTGAGTGTTTAGTGTCTAAGTGTGAGTTTAAGGTTCAATAGCATTTTGTAAGATGTTTTCTATATCGTGGTAAATTTTTGACTTGATTCAGTCCGTAATCTGCTTCTTACATTTAAAATATGGTAAGTATTTGTTTTAATTTAATCTTAACGATTTCAGATAGTTGCAGTTATACTTTTATAATGTTATAAATTCAGGGCCCGTAATGTTCATGCCGATGACATCAATTTGACGTCACGCTCCATATAGGATGATCCCAAATAGTTTTATTGTAAATTATTAATCATTAGTCGTCAATCATTTTAATCATGTACAAACTTCGAAAGTACTCTATTTACACATGGAATAAATAATACCTACATGATACGTGAAACGTAACGTAAATAAAACTATTTGATTTGTTTTTATACATACATTTTATTAAGTGGTATTGTTAACAACACATGACAATTCATTCGAAAACAGAATTCCTCTCTAACGTAAAGCACGCCATCCTTCTTGCATTAATTCTCATGCAAAGAAAATCTAAGTAATCTTCGCTTTCATACGTAATGTAATATTCATAAAAATATTTTTTTTGTAGTCGTTTTTTGTTTGTTGTGTCACACATTTGGTTAATTATTCCAAATTCTCTGCTAAAAGGAAAATGTATAATTGATGGACACATTTTTTATGATTTTAACAACTAATACAATTAGGAAATCAGTATTTTTATTTCTCAGTGGCACTTGTAACATTTTTGACAGAACGTTTTTTTAATGAGAACGAATAAAAAAGGTTACATTTAAAAAGGTTTTATTACATATTGATTTATAAACAGTCAAGGAAATTGATTTGTGTAACATTACGTACTTTGTCATAGTGACAATCAACATCTAGACGCTAGAGATTTCATATTATTGTCACTGTGACAAGGTTCTAAATGGTATGCAAATCAAAGTCCTGGGCCGTACCTACACGAATAACTAGATACTTAATGATATTATTTACAAACGAGGTTTTGTACAGTAATATATACAGCCTTGGCCAGAAGTGTTGAGCACCCTTGCGATTTTCATACAAAACTCGAAAATTTAGACCAGCGTTTCTATCTTTTTTGAAGTTATTTTATCAATTAATTTAAACTGAACAGGCATGTTTTTTTGAAATGAGTAGTAACTGCATTGAATATTTGCAATTTTTCGTACCGACCTAAATTCCCATTTTTGTGAGCTCCACTTTTCATATTTGATAGGTACCTTGAAAGTGTTATTAAGTGAAGTTTTCTAGATATATCAATAAAATATAACATTTTACGTCATCGTACATTGTTATGATAGGGAATTAATACTTAACATCAAAATTGTAAACAAAAAAGAGCTATGCTCAACACTCCTGGCCAAGGCTGTACAAGTTAGTTTTGTACATAATTATTTACAAATTAATTTGAAACATATTTACATTTCTCCTTTTTTGTCCCTTATATTTAGATTCGAAATTTTTAATTAGAATTTGCTCAAGGTTTTTAAGGGTCATAACTGCATCGCCGGTTTGTAAAAATCCATTTTAATATTGAAAAGGACCTTTCAACTTCTACAGATGTAATACTTAAAATAAGGACATAAATCTATTTTTCCATTGCTTCCATCAAGACGAACTTCCTTATTGTCGTTTAAGTCAGCCATTATTAAACAAAAACAAGAAATTACCAACCATGCAAATAATTTTCATTTTAGCAAAGAAGTTGGAATAATTAACCAAATGTGTGACACAACAAACAAAAATACGATTGAATCTTGAAGCAAATCAAATTATTTTGTTTAATATTTTTTGATTTGCAATTTTTAAGTAGTTACACTACTATATATAAACTGAAAATAGATGTCATATACTTCAGAAAAAGTGACCAAACCCTCCGGTGTCCGAGGCCAGATCTGGCCTCGGACACCGGAGGGTTTGGTCACTTTTTCTGAAGTATATGACATCTATTTTCAAAAATACGATTACAAAAAAAAATATTTTTATGAATATTGCATTACGTATGAAAGCGAAGATGACTTAGATTTTCTTTGCATGGGAATTAATGCAAGAAGGATGGCGTGCTTTACGTTAGAGAGGAATTCTGTTTTAAAATGAATTGTAATGTGTTGTTAACAATACCACTTAATAAAATGTATGTATAAAAACAAATCAAATAGTTTTATTTACGTTACGTTTCACGTATCATGTAGGTATTATTTATAGAGTACTTTCGAAGTCATTTGTACATGATTAAAATGATTGACGACTAATGATTAATAATTTACAATAAAACTATTTGGGATCATCCTATATGGAGCGTGACGTCAAATTGATGTCATCGGCATGAAAGTTACGGGCCCTGGTTATAATATGATTGATCCGATCCGAGTCGGATAATCAACCAATATCAAATCAAGTTATAATTTTATAAAATCAGAATTGCGCTCCAGTGGTGTATTTGCTTTTAGCATGTGCATCAACACAGGGAATATTTACTCAGCATTAGTGTTCAAGCCTGCTCACGCTAATGGACTAAGAGCTGGCTACGTCAGATATGTCACAATAATGAGAGCAACAAAACCCATCTGGATGGATTTCTATACTATCCTTATCCGAGCATCTGGCAGCTTTTATAGTAATACCAAAATAAGTGAAAACTGCCGAAGTTGTCTCAGTTATAAAGGACAGGGCCTATATTTGCCGTGGCAGGCCGTTTGGCACTACTTTCGCCCAAAAGAACGGCCTCCTAGCCTAGTCGGGTTGACCCTGCCTATGAAACAGGAGGTCCCGGGTTCAAATCCTGGTCAGGGCATTTTTTTGTGTGTTTATCACGGTTATTTGTTCCTGAGTTATGGATTTTTTCTATGTATAAGTATTTATCTATATAGTTATTATATATATCGTCGCCTAGTACCCTCAACACGAGCCTTATTGAGCTTACTGTGGGACTAGGTTGATTTGTGTAAGATTGTCCCATAATATTTATTTATTTAAAAGAATCTTTGGCCATGATATAATCTAATTATTTATATAATTTGTCATAATACTGCATCAAACCCCAGAACTCTTGGATTTGTTTTCTTGAAGTGGTTTGCATACTTAAACCTCCACCACTTTACGGTGTGCCAGATGTCCGGATCTAGAAACAAGCATAGTATAGCAAACTGACTAGAGGTTGCTTTCGTTGCTCTCATTAGTGTGTCATATATAACGTGGCTAGCTCTCCGTCTATAAGTATGCATGGAATAAATTGTCAACATTACGTAACATTTTAACTAAAACTCACGTGAGGCTCTATGTTATAATAAAAATAATATACAACATTAATTTAACTACGTAAAGAAAGGTATCTACAGACATATACGGGTACACGCTTATAGGATACGACATTCATTTAACTACGTACAGTCGCCATCAAATATATCGGAGCGGCCACGGTACTCAAAAATATCTGAACATGCACTTTATTCCCTTGACAATAGAGGCGTTGTTCAGATATTTGTGACCACCTTGACCGCTCCGATATATCTGATGGCGACTGTACAGTAAGGTATCTACAGACACATACGGGTACACGCTTATAGGATACAACATTCATTTAACTACGTACAGTAAGGTATCTACAGTCACATACGGGTACACGCTTATAGGATACAACATTCATTTAACTACGTACATTAAGGTATCTACAGACACATACGGGTACACGTTTATAGGATACAACATTCATTTAACTACGTACAGTAAGGTATCCACAGACTCATATGGGTACACGCTTATAGGATACAACATTCATTTAACTACGTACATTAAGGTATCTACAGACACATACGGGTACACGCTTATAGGATACAACATTCATTTAACTAGGTACAGACGGCGACTGATGATATATCTAGACGTAGAACTTCAAACAAACCGTCAGCGTGAAACTGGGAAACAACTCGATATACGCATGCTCACTACGCTGCCAGTCAAACGCGTCAAAATATTAGTCTGTTTTCAATTACATCAATCACTTAAAATACCATTGGTCAATCGCAAAATTATTTTGCTGTGATTCGTCGTAACACTTGAAAATGACAAGGACAGTGACATTGGAAACACATTATTAGGTGACGGTTTCATAAAATAGAGAGCAATTTACGAATGTATATTTTTTGTTATAATTAAAAGGTTTGAATTTTATTTTAAAGTAAATAAGCAGATACTTAGTCACTTTACTGGTTACTTGCTTAATACGTTTGCCGCAAGACTTTTAGGCGGTTGTCACACCAGGCGTGGATCCAGGATTCCATTCAAGGGGGGGCAATTTCCTTCACAAAAAATCTTGCGGTCTACACCTATGGTCCCCTTAGTACATGAGGCTTACGTGACGTGTCAGGGGGAGGCAGATGCCCCTGTTGCCCCCCTCCCCCCAGTATCCGCGCCTGTGTCTGTGTCACACTTGCTCCGCACTTCGCAGCGACACCGCCTATGAAGCAGGAGGTCCCGGGTTCGAAACCTGGTCAGAGCATTTATTTGTGTGTTTACATAGGCTGCTATTTATATATCCGGAAACCGGGATTACAATCTTCTTAAATAGCATATTTGACCTCCATGGTAAAATTTGAACTTTTTTAAGTACTGGCCGGTATATTTTTTCTTTCTTATTAACGCTCGTGTTTTGTTTTTGACGGGTTTTAAATGTCATCTCGCAGCAAGAATGGAACTCACTCGTGAAAATATTCGTGCTATGATTTATTATGATTTTCGGCGTGGTTTAACGCAACAACAGTGCATAGATCAACTAACTTCAACTTTTGGTGATGAAGCCTCATCTAAAACTACTGTGTATCACTGGTTTAGTGAGTTCAATCGTGGACGTAGTATGCTTACGGACGAAGTTAAGGCAGGTCGCCCGAAATCGGTCGTTGTACAACAAAATATCGAGGCTGTGCGAAAACTTATAATGGACGACCGACATGTTACGTACCGCGAGATAGAGGCGACTCTGGGTATTTCTATGACCAGCATTAATAGCATATTACATAATTATTTGGCTGTAAAAAAAATTTGTTCGCGTTGGATACCCCACAACTTAACAAAAGAGCAAAAAGATGCTCGCGTCGAATGGTGCAATAAAATGTAAAAAAATATAACCGTGGTGACTCAAAAGCCGTTTATAACATCTATACAGGTGACGAATCCTGGATCTATGCATACGATCCCGAAACGAAGCAACAATCAACGGTATGGGTGTTTCAAAATGAGCCGAACCCTACGAAAGTTACTCGTGCAAAAAGTACATTGAAACAAATGGTGGCCTGCTTCTTCGGTATTAATGGCCATGTAGCTACAGTGCCACTAGAAAACCGTAGAACGGTTAATTCAGAGTGGTACACGACCATTTGCTTACCGGAAGTATTTGAACAAATTCGTAAAACTAACCAGCGACGAAGAATCATTCTTCATCATGACAATGCCAGCTGTCATACGTCACGCGAAACAACTCTATTTTTGGAGGGCAAAAATGTGGAATTAACGGGTCATCCGCCGTACAGCCCTGACTTGGCACCCAACGATTTTTATTTATTTCCAAATATAAAGAATAAATTACGCGGTCAACGATTTTCGACCGCTGAAGATGCTGTCGACGCATTCAAACAACACGTTATGGAGGTACCTCAGGCGGAGTGGCAGAAGTGCTTTAAAAATTGGTTCACGCGAATGCAAAAGTGCATAGATCATCAAGGGGAATACTTTGAAAAACAATAAAACCGTGAAATAAAACAATTAAAAACGGATTTTATCGCGTGTATTGAGTTTAAATTACATCCCGACGTTTCAAACACTTTACAGCGTTCGTGGTCAACGGGTCGACATTATGCACAGTAATTTCCTGCTTGCTTGGCGAAGTATGCGTTCACTGCCCATAATGTCATTTTTTGGAGCTATCTTCACGCATGTAGGAATAAGATCTTCGTCCCGGCATCTCTTAAGGAAATTTAAAGAACAACGAGAGCGCGCGAGCTTATTCGCCAGGTCTTCACGTCGCCGAATTCTGGTTGCAACTTCCAGTCCGTACTGGTGTACATAATATTGTCTTCGGTTGCCGCGATAGTTATTCATGAAATAAAACAATTAAAAACGGATTTTATCGCGTGTATTGAGTTTAAATTACATCCCGACGTTTCAAACACTTTACAGCGTTCGTGGTCACCCGTTGACCACGAACGCTGTAAAGTGTTTGAAACGTCGGGATGTAATTTAAACTCAATACACGCGATAAAATCCGTTTTAATTGTTTTATTTCATGAATAACTATCGCGGCAACCGAAGACAATAACAATAAAACCATTTTCAGCCGTGTACGTTTGTTTGTTTTTTTGTTTCCGGATATATAAGTAGCAACCCTCGTATCACGGATATTTGGACGTAGTTACGCGAAAACGTTCCAACCCACAAGTCACTCGAAAATGAGTTACCATAACCAGGATACTATTTTTGACATATTACATCATGTGCAGACAAAGATGCTAGTATTTTTTAGGTTAGTTTCATCAATAAAGTTTGACCCAAATGTTCCAACCCACCATTATGCCAAGGACGCGTACTCAAAATAAAGTAAAAACATTACATGCATACTGAAACATATTGTTAAAAACTCTTAATAGAATAACATATCGTTATAATGTTCCACTTGTCTTGGAACATTATACTAAATTCATAAAACGCACATTTAATTGTTTCTTAAATGATCCATGTGGGTTGGAACGTTTTTGCAAAATCTTTATACATTTTTTATTACTGCAAAAATGTTCCATGTAATTTGAAACCTTTTAGATTAATCCATACTGTTTTTTTAAGCTGCGAAGACTGTTCTAAATAAATTGGAACGTTTTATTATAATATATTATTTTCTAATTTGAATAATAAATAAGATAGTGCTCAAGATGATGAAGTACCTGACAGCGACGATAGCGTTAGAGACCCAGATTATAATATACCAAACAAGGTTACAATAATAGACGACTCGTCCACCAGTTGCTCGTCTGTTGCCGAAAGTAAAGCGATATCCCATCAAGAGTCAATTTCAAATGCATCAGAAGAAATAGTACTAAATCCAGAACAAGAAGCGGTTGAAATAGTAGAAACTCAACCTAACACACCCGGGGGTAGACCAAAACGAGGTCGAAAACGTAAACATCCCCAGAGCAGATCTGAGAGACTTCATAATAAATATAATAACAAAGAGTATACTACAACTCAAAATAAAATAAAGAAACCAAAGGTGTTTGTAAATTATAAATGGATTTGTTCTAAGGATTGTGCTACTTTGGTTTCGGAAGAAAAAAGAAAAGAAGAATTTGGTAAATTTGTGTGTCTGGGTTCCTACGTTGCCCAGTTAGTTTTCCATGGTTAATGTTCCTGCTCACAAGAAAAAACCCAAACAATTCCATCGGGTCTATAAAATCGGTGGTATACAGGTTTGTCGCGATATGTTTTTAAAAACATTTCAGATCACCACTCAAAAAGTTACTGTTTCTCTAAAAAAACTGAGGAGTAATGAGTCGTTAAAAGATGGAAGAGGTGGCACAGGTGGCTATAATAAAGTATCGGATGAGCATAATGATTTCATTGTAGAGATTATTAACAAACTTCCTAAATATGAATCTCATTATAGGAGAGATAAAAATAACGACGCTTTATACCTACAACCAGGAATGACAGTAGCAAAAATTTATGATATATATAAACAGGAATTTATACTTAAATATAACGATGAGCACAAATGTGTTTCTTTCGAATATCTAAAAAAGGTATTTCTTACCAAATTTAATCTAAGATGCAAATCGTTAAAAAAAGACACATGTAACAAGTGCGATAAATTTCAAATGAGAATTCGTGATGCCAAAAGTGCCGCCGAAAAATAAAAAGTAGAGGAAGAAAAAATACAACATTTAAGCGTGGCTGAAAATTTGAGACAGCAAATGAAGAGAGATTTTGAGTAAGCACAAAATTCACCCATAGTGGAATGCTTAACCTTTGATTTTGAGAAAACATTGCCTTTACCCCGCATTCCGACGAATATTGCATTTTACAAAAGGCAGTTGTGGTTCTACAATAGTGGTATCCATAGTGCATCTAATGATATTGGGCATTGTTATGTATGGGTAGAAGGAGAGGCAGGAAGAGGTGCACAGGAAGTAGGTTCGTGCCTAATAAAATATATAAATCAAAAACTAAAACCCACGGCTGAACATTTAATGGAGTGAATGGATTCTATGGAGTGATTGCTGTGGTGGTCAGAATAGAAACATCAAAATCGTCCTAATGATGAAAGCCATCTTAAGCTCTCATCCAACCCTGAAAACCATATCATTCCGATTCCTTGAGTCTGGCCATACTTTCTTACCAAATGACACAGATTTCTCAAAAATTTAAACCGCACTCAAGCACCATCAACGCGTATATACACCTGAAGAATACATCAATATTATTAAAACCTGTAAAAAAGTTAAACCTCTTCAAGTTTACAAAATGACAAAGACTGATTTTTTTTAGTACAACTAAACTGGAAAAGAAGATTATCAATAGGAAGAAGTTTACAGACTCATCTAAAGTTAGTTGGCTACATACAAAAGAAATTAAGAATTCAAAAGAATCTGATTTTTGTTTATTGTGGCCTAATGGCAAACCGATTGCTCCAGCGAAATTAGTGGACTTACAATCCATGTACCACTACATACCTGAGGATTGCCTTCAATTTTATAGAACGCTTCAAAGTTCTGAAGAAGCTACTAATGATGTTGATGGGTTTGGTGGAGTTCCGGACTTCGAGATCATAGAATACGATGATGATTGAATGTTTAATATAAGTTTTTGATAACTTTTGGAATCATATCAGCAAATTTTTGGCATAGGTTCTAAGCTCAAAAGATCACGTCCTATTTTTTTTGTAATACATTGTCAAATTTTTTTTTGTTGTTTTTGTATGTTCCTCATTGTTATTTATTACTTTACATATTAAATTTATTTTAGATATATTTATAAAATAATACACTTAAATTCGTTTTGGAACGTTTATGCATAATTGCTATTTAACAAGGTTCATACAAAATTAAATTTAGCAAAAACGTTTCAAACTCGTTTTACCTATTTATATGCCCCTTGTACTATGTATTTACAAAAAATATGCATATCATTCAATAACCAGTTTGGCATTCCACAGTAAAACCAATAGTATTTGCCTGAAATAATTACAGGGAAAAAGTGTACCGCTAAAACACAAAATTGCGTTTATCTCAAAATGGGGTCGCTGTGGGTTGGAATGTTTTCGCGTAACTACGTCCATTTGTTCCTGAGTTATGGATGTTTTCTTTGTATTTAAGTATTTATCTATCCATACTAATATTATAAATGGAAAAGTGTATGTGTTTGTTTGTTTGTTTGTTTGTTTGTCCGTCTTTCACGGCAAAACAGGGCGACGAATTGACGTGATTTTTTAAGTGGAGATAGTTGAAGGGATGGAGAGTGACATAGGCTACTTTTTGTCTCTTTCTAACCCCTCACTTCCCTAAAATGGGGGGTGGAAGTTTGTATGGAGCATTCCTGGGGCAAAGGGGAACCGTTTTACCCCGAATTTAACGCGAGCGAAGCCGCGGGCAAAAACTAGTTATATATATTGTCGCCTAGTACCCGCAGCACAAGCCTTATTGAGCTTTACTGTGGGACTAGGTGGATTTGTGTAAAATTTTCCCATAATATCTTTATTTTTATTTTATAAATACTATTTTCTTGTACCACATCCAATGAAGCAATTGACATCGTCTGTGACACTTCAAAAACTGATGATTTTGCAGTAAATTCATGCTCAAATAATTAAGTCTTAAACAGTATTTTTTTTTTTCAATTCCAGTTATTTTCAAAAGTTGTAGTTCCATTTTATGAACAAAATCGATCCTTACATTTAAAGCCCATGATCAGAGGCATACTGTACACTATTAACTTTATCTGCGTGTTATGAAAAATGAGATGTAAACATGTGTATTTAACTTACATCAAAATGTATATTTCATTAAAAAGTAATGAAAAAATATCGTAAGAAATTTTAATGGTTGTTCAAAAGTTGGCATAGCACCATCCCCATATAAAATTATGCAGTAAAATAAATTTATAATAATTTATTTTTTCGGCTTAACTTACGTATTGTAACAGTCCGACATCTGAAAACATCCAGCTACGCTGTAAGCATTAAATTATTTTGAACTATACCTTGTCTTTGACTTCGAAATAAAATCAATTTGCTACAATACGAAAATGAAGTGAGGGTAGCTTACAAAATTATGTTGCTTGATAGGTGACCTTTTTAATTTAGTCGTTGCCAGAGTCGTTCAGTTTCTCTATGGACAGATCTAAGCCTATTTTATAAACAAAATAAATGATTATTTACTTTTTTTATTGAAACGTAAAATAATAAAATTAACATAATTTTAGATTTTTTTAAATGTAAGTTGTTTTAAGTTTGTTTAGATTTGTCTTTAATCTTTGGTTCACGATAGATTATAGAATAGCTCGGTAAAACACGCGGCAAAAATGGGAACCAATCAGAATCAAGCTGAGTTGGTTGGACCAATCAAAATAAGAGTTGTTGAATGGATTGAGGAACGTTTGAATTAGCGGGGGTCGGTTTCGGGGGTTCTCATCTCAAGACATGAAAGTCTATATAAGGTCGTGGAAAGAAATATCTGGGTTTTTTTCTTCAGCAGAGCGTCGCGTTTAACGGAGATCAGTGAGTTTAGGCTGTAAGGTGCAAATAGTGTTTGAGTTTGTTCACAGATCTGTTATCAAGAGAAATCCACGGCCCGCGCGCTTCTATGGTAACGAAGATGAGGGACCTTGTTGGAGCGCTGAAGAACATTGCATGAAGAATCTCGTGTTCCACGTGGCTCGCAAGCATCAGTCACTACTAACTGTCTCGGTAAGAAATTTAGATTTATTCGGGTTTTAATAGCAAGTGCGTATGACGGACCGTCGCGTTAATATTTACAGAATAGTGGGTAGTTTCGGGTTGAAACGTGTTGAGATTTTAAGTTCGTGATTCAGCAGATAATCTGATAGTCTTATCGAGGCGTGTTTATTTAACCAAAATAAAAAGTAAAATCATTGGTTTATGTGTAGATTGCAGTTGGTGAGAATTTCAGTTCATTATTAAGTACGTCTATTTATTTTGTTTTGTTTCGCCATTTAATTGAGTGAGTTAGTGGTTAGTCAAATGTATAACAAAAGAATGGTGATTACGAGCATAGATTGGATAGAAACCGGGAAAAGACTTAAAAACCTACAGGTATCTATGAAGGGCGTGCGAAGTGGGTATAGTTGAAGATTATAATTAAAATGTATGATAACAGTTTACTCGTTTTGCATAGCATGGTGTCATTGAATTGGTGGTTGAATTACTTATAAAATTTGTAATCAGTTTCATTAGTATGAGTGGTTGTCCTTGTCATTTGACCAACTAAATAGGATGCATAATAGGAAGGTTAAATAATTCTAAGTGTATTGTGCGTCGGTGTGTATACGTAAATATTTTATGCGCAATTTTAAATTCATTGTAATGAGGTCATCAAAGTATTATAATAAAACTCCTTTCTTCACAATAGTAGCTATATTTCGAAATCACAATACTCAGAATACACGATGGTAGGCACTACACTTTTTACATCAAATCTCCGAACACCCGTACTCCATCGTTGCGCATAACTGAATGCCCGTTATTCGTCATGCCAGTCCCGTTCTTTTTCCATTCCCGCCGAATACCCTCCATTATCTAATATTCACTACATTGACTTTACTTTTAAATCATGATTCTACATATTTACAAAGATAACTTTAAATATTTCCTTTTCAAAAATCTATTTAAAATAATTGACAATTTTAATAAATCTTACACTCGTCCATCCTGACCTTGTGCATGTCCCCATGCACTGTCATATAGTATCTACGTGTATCATTGAATCTTACACTCGGCATGTCGAATAACCAGCTATTCAGAAGTCATATAAATTACAATCCATTATTTATGTATTACACTTTTTTTTAAACAATATCTTACTTCCTTATTATTATTTTTTTATTCAGAATTAAACACATTTTCCATTCCTTTTCTTTTCTTTTTTTTTTTCATCTCGTCTGATACAAACTCAAATATGTACAATATGCATTTGCGCATGTCATGTTATGTATATATCTCAAATCATTTTTTAGCATCATTTTATTATACATAATATGAAATGCACTACATACAAAGCACATATAATATATTGTCTTTTTTTTCCATTTTAGTGTAGCACATTCTCTCTTGTTTTTATTTTCAGTATTTTTTTATGTACTACTACTTATTCATGACTTTCATTTATTTCTCCTCTTTTTTTTATATCTCATCATCACAATGGATCCGTCCATTATCATCTTAATTGAATTCTATCAACTTTGACTCAACATTGTACAAAATAAATCTTATTCATTACTAATTCTAGGTACTAATCGCTAACAGTAGGTTACAATCAGTTACAGCCGAAAACTTAACGGGCCTATCACATTCCATTCAATTTACCTAGAATTACCTAAGCACGAACAGCATGGAGATACACTCAATTGTTATTATCATCATTTATTGAATCAGCGTCTGACTCTGGCGACTCCGATTCATTTGTCTCTAAGGCAGTTACATGCACCCAAGGTAACATACGGTCAGCGGCTACTTTAGTATGTCGTTTAGATTTAGATCCAGTTAAACCCGGTACCCCTGCAACTTGATACCGGTCGTTACCTAACACACATACGACTTTATACGGTCCTACGTATGAGGGAAGCAACTTCTTGCTTTTTCCGTCGTTATTGAAGCTAACCTTTGTTATTTTGACTAGGTCACCTTCTCTATAAGAACGGGCAGGTCACCTGCCCTTGTCGTGCCTTTCTTTCTGTTTTTGCTGTTCTAAATCGATTTTATCCTTCACTCCCTGTCTTATGTCAGTTAAATCAATTACTTCGCGGGTTTCTTGTCTCAACGCGTTTAGCTTAGGGTTTATATCTGAGTTCATAGCAGTCCCAAACATGATCTCGGCTGGCGTCCGACCAGCTGTTTTTTGACAAGTATTATTCAGCCCCCATTGAACTCTGCCAACCGCATCGTCCCATTCTCTCTCATCATTATTAAGATTTTGTGCTGTTAGTGAGTCAAGGATGGTGCGGTTGTATCTTTCCACTTGTCCGTTAGAACGTGGACTCGCTACAGAATTCAATACGTGCTTTATACCTTTATCTACACAGAATCGTTTAAACGCGTGTGACGTGAAACATGTACCTCTATCGCTGATGATTCGATCCGGATTTCTAAACGTATTAAAAATTTCTTCTAGAACCTTGGTGCACTAAGAGTTTTAGTATTACGAACCGGCTTGGCAAAAACAAACTTCGTGAAGCCATCTACGATCACTAAAAGATAAACGTTCCCGCGTTTGGATCGCACAAAGGGCCCAAGGTGGTCTATGTGTAAGGTGTGAAAAGGGATTGGCTTCTTTTCTATCATATGTAAAAGACCTTCATTATCATGATTTGTTTTTTTGGAATAAGCACACTCGATACATGCACTGACGTATTTCTTTACAAATTTTGACATTTTTGGAAACCAGTAAGTTTTCTTTATACGTTCGAGAGTCTTATCGTAACCAAAATGGCCAATCTCGTCATGATTCATTTTACAAAGTTGCCACCTTGCTCCCCTTGGTACGACCCATCGAATATTGGTTTTATCCCCGTCCAAATACTTATATAGTTTATCCTCTTTAATCAAAAAGTTATCCTTTATATACTGTAGCTTTTCGATGTCAATGTCAGAGGTAAGGATGGCTCTTGTTCTGTTTAGTTCAGAATCGCCCAGCTGGAGAGTTTGCAGCCAGTCATCACTACTAATCCTCATGACAGATGGATAATCGTCTATCGTGTTTAAGGTTTCTGTATCTTCAACAGCATTTCGCGACAACGCGTCTACATGAGCCATCCTCACTCCTGGACGATAATCGACTGTGCATTGAAACTCCTGTAAAAGGAGCCACCAACGTGCTACTCGCGGAATTATATCACGTTTAGAGAAAGTAGAGCGAAGGGCGCTGCAGTCTGTTACAATTTTAAATGACTGACCTAACAAATACACCCTGAACTTTCTTAAAGAACAAACTACCGCCAAAGTCTCCAATTCATAAGCATGAAAATTTTTCTCTTCTGGAGACGTTTTCTTGCTATAGAATGCTACAGGTCGAAATACGTTACTATTTTTTGATCGCTGTAACAATACTCCACCCACACCATACTTGCTAGCGTCGGTGTGGAGTTCTGTTTCAGCTGTTGGGTCGTAAATGGCCAGAACCGGTCTATCTATTAATTTTTCATTTAGGATCATGAACGCCTTATCATGGTCACTATTCCATTCCCAAATAGCTTCTTTAGTAAGCAACTTGGTCAAAGGATGAGCAAGAGCCGCAAAATTTCTGATAAATTTTCGGAAATACCCTACAAGGCCTAGAAATTGGCGTACCGTATGCTGATCTGTGGGCCGAGGGAAGTCCACCACACATTCGATTTTCTTCGGACCAGGTCGTACCCCACTAGCGCTAATTTCGTATCCCAGGTAGTCAATTTTGTCACAAAGAAACTCGCATTTAGCCAAATTTAAAGTTATTTTTGCCTCGTCCAACAATTGTAAAATTTTCTCTAATCTATCCAGGCACTGTTGAATATCCTTACCGTAAATTAAGACATCGTCGATATATGCCGTTGCATCTGTGAAGCGAGCAGACCCAAGTACCCTATTCATCATCCGTTGGAAAATGGCTGGCGCATTCGCCAGACCGAACGGCATACGATTAAATTCGTACTGTCCGTCCGGCGTGACGAAAGACATCAACGGTCGGGACTTTTCCGCAATAGGGACCTGGTAGTAACCAGAGGCTAAGTCGAGCGTGACAAAGTATGCTTGACCTGATAACCGCGCTATCTCGTCTTCAATATTTGAAATGGGGTATCGCTCCTTTACAGTAATTGAATTTAACATTCTGTAGTCCACACACATTCTAAACTTTCCATTACTCTTTCGTACCAAAATGATTGGGCTAGCATACTCTGACACTGACTCGCGTATAACCCCGGCATCGAGCATTACACTGACCATATCTCTTACGTTCTCTCTCTCCTTATGTGACAATCGGTATGGTCGATATACTATCGGACGGCTACTATTAACCTCGATTGACATTTCGGCCTTGTCGGTACAACCCAAATCCTTCAACGACGATGCAAAACAATGCTTGTACCTATTAAGTAACTCCAGTAACTTTATTCTCTCCTTATCATTAACTGTGTTTCCTATATTTACTTTGCTTTCGTCAATTACACGGGAATCAACTGAATCTTGGTCCATAGAAATTCGATTTACCATTTTAATTTTGAAACCTCTACTAATAACAGCCTCTTCCATTAAATAACAGTAAGCAGACTCGGGCATGATTGTTATATTCACGTGTCCATTTTTAACGTTATACACACCCCCAACAATCGTGAATTGCTGCTTTGGTTTTCCCACGACTTTATCATTCAATAGGACATATCCTTCCTTATATGACTGAACACAAGCTCGAAAAGAAATCGGCCCAAAAGCTTTAATATCCGTAGGCGTATAAATTTTAACCATGTCATCGTTTTGCATTGTCATATCGGAGAAAGGCATTTCTTTATCGACATTTAAAATTTGTAATCTTTTCGCGCTCTTAATTGCAACGATATGTGGTTGTTCAGTATATGTATGCCCGACAAGAAGTGGGACATCTAAATATTTGTCTTCAACTATATGGCAACCAACATTAGCTGATACATCATCTATTACTATATCGGCTCTAAACCCCCCGAAGGTTGGGATTAACTTATTGCCAAAACCTACAAGAACCGTTGATAATGTGTCACCGCTTATATTCAGTTTTACAGCATCAGACTGTCTTAATAAAGTTTCTTCGGCCCCAAAGTCAACAAACGCCTTCACTGTGTTACCGTTAATACTGACCTCTTTATAATATTTTGAATTCGGCTTTGTGTTACTTATACACATGATCTTTTTCACAGTGTCAGATTTGTTGTCTTTGGTTCCCCATTTAAGAGTACAATTTTCCACGTTATGACCAATTCTGTGGCACCGAGTGCATTTTATAAGGGGCTTGGTACATTTTGAGTAAGGGTGTCCTTTTTCTCTACAGTTGAAGCAAAACAGAGATCCACCTTGATTGTTTATCCCAGCTTTACCTACCCCCTTATTAGCAAAGCTACCATTCAGATTACTATCCGAGCCCTGCCTATTCCTAAAACCTGGTCGTTCGTAATTTTGGGATTGGGTATTACTATCCTTATTGCTTAAGAGAAATTGCAGCAGTTGGTCAGGATTGGAACAGCGCAACGCTCGTGCGCTTGATCTAGTAGTCTTATCGCTTAACCCATGAATGATACATTCGGCAGCTCGCTTACCATGTATGTCACATTGGTTTAACAAAGCCAGCTTCTCATAAAAATAGGTTTCAATAGGCTCGTTGTATCTACTTTTACGTTTTATCATGTCCTCCAGGGTTTGGCCATAACTCTGTTCGTAGGGAAACGCGCTCGTTAATTTCTCTTGCCATTCAGTCCAACTGTAGAGTATGCTGGGTAAACTCTCGTACCAAGTTTTTGCCAAACCCTGGAGTTTCTGCATCGCGAAATGAATTCTAGTTCTATCGTCCCAACCGTAAACGGTAGCGCACTCATTCACTTTTTTCAACCATGTATCTATACGGTGATTTTTAGAAGATGGGTCAAATTCGGGCAAGATATTCTTGTGGTTATTACTAGATTGAATGGGTTGCGCTGACGTCGATGGCTGGGACTGCAGATTACCTTTAATTGAGTTAAGTAAGTTTGCTACCTCATCAGCCGTAAATACAGTACCAGTCTTAGTAGACGATGTGTGTGGGTGATTTCCAGAACGCTCCTGAGGAATCTCACGACGTCGTTTCCTTTTAGGAGCTCCTTCATCTCTGGGACTCTGATGCCGACGACGAGACAATGACACAACGTCCCTAGTGCCTTGGGAAGCTGTCGCGCGTCGTAAACGTACGCTTTCTGCATCTAGTTGACGATCACGATCTCGAAGACGTCGTCGCTCTCGTTCCAGTTGCCTCTCCTTTTCGTACAAACGTTATTGGCGAATGCTAATTGGGTCATACAAACGGCTGAAGCTCCGTCTGCTATAGCTTCTCCCGCTGCGACTGCGTCTGCCTCGGTTGTGTCTGCTACGGCTGCGCCGGTTGCGGCTTCGTCTGATGTACACGGGGATCTCGCGGCGCCCATGACTCCGGCTTCGACGACCTTGACTGTCATCTGATTCGGATGTCCAGGCGTGCTCAGGAGTGTCCAAGCGCCGCCTGGATTCATCTTCCTCATGCTCCATTAATCTGGAACTCGAAAACGACAGCGGCAATTAAAATGTTCTACGTACTTCGTATAATTTGACACTTTTGAAACTTTTGAAACTTTTGAAACTTTTGAAACTTTTGAAACTTTTGAAACTTTTGAAACTTTTGAAACTTTTGAAAATTTTGAAAATTTTGAAACTTTTGAAACTTTTGAAACTTTTGAAACTTTTGAAACTTTAGAAACTTTTGAAACTTTTGAGACTTTTGAGACTTGAAACTTTTGAAACATTTGAAACTTTTGAAACTTTTACTGTTGAACCTTTGAAACTTTTACTTTTGAAACTTTTGAAACTTGAAACTTGAAACTTGAAACTTGAAACTTGAAACTTGAAACTTGAAACTTGAAACTTGAAACTTTTGAAACTTTTGAAACTTTTGAAACTTTTGAATCTTTTGAAACTTTTGAAACTTTTGAAACTTTTGAAACTTTTGAAACTTGAAATTTTTGAAACTTTTGAAACATTTGAAACATTTGAAACTTTTGAAACTTTTGAAACTTTTGAAACTTTTGAAACTTTTGTATTATATACTTTTGAAAGACTGATTCCGAATATTCCGATGCAGGTACCGAAATGGAAACGGATACCAGCAAAGAGACAAATACTATTACGGATACGTGTTAATACGTCACGGACACGAACAGTCGTCCGGGTTATGACTCGGATCCATGTTCCGACGAATGCATTTCAATCACACACAAGACATACAAAATACATTTGAATTGCATCCCTACCGCGGAAACTCAACCAAAATAAAAACTGAAATCGATCCCCATTTACGAGTATAGTCTATTTGCTTAACCAAAAATAAATCATAAAACATAACTGCAGTTTACGACACTTAATTATAACATTAACAACTACAACAAAACATCAATTGAACCGAAGTACTTCAAATGTTCTACCGGCAATTTTGTGTAAACGTGGTGTTAAAATTATGAAGTTAACCGTGATGCCTAGAGTGCCAAACAACCGTTAAAAACGAGTCAAACTATTAAGTGTTACGTAAGTAAGCGGTACCAATTGTGCTAAAATTGCTACATTCAATCAAATAAGGTGTTTAGCAATAAAGCATCTCACGATATTTCTACACTGTAATAAACTAATAAAGTAAGTAGATAATTAACGATCGAAAGACTTTTACAACAAGTAAATCAAAGAAATTATTTAAAGGCAAATTATAGGTACTTACCACTTCTGATATATAATAAAACTCCTTTCTTCACAATAGTAGCTATATTTCGAAATCACAATACTCAGAATACACGATGGTAGGCACTACACTTTTTACATCAAATCTCCGAACACCCGTACTCCATCGTTGCGCATAACTGAATGCCCGTTATTCGTCATGCCAGTCCCGTTCTTTTTCCATTCCCGCCGAATACCCTCCATTATCTAATATTCACTACATTGACTTTACTTTTAAATCATGATTCTACATATTTACAAAGATAACTTTAAATATTTCCTTTTCAAAAATCTATTTAAAATAATTGACAATTTTAATAAATCTTACAGTATTGATTCACGGGTTTTAGTTATTCGTCGTTGCGCATTTATGTTAATATTTCATATATGGTAAATAAAGGGGAAGGTATACGTTATCTAAATTATTGTTAGTAGAAACAGTTGGAGGAGTAAATACAATTGTAGGTCTTAATCATTAGCGGGTTCAGTTGAACTTGAAGGATTCACCGCGTCGAGCAGAATTCGAACTTGCGACCTTTCGGAACACTGGTCCGATCGCTCTGACCGGCTGAGCCATCGACGCTTGCTCGGCCTCGGTGAATCTTTCTACCAAGTTCCGTCATTGCTTACGTCACAGGGTTACATATTCATCTAGTGTTCTTTAGAGTACGGTTTCTGACTAGACAATTTATTAGGTTTCTCTAATTTATTATGATTTCCTATCATATTTAATCCATTTATTCTATATAATTAACCGTCATTCATTCTCGAATTATATACTTCGAGTAAATTAGTAGTTACCTTTCCATTCGTTTATTTTATAACGTTAACAATATTTATTCGTCGTTGTAGTTAATGTTTTAGTTTCATTCTTGATAAATAAGTAATTCTACATATCCCACAATAGGGCGTAAAATTAGTAAGCCACCTATGGGAAAATACGTTTTGTTAATCCTTGTTTATTTCTCAAATTCCCGGTTACATCGGCTGAGAGGGCGCCTTCACCGTAAACTTCTGAAGGATCGTTGCCGCAGCGTGAGTGAGCGCTTCGTTGGCGGGATGCAGCTTCGGGCGTACAGATCTTCGGCCTGTCCAGTTGGATCCATCTTGAAGCCTTGACGAGCACTTCAGGGAGCTGTCAGCAGAGCTGTTCCGGACCAAGGCAATCTACTGCGAGACTTCGGCGCCATTGCGAAGAGTCAATCCATCCAGCAGAAGTCAGTCCTCCAGGTGTGTTGTTTTTGATTTATAGCTTTATGCTCATTTTCATTTATGCCGTATTACTTTATTATCTTTCAGTGAAATTAGTATTCACCAGCATATTTGAACATTAGTGTGCGTTATGCCACCGTAATAAAATTCTACTAAGGTTCGATAAATTGAATATGATGGTATATGCATTGATTTCGTTTAATCACTATAATGGGTAATTACATTTTCTATCTAGTCATGGTGGTGGCTTGCAGGTGCACATGGAAGCTAGTACCATGTTAGTTGTGTAACATATTGGTTAATCAATGTTTTCTATGTCTTGCATGCAAATACCATTGTACATTTCCAAGTAATGATTACGTTAAAGGTTTCTACAGCTTATTCAAATAAATAAACATTATTGAGCAGTTTGTTGCTCAATATACGGCTAAATAATTTAAGTGGTTAAATCCACGTAATTATAAACAGTAAATTATTAAGATATTTACTTTATCTTTTCTTGACGGTGTTTGTTAAACACTGATTGAGAAACCTTTATTACTTATAGAGTCAAATAGTGAAAATTATAATTAGGTTGCCCAATAAATAAATGTAGATACTTTGAAAAGTTCAATATTTAGTAGAATTGGCTACCTACCTAAAAAAAATATATATATATATACCATAGTACGGAGAAACACCTTTACTATTACAGTTATAAACTTGTACATGTATGTGTTTTCCGGTACACGAGCATCGGACGTACTACTGCTGCACGTGGCACGCTGCTCGCTGACATCGTGAGTTCATCACTGCCAGAACAACGGCGGATAACCTGAGCAAACTCCAGAGGCCAGAAGCAGCAGCCCGTGATGATGCTTCTCCACGTTGCCACGTATGGTGATATACGAAAAGCGTTCTTGTGAGTTAGTTCCATACTTCTCTTTATTACACCGACGGGTGACAAAATAGGTCTAACGTTAAGCGTCAGCGAGGTTCCATGCTAGTACGGTTTCTATGTACTTAGTACAGTTGCAAATTATCCGAATTTGGAGGTTACTTAAATAAGAGATTGATATTTATAAATGTAGACGCTCTATACCAATAAATAGGTCTTTATTGTGTTTGATTCAACCATATTTGAATAACATGCAACTTACCTAGTAATTTATATCTGATTGTTGTGATTTAATAATGTGAGGATACACGAGTACGAAGGACTTATAATATATACATACTTCACGTTGACGTTTACTCTTATCATCTAGATTTAACAATACATTTTATTTAAGTATTATCGCTACTGTTAACGAAGTTGACATCTTCAATAAACTATTGATAGTATATAAAGTCCTAAGTTACTCGTACTTCCTTTCCACTTATATAGTTCGGCTGTTAGTTATTTGTAAATCACACGATCTTTCCACTGAAGGAATAGATAATACTTTATGTTGCACTAGTTAAATGATACTTGAAGTCAAAATGGTTTTAATCATCGTAGATGCCTTGATTTTGGTATGTAGCTCGGATTGCGTGAATTGCGAATGATTTGTGATAGCTGACATCTCATGGATATCATTTTCAGAATGCTATTGTTGACATAAATATAGATTGGTCATACAAGTAAACTTAATATCTATATAATGATTCTATATCATTAAGTATATAGACTGATAGTAATCTCGTCAACAGCATCTGTCCATTTATATACTAAAATGTGTATAGATATATATATATATGTATACACATTCACACACCATATTTATTTATAATATTGTAGTCGTTGAGAACCAGTCACAATGGATATTATTTAAATAGTGATTGTTCCAACGATGAGGTAGTTATAACTGGAAATGTCAACAAGTTGTAAAGACTCCTTCCAGTTATGACAAAAGGTACTTGGTAACAAAGGTAACGGTATTACCCAAAATTATTTATTAATATTTATGCTAAGCAAGGGTTTTGATCCAGGTTGATGGAATACGCAACTGTGTTTTATTATAGGGCCAGACCGTTCTTCCAACAGTGGTATTCTGTCTTTAGTGGATCTAGCTTGGAGATCTTTGAAAAGGGTGATCCATGTGAATTTATTATATTCCAAAATAGACTGCTTGGATGAATTTTATATGATTCATACAAGACGTATATTTTTCTCAGAGATCTCGACTGTGAATTCATTCTAGAGAAAATATGCTACTTCGATGAGTCTAGATTAGATTCATACAGGAAGTATATTTTAAGGTATGGATTGAATTGATTCTTTGACGAGTTTACTCGCTGATCTCGCACCACGAGAGTCTGTATCATTTGTTTGCCGATAGTAAACCGTTAAAGACTCCAATATATATAAATATATCATATGCTTAACTATTTTATCATATGGATGAGACGGTTTGCATTGGAGTCAATGATGATATAGGTAATATGTACAGAACTCTACTGTGAGAGGATTATACATTACTGAGATTTACGAATGTAAAGCTCAGTTATGCGGTCAAATTAGTCTATAAGTACAACTACATTTTAAGTATGATTCAACTTGGAAATAAAGCCTTATTGTAAACGCTAAGCATATTGAATACATTATTGGGTAAAAGGTAACAAACCCTAATCCAACTGGCTTATAAAATGAAATAATAGTTGTGTTCATACTTATATCGAATAACAAATACAATAGAATGGCTGGTTTCATAATATTAGAGGCTGCCCTCATATTGTTGACGTGTTTATGGCCGTGCTGGGTGCTATTGTCTATTAACTAATTAGAATAGGCTCCGGTGTCTGAGCATACTCGTCATTCTTATCCACACGTGAGATGTTCCAATATGCAAGTCGGGCTGGTTGGTGGTGCATGTATGCTTGATAGGGCCGGGTTAACCTAAGATAATGTATAAGAATGCAAGTCTAATTTATAAGGGCTAACCCATTAGGGTATGCATGTTCAATGATAGGGCCTACCTGAGGGATTTGCTAATCAGCATTCCCATTAGGGTCTGCATGTTCGTCACCTGAGGGTTACGCATTCGTATACAAGTCTAAAAGACGTTTATCTTATGGTTCTGCATGGAATAACTCACGTTGTGACCTTTTGCGTAGACATAGCTTAGCCTATAGTATCGGCGTATGCTCGGTAATTTTATGAGGTGTAAAAAGTAGCCTTATAGTTGACTGCAATCATCTATTCTATTTTAACGATAATCTTGATTAATATTAAGATTTTAATGAGCCAGAGTTCCATTATCCTATTCCCATATATCCATATTATGACATATCACGTTATGATCACATTCTTAATATTACAATCTTTTAATAAAATGACATTAATCATTATAACATAATATAATTACCTTTTATGTTTAACTTGTTACAATTACAAATTTTACTGCATAAAGGAAAATCCTTCTGGTTTATCGTATATACAGTAGTATACAGTGTATACAGTAAATTCAATATTTTGCTTTATTCAATTCTTATGTAAGATTTTTTTACATAGTCAACAATAGCATTATGTAGGGAGTAGGTATGTTTCACAATAGTAGTTAGTATATGATTGTGATGTTAAATATTGAGGAGGTTATAATTAAATACTTGTTTTAACAGTTTGTAGGTTAATGTAGGATATTTAAAACCAAATTGTATTTGTTTTATGTAACGTTGTATTTAATTCTTTTAATTTCTGGTTCTCTGTGTTTGTTTGAGCATTGTTCAGATTTAATTCTGTTGTTTAGCGTTTCTCACACCTCAGGAGACCTTGGTTATTACTTATCATAATGTAGTCCAACATGTACCACTAGACAATCATGCCATTATTTTATAATTTTTATAAATTGTGTGTCTTTAATCTTTACAAAATTTATTATGTATGTGTGCAGGTTAAACTTGGGCGTCAGATTTTTTTTCACCGCTATAGTTTTTCTCTGGCATATTTTGGCTCTTGAACTGTAGCGGTATATCTAATGTGACCTAACGGTTACATTAGATATAATAGTTTCTAGAGACATTAAATTTTCCATTAACAGTAATTTCTTATTACTTGAATAAATTTTCTTATTAACTTATATGTTGTTTCAATCCTATTATTTCCCTTAGTGATAAGATCCTCGCTTTCAAAGAAAAGTTTCAGTTAAAGCTTTAGGTAGGTTCAGCTTTAAAATATTACTGGTTAGTATAGGTGAGTTTTTACAGTATGATAAGTGAGCCCGTCTTTTTTATTATGTTTTCCAGTTCTACTCTGACACCATTTTACGGCGCAAGAAGGCATGTTTACTAAATTATTTAATTTTCTGATAAACTTCAGTACCACCGTGTCACTGAACCGCCATTTGTACACTAAACGGCTTGGCGGCTCAGTTTGTAAGCCCCGCCCTCCGCGGCTCACTTTTTGTGGGGTCATGCAGAGCTACTTCATTGTCTATATATCATCAGTCGCCGCGTACAGAAAGGTATCTACAGACACACGGGTACATTTAAGTACCTACATTATTAAAACAAAATATTGCAAGAAATAAATATATTGTACCACAAGACTCCGTCCAGAACTTCATCTAGTCAGACGTCGCCAAATTTTTAACTCCATTTTCACGACCTTAGAGTTGAATATCCAAAAATCTTTTTTAATGGGGCACCGTGAACTGAAATAGATGTAATATACTCCAAAAAAAGCGTAACACCGGAGGACACGCCTCCGGTGTCCGAGGCCGGTTTGAACCGGCATCTCCATCTTTCACAGCTGACGCCCTGACCACTAGACCACCCGGTCACGGCGGAACCCGTCGAATTTTCCCAAGTATATGCAATTTTCGAATTTGAAACGGCTAGGCGCCATAGGAGAAAGTGGACCAGTTTGTATACCTAGGGTCCTTAATAACAAATGGTGGTGGCTGCACGCAAGAGATTCGCCGACGTGCTGGAATGGCTAAAAGTGCTATGACTAACCTCAAAAAGCTGTGGAAGAATCGAGGTATAAGCCTTGGTACCAGGGTACGATTAGTACGGTCACTGGTATTCTCCATCTTTATGTATTGTGCAGAAACCTGGTGCATCAAAAGCCTGGATAAGAGCAAAATCGATGCTTTTGAGATGTGGTGTTGGAGAAAGATGTTAAGAATCCCATGGACCGCAATGAGAACAAACGAGTCCATCCTGAGAGAACTAGGAATTACCAAACGACTCTCAACAATCTGTCAGGACAGGGCTCTCAGATTCTTTGGACACATAATGCGGTCACCACACCACAACCTCGAACGTGACATCATACTGGGGCAAGTTGAGGGCAGGCGTGCTAGAGGAAGAGCCCCTGCAAGATGGTCGGATTCCATTAGACAAGCCTGTGGTTCCATGCAGAGGGCAGCCCACATAGCCCTTGATCGCGTTAAATGGAGGAACATAGTTGTTGGTCACGATCCTCAGTCATGAGGGAACGACGAAGAAGAAGAGAAGAAGAGGCGCCATTAAATATTTAAGAAAATAATTTGATTTGCTTCAAGATTTGGAGCTGCGTTCAACTGTATAGTAAGGCCGTGTCGTACAGCTGCGATCGTGGCCCACAAATGGTCCCGCCGGAAGATCAGCGCTGGCTTTCGGGTCAGTATAATGCTGAGGCGGGTCCATTTCGTGGTAAACTATGTATATTATGTGCTATATTTCTTTTGTTTTTATTTTTTTATACTTTTCTATGCAACTATGGTTTATCACGAATAAAACGATTGATTCTGATTCTGATTCTACGTGAATTCAAAAATAATCTCGGGAGATCTATCGAAGACTCAGAGACGCAACGAGGGACCGGAGAGCTGGCGGTTAGCCCGCTCAAGCTATTAGTCTCTCAGTACAGCGGGGGAACGCAGCCAGCATCTTGGGTACCATGCCACATGGGCCTTTTTTGATTTAGTATAGTAATTGTGTCATTTTGTGTTATGTTTAAGGATTTTTGTAATTAAGTAAATGGTAGTTTTAAATAGAATAAATGATTTAATTAGAAATATAATATGTTACTTTAGTGTAATTAGCTCATGAACAACTCAAACAGCATTTCAACCCTTAAACTCGGAAAAACGGGGTTTGGGCATTTGCTTCCTCAAAGCCGATTTTAACAAACTGGTCGCTGCCGGGTTCTAACGCTTTGGCGGCTGGCGAAAAGCCCTGCCTTTACTTGAAGACTTAAGCCGACGTGTATTCTCCACCTGGTGACAATATGTCGAACAGCTGCAGAAAAGGAGATTATTTTAAGGAATTAGCCGATTCGGTGGTATTGACCGGCAGATACCTATCTAATCTCATATCGGCAGATATCTATATCGATATTATACGCGGTAAGTTAGACCGCTTTGTACTCGTATATGTACTTTATCGTATTCGAAATGTGGTATCAGAAGCAGCCGCTCTTTCGGCATATCACGGTTATGTGTCATCCCTTTTGAGATATGGCTTAATTATATGGGGAAACTCAGTGGACGCACATATTGTTTTCCTAATTCAAAAAGATTGCGTGAGAACCATATGTGGAGTCCAGCGTTTGGCTTCTTACAGAGATTTATTTAAACACAAAAAAATTTTGACATCACCAGCAATGTACATTTATGAAATGTGTATTTTTGTTAAAAAGCACCCGACATGTTTTAAAACGATCACCTCAAGGTCACAAAGAGGGGAACATAGACATAATTTATACACGACAAAGACAAATCTTTCACTGACAAGGAATAACGTTAATTGCATGGCAATTAAATTATTTAATACTTTTACTGATGACTTTAAGGCTCTACCAATTAAATTATTTAGAAAATATTTGTTTAATCATCTAATCCAAAATAGCATTTATTCAATTAAAGAGTTTATGGAAAAATGTACTTTATAGATAATGTATAATATATAATTGACATAAAATTTTATTGCAGAACTTGTATTAATTTGATACAGTTTGTTAATACTGAATTTTATTATTATTTATACTAACCTTAGTATTGACACGAAGAGTATTAGACATAATTACATAGATTTAGAATATTAGTTAGGATACTAGTTTTATGAACAATATTTGTACGCCATGCACCATGGTAAAAAAACCGGCCAAGAGCGTGTCGGGCCACGCTCAGTGTAGGGTTCCTTAGTTTTCCGTCCGTCACAGTAAGTGTCCCCACTTTAGTTAAAATAACACCGCCATGTAGGATATGATATGAGCGTTCCACGTACAGCGACATCTATCGGCAAATTAAGTAAACTATTGCGCGCGAGCGTAAAATTACAGGTACAATAAACACCTGCTTATACGGTTAAATTACAAACTTAGTTCAGAAATTATTTTGTAATTTTTTTTTCAAAAACTATTCAACCTATCAAGTTCAAAATAATTTTCCTAGAAAGATTTTATAAAGTTCTACTTTTGAGATTTTTTTAATATTTTTAAAACTCATGGTTCAAAAGTTAGAGGGGGGGGACACATTTTTTTTTACTTCTGGAGCGATTATTTCCGAAAATATTTATATTATCAAAAAATGATTATAGTAAACCCCTATTCATTTTTAAATACCTATCCAACGATATATCACACGTAAGGGTTGAAATGAAAAAAATAATTACTCCCCACTTACGTATAGGGGAGGTACCCTAATAAAACATTTTTTTCCACTTTTTATTTTACTACTTTGTCGGCGTGATTGATATACATATTAGTACCAAATTTCAGCTTTCTAGTGCTAACGGTCACTGAGATTATCCGCGGACGGACGGACGGACGGGCAGACATGGCGAAACTATAAGGGTTCCTAGTTGACTACGGAACCCTAAAAAGGCTGGAAAACCACATGTAACATCAATTTATACCCTTTTTTTATACAAATAAACTATTCTATTCTAGTCTATTCTGATAAGCTTTACGGGAATTTATAGTTTAAAATCGGGAAATGTATCGGATTGTCTGAATGTTGTCTGAAAGAACTGTACAATAGCATAATTGCTTGAACACTTTATGAATGACTTCTATTCTTAATGTCTTCATGTAATTTGGTGGATTGGTATATTTAAAAATCCTGTAGAGACATGATGGTTGATATTTTACCATTTATTGTATTCTGCTGTACTCTCTTAGAAATATACCTTCAATCATCGTACAACTATCATATAAGATCGTCACTGTCAATAACATCATTCGCAATAACGATTAGAGCAGGGTGTCAACTATTGAGCTTTAGCGTGTCGAGCACTAGGACGTCAAAGTTTACCTCACTCATAAAGACACTTGTCCCTATTCGATGTGAAAGCATTTTGCGTTCCTTCTTATAGCTACCTTAACGGCCCATACTTAAAAAAATAATACTAGTCTAAATCTTTTTTAAACTATACGAACAAAAATCGGTCTAGGCCTTCGTTTGATTGATCCTTATAGTACTAGCTTGTCAGCCTGACCTATAATTTGGCTTGTCGCTGGCACTTATTACTACGCAAAAGATGCACTGACTGCGGGTCTATCAAACGAATAATGAAACAAAATTTGAATTTTAAAATTAAATTTGCCTTTCTGCTACACGTAACTAGTAGTCCGCTTGAACTGAGAATCCGCTATTTACCTACTTGCAAACAAGTTCACCAATATCACAAGACCATTATGAAGATCGCTTTTCCGCCTTCTACCTCCATAACCTCATGATCGATTGTGTTCATAAAAACTCTCAAATTATATTTATCCCTGCTACAATGCCAACAAATTTCATAAAGAAAAGAAAAACGTTATTAAAGTTACCGCGGAACAACTATTCAAAATCAAAAAGCCATCGAAATGCAGGGACTTCCCGGTAGCAAGTTGTGTCCGAAGTTCTTTGTAAGAAGTTCGCTTCGCTTCGTGCGCTAATTCGATTATAATCAGTATCGATCGGTGTAAGAATACCCGCCCCCGCTATCTTACCAGACAGACCACCTCCTCGCCTGTTGGTTCAAGTGCTTAATTACTCGCGGCTCTAGCGCAATATCGCTCAATTTAACGCTCAAAATAACCGCTCATTTTTAAAAGGTATCTTAAACCTTAATCTTAAACCATATAAGATTCATTTAGCTTTCTTGGTGGCAAACAATCATACGAGCACTTGTATTTTTTATTTTATTTTATTCTAAAAATTATAATCGCTTATCTTTTTGCATTTGATCAAATATAATCGAGCGCCCAAAATCATTTACATTTTAAAGCATTTTCCCATCGCTAATGGCGTTGCAATCGTTTAAAAAAATCATCTCTTTGGATTTGTATATCTGTAACTTATTTCAATTAATAGCATCGTATGACGTATCTTTTAGGAAATGCTAGCCCAAGGGGTTTTGTGATGTTTTGTCAACCTACCCCAAGCGTCAGTAATAAACTAGTGTCCACTGAGAACGGTCGTTTACCTTATCGCTACCCTCCTACACGTATATACTTAGTACAGGTTTACAGTTTAAACTAAAAACGTAACCTCAGTTACTCACAGAATACTTACTTTTAGCTTGTATTTCTCTGAACAAAGGTAAATATTTAAAATAGCTTTTTTACATCAGTTGATTAAAAATACCAGTAAATACATTATATTACTGTGGTTCCTTTTTAAAACACACATGTGTATACGAAATTGGTAAATGAATTAGGTTAGTTTTTGGACTTTGGTTACGAATTAGAGAATGTACGACGAAAAACGAAAAATACATAAGAATAATGTCTGTTAAACAGATATATCATAATCTGTGAGTGTATTTTGTCACAAACGAAGCCTTTCCATTTGCCTTTCATAATCGACAGTGATAGTGATTGACGGAGCTCTCGGGAACAGCTCGAAAAATATCTTCTTTCTTCACTGACTGAACACTGATTGACGTATTGACGCCTGTTTTCGAACGCTATCCGCATGTATTACACCCTAATACCTACTGGTTTTAAAGACAAAATGAAAGGAGTGTCTACATAAAATAACACCGGCCAAGTGCGAGTCGGACTCGCGCACCGAGGGTTCCGTACAAACCTTTACAGCGTAAAGGTATTATAGACCTGAGTATTCGATATAAATTTCAATTTAATACCTCTATGCGTTCATGAGGAAAGGGGTAGTAACTTTAAAATGATTAAAAATATTTTTATTATATGATGAAACTAAAAATTTACGGTTTCCGCAATTTTTCCTTTTCCTTTCCTATATATAAGACGTTGCTTCTTACTAAATTTCAAAATACTGAGTTCACGGGAAGTACCCTGTAGGTTTTGATTCCCTTGCGAGTTTCGAAAATTTGCGGCATAAACGGCTGTAACTTTTGATTGCGTTGGCTTAGAAGTTCATTTTTTTACAGCTCCAAGGGACAGTAGACCTGAGTATTTGATAGAAATTTCAGCTTGCTACCTCCACGCGTTCCTAAGAAAAAGGGTCTTGACAGACGGACGGACGGACGGAAGGACGGACGGGCAACAAAGTGATCCTATAAGGGTTCAGTTTTTTCCTTTCGATGTACGGAACCCTAAAAAGTGTCCTCGTATCATAAGGTAGGTAGTCAAAATCAGAAATTAACTATCTCTGTTAGATTTTTCAAAGCTTTTTGCAAATAAATTTAAATGCAAAAGGGGTTAGGTTGCTCTGCTGCATATGACGAGAACCTTGAGTTACAAAATAGTGTAAACACTTACGTATTGTTGAATCACTAACCGATTGGTATTACATAATTTAAAATTGCTTAAAATTGTATTTGCATGCATTGTTATGTATTATAATGCAAATAAATGATTGACTAGACTACGACTATGAAATCTGTGATATTAGACGAAAAGAAGAATCTGACAGTTTTAGACAAATAAAAATATTTTTAAATCCGCCAATACAAATCAATAGATAAATCTCGAATTCTAATACCCCGATCTGTTGACGCAGCCTACGCTAACAGATTAAATTGTAGCCTATCTTAATTTGACAGGCAAGACGGTTAACGAAGCGAAGTTAGTCTCTCGCGGAGCTTAGTGCAAAGTCGATATGCGAATTGAAGATTGCTTACGAACTTAGATGGAGTTTGGTACGGGTTGTTTTATTTAAGAACTTGTCCCACAATTAAGCGGGCAGAATAAACCAGGTGGATTTATCTTTTGGAGACACATTTCTCTCGGATTTGTTATTTCGTTATATGTTTCGACTGGACCCCACAAAATGGATATCGGAGAAGAGAAAGAATATGGAGATAATGGAACCATATGGACATGACCAAAGTATGGCAAAGAGTAGAGCCCTTATCTAGCAATAAAATACTCTTCAAAGTTTATAAATAATGCTTCGATTGCAGATTTATTTTTTGCATAAAAAGAAAAGTTCTCGTACCAAAGGGCAAATACACAATTCGTAATTACGTCTCCGTGGTTCTAAGATCTGTGTTAATTAGTTTATTAACACTAATCTTAGAATAATTTGTTATATATACTGCTATTGCATTTTTCCCTGAGGTCACATTAGTTTAAAATAAACCTGATCGAAGAGGCAAGGGGCCAAAAACACTATCGACAATGCTTATACTCGTAGTATCACATCTTATGTTTATTACTACAGCCATAAAAGTCAAATTATATTTGAACCTTTGCAAGCATTGATACAATAGATAACAACAAAAATTTATAATAAATGCACAAGTCCACAAAAACGGCAGTAACTCGGCTAATCGGTAGCGAAACTTGATTTTATCTACACTCATATTGTAAGTCCTCTAAAATGCGTTCAAAAACCGTAGGCTATGACCAGCATTACAACAAACGATTTCACTATGATAAGTTTCTTATCTGTGGCAGTACCGCAATGTTAACGTTTCATGCTCAATTATTGATGTACTCTGAGTTTTGATAACATAATGTACACCTGCACGCGCCCGCGGCCGGCGACACCCGCCCGCGCGTCCGCCGGCACAATCGAGTTGGCCGCGCCGACACAATCGAGATGGCCGCGGCGGTACAATGGCGGCCATTCTATGGTTTTCGAATACGGCATTTATAATAAATAATATGAGTGTAGATAAAGCAGTGTATGCAACTGTACGTAATTAGGCCTTAAAACACTCGTGTGATCTTATCATGTTTTAAGGACCCTTATTACGTAACAGTTACATAAACTACTATTACCGGTTCCTGGCCGCACGCACAGAATAAATCCTCGGCCCGGACAGCGAGAGGTAGTGTCATAGTAGACGAACTCATAACAGTAGCAAAGGAAAGAAAGAGAGGACGGCATTGACAGATTAGTGATCACCCTGAAAATACAGGGTTACACAAATCGTCGCAGATAGAATAGAACGGCGAATCGGTTAGCAAAGTCTTAGTTCGACAGAACTATAACGTCATACTCGTCAATCGCAAGACTCTGCAACGAACAGTGAAAACACTTGTAATGCAGTTATTTAACATATATATAGAAACTTTATTCAACAATTGTCATCCTATCGGTATTGTAAGTAACGCAGTGTTTTCTATGTATTTAATGACTGTTATATTGCGCAACATACCTGGTGTTTTATTGTATTGCATATTTACTAATTCTCCCCACGCAAGAATGTTTATCTACTTATTGAAGACTTTTTACTTTTGTAATGTAGTAAACAACTACATTTAGTGTTTAACAGTAACTTCATGGATTACTGCGACATAATGCATATTGCTTGTATCAGCGATAAAATACATGTATATATACGCATAACCGAATCAAATAAATGGAATTATTTATTAGTACTGAACTCTCAGCCTATCACTCTACTCCTCGCCAGTCACCCTACAACCATAAGTATATTACATGGCGACCCTGCCCAACGCGTACCAGTGAAGAATCTTCTAAGTCAAGCATCAAGAAACCGAAGCCGAGTTAAGAAGAGCATTATACAAGAACATTATAGAAGAGCATTTTCGAAAAAAAATTAGAATGGCCACGAAACACGTAACAATCACGGTCGAGGGCGTCGACATCACGATGACCTGCCCCGTGCAGTACCAACAGTCAATAAGGGTGACTGTGAATAATGATGGAAGCAGGAAAGTGGAGGTGACACTAAATGCCACCTTCACCGTGAACATTCCCATGGCCCCAGACAGACCATGTACAATAACAGAGGCAATCGACACGTCACCGGCACCACCGCCAACACCAAGCGTGACGACGCCGCCCGATGCCCCGCAACACCCATCGCAACCACAACCACAGCCGCAATGCCCATTGCCCAATTGTAATGGCATATTGGCCAATTTCCCATCACAGCCACGATCGCAGCCACAGTGCCCGTCGCAGCTACCAGGGACCACCGCAGGACCAGTAGCAGTCGTAGAACCGCTGCCACCAAGGTACCAGC
Organism: Pammene aurita; assembly: GCA_947086415.1. Lineage (NCBI taxonomy): Eukaryota > Metazoa > Arthropoda > Insecta > Lepidoptera > Tortricidae > Pammene > Pammene aurita. The sequence goes on from OX352305.1 coordinate 27,838,098, forward strand.
CACTCCGGTCCCACTACAACCCGCAACGGCACGAAAGGAGCCCACCACGAGGACGAGGAAGAGGATGGCGACGGACGGTAACGCAGCTGTAACGGTTGATCGCAAATTTTTGTTTTTTTTTATTTATCAAAATGTAGAGGTAAATCCCATAATTTTTTTTTTCTTCTCTTAAGTTATCGCTGACTAAATACGGATAAGATGCGTAATTCTAGTGTCACACGTAAAATGCATAAAATATAACACTTCGTAAATTTCATCACTTAAAAACTATATAATTAAAATCTCAGATGATTACATTCATTTTTGCAGTGTCGAATGTAGTCTATAAAAACGTACCAAACCGTACATTACATAAAATATTCGTAACTTGCAATATAGCTACACGAGTCGAATGTAGCACATCATTTCACAATATCCGTCACACGCGCCACCGTTCGACCGCGCGCGTCAGCTGAAATTTAACTAGGTCGCGTGACTTCGCGGCGAATTAACATTACTTATTTAATCAATGAATGAAATATGATACTCACATTTAGAAATTTACATAGCAACAAATATTTCATTAAAATTAACTTATCGATGAAAAGTTATGTTGTGTGAAATTATTGGATTAGCTACCCAGTGATTGAATATGAAATAACTAACTAAATACGTACTTTTATTAAGCTTGAAAATAATAATTAAAATAACTATTTCACTAAAATACACTTAGGAACGGTATTGCACTTAATAATCGTTGAATACAGATAGGTTAGCGTTGCGTAACTAGTCCTTTTTGTTAGATAAAATCAACAATTTGGAGACAAGGTCTTAAATAGTTTCTGCAAACGTGGAGGCACATCAAAGTTATGTGACCTCATACAGCTAGAGCACAAGTCCTTCATACTTGATCATGGTGAGAACAACCGTATTCCTCCGTGAAAGATGTAGGAGACCCTTTTTGTCTTAATGTAGATGTGCCTAGGTACAGGATATCCCTAAAGGATAGGCCTGATATGCCGTGTATTTTTTTTTCTTTTTTTAAGGGTGACCATGCCCTAGGGAACGATTCCCATGTATTTGTGCTAGGTTAAAGGGTACGCACAGAGGCGTAGCCCAAGGTATTGTAGGGTGACCATACCCACACTTGTAGGGTGACCATGCCCACATTTTATCGTTTAGGAGCATTGGACTCCTACCGGCATTAGTTAAAACATTATATTATAGCTATCGTTGAGGCATACCAAAACGGAATGAAAATAAAAATCCAAGCATCAAAGTAACATTGTGACATTTAAAACGTGATAACATTAGGCAAGTATACCTCTTTCCAAATAAAATGTTCTTAAATAATATTATCATATCTCTAATAAATTACCTTTCACAGTGACACTAGAAAGAGCAAAAAGTTTGAACCACGAACCAACAATTTTTTTTTAATTATTTTAACTGTCTAAATTTAGCCTAAGTAGAAGACAATCGTTTCTAATAACTTCTTCTATATTTAGCAAGTAACATGCATTTTTTTTTTCTCCTGCCACCCCGGGGGGGAAACGGACTTTCGGGGGAGGTGTAATGTAGTAAACAACTACATTTAGTGTTTAACAGTAACTTCATGGATTACTGCGACATAATGCATATTGCTTGTATCAGCGATAAAATACATGTATATATACGCATAACCGAATCAAATAAATGGAATTATTAGTACTGAACTCTCAGCCTATCACTTCTAATCTGTCTCCAGTCACCCTACGACCATCTTATATTACACTTTTATTAACTACTTATATTTGGAATTGGGTACTACTTAATTAGGTAGGTGAGTTCACAAAAATCCTGAGTGACGACTGTCAAAATATAGTGATTAATATTCGGATTATTTGGTAGGTATTTCTCAATCACCTGAAAAACTAGGTCCTCACTTAGGTAATCTATTGTATCGTAATTTAACGTGTCATCTTCTGTTGCAATCATCTGTTTTTCTAACAAGATTTAAATCGATTATATCGCATTATCGAACAAAGCATAAAGATCTTTCAATTTGGTTTTATTTTTGTTCTTCCTACTCGAAGATAGCTAGCTTCCTGTGGCTACTGATAAGGATTAAAATATTATGATGATATCATATTATCTTATCAAATTGTTTATTCAACTAACAGAGGCGAGGATTGATATTATGAAAATATAGTTGATAAGTTTTAGTCTAATCTATTATACATATATCATTTTAGCGACGGCTTGCTTCTATCTTTAAAAATATACCTTTTTTATGCAAATAGCATTATTATGAATAGTGTAGGACTTTTGGATTATCGTTGAAAAATGATCGAGTTTTACAAGCTTTTGATGCATATAAAACCATTATGAAAACCTTATATATCCTATTGCTGAAATCGGTAGGATAGCGGCATTAAAGAGAGCAAACCTTCATACCTGCGATGTAATAAGATAGAATGAGAATAATTTAATAATGATTTATGCAGATCGAAAGTATCGAAACTATTCGCCACGAGTAGGCAATGCTGTCGGGGAATTAACGTCCTATGCATAATCCGCTAAGAAGTAATATCGTGTGCCAAGTTAAAAGATACTCGTGTAAAAAAACATAAAAAAAAGATAAAAAAGTTTATGTTAGAAAATTCAATATAAAAAAATATGTTTCCTTGTGAGCATAAATACGAGTTTTGTAGTATATTCTTATAGTTATAGAATTAGGTTATAACACTTATAATATTAAGGTTGATAAGATACTTTTGTGATTGTTACACAGTAGATAAGGAAGTGTGCTGAGTGCTGCTGTTCACCAATAAACTGTTGTGCAGTTTGGCGAAAATGTATGTTACTAAATATATTGTGTTATTACTGTTTGATAAAAAAATAATAAACTCTTACATACTGTTGTCATCTGGATACTACAATCTCCCTCGTTTCGGCCCATAAAAAGCCTTGAAGGAGTTGTGACTAACACCGCCCCGTGGTTGTAGTGACGTGAAAAATTATCCTTTTAGATAAGGGGACGGGCCAATTGTTATGTATACGAGAACCACTCCAACTAGACCTTCCACCCTCTGATTTTCCGGGGATAGTTCTTTAGTTACAAGGGGATTCTGGCTGCTTTTGAAGGTCTAGTTATAATAGTTTCTGCAGAGCCAGAGGATGTCCCTTCGGGATAGACGTCCGTTTCTTAACGGTGGATTGTTTAAAATAATTTGGAAACGATGGTGTAAAAGGAAGGGGTCTTAGCCGTTTTGAGACGATAAAGGTTATCTTGAAGATTAATCTCTTGGGTTCTAAGATTTTGAGGAGTCAACGAGTGTATACTAATTTAAAGGTTTACTGATATGATAATAATGCCGATGGAATTGTTGTCAGAATTTTGAAACATTTTAGTAAAATGATCTGTAGCTTTGCTTTAAAGCGATTTTATATGGCATTGCGTCAGGGAGAATATCATAATAAATGTTATTAACGACTTTTTCAAGTAGGTACACAATTTATTTTTGACCTTTAAATAACACACACATTTTGATAATCATCATTATTGTGTGTCAGAAAGGGACAAAGGGACGAAATTATATTGAGACGTCCTAATGGTTAATTATTGGGGTCAATAATAGTAGTATTTAATGTAGTTTATCTTGATTGTATAATGGATAAACTAACATACCTACAGGTTTTCCAAAACCATTACCCAAATTAAGGTGTTGTTTTTCTATTGTAAAAAAGATAAAAAAAAAGATAAAAGATATTTATTCTTCAATTTAGGCACATTACAATCCATTTATGAACGTCAGAGGAAAAAAAAAACTACCACCGGTTCTAACCCTACACCTCTGACCCGAGAAGTATTATGACCGGCAAGAAACTCGGCGGGACTTATTTTTTCAAAACAGTAACACAGTAATATTATATCTTAAAGATACACAACAATGCGTAGTTCTATAAGAAGACATATCAAAACAGCTTGAGAGACATACGAGTACAATGTACGTATTGTTAAATACAAATAAAATAATAATAATAAAATCCAAATCTGGTTGTATAATATACACAGTCAGGTAGGTACATAATTTACAACCTTACAAAAGAAAGAAGCTAGGAAAATAGTTAAAGATATGAAACAAAAGGAAAAAATATATATTGTAATATGATTATAAAACGGTGTTGAATTTTGACCTAAAACTAACTTGACTGTACAAATGGGAGAGCCTAAGGAAATGCTCTGAGTAGACGAAAACATATGCATCGGGACTAAAACTTATATAGACGGAGAGTTAGCCACGTCAGATATGACACAATAATGAGAGCAACGAAACCCCTCTAGTCAGTTTGCTATACTATGCTCATTTCTAGATCTGGCAGCTGTAAAGTGGTGGAGCTCAAAGAATGAATCCAATTTCAAGAAAACATTCTAGAGTTCTGGGTTTGATGCAATATTATGAGAAATTATATAAGTATAGAAATAATTAGATTATATCATTGCCAAAAGTTTCTGTTGGGGGGAAGGTAGGGCCAAACGACGTTAATATAATATAATTCAAAGTTTGTCGCCTACTGTTTTAGTTTCCGTAATAATACGCAATGTGTTTTATTTTAGTGTTAAAATATAGGCCCTGTCCTTTAGAACTGAGACAACTTCGGCAGTTATTATCTATTTAGGTATTGCTTTTTTTCAATCCAAAAATTTTGCTAGTCTGTCACTCTGACCTCCACCCATTAAAAGCTGCCAGCCCGGATCAAGCAATAATGATAGTATAGCAATCTAACCAGACGGGTTTTGTTTCTCTCATTATTGTGTCATCTCTGACGTGGTCAGCTCTTAGTCCAATATATTACCTAGCGAGGAAAACGGCTAATAAGAACACAGTGACGAGTAAGCATGAGGTACGACTCTTAATCCATTTTTTTATGAATAAAGAGTGGAATAAAGAGTCAAACATTATTTTTTGTCAGAAAACGAAACAAATCACGTTCAAAACAATTTTAGCTCTACGGTATCTATTTTTAATGTATCTCGCCTTTTCCCTGGCTTAACGGTACTAATTTCACAAAGAACACCCGGCAACAATTTTAATTTGCAATATTAAAAAGATATATTTCAGCCGCAAAACGCGTTAAGCCTTTAAAAGTGGTAATAAATTAAAAATCCGAGTTTTGCGAACATTTTAAGTCCTAACTGGTGAAAAGTTCTTTGCTCGTTTAATGAGGGCGCAGTGTAAACACTAAACAACCACCACTGTGTGTTAGGATCGTGTTTGACTTACCCTTTGCGGCCTAGGCCGATAAGCGTGGAAAACAACCCATCTTACCCTTACTTAAAAGGCACAAAAGCTGTTCGAGCGGTGATTTTTCGAGGCGCTACAAAAATGTTAAATCGGGCTTTTAAGATGCTGCCTGGTGCCAATGACTTTAGAATTGAGTCCGTTTTCTAGCAGTAATTATGAATTATCATATTAACAGCAACGATTTTAAGTGGTCGTGACTTCTCTAGATAATATAGGGTCAAAAAGGGAACAGTGGCTCACTGGGTCACGTGGGTACCGAATTTCAGCACAAAAAAGGCTATTTGCTTCTTTCCTCACGCAGCAGAATCATTCAGTGACCGAACAAATTCTAACGACACGGGTACTATAGTGTATCACGATATTTGAGTGACTGGGCAGTGATCCAGTGTCTAGGCACTAGCCTACTCCAATACTGAAGATGCAGCTATAACATTTACCATTATTTTCTGATCAAAAGGCTGATAAAACATAGCTATTAAAACGTTTTTAATTTAGTTTATACTAATTTCAAATAATAATTACGATTTGAAGTAATGTAAAACGGAACGTGTTTTAAACCACCAATCAGCGTCTGATGACGTCACTCATGTTATGACAACTAATGGTGTTGCCAACTGTCTATGGGATTTGGCTTAAATGGCTAGCATCCAGGTCAAAAAATAAAATAAAAAACAAGAATTTGACACTGTGGACGAACAAATATGGCGAATGACACACATGAGTGACGTCACAGGAACTGCAATGTAGATCCGTTTAGGCGCGAAAATTTAAAATGTCCGTTTGTAACAGCAATTTTTAACTATAAATTATAGTATTTTCATTTTTTAATACACTCGTGGTCTTTTCTACGTGCAATTCTTTCAAATGAAAGCTTTAATGATAATATTGCATCTTGCCTCTTCATTAAGATTAGGTTCTCGAGCGGTAGGGAATTAGGAATCCTCCATAACCGTAGCAAAACCCGTGACAGACGGTAAGATAATGGATATAAACCACTGAACTCATAATAATACCTAGAAACACAACCAGCAAGTAAAAAGAAGCACAGTAAACGATGACGACTTAAGGCTCCTTATTCCCTAAAAGGTCGAAAAACTCTATTAATGAAAAAAGCCGCATAAAATGCTATTTATAAGATAGTTTGAAGTATTAGTAATACAAAAAAATAATTTTGAACCATGTTTATTATTATTAAGTACCCAAAAATACGATTCTTACAAAAAGTGTCCTGTGAAGTGTGATTTAAGTGTCATTTTTAAAAATTCATAGTAATTTGAAATTTACTGCTATATAGGTAGTAATGTTTTTTTTATCGTGATAGAAATATAGTTTAACTTTGCAATGGTAATATTTTTAGGGCAAAATATTCATAGGGTTTTCGTGGAAAAAATGAAATGTAACCGTGTTTTCATCAAAAAACTGGCATATAATCAGAAGGTATTTTGTCGATTATCCAAGATGAATCTTCGATTTTTATTTCCATGGCCGTCTCATACATGATATACTCAATTGAATTTAATTCAAATTGAATAAGAATTTTTACCCTTTTTTGCGTAATCTGAAAATGAACGGTACACCTAACTGGAAAATCCGGAAAGGCCTTCCAAGACAACCAATTTTTTTCATATTTCACTCGTTAAAATGTAATATTTGCTTCGATGGCCGTCTAGATAAAGAAATGAACTATTATGTGCATCAATAGTTGATTTAAAAAAACTTAGTATTTTCGCCATAGCCTTCGAAGAAAATGCAGCATTTCGTGAAATTCGCGCGTTTTGGGATAAGGTCTCTTAAAACGACGGCAGGCGATCGTTTCAAGGAAGTTACTATTCATAAAGGGCCGACCGAGCGCTTCATTAAAATTAGTCCAGCGTAAGCAAGATAACTGAATAAGAGTAACTGCTACGAATACAATGTTCAATTTATACTAGTCACTTAGCAGAAATCATATTATTTTCGGTGAATTTTGTTTGTATCTCTGGGTGTTTTATCTTAATCTAAGATATATAGCTTCGATATTTTGCAGAAGTCCATAGTTCCCGTGGTGCGACCACTTTGTCCGGCGTCCGCGGCCACCACGACGCCGTAAAGGATTAATTAAAACCTTAGATTTTTCAGTAAAGGAGCCATTATTAACGTACATTTATTACGCGGTACATATTAAGCTGTACCTATCTATAATGGGTTTGTAGACTAACGCTTAGTCTAGCTCGTGTTTTCGCGTTACCGATTATCGATGTTGTAATGAATTTTTCACCTCACTGGCTCGGAAAGCTCTTTTTTATTCTTTAAAAACAGATAGCTAAACTGCATTTTATTCACAAGAGTGCAAAGAATATTTGAAATTCGAACGTGATATTAGTCACTTTTTTAAACATGTAAAGGCCACTCCAGACAGGACAATCTTCGCCCATCTGATTAAATTGTCTGATCAAATCAGGTGCTGTGGACGCAAGAATTATTTTATATTTATTAATTAATTGTATTCAATTAAAAACATATAGTGTAAACAATTTTGTTTCATGATTTTACTATAAAACGCTACTACGCTAAACGCTAATGTTTCAAGAAATATTATTTTGATCGATCCATTTTAATTGATGTACTACCTGTCTCAGAATAATTCGAAAATTGTGCATTGTTTTTGTTTTATCTGTGACATGTAACTTTTTAATTTTAATTTTTAGTTTTGTTTACGTATATTTTTAAGTTTCAGATTGCGAAATTGAAAATAGATGTCATATACTTCAGAAAAAATGACCAAACCCTCCGGTGTCCGAGGCCAGAGTCAACGGCGCCTAGCCGTTTCAAATTCAGAGATTGCATATACATGAGAAAAATTTGTCAAGTTCCGCCGTGACCGGGTGGTCTAGTGGTCAGGACGTCAGCCGCGAAAGCTGAAGACGCCAGTTCAAATCTGGCGTCGGACACCGGAGGGTTTGGTCACTTTTTCTGAAGTATATGACATCTATTTTCAGTTTATATATAGTAGTGTAACTACTTAAAAATTGCAAATCAAAAAAATATTGAACAAAATAATTTGATTTGCTTCAAGGTTTTCAGATTGCGTTTTTTATTATTTATTAATGTAATATATGCCATCACCTTTCAATAAATGTATTAAATCAACGCAAAGACCAGCTGAGATATTTATGTAGGTACTTACGACAGGTGTAATACATTTTTCGTGATATCTGTGACTTTGAGGTTATGTAGAGTTTTGTATCGAATTATCATTTCAAGTTCTTTCTTTCAGTGTAAAATCGAATAATTGAAGCGAAAACTAGTGCTAAATGAAGTCCAAGATCGTTTGTTGCATAGGAGCAAGTGCTGAATATTGTCACAAAGCAAGAAAACACTACAATTTAACAGGTTTAAGCACCAAGCATCCCGCTACCTACACTGCAACAGACTTTTACGATATCAAGCCTTTGAAATGTTTTCCTTTATGTACCTACCTAAGCTATGTATAAAATAAATAAATACCAAAACCTCACGTGCGTTTATTGATTATTCAATTATACAATTCGTACATTAGATTAAATAAGTGCCTACCAAATATTCGTCAAACGAAATGATAAAAGGAAATCATAATAAATAAGTAGGAGTATACTGAGTGATATAATATATGTAAATTAACATGACTCTCTTACTCATACAGATAATGAAGCTAATCCTGTTCCATTCTAACCTGAAAAGTTGTATTTTCTGGTAGATATAGGTAGTTACTCGTTTCCCTCGACTGGCCTTATGATTTTAGCAATCATTGTAAGTATCAATGTTTCATTCTTTCCTGGATGTCAACTATTGTATTTTGACCACATAATCTTCTGTCATTTTTATGTTATTTTAATTTCTTCGCACCTTCTTTTTCATTGTAAAGTCATAAATATATCAGAATTATCAATTATTTTATTATTAAATGTAGAATTACAATTTTCGAAATGACGTACAAAAGCGCGCGACAGGCGTCCAAAAAATACTAAGTTTTGTTTGATGCACATTGCTGCTTTTCTATGGAGCAATGCTACTATTCGATTCGCTTAGTGTTGCTATATTTTTGTTTGATGTACATTGCTACTGCGTTCGTTGGCTGGCCAGACTATATTTTCCTCGCTTTAGTGAGGTGAAAAGATTTGTGTTACACACAGCTGCAAAGTTATTTTTACGTGTCGTGTGTTGCAACACTTGCTACGCTCAGGATTCTATTTTTGAACTACTCGCTTCGCTAAGGATTCTATTTTCGAACCACTCGCTTTGCTCGCGGTTCAACCATACAATCCATTCGCTACCTCGCAGTTCAACCCTAGAATCCATTCGCTAGCTCGTGCTTCAATTCCACACTCGCGGTTAAAATACAACTTTGCACCCTTGTATAACAAATAACTATTCACACTGACACTGGCACAGATAATACACTGATGTTACACTACTGGCTCCAATAATGGTGGTCATTATTATATGGTTTCCGAACGCAGAATAATGGTTTTATGATATGGGTGTAGATAAAACAATATACATTATAAATACCCCTTTTTAGGGTTCCGTAGTCAACTAGGAACCCTTATAGTTTCGCCATGTTCTTCCGTCCGTCTGTCGTCGTCCGCGGTCTAACTAAGTGACTATTCGCACTAGAAAGCTGAAATTTTGTATCAGTATGTGCATTAATCACGCCGATAGAGTGGAAGAATATAAACTGGAAAAATGTTTTTTATTGGCGTACCTCCGGTACACATGAAGTGGGGGGTGAATTTTTTTTTCGCTCCAACCCTATCGTGTCGGGTATCATCAATAATCCTTTTGGACGTTTGTATTTTAACAGGCCAGCAACTACGAAACCCTACCCTGAGCATGGCCCGACATGAATTTTCCAACGGTCATTACGGCTCTGACACGTGGCAGGTCTGTAGGTATTTGTTGTCACTCTTTACATCACAGTTTATTAATAACCTCGTCAAAGAAACATCGACTCCAATCAAATCGTCCATCGGAGCGTCATCAAACCGGGTCAATAGGTTTCCCGGAATACTGATTACCTCCAATTCTCCAATTACCGGATTATAACGATGACCAGAATTTCCGGAGTAAAACACTAACAAATTGCTCACCGATTCTTATTATTCGAATCGATTGACATTGGAAATTAAAGCCTGGCTTGTACCACTCAGTGTCTCGGAATTAGACAGTTAATTTACCAGTCACTTATCGGTAAACGAAAATATCGTTAGGAAACTGGACCTAATGCTAGTTTACCGTCTGGGTTGGATGGAAGGTCAATGATAATTGCTTAAGTAAAACCTAGCCTTCGCCAATTAGGAACATGCATGATTTTTTTGGAAGACGTCATTCGATTCTATTTCCCTGTAGATTCAAACGTCTCTAATAAACCTACTATCTATTATAGGCCTGAAACGTCAAAAATGTGAAAATACGTTAGGCGTCTGCGCCGCGCGTCAAAACGCGCCATTCAAAAAGTGTGAGGTTTGTAACGTCACCGACCTCCAAGTTGCAGAAAACTGTTTGGAAGGAACAAGTTTTTGGAAGATTTTTGTAATTTTAGGCACGAAAAAATGCATTTAGCTATATAGGTGTCATACATTTTTTTCTCGTTAGAACATAAGTAATCGAACTGAGGTTTCTAAAATACATTTGAGGTATAAAAAATGCCTAAAATTTTATGTTTTTAAACCGCAATATCTTTAAAAAACTGTTAAAAATTATATTAATTTGGGGTTGTTGAACGTGTTTATTTAACAAATTCAATTAAGTATTTTTCACGCATGTTCTCCACTCTGGGGATTAACTTGCTGAGCATAGCTCCATTTAGCCATGACAAAAAAGCCGGAACAAGACTTAGGTATGGAATATACATAGGATGACTATGAACTCGGTTTCTAAATAGTCGATCATATCAAATGTGTACATTACTCATATGAAGTAAAATAACAGTAACTAGAAATATTACGTACTAGCTTTTTCCCGCGGCTTCGCCCGCGTATTAAAAGTTCTAAAAAAGGAGGTTCTCAGTTAGACTCATATGTTTAGTATGTACGTATTTAGGAATGTTTGTTTGTCCGCGATTGTCTCGCGATTGGCTGAACCGATATAGATGCGGTTTTCGGAAAAGTATTTGTTACACTTTGGAGGTTTTTCTATACTACGTTTTGGTAAAGGCGGTTCCCTTATTTTTTTTAAAGAAATGATTGAAATAAATGTTGAATTGTTACGCCAGCAACGACTTACTACTACTAAGAGATTATGATTAATGCAGATGTCTACTCTTGAATAGAAGATTTTCCCCGCGACTTCATTTGCGTGGAATTAGTAATCCACCCTCCTTTTTACCCGCTTAAGGAATGACTTCTGGGATAACAACTATTATATATCCTTCCCCAGAACTTAAACTATCTCCATACTAAATCATCTAAATAGGTTCAGCGGTTATTCATTTCCCATACAAATTTTGAACTCCCGTTTTACCTTCAAAAGGGTTGATCCTACCTATATTGTTTCCCGCGACTCAATCTGTATAATATGTGCCAAGTTTCATTTCAATCGTCTGTTCAGCGGTTAATAATTCGCCATAGAAACGACCAACAACTTTTCTACTCCTCTAAGATTGATTTTCGGGATAAAAAATATTCTATATTGTTTCCCGGGACTCAAACAATATCCAAAACAAATTTTATCTAAATCGGTTCGCGGTAAAAAATTCTCCATACAAACCTCCAACCCCCATTTCACCCCCTTAAGGATTAATTTTCGGGATAAAAACTGTCCTATGTCGTTTCCCGGGACTCAAATTATCTCTATACCAAGTTTCATCTAAATCGGTTCAGCTGTTAATAATTCTCCATAAAACTTTCAACTATTTTGTCCCTTCCCGGGATACGAACTATCTCTATACCAAATTTCATCTAAATTGGTTCAACGTTTAAAAATTCCCCATACAAACTATCAACCCCCATTTCACCCCCTTAAGTGTTGATTTCGTAATCAGCGACCCGATAAACCATAGAAACAATACCCATGATATTTAAACTTTGTCACCACATTTCCCCCTTGTATGGGTTGAATTTTCAAAAAAGCTGAAACACTTGTTTACTTTTTTAGCGTTTGGAATGAATAAAGTTTTGAATAAAATAGTCGAACTAATCTTGTTTCCCATACAAATATTGGACCCCCATTTCCCCCCCTTAGAGGGTGAATTTTAAAGAATTATTTCTAAGTGCATCCCTAGGCCTGATAAGGAGACTACGTGCCACATTTAGAATCTCTATACAGCGGTTTGAGCTGTGCGTTGATATGTCAGTTAGTTTCTTCTTTTATATATTTAGAAGAAGATTGCAATTTGACACAAATACTTTAAATTTCAAAATCGATGCCAATTTCGTAATTAACGTCCCAAAAAAAAAAAAAAAAAAAACCGGCCAAGAGCGTGTCGGGCCACGCTCAGTGTAGGGTTCCGTAGTTTTCCGTCCGTCACAGTAAGTGTCCCCACTTAAGAGTTAATAACACCGCCATGTACGATATGATATGAGAGTTCCACGTACAGCGACATCTATCGGCAAATTAAGTAAACTATTGCGCGCGAGCTTAAAGTATGGAAGATGATTTTTATGGAATAATTCTTTATTGCGTGAACCGATTTTCACCGTTTTTAGTTTATTTGAAAGCACGTCATTTCATTGTAATTTTGTAGAAATTACAGGTACAATAAACACCTACTTATACGGTTAAATTACAAACTTAGTCCAGAAATTATTTTGTAATTTTTTTTGAAAAACTATTCATCCTATCAAGTTCTAAATAATTTTCCTAGAATTTTTTTATAAAGTTCTACTTTTGAGATTTTTTCATATTTTTAAAACTTATGGTTCAAAAGTTAGAGGGGGGGACGCATATTTTTTTACTTCTGGAGCGATTATTTCCGAAAATATTTACATTATCGAAAAATGATTATAGTAAACCCCTATTCATTTTTAAATACCTATCCAACAATATATCACACGTTAGGGTTGAAATGAAAAAAAAATCACTCCCCACTTTACGTGTAGGGGAGGTACCCTAATAAAAAAAAAATTCACTTTTTATTTTACCAATTTGTCGGCGTGATAGATATACATATTAGTACCAAATTTCAGCTTTCTAGTGCTAACGGTCACTGAGATTATCCGCGGACGGACGGACGGACGGACGGACGGGCAGACATGGCGAAACTATAAGGGTTCCTAGTTGACTACGGAACCCTAAAAACGACACCCATTTATATTTAGACATTTCAACCCCATTGTACCCCAACAGGGGAGATGGTATTTCACGACCGCCACGTTGGATTTTAAAATCGTTATTGATCAACGACCCGATAAACCATAGAATCGATACCCATGTTGATTTTGAGACTTTTTGACCACATTTTAACCTTTTAGGGGCTGAATTTTCAAAAAACCTGAAACACGTATTTACTTATTTATCGTTAGAAATACTCCTGTGAAGTTTCGAATAAGATAGTCTAACTAATCTTGTTTCGCCATACAAACTTTGGACCTCCATTTCATCCCCTTAGGGGGTGAATTTTGAAAAATCCTTTCTTAGTGCACCCCTAGACCTTATAAGGAACCTACCTGCCAAATTTGAAATCTCTAGAACCAGCGGTTTGGGCTGTGCGTTGATATGTCAGTCAGTCAGTCAGTCAGTCAGTTTCTTCTTTTATATACAGGGTGATTCAGGAGACGTGAGCAGGAACAACCCTACACGCTTAGTTAACGATAATGAATCGACCGCCATCATGTTTAAGTGAAACAATAACGTACAATATATTTTTTTACCTTTTTGATTCGTAGAAATTTTATTTTCTGTAATCATGGTCATCCTACATAAACAAATCAATAAAGATAAAACCTCTTTGACAATCATGACAGCACTTCGATTATGAAAAAAACATTGTCAAGTTAAGTGGGATAGGATGTTTCCAAAGTAACCAGACATCAATTTGACACATATCACAGAAAAACAAGAGAATATCAGTACTCGACGGAGTATTCTAATTGTAGAGTGACCATGCGTGTCTTAAATAATTTAAAACATTTTATTTTTACTTAAAAAAAATTTTTTGCGCTAATCAAACTAATAATTGTATCATACAAGAGCTTGTTATTAACTGAATCCGTAGTGTTAAGCCTGCTCACGTCTGATGAATCATCCTGTATATAGATTACGTATAACCAATCAAATCAAATTTCCACCCGACCGCCGTCAAAAGCGAATCCTTATTAAATACTGATTGATTCCAAGAATAGGGATTATGACAGGTAACTAGTCCATTACCGGATTAAACCAGTTCCTAGTAAACTAGGAAAAACCGGTATGTTTGTTATAGAGTAATACTATAATAAAAGTTATTGCAACCTATTTCGGATTGAAACTGGCCTCTTGCTTATAGAAACTGAAATCAGCGGCAACCCAATTCTAATAATTAACGTAGATACGAGTTTTTTATGACGGGGATCAATGTTACTCAGCGTCCGTAGGAAATACCTTAGACAACTCTACACGTGGTCCCTGGGTGGTGCTAAAAGAGTAACAAACTTGGCAGCTACACTGTCCCATCTGGACCTCGCAGCACTCACTGGATTTTCTTTATCATCTGCTTTCCCACTAAATACTACTACCCCAGGGAAGAAATGCTTATCTATATCCAGTGACATGTAGCCATACGATAAATAAATAAATATGACAATGACTGCCGACGTCGATATAATGTTAATTTATCCATTGCAAATAGAAATAGAAACAAATTACCGAGGAATATTTAGCTTAATAGAGACTTCATTGAAATTTTGAACATTTAAATGTGTGTTCACCGATTATTCAAAGTCGCCTGGCCTGGACCGATTTGGAAAATTCTTTTTGTTTGAAAGAGTTCACAGTTGGTCCCATTGTCATCAGTTCAGGGTTGATGGGATCCTGGAGAAATCTTGGGAACTCTTCAAATATTTTGGAAAGGTGGAGGCTAAGTGAAGTCAGTTCTTTTTTTGTTTAAAACTATTTAAGTTTCAACAAGTATAGACCAGATTTATCAACTGTTAAAAATTACTTTAACAAAAATATGTGCGTCATAAAAACTATACTTAACTAAAATACATCTAAAAAAAGGCTCCCGCGGGCTCGTGCTAAGGAGGCTGGCAGCATTACCTCACTGTACAGCAATATAGCGTTTTATGTTGATATTAAACGGTGGCTAAATCACTGCTTAAGACTGACTGCAGTGCTAACACTTAACACTGCGGTAAGTCTCTTGTAAAAGCATAATTCATTTGAACCTGAACACAAAATAAGTCTTTGAGCCGTGTTAGATTTACCCTAATTTTAGTATAGTTTTTTCGTATAGCTACATTGCTGTAAATTCTGACGTTCGTTGTTGGCAGCAGTGTATGAGTTGAGTTGGAATTTGTCAAGCGAACCTTGGAAGAATAATAAGTAAGGAAGCGTAATCAACGCTCAAAATGTGCTCAACTTTCCTGGTGCTAAAGTGGGCGGAGCTTGTGACAGCGGTGCCCTAGTGTCATGTCAAACATTTTGAAATTGTCATGTCGTCAAAATATTAGTTTTTTCGGCCCACAAATTTCGGTAAAATATCGGTATTAAAATGCTGGCTTGTGCCGTACATTGGTGCAGGAGCCACACAGGCGCCAAAGATGATGATATTTCTTTTCATCGGTAAGTAAATCACGCATAGATGTGGTAGTCCACATGGAATGGGACCTTGTGGCGGAAATGAGTTATCTACAGAAATAAAATCTAGAATCATAGACCTAACTATTATTTCGAGAATCAACCTCCTAGCTTTTTTATTTATTTTATTATATTTTTTTAAAGTTGATCCATCGATATCTCCAGTTTCAAGAAAATTACAGATAAAGTTCGGAGTTCCAAAAACCTACCTTATAGTGTGAAGTTATGTAGGTGATGGTATATTACAATTGACCATGATGTAATCTAACGGAAAATCACATAATTTGTACATGAGCTTTCCTACTTTGGGAGCTAGTGACGCCCAAACACAACAAGGTGCAAATTATCGACAAAGCATTGAAAATACAATAACTCCCAGATTCTACAATAGTTTTTAGCTATTTTCGACTTTCTAGTAATTATATTTATTGGGGAAAATCAAACATACAAATAAAACTAAAATACCTAAGATGCAACAGTTATTTTTATTTATTTTCTTCATTTCAATTTTATTATGAAAAATAGACTCTTTAAACAAAATCCTTACACTTATTCATAATAACGTCATAAAGTTTACATATATCAACATAATTATCAACCTCACAAACATAATTGGCCTTAAATCTAAAAGTTTTAACAATTTTTATTTATGTAGGAACGGTATCATTTTCGCCATACTTCAGAGAAAAGGGACCTTATGGGAGACACTAAACCCAATTATGTAATTAAAACATGAAATATCAATATTTTAGTGCATTTCTGTCATAATTTTACTTGCAACTAATTTAACAGTGACATTAAAGATCAAATATATATTTCTTAATCGGTTGGATTTCAAATCAACGATGAAAAACTTTAGTAAGAAGGAGAGATTTAATAAAAGGGCCCTTAAGGCGGCCTTTAGTAAAAGTGATCTAAAAAGCCTCGTTTGTTATATTTTTAAGGACTCTTTTCTTTAATATCTCTTTCTTTTGTGATGCACTCAAACCAGCGAACTCGTTTTTAGGGTTCCGTAGTCAACTAGGAACCCTTATAGTTTCGCCATGTCTGCCCGTCCGTCCGTCCGTCCGTCCGCGGATAATCTCAGTGACCGTTAGCACTAGAAAGCTGAAATTTGGTACTAATATGTATATCAATCACGCCGACAAAGTAGTAAAATAAAAAGTGGAAAAAAATGTTTTATTAGGGTACCTCCCCTATACGTAAAGTGGGGAGTGATTTTTTTTTTTCATTTCAACCCTAACGTGTGATATATTGTTGGATAGGTATTTAAAAATGAATAGGGGTTTACCAAAATCATTTTTTGATAATGTAAATATTTTAGGAAATAATCGCTCCAGAAGTAAAAAAAAATGTGCCCCCCCCCTCTAACTTTTGAACCATAAGTTTTAAAAATATGAAAAAAATCTCAAAAGTAGAACTTTATAAAAACTTTTTAGGAAAGTTATTTTGAACTCGATAGCTTGAATAGTTTTTGAAAAAAAATTACAAAATAATTTCTGAACTAAGTTTGTAATTTAACCATATAAGCAGGTGTTTATTGTACCTGTAATTTCTACAAAATGACAATGAAATGACGTGCTTTCAAATAAAGTAAAAACGGTGAAAATCGGTTCACGCAATAAAGAATTATCCCATAAAAATCATCTTCCATACTTTAAGCTCGCGCGCAATAGTTTACTTAATTTGCCGATAGATGTCGCTGTACGTGAAACGCTCATATCATATCCTACGTGGCGGTGTTATTTTAACCCTTAAGTGGGGACACTTACTGTGACGGACGGAAAACTACGGAACCCTACACTGAGCGTGGCCCGACACGCTCTTGGCCGGTTTTTGTTACTATCAGCGCTGGGAAGAGACTCTACAGCGGGCGTTTGGGACTTCAAAATGTGAATAATAATAAATAAAATGTTATTCCAGCCTCACGAGTTTGTGTGCTTTTTAGCTCTGTAATAGAAGCATTATATAGTTTAGTTTGTTATTTTAGATTTTTGCTCATCTAATTTTCTTTTTTTACAAAAGTATAAGCCGTTACGAATCTGGTTTCGATGGCCAGATTCACCACAATAGTCACAAGTTGGAGTTTTGCGTTTAGGAGCTACATCTGGGGCGGATGACTGTTTGACATTACCACCTTTTTTTTTTTTTTTAACGTGGAGGAATGCATTTAGGCATCCCGCCTAGCCGGGGAACTAGGACGGGTATGTTGGACTCGTCAGCAAGGGCCAACACTACCAACTAAACCATCCACGGTATGCCCGTCGTGCAGCGTTGGTGACGGTGACACGGGATCGCGTAAGCATTCAACCGCGAACACCGCCTGCTGCGACAGCCGAAGCTGTCCCCTCACTGGGGCGGAAGCCCCCGGAGCCGAAGCTCCCCCTCCCGAAGGTAGCGTGCAGGGCGACACCACACGCTGCTCCCTCATGACAACCTCCACGCCGGGAGCAGGTGGAAAAACCCCGGGTTCCACCCACTCAGGTTGCCTTCGCGATTTTTTATAGAGGTGGTCATCCTCGCAGCCAACACCCAGCACCGGCTTGGTGTTAACCCCCGGTCCGTCATCATAGGCCCTCTGCCTAGACAGGTTACGGGGCCGCAGTTTTATACAGGACAGCGGCATTCCTGTCCCTCACCGCGGCCGAAGCCGCCCGGCCCGAAGGCCCCTCAGTTTTTTATAGAGGTTGTCATCCTCGCAGCCAACACCAAGTGGCGGCTTGGTGTTGACCCCCGGTCCGTCATCATAGGCCCTCTGCCTAGACAGGTTACGGGGCCGCAGTTTTATCCAGGACAGCGGCATTCCTGTCCCTCGCCCAAAGGCCCCCTCCAGCCAACACTCAGGAGTCCTCTCCCTAAATGAGAGGTCTCCCTGTGCGGAACCCCCCAACCCCCCACACAGGATATTAGCAGCACCGGTAAGAAATCTTTGAGGTCTACCAAAAGATCGCTTACCGTTGCCCCCAGGATGCACCGTCCAGGAACCCTTCCCTTTCCCCCGGATCAACCGGATCAGAAAGAATGAGAAGGGCCCTGGCACTCGAGGAGGTTTCCCGTCATAGCACCCCACCATTGACATTACCACCTGGATTAACTAGCGTTGGCGTACATTGGGACACTGAGTCGGGATGAACTGTACTAACGGCAAGTTCAACTTGCTCCTGCAAGTGCCCGGATTGTTCGGATGCAGTTAATGCTATGGGATCGTTATTAATAACCAAATTTGGTTGCGGGCAAAGTATGTCCTGCGATTCCGGGGGCACAAAGGGCCTTATTTTTTCGAATAAATACTTCTGTCTTTCAAAAGAAAGGACTTGTGGCTTAATTTCGGTCGGCATTCTATCCCCAAATGTGTTTCCTTTAAATACCACGTGCTCATAGTACTCAGCGCCAGTGCAATTTGTTGTGCAGTGCAGTTGCCCTTTTGTTTCCGAGTTAGTTTTCAAGTGACAAAATGATTTTAATTTTGGAATTTTAGTAGGGTTTGCATCTGCAAAGAATTTGATCCAGTCATAAGTCTTAACACTGACAATGTCCCCGGCTTCATTTCCTACCAATACAGCTGTGATGGAATTAGATTGTCTACATGCTGTGACTGCTGTCTCACAAACATCTTTTACGGTACTTACTACCGATCTTCGGAATTTTTTTTTAAATAACCCGAAGTATTGATTCGGAGCAAACTTCGTATGACCGACCGGTAAAAAGGACATTTGAATACTTTTGTGCCTGTTAGTCATGACTCGCCAAACAATATACTGTAGAACATAATTATTTTTGTTTTGGCCACAGCAGTTGTCTGCCTGACATATTACATTACTTTCGCCCAAACATAAAGTTTCGAAAAAATTGTGAATCAAAGAAATCACAACGTTAGCTCCTTTTCCTGTCACACAAGCCTCAGGAATAATGTACAGTACACATTTGCTTAAAGATTCCACAGCTATCCCAAAAAGGGCTACTTTGTACCCTGTTAAGAAATACAGAGGACCCACTTGTTGGGAGTTGTGAGGAAGATGAATTTGCTGAGCAAAATCGAAGGAGATATGGAGCAAGCCTTCAAAAGAGCACGGGGGTATGTGCCGAGAACTTTGTCTGAAGTTTGCAAAGTAGATTCCGCAATGACATCTTTAGAGTATTTTCTTTCAGCTTGAGCATGTTCTACATGTTCGATGGAATCCCTATATGCTTTTGCTTTAGTTTCTTCGTCTGAATTTTGTGATTTTGTAATATTCAGTACGTTTTGCCGACAAACGTGGCAAAGATCTGTTCGAGGTCTTTGAATCACAATGTTGGGACAAAACTGATCCCAGATTGTATACCACGAGGAACGACCCACATAGACGTTATTGTTTTTAGTCGCTGCTTCAACATATTTGTCATATATATATTTTTTAGACATACTACTTGGCAAAATTACAAGATCAGGGTTACTGTAATTAGGTAAACGCCCCGGCAGTACAAGAGCATTTTGTTCGGAAAAAGATTTGATGAAACACTGATTTAAACTTTCACGGTTTTTACACATATCTATTTGTAATAACGGGGCTTAACCGCGTATATATTTCTAAAAATTACCTTCGACGTTTCGAGGACGACATTGTCCCCGTGGTCCCGAAGAAAGACTGGCTCCAGTTGACATCAACATCTTCTAGCCGCGCGAGTTTTTCGAACTACCCGCACTTGGTCTTGATTATCAACTTGAACGTTTTGCACACTAGGGATGTCACTCGGTCGACATACAACACTCACAATGTCCGGCTTTCGAACCGGCGGTATTCGTTGACGCTTACATTTACTAATGACAGGATTCCATGTAGATGAGATCCTAAAACCATCGTCCCGATTGAAATTGCAGTGTTTTTTGATTTCAATGGCTTCACGAACTTTTCTACTGTAAAACCGACGATCCGTAGAAAGGATTTTAGGATTATGAAGCTCAATCCAATGGTCCGGTCCTGACTCCAGTAAATGCTCAGCAACGGCAGACTTGTTCACCTGACGATTTTTGACAGCTGCTATATGTTCCTTGACTCTTTCTGCTATTGTTCTCTTCGTTTGTCCGATGTAGGAACTACCACAACTGCAATCGATCTTATAAACGCCAGGTGACTGAAAAGGGATAACGTCCTTCGGCGACCTTAGATTTTCCCCGATTTTCGACAACGGTGTGTACACGGTCCTTATAGAGTACTTCTCCAGTACTGTACCAATCTTATCCGTTATCCCTTTTACATAAGGCAAAAATGCTGGTTGTCTTGACACATTTGTACGCTTCACTCTTGCCTTTCGTCTGGGTTGCCACTTTTTCACCTTATACCCATTCCACCTAAGTACCTCCTGAATATGCGACATCTCTCTCCAAATATTCAGGGTCACACAGATCATGTGCTCTGTTCACTAATGAGCTGACAACCGATTGTAGATGACGGGGATGGTGGTGAGAAAGAGCGTTTAAATACCTGTCTGTGTGTGTCGGCTTTCTGTATATGGTATGTTTTAGGGTTCCACCTGTATGACCAATCACTTTGACGTCCAGAAAGGGTAAACTGCGCTGTGCTTCCAACTCATACGTAAAATTAATCTTGAATTGAATTTATGAATTGAATTTAGATGTTGGAGTAGTTGCTCTACTTCCTGCATCCCACCCTTCATAATACAAAAGACATCATCTACATACCGCTTCCACAACTTCACTGCCCATTGCTGCAGGTCTATACTGGCTTCGATATGTTCTATCCAGATATTTGCCAAAACCGGTGCTACAGGGCTTCCCATGGCAACCCCATCGATCTGGAGGTAATGTCTTCCACAATATAAAAAGTAACTACCCTCTAAGCAGTTTCTTAGCAACACCATAATTGACTCCGACATGCCACTATCGCTAAGCTTCTTTCTGACAACCTCAAGACATTCTTTCACTGGAACATTGGTAAACAGCGACTCCACGTCGAAGCTCACCATTACGTCCTCCGGTTCCAAAGTTAGTTCCTTGAGAATGTCTTTAAAGTGACGAGAGTCCTTCACATAAGACGACGTTTTACCCACAAGAGTCTGCAGTACTGACGCAACATGCTTTGCGAGGTCGTAAGTAGGGGAAGAGATTTGACTCACAATTGGCCGCAAAGGCACATTAGTTTTATGTACTTTAGGCAGTCCATATAATTTAGGTGGTAGTACGATCTTTGGTCTATACAAACGATTGAAAACGTCCTCCTCGAATGACTCCCTGTAGTCCCTGATTACAGTCCTAATGCGACGAGTGACCCTAGCAGTAGGATTGTACGACACAGGTTTGTATACGAGCCTGTCATTCAGTAGATATCGAATTTTGCTGTCATAGTCAGTTGAGTCCATCACTACGGTGGCGTTTCCCTTGTCCGCCTTAAGAACCAGGATATCCTCATTCTTCTTCAGATCCTTAAGGGCCGATCGCTCCTCCGCAGTGGTATTACTCCTTGGCAATTTGGCTTTTCTAAGAATAACGGCAACATCCTGTCTTAACGCTTCCGCGTCACACGACGGCACCTTATTACCCGTTATAGTTTCCTCGACACCACATATTACAGCCTCATACGGAACCCGCTTAGGCGTAATTGCGAAATTCAACCCTTTTTCCAGTACGCTAACAGTTGCATCATCCAAACTAGCACTTGATAAGTTTACAACTGTGGTTTTAATTCTGTTGGACTGATTTTGATTCGTACTCACGTTTCTTCCATATCGACAAAGCAGTCTGTCATATTTCTTATCATGCCCCGCACTACTCGACTCAAAAATACGATCAGCTTGTTCATAGGTTATCCGATCGAGTAAATCAAAATCATCTCGGGTCAACACTTCACTACACAAACAATGCACCTCGTACAACTCACACTGCACTTTGTCCAAGTCCGAAAAATTATTTCTTATAAGCTGTTTTAACAGACGGATGCTCGCAGCCCTTAGAATATTTGCCGAAAATGGTATGTCCTTACGCGGTTTTATTCTAACACACGTAGGTAAAATGTCCGAATCGCGACACTTATTTAAAAATGCCAAGGACGTTATTATTCGCACTCGTTTATTCCGCAAATATCCTAGACGTTTTATTTTGTTTGCTAATTCCGGCCCGTACCGGTGTACAAAACACTGATTTAAACTTTCACGGTTTTTACACATATCTATTTGTAATAACGGGGCTTAACCGCGTATATATTTCTAAAAATTACCTTCGACTTTTCGAGGACGACATTGTCCCCGTGGTCCCGAAGAAAGACTGGCTCCAGTTGACATCAACATCTTCTAACAAGCCCTCACACAACGGCAAAGAAGTACTTATAGTACTAATTTAAACTGCGTATTTACGCACCCTTAAGAACAGATTTTTTGCATGACCTTGACTCAAATATGTGTTATAAACAGAAATACTCGTAGATACCATACAACAAAGAAAGCGATCAAGTCTACTGGTGGCGAAGCCGGGAATCGAACCCAGGTCTTCAGCTTACCCGGCTAGCGTACTTACTTCTACATCACCCCGACCGCCATAAATAAAATATGTGTACAAATAGGTAGGCATTCTTTTTAACTCGAGTGGAAAATTTTACTTGTACCAACACACTTTTTGTATGTTGCTCCGTTTTGTAAATAAATACAAACAAACACACATACATATACATAATTTAAATGCAAAAGTAAACATACAAGGTACGTCAGGTTACAAAAAGTTAATGTGCTAACTAACTTTATCTACTTTTAAGATACCCTATTGAATCTACTCTTACTTACCTATCAAAAGCGATTCTTGAGCCTGTGAATAAGTCTCTTGTATTTCGCTATTGAAGATATCGTCCTCACAACAAGTATATTCAGTCATTATAGTTGTTTAGGTTAATCTGGGAAGTACCTAAAACACAAAATTATCAAAAAGTTAGAGCAAGTCGGCACGCCATGATTATTCGATAACGGTTCTAACACTGAAATTCATTTAAAAATACAAAACTTACCTTCAAATGACTACTCGTAAGCTTTATACGCAACAATCGAACACTGAGGCACGCGAGAGCACGCAACGCATCCATTCACTGAAACTACTAACGCCAGACTGATCCCCCCATAGGCGTAATGAACGCGGCCGAGAGAGAAGCTCGGTTGAGGCGCGGGAGGGGTGCGAATGCCCGCTAGCCGATGCGCCGGCGCGGCGGCAAGATGAAAGAACACGGCTACCCCGCAATTCACTTTGAAATTGCCGACAGTCGCAAATCGGTTTTATTATTGTATTCAAGTAATAATAATATTAGTCAACATAAAAGTATGAATTTAGAAAGCTATAGTATGCAATTTACAAATAGGTATGGTATGGTACAGTCTGTACAAACAGCAAAGTTATTTCCTTTGCATTATTCCTATGCGAAAATGCAAAAGGAATATATTTATCGACTGTACGTAATTTCCAGATGTTAATAAGGACCTAAAAAAATATTTTATTGTATAATTAAATCATCTCGCCATAAGGTCCCTTTTCTACTAAACTTAACAGGGATTTAAAACCCTTAATTATTGACCTATATCAAAGTGAGTTAATTGAAAAGATACTATTAATAACGTTCTTTTTATTAAAGCAATAAAAAAAAACGATTTTCTGACACATTTCACAAAACTTAGATTATCTCAGAAACTAAATCCCGCCATAAGGTCCCTTTTGATTTGGATCGTCACAGATATTCTCATACTTAACGGACTTGGTCGATGTTATGCAATATAAGTTTGGAAAAGTAAACATAACTCATTTGAGGAAAAGTATAATGAATGTTCATTTATAAGTATTACCTAGTAGTAATAGCAGTTAGGTTTCCGTTGTTAACAGATAATCTTTTCAGTTTGTTTTTTTTCGATATACGAGTACAGTATGGGTCCTTGGAATAAATCTTTATCAATATTATACTACTTTGATAATATTGAAATGTCTCCCTTGTACTCATATATTGGGAATATGAGATACGTACTTAATAAACAATCTGAATATGCCACCTCAGTTGGTTTTACTTACTCGTACCTACTAAATATAATTTAAATTCTGTTATAATGATGACTTCAACAGTATGTGTATGTTCAAGGTTTTTTTTTAAATCACTAATATTAAGTAAAGTCAACGAAATCGACAGAACAAAACCCTTCGAATTAGTACCTACCAAAGTTACTCTGGTAAAATCATACCATTCTGGCCGTGCCATTTCTAGTACAACTGACTAATAGGTATGACTCTTATTTTTCATTAATAATGTATGCTATATAATGCTTCATAGCATAGTCTTTAATTATCAAATCTAGAGCAGAGCCCGACTGGGGAACTACCTCTACCTTACAGAAAACCACAGCCAATTAGCACTACACCCTACTCATAGTGTTATGTTCCTGCCGGTGAGTAAGGTTGCCAGAGAGCTCAGAGGATGCAGTATGTTGACGACGGGGGATCCTCTTGTCCCTTTGGCTGTCAACACAGTGAATCCTCTTTTATATGAAAGCGTCGGCAACGCACATGAGATACCTCTGGAGTTACAGGCGTCCATAGGCTACGGTAGCTGCTTACCATCAGATGAGCCAAATACCTGTTTGCTACCGTTGTAGTGTAAAAAAATGGATACAAAATGTAAATTTATCTTTGTATTTGCCTAAGCCTGCTAAAATAAATAGTACACATAACGAACTCATCCGTTATTTTTTTAGTTCTAAAAAACGAGGAAGCAAAGAGAATTTTAACTATTTATATTGAAGGTATGCTATTATTTTCTAGTCTAGTTATAAATAAAGTTAAAAAAGAATCGTATTTTTTTTTCCATAATCAACCTTAATTGCTTAACAATATGTTGCTTGAGACAAAGAGGGTCTCCCTAATGTAACGGATTTATGAAATTGTAAAAAAGTTCAAAATCTTTACTATTTTATATTAATTTATGCTTATTTTGTAGTATGTATGTAAGTCCCTATATTGTAATTAAGCACTTTTATTAAATAAATTAAAGATGAATAGAAGGCTTTCATATTATTCCTTATTCCAAGAACGATTAAATTTACGTATATTACATAAGTAATGAAAAATGCACTAAAAAATAAAATGTTAATTGATTGCATTATTATTTATCACGTGAACCCATCCACGTCAAGCTTAGGCGTATTTATCATACGTTAACTTGACATTTCAGTTATTTCATTTGAGTATCTCCTGTCCAATTAGACTTCATTGTCAAATTGATTTTGACCACTCACAACACGGCAACTTTTCTTATTGGTGAAATGGCATGAAACCTTTGCGGAATTAAGGTTAACACAAAAAAATATGCTTAAAGAATGATTACTTGATTGGTTAATAAGACAAGACATTTTAGTTTTGTAAACGTGAAAATGGGTCGTGTTTTTACATGAACTTTGCTTGCCTTTACTCGTCTTGATATTATATGTCGATGCGAGCGCACACAAGGAACGCTCCTAGTTAAATATTAAAAAAGTTAAGTTAATATTGAGTCTTGCCTGGCCAAGGCAGTGGAACAAGTGCCCCGCTTCTATTTGATCTAAATATTCGCTACGATTGCGGTTCGGCTGTATAACCTGTGTGTGCATCTTGGCGTGGTAGAACCAAGGAGTAAAACGTATGTAGGTCTACCGCTGCGTGAAACTTGGAGGAACTGCCTCCATCGGATGCTGAGCTTCGCCGAAAGGAGACCCAGGTAAGCCGTACTCGCAATCCTTAAGTTTGAGATCATTAAAAGTAGCTACAGGATCACGTGGCTTGCGCGGAAACCATTTTTACCTACAGTCCGCTTATTTTTTCGAAATTATCATGGTCGTATAAGTAACGTTTTTGGTCCGTCGACCAGATCTTGTTGAAAAGTACCTTTTGTCGTAAGTTTCCAAGCAATTTTTCGTGATTTTGTGAAATTATTTGTTTTTTTTTTTAACTTTTCGTAGGTACTTGAGAAATTGCATTGGCCATTGTTTTATCGTGTGAGGTGTACGCCATCTTTTGTCGCTTTCGTTTCTTTCGTTAGGTTGGCAGTACACCTTCCTTTCCATTACCATAGACTCAACATTAACAAGTAGCGAAACGTAACTTAATTCTGTTACTTGTCAAATATATTCGCGTGAAACGAAACGTTTTATAAAAGTAGGAATAGTTTATCTGTAAGACGTCAAACGTCAAGTGTCATAGAATTTGTTTTGTTTACTACCTATACCGGTTCAATTACTTAAATTTAATTATTTATTGACTGTTTTGAACTTGCATTTGTACAAGTAAATCGGGATTAATACAATATGAGTGACAATGAACATAGTAGTGAAGTGGAACCTCCGACTGCTTATCGTATCGCGCGGTCGTATGCCATTTTTAGACTAGAGAATATGGAGCGATCGGACTTGCAGGGCTACAATGAATCAGACCTCAAGGATGTGGAGAAGGCTTTTCATGAGGCCCAGCTCCGCATCTTAAGGCCGCTTACGCCAGCGCAGCGCGATGAAGAGTTGGAGGTTACCAACGAGTTTGAGAACTGTTTAAAATCCATTAAGTTTAGGTTGAGGCAAAATCCTCAAAGTGATAAAACCGAGGTAAAACCTGTGACATTTGAAAATCAATTAGCGAAGCTTCCTAAAATATCTATAAAGCCTTTCGATGGTAAACTTGAAAACTGGGTGTCCTTTAAAGAATTATTTGATTCGTTGATTCATAATAGGGACACTGTTAGCAATGTAGAAAAATTACATTACCTGTTGTCGAGCGTGCAGGCTTCCGCTTATGAATTGATACGAAGTTTTCCTTTGTCCAATGAAAACTATGTTAACGCTTATGACACTCTTTGTAGTTATTATGATAGAAAACGTCAGATTTGTGTGATGTACTACGAGAGGATGCTTAAGTGCGAGGCCGTTAAGGGCAGGAACAATTTGGAGAGAGTTTATAGAACATTTAATAAGAATTTAAATATACTGTCAAAGTATGACTTTCCGGACAGCAACTTCATGCTGTATTATTTGCTTTGGTCGAAGTTAGATATCCAGACTCGTGAAGCCTTCGAATTGCAACTCACGTCCAATGTCGACATACCCGATTTTAATGAATTAAAAAGTTTCATGGAGAAAAGGAGTAAGGCCTTAGAAAACTCGAGCATTAAAACTCCGGTTGTTAAGCTGCTGACTAATAGTAAAACTGCATTAGTTGTTTCGAGTCCCTCCAGTCCGACTTGTACCTTCTGTACTGGTCAACAATAGTCTTGCTAAATTTAACAAATTTTTAGATTTGGATAATGAGAGTCGTTTCAGCTTTGTGAAAGAAAAAGGGTTGTGTATTTTATGTTTTTCGAATACTCATAGAGTAAAAACTTGTCGGGCCTCTCGTTGTAGTGTGTGTAATCGTTCGCACCATACTCTATTACATTTTACCAAAAATACACAAGTACCTACAAGCACTGAGGTTGGTACTGATGTCACACCGTCGAATAATAACACAAGCAGTGGTGGTAGCCACACTGTCTTAACTGTTGTCGATGAAGAAAATACAATTTTCTTTGCTACTGCAAATATGCTAATTCGCGATAGTGCCGGTAACTTCAGAAAAGTGCGTGCGCTACTAGATGGCGCTGGTGCATGCAACTTTATTTCAAAATCCTGTGCTGAAATGCTGGGGTATGACGTCAGTGGTCAACACACAGTGTATGGCATAGGGAATTCTTCTCAAAAAACGTTTGGCTCCCTACCATGTGAAATCAAGCCTCTTGATAATAAACATTTTTCGTCGAGTATAAAGCTTAAAGCTTTTGTTTTGTCGCCAATATGTGCCGACCAACCGCCACAACCTGTCGATGCGTCGGGGTGGTCACACATAAACAATTTGTCGCTTGCTGATCCAGATTTGCTCACCCAGCGCCGGTGGACCTCCTGCTTAACGCACAACTTTTCGTCTCGTCATTGTTAGGTGGGATACGGCGAGGAGAATCTGGACAGCCTACTTTGTTGAAAACCATCTATGGGTGGGTGGTCATGGGTGAATCTGACGAAAGTCAATTCATACCAAGTGCTCTCGTTTCGTGTCGTAACAATAATAAACATTGTTTTTTCGTGTCGAGCCCTTCGCAGATTTTGTCGATTGATGATTCCATTAAAAAAATTTGGGAATTAGAAAACGTTAATTCTCCGACCAAACCTTTCGTATCAGAGGAGGACCAACGCTGCGAAGACTATTTTCGTACTAAATACTTTCGAAATGAAGAAGGTAGGTTCGTAGTACCTTTACCCTTTGTCGATCCTTCGAACAAACCTGTCTTTGTCAATTCTCGAGAAATCGCTCTGAAGCGATTCCTGTCGTTGGAACGCAAATTGAATTGCAACCTTGAGTTCAAAAGGTCTTATGTCGAATTTATGGAAGACTATGAATCTCTAGGCCATTTGGAAGAAGTGAACCCTCCCTCCACAAGCGAAGGTCGGTTTTACTACATACCTCATCATGGAATATTGCGCGATTCCGTGACTACTCCTCTTCGCGTCGTCTTTAATGCCGCTGCCAAGGACGCCAACGGGGTTTCCTTGAACGCCACTCTCCTCGCTGGACCAAAACTCCAGACTAACATTTTCGATCTGCTCACTCGTTTTCGCTGGCACGCTGTCGTCTTCACTGGAGACGTCAGGCAGATGTACAGGCAGATTCTCGTTTCGGAAGAAGACGCTGAATTCCAGCGTATTCTATGGCGACCTTCAGCCGTCGGTCCTGTACGTGACTATCGTCTTAAAACTGTGACTTATGGAATCTCTGCTGCGCCTTTCCAAGCTCTCCGTACAATGGCTCAGCTTGCCAAAGATGCCTCAGACTCATACCCAGCTGGTGCAACTGTTCTCGCTCGCGATATCTATATCGACGATGTCGTCACGGGAGCAGCTTCTGTCGAGCAGGCCCGCTCACTTCAGGTGGAACTCACAAAAATATTGTCGTCGGGTGGTTTTCATCTGAGGAAGTGGACCTCTAATAATAGTGATTTCTTGGAAAGCCTTCCATCCTCGGATCTTTACTCAGAAGATTTTAAACATTTCGAAGAAATGTCTGACATTTCTCTCAAAATTTTAGGGCTGCTGTGGCGGCCTCAATCCGACTCCTTTAGTTTTCATGTCACAGATACTCATAATGGTCGGTGCACAAAGCGCACAATCCTTTCATAAATAGCTAGGATTTATGATCCATTGGGTTTCCTCTCGCCTGTAACGTTCGTCGCCAAGTACCTGATGCAGTTGCTCTGGGTTTCCGGTGTATCCTGGGATGATGATGTTCCGGAAAACATTGGACATGAGTGGCAGGAACTCAAGACCCAACTTTCGTCGCTGAGTTCTGTGACTGTTCCTCGTCGTCTTGTCGGTGAATTCGAAACTCTACACCTTCACGGCTTTTGTGATGCGTCAGAACGCGGCTTTTGTGCCGTCATTTACTGCCGCACAGTAAATAGTGAAGGCGACATAGACATCAAATTGGTTTGTGGTAAGTCCAAAGTCGCACCGCTGCGCAAATTGTCGATACCACGTCTCGAGTTGGTCGCAGCGGTCCTGTTATCGGACCTTATGGCGTCAGTTGTGGAGGCTCTGAAGCCTTTCTACTCTGTAGGCAAGATTTGGGCATGGTTTGATTCCAGTGTGGCGTTAACCTGGATTAAATCGTGTCCATCGAAATGGAAAACATTCGTGGCCAACCGTGTCAGCCATGTCCAAGACATCATTCCTCCCAACTCCTGGCATCATGTCAGGACTACTGATAACCCGGCGGATTGTGGATCGCGCGGGTTACTCCCTCAAGATCTGGTTAATCACACTTGCTGGTGGAACGGACCTGATTGGCTCCGGCTTCCCGCCGAAAATTGGCCTAAGTCGTCGTTGTCTATAGATAAAGATGTTCTTCACGAAGAACAAAAGATTACTGTTCTCGTCGTTTCTAACAATGATACACTAGTCGAAAGTTTAATGAAAAAATTCTCGTCATTGAGGACACTTCAACGTGTCTTGGCATATTGTCGTCGATTCGTGCACAACGTGAAAAGTAAAAGAACGCCCAGCAGTTTGTTAAGCGGTCCTTTAACCCCTGTGGAAATAAAGGAAGCGCTTATGTTTCTCGTGCGATTTACGCAACAACGCATTTTCGCTCAGGAGATGGAGAAAATTAAAAATAATCTGTCGAATTCTCTCCCAAAAGCGTTCAGAAAATTGTCACCGTTCCTGGATGACGCGGGTTTCTTGAGGGTGGGCGGACGCCTGTCGCAAGCTTCTCTCGACTTTGATGTAAAAGATCCGTTGCTTCTGCCTCGCGATGATCGTCTCACCTCCCTACTTATCGATGAATATCACAGACATTTCATGCACCCCGGTGTCCAGACACTCCACAACCTCTTGTCGCAGCATTTCTGAATTCTGTCTCCAAAGCGGGCCATCCACGCCGTTACATCGAAATGCATGAAATGCTTCCGTGCACGACCTCTCGGCGCTCCTGCGCCCTTTATGGGTGATTTACCCTCTTATCGTATAACCCAACTCAAAGCGTTTTCCAGCGCTGCTATCGATTTCGGAGGACCTTTTGACATTGCTCTAGGCCGCGGTCGTGGTAATAAGACGTACTAGGCCTACATTTGTGTCTTCGTCTGCACGTCGACCAAGGCCATTCACACGAAGCTTTCGACCGAGCTGTCCGCGGACGCCTTTCTAGCCGCGCTTCGACGCTTCGTTGCGCGTCGTGGCCGGTGCAATCGACTGGTCTCCGACCAAGGTAAATATTTCGTTGGCGCGAGCAACATCCTGCAGCGACTAGTAAAAGATGCTGCTACGCATGAATCAATCCGATTCGAATTCAACCCACCAGGCAGCCTCCATTTGTTTTGCTGAGGCTGGGATTAAAGCCGTGAAGACACACCTGTCACGCGTCATTGGCAGTCAAAGGTTGACCTATGAGGAATTTTTATCGATTCTGGTTCAATGTGAGGCTCTTTTGAACTCTAAACCGCTCACGCCTTTTAGCACTGACCCCAATGACCTGTCAGTCTTGACTCCAGGTCACTTTCTCACCATGGAGCCCTTATCGGTTGTTCCAGAGGAAAACCTCACAGACATTCGCGTTAGCCCCACCCAACGCTGGAAGTTGCTGCAGAAGATGCATCAGGACTTCTGGAATAAGTGGTCCAGGGAGTACATGCATACTCTACAGCAACGAGCAAAGTCGTATGAGAAGCAGCCGAATGTCGAGGTTGGAACTCTCGTGCTCATTCTTAATGAACAGACGAGTCCCATGAAATGGCCTCTGGGCCGCGTTGTCGAGACACACCCCGGATCCGGATCTGTCGTGTAGTCACCGTGCGCACAGCCACTGGAGTGTATAGGCGACTCGTGGTCAAACTGTGTCCCTTACCTGCTTAATTGTTTCATCGTATTATTATCGCACCTAGTTTTAGTTAATAATTATAGTTTTCGTAAGTCGTTCTTATTTTTAGCATACCGCTTCACGACAGCATCTTTTCGTAGTTCTAAGTTTAAATATCGTTGCGGTGTTAAATCCTGCAGCATCCATAAGCCTGCCCCCGTATTTAGGTGAGCGGAAATGTTAGATTTACCCTAATTTTAGTATAGTTTCTTCGTATAGCTACACTGCTGTAAATTCTGACGTTCGTTATGTTGGCAGCAGTGTATGAGTTGAGTTGGAATTTGTCGAGCGAACACACAAGGAACGCTCCTAGTTAAATATTAAAAAAGTTAAGTTAATATTGAGTCTCGCCTGGCCAAGGCTGTGGAACAAGTGCCCCGCTTCTATTTGTTCTAAATATTCGCTACGATTGTGGTTCGGCTGTATAACCTGTGTGTGCATCTTGGCGTGGTAGAACCAAGGAGTGAAACGTACCGCTGCGTGAAACTTGGAGGAACTGCCTCCATCGGATGCTGAGCTTCGCCGAAAGGAGACCCAGCTAAGCTGTACTCGCAATCCTTAAGTTTGAAATCATTAAAAGTAGCTACAGGATCACGTGGCTTGCGCGGAAATCATTTTACCTACAGTCCGCTTATTTTTTCGAAATTATCGTGGTATTATGAGTAACAAGCCGAATAAACTATAATTTTAATAAACAGTGTTGCCAAGTTAATAAGCTAGGATTTATGATTTCATAATAGTCTTGCGGTGAAACATGTTAAGCTGGATGCGTTATTTTCCTCGCCATTGCATCGCATTTTTATTTTGTTGTAGACCTTAAGTATGGACTTATATGCTTAATCTTGCTTGCTAAGCACTATTTTTAACAAGCTTTTATTTAACGTACAGTGTTTGTCAGTTAGTTTCGTTAGTTTGTTCTTTAGATATGACACAATAATGAGAGCAACGAAACCTCTATAGTTAGTTTGCTATACCATGCTTGTTTCTAGACCCGGCATACATTTGGCAGCTGTAAAGTGGTGGAGGTCAAAGAATGCAAATAACTTGAATAAAACAAATCTTACGGTTCTGGAGTTGATGCTATATTATAGGTTATTATGTAATGAATTAGATTATGTCATAGCCAGAAGTTTTTTTTGAGGGAAAGTAGTGCCAAATGATGTATAATGCAATTTATAGTTAGTCGCCTAATGTTTTTGTTTCTGCAATAATACTCACTGTTTTTTATTTTATTGTGGAGATATAGGCTCTACCCTCTACGCAATTACACAACTTTGGCAGTTTTACCTATATTGGTATTACTTTTTACAAACTGTGAAGTTTTGTTGGTCTGTCACACTGAATTCCACCCATTAAAAGTTGCCAGATGCCCGGATCTAGCAATAAGGATGGTAAAGCAATCTAACTACACAGGTTTCATATCTGACCTGGCCAGCTATTAGTCCAAATCTTGCAAGCTAGATTGAAACGTCCCTGATATCCGATTAAACTGAAATTTAGTACAACTGCGTAACTTGGACAGCAATACAATATTTTGGTACCATCGAACTAGTCTGATGATGGAAACCGAAGGTAATCATGAGAACGTGGAAGCAAATAAAGAGATCTCAATGAAACTTCGCTACGCTCGTCTTATAAAACCACACTCGTGTTTTAAAGCCTAATGTAGACACACGGCAGTGTGTCAGCCAAGTTCGCTAAGCAAAGAGACAACACCAGTCGTGAGTATATTTACATGAACCATTTGGGGCCAATTTTAACCCCCGAATAACTTTAACCTACTTAATCTTCCCACTTCCAATTTTGTGAGTCTTGTAAGGCTGTCTACTTATTACTAAATCCTAAATTTCAGCCAAAAATCTCTAACCTTTCACGAGATATTGACCTTAGAAAATCATTATTTACATTTACCACTGACTTGGGCTGACTCACTCATCAAATACTTTGACTACTTCCAGGTGACCTAGTAAGTCGAAGTTTGGCATCCAGCTAGGCAATCATGTGGAAACATTAGGAAAAGTCTAAAAACAGTAAATTGTATTTTATATGAAATAGGAAAATTAACTATTACTATTAATTAATAGCTAGCGTCACCTTTTGAACTAAGCATTTTTTTCCAATTGAAATGTAAAGTGAAAGGGTAAATTATAAAATCACACAACAAATTATTTTAAGGAATTGAAATGCGATGACAGAAACAGGTGATCTAAGGAGCTTTGAAATAACTTGATTTCTAGTTAGATATAATTTCTTTTATTAGCAAAACCGTTTACGAACTTGGCATTCATTCACATTTATGTTTTTGATGGGATTCTATACAGTTGCATTTATCTACCCGTTCAGAAGCCGAAGGCATCACCTGCATGCCTCATGAAGTTTTATTAATGAAATATTTTACCAGATCCAAACGTTTGGAGCTCTGTCTTGCATATTTGAGTCTTAAATGCTAGGCTAGGTTAAGTCACAGATTTGATATCGTACCTAAAGGCACAAAACAAATTAGAACATGTATTATTTTTATTTACTTCCTAATTGTCCAGTTCCACAAATATAATTCCTTCAACTTCAAGTAATTTTATTAAGCATGAAAATTGTATACAGAGCATGCAGAAATTGTTTAAGACATACCTACTACATAATATTAAATTAAAACTTAACTTCATAGTGGTCAGTGTTTTTTATATCAAATGTGTGGCAAATAATTACATCCCGCCTAATGGTAAGCGATCACATAGGCCACGGACGCCTGCGACTCCAATATATTTGATAGTTAAAGCTCTTTGGTGATTTCTAGTTCGTATTTTAAACTAGTGTCATGGTATCTTGTAACAAGATTGCTAAATGTTTAAATGGTTCCACTGTACCAGACGAATATTTTCGCTCCAGATGTGGAAGGAAATCCCTGCCGAGCTTTACTCGGGAGACAATCATTAGGTAATGCTCTCGGTTCTGTTTTTTTTACACCATGCCGGTGGCAAAGAAGCATGCGGCCCACCTGATGGTAATCAGTTACCGTAGCCTTTGGACGCTTGCAGCCTCCAGAGGATTCACATGCGCGTTGCCTACCATTTCTGTACGGCGAGGACCGGGAATACTCGCTTCCGTTACTATATTTGTATAGAAAATAAATACCGGGAGGAAATTATCGCCAGGAAATTAAGAAATAACTTGAGAATTAACTCAAAGCACGTTAAAATGTTCAAGCGTATTAAACCATCTCCACAGGGCTACGAAATGTTGTTCAGAAACCTTGTTTGTTCCATTTAACTAATAATATCTGAGTTTCAGCGGTGTTCATACTAATTTAACTTTAATATGTTATCAGGATATCAGCTGTAGAGTTTAATATACGATCTGAATTCCAACTTCAATATTATGATTTGTTACAGATATGTAATCAAGATCTCTATCTTCCTTCGTCGTCAATATTATATCAAAACAAATTAATAATTTATGGTATCGTATTTCCGTCAACCAATCTCTTCTTGATATATATTTGAATGTAACTTGATAACTTATCAGAATAAATTTGCAGATAGCTCTGCTGTTGCATAAAAAAAGTTTAAAATTTATTATTTATATCTAAAAAGGTATGCAAAGTTTGAATAGAAGTCCAAAACAAAAAACAGTTGGGACCAATTATACCTGAACTGTAAGTTTTAACCGTATTTTTATTTTTATTATTTTATTTTATGACTTTCTCTCTCGGACACGGCAATGGTAATTGTGCCAATGTCGATGTTAAACGTTAATCACACTTTATTCATTTTTAGTTAAATACAAGCAACGTTGTTAGGTAGAGGCCTTGCTGATTGTAAAATGATTTCCCTACAAACACGTGGGTGGCCGAGACCCCGGATAGCCGTTTGTTAAACTAAAGGGTGGTTACGCACGTTTTGAAACAAATTTTTCATTAGCTGCTCACTTGTTTGTTAGGTCACCTCACAATAAGCTAGATATCAATATTACACACCGAACTACGTAAATGAGCAAAAATCAAAAAACTATCCTAAGACGCCGCAGCCATCTTGAGCTCAAATGATTATCTCCTTAACCCTATTAATAACAAGAGGATGAAAGAAAACAATTAAAAACGGATTTTATCGCGTGTATTGAGCTTAAATTACATCCCGACGTTTCGAACACTTTACAGCGTTCGTGGTCAACGGGTCGACTGAGGAAAAATGTACAATTACCTCCGTTCAAAAAATATGTGGGTAGGTTTGCATATTGTGATAGTTTTTGAACGGAGGTAATTGTACATTTTTCCTCAGTCGACCCGTTGACCACGAACGCTGTAAAGTGTTCGAAACGTCGGGATGTAATTTAAGCTCAATACACGCGATAAAATCCGTTTTTAATTGTTTTCTTTCATGAATAACTATCGCGGCAACCGAAGACAATATTGTTTAATATTTAATATGTGGGTAGGTTTGCATATTGTGATAGTTTTTGAACGGAGGTAATTGTACATTTTTCCTCAGTCGACCCGTTGACCACGAACGCTGTAAAGTGTTCGAAACGTCGGGATGTAATTTAAGCTCAATACACGCGATAAAATCCGTTTTTAATTGTTTTCTTTCATGAATAACTATCGCGGCAACCGAAGACAATATTATTAACAAGAGGATGACCTGCATAAGATAAACGTAAATAGTTACGTTTACTGTCATAGGACAGTTCCAATCTAGTTCAATGCCAAATTAAAAATCAAACCCATTACAAATTAGGTTTTTCGCATAGCCCTCTACGTCAAAGTTTTGATGTAACTTTGATGTTACATTTCCTAATAAATAATTACGGTTTACAAATTTAGTTTAAACCGAATTTTCGTTTGGTGTGATTTCTATTAGACATGTTCAAATATGTGGGATTAAGTTATTTATACTCTAGTATTTCTTTTATAAATGTAGCTAAGGTATATTGGAGTTATTTATTCGGTATTCTGTCGCGTTGATGTTCTACTATAGGAATGTTTCTAATATTTGGCTACAATCTTACAAATATCAAACTAACCCCAAAGTAAGTAAATATTGTACTATGGGTACTAAATAGGTAACAATATGAATGCTTGAATAGAAGGTTAGATATAATAAAATCAATTAATGGTATCAGGCATTACTTTGCGGAAGTCCATAATATAAACTACAATAATATTGCTTTGCTATTCCTCGGTTTAATAACGTGCTAGTTGATTAGTGACAACCCGTTATACTTATTTCCGTATTTTTGCATGCATTAATGTTCCCACCCTCCCACCGCAAAAACAAATACGTCCAGCTTCATGACGAAGAGCTAGCCACATCAGATATATTTTTTAATACCACGACGGTGGCCAACAAGGTGGCCACCTGACGGTAAGCAGCTACCGTAGCCTATGGACGCCTGCAACTCCAAAGGTGTCACGTGCGCGTTGCCGACCCTTTACAAAAAGGAGGATTTACTGTTGACGGCTAAAGGTACAAGGGGGTCCCTCATCGTCAACACACTGGCTCCTCTTTGAGCTGTTTGGTAACCTTACTCACCAGCAGGAATACAACACTATGAGTGGGGTCTAGTGCTATTTAGCTGTGGTTTTCTGTAAGCTCCAGATTTGAGCGAGATGACATTCGCTGTGTGTGTTGCGGATACCACACATAGCGAGATGACATTGCACGCAGTACCCATACCTCTATTTTGGACGCAGTTTAAGGACATACCCGTGTCCGGACGTTGTTTAAGGACATACCCGTGTCCGGACGTAGTTTAAGGACATACCCGGGTCAAAAATCAGCCACCCATTAAAAGCTGCCAGATGCCCGGATCTAGCAATAAGGATAGTATAGCAATCTAACCAGACGGGTTTTGTTGCTCTCATTATTGTGTCATATCTAACTAGTAACTATTTCTGCTATGTTACAATACAATATTATATGTTAGTTATTTACGAGTATGTAAGTAGGCAATCTAGAAATTTGTTTTTATATTCATAAAAGTGCACGCCTTCTACCCTTAAGATGTATATTTGTAATATTTGCATACTGTTAGCCAATAGTTGAAAAAGGTGAAACGATCATTTACACAAACATATGTACATTTACCCTTATTCTGCAAATAAATATTATGTTTATTTGTTTTGTTTGTATCTGACGCGTAGCCAGCTCTTAATCCAATAGGCAAGTATGGTTCATAACTTACGAGTATGGTAGGCAGGCTCACTGCCGGCTACGAAGGCCATAAGGGAAAGGAAGTTATTATTTTTATCATGACATGCATAAACTCGCGCATGATATTACAATACACCAACCAGATTTCAAAATACATAACTTCCTACTCAACATTCTTCTAATGCGACGTATTTTTTTATGAAAATTTACGTCCCGATTCCCCCTGCCGCGGTGCAGTGAATTTGTCTTTTTATGTTTATGGTAATTTTATTAAAAGGTTTGAGATGAATAACAAAAAATGGAGAAATGAGAGATGAGGCTAAATTAAAACGACAGGTTTTCAATATCGAATTGCGATTGCTTTTCCTTATTCTATAAGTACGGTTTTGTTACACCGTTGCCAAGTAAAATATATTTTTATTTGCTTTTTTAGGGTTCCGTACCTCGAAAGGAAAAAAACGGAACCCTTATAGGATCACTATGTTGTCCGTCTTTCTGTCTGTCAAGACCATTTTTCTCAGGAACTCGTGGATGTATCAAGCTGAAATTTATATTAAATACTCAGGTATATTGTCTCTAGGAGCTGTGAAAAAATCAAACTTAAAAGCCAACGCAATCAAAAGATACAGTCGTTTATGCTGCAAATTTTAGAGTTTTTCGGCACTCGCAAAACCTACGGGGTACTTCCCGTGAACTAAGAAACTTGAAATTTGGTACGAAGCAACGTCTTATAGCACAGATAAAGGAAAAATTGCGAAAACCGTAAATTTTTAGTTACATCATATAATAAAAATATTTTTAATAATTTTAAAGTTACTACCCCTATATACCTACAGGTTTGTACGGAATCCTCGGTGCGCGAGTCCAACTCGCACTTGGCCGGTTTTTTACTGGTTAATATAACTATGATTTTTTTACGAAATATATTTATTTCAAACAAGTGGTGACAAAAAAACTCACAAGTTACATTATACATACCACACTATATACTTGTGGTCGAGCAATATTGCTTATATACAATATATGTATAATCCAGGCGTAAATTCCGTCTGTAACTTGGAAGTGTTTAAGGGAGATGCGTAATGAAACCTCTTGAAGGACAGCAGTCGCTCCGTTGGTGGGTTGAAGAATGGCAGCCATTTCGATCATTCAAAAAAATGGTCATCGTGTCTCGACTGGAAATGTGCCAGATGAGAGTTTATTATTATAAACAAGAAAAACCGACAGCCGGCTGTATCGAGGTGGAAAACTGGTCACGTGATCACACGGTCGTGTAATTATTATATTCCCACTATTGTAATTTGTTGACCATACAAAAGTTTTAAATGCCCTTGATCTTTCTTTCTCATTATAATTAATAGAAAGCAAATCAACAAAATAAGCTTTTTTAGGGTTCCGTAGTCAACTAGGAACCCTTATAGTTTCGCCATGTCTGCCCGTCCGTCCGTCCGTCCGTCCGTCCGCGGATAATCTCAGTGACCGTTAGCACTAGAAAGCTGAAATTTGGTACTAATATGTATATCAATCACGCCGACAAAGTGGTAAAATAAAAAGTGGAATTTTTTTTTTAATTAGGGTACCTCCCCTATACGTAAAGTGGGGAGTGATTTTTTTTTTCATTTCAACCCTAACGTGTGATATATTGTTGGATAGGTATTTAAAAATGAATAGGGGTTTACTAAAATCATTTTTCGATAATGTAAATATTTTCGGAAATAATCGCTCCAGAAGTAAAAAAATATGCGTCCCCCCCCCTCTAACTTTTGAACCATAACTTTTAAAAATATGAAAAAAATCTCAAAAGTAGAACTTTATAAAAACTTTCTAGGAAAATTATTTTGAACTTGATAGGATGAATAGTTTTTGAAAAAAAAATTACAAAATAATTTCTGAACTAAGTTTGTAATTTAACCGTATAAGCAGGTGTTTATTGTACCTGTAATTTCTACAAAATTACAATGAAATGACGTGCTTTCAAATAAAGTAAAAACGGTGAAAATCGGTTCACGCAATAAAGAATTATTCCATAAAAATCATCTTCCATACTTTAAGCTCGCGCGCAAAAGTTTACTTAATTTGCCGATAGATGTCGCTGTACGTGGAACTCTCATATCATATCCTACATGGCGGTGTTATTAACTCTTAAGTGGGGACACTTACTGTGACGGATGGAAAACTACGGAACCCTACACTGAGCGTGGCCCGACACGCTCTTGGCCGGTTTTAAAATCTTAACTCTGCACGAGTAAACTAATTAAAAAGGCAAAGGCAAAAAAGGGCGAGCTTAAGCAGCCAAGATAAATTACTAAGTTGCTTCTAAAAAGCGTCATGCCCACTTTTACTTCGTGTTTGCGTCACAAAGTCGTTTTTTGCTACGCGGTTTAGGGAAGCGAATAGGATTTGAAATTATATGAATATGTTTGTTTCTGATTTCGTTTCAAAAGTGGCTTATGGCAGAAATTGGTATTGTTTGTACGGTTTCATGATACACGTGTCAGTCTGTTCTTTCTTTGTTTACATATATATGTCTGAATTATAAGCGCGTACGTCGTAAATAAATGTATTCTACCTTTTATATAATATGTATTAATTAATATCTATACATATAATAAAGCTGAAGAGGGTCGAAAGTCTGTACATGGAATATATTCGAAAAAAAGTTGGCTGGGGATACTTAGAATCGATAACAGAACACGTTCCAACAATTTTTAGAATTTTTGTCTGTTTATCTGTTTGTCTGTTTATCTGTGTTTGCGCTCGCAACACTGAAGTGCCCTGTGCCAACCGCAGGGATACTAGACGACCAATGAGGGCTCGCGACGCCAGCGCCGAAGTTTAACGCATACACCACGTCGCCCAGGAAGCGCCGCGGGCACTCTCTCTTGCCTCTAATCCGCCAACGAAACCGCGCGTGTCCTAGACTACATATATATATATTTGTACTTGCATATTTAAGTAAAGAATGGTAAATGTTTGAGTTATAGTTTTCATTCTAACAAACATCCCAAACATAATTGGCGACCGTGACAGGACACGCGCGGCATAGGCATTTTATTATATTTTTTAGTGCCGAAGCCGAGAGGTCGGCCATTTTGGAGCGTGGGCTTGGAGCAGACGCCGCCGCAAGACCCGAGCCGAGCAGGTCAACTTTGCCTGCCTTCGCCGCAAGCCCAGATCAACGTGCCCGAAGAGGAGGAACGAAGAGGGACGGCTGCGGCGA
Organism: Pammene aurita; assembly: GCA_947086415.1. NCBI lineage: Eukaryota > Metazoa > Arthropoda > Insecta > Lepidoptera > Tortricidae > Pammene > Pammene aurita. Next base: position 27,879,879 of record OX352305.1, read on the forward strand.
GTAGGCGCGCAAGATACGAGGCGCCAAGACTGCAGAGCAGGGCATCGACGGCCGGTAGCGAGGCGGCAGCGCGTGGCAGCTAGCCAAACGAGGAGAGTACCGTGAGAAAGTGCCGCCCCTATTTCTTACCCGCATTCCAATATACTTACCACACTCCTTATACCTAATCTTACCCACATTCCTTAATCTTACCCTTCTAATTTAGTAGCTACCCAATTTGCAATTCCCTTTAAATTCTTATTACAAAAACCCCGTCGAACTTAAATAACCTTTTTATTGCATTGAACTTACGTAACGTACCTAACTTGACAATTTACTTTAAACTTAAACTTAAACGAATCCCATTCTAACTTAACTTTAATCTGAGTGCCTACTGTGTGCTATTGCTTCATTTTGTTTTACTTTCAGCCAGTGTCTTCAAAGTGAGATGAGCGCGTGACCTTTGACCTTAGTGTGACCTAACCTTACCACGTGTTTGTTACTTACTTATTTTCGTTTCAACGCATTTCAACGTCAACTAAGGCTTTTAGCTAAGCGGTGCAGTGTTCATTTTGTTCTTTTTTTAATTTAAAAACTTAATATTTCAAACCTTTGTGAAGCTGCACGTGCCTTGTTATTTCGTGACGAAACCATTTTTGATTTTCTGACCACGCATTCACGCTTAATTCATTTGCATTCAAGATTTCAGTTAAATATTTCATTTGTATTTAAAATTAAATTGCACCTTTTTTCGGTTCACTTGCGCTGACCTAAACGTCTCTTTATCTTTTAACTTCTCACCCGCTGGCATCTTGGTTTGTGTTCGCATATGCACATTTTTCGCTTGCGCAATTTCAGTGGAAAACCTGCCGATTCGTGCACCACGTGTCACGTCTACGCCTGCGAGCACGTGCTGGGCTGCTGCGTGGTGAAGCCGCAAGCTGCGCACCGAGCCTACACTGCGTAGCTGTTGAAGTTTACAAGGGGCGTGAGCTGTTTTGCCAATTTTATTTACTTACGTGGATAACTCTTTACTTCTTATTAAAATTAATACGATTCTATTTGCTTGACTTCTCTGCTCAATTAAACACAACTCAGCATGTCTGAAGAGACGAAACGAGAAGCTCTTCTAGCGGAGCTGCGTATTAAACGTGGCTCAATAAAAGGACAAGTCTCTAAATTCCGTGGTTATTTAAATACAATCGCAGATGATGAAGTGCTGACCGGTGTTAAATTTAATGAGCTGACTTTAAGATTGAATAAAGTTATTGAGTTATCCACGCGCCTTGACGAGCTGCAAACTTCAATAGAAGTAGCTAATGCTGACAATTTTCACAACGAGCTTAACGAAAGGGATTCTAATGAGAGCCACATTATTAAAGCTATAGCTACTGCTCAAACTATACTTGAGCGCTCACAGGTTCAAAAGGCATCAACGGAAGACTCTGTCAAAACCTGCTCATCAGGCGGCTGTCATTCGGAGCACCTCGGCTTCAAGCTTCCTCAAATTAAAATCTCTAAATTTGATGGATCTTACTATAAATGGATGGAATTTAAGGATCTTTATGAATCTTTAATTCATAACAATGAGCATATCAAGCCAATACATAAGTTCCATTATTTAAGCTCATACCTTGAAGGCGAGGCGGCCCGAGTGATAGCAAATTTAGAAGTGTCCGCTGTCAATTATGCTGAAGCCTGGAAGCTGCTGTGTGACAGGTTCAGTAACAAAAGGCAACTAATCACTAACCATTTAAATGCTTTGTTTAATATGGATTCCTTACAGCGAGAGTCTGATAAGGCTCTAAGATTTTTAGGTGATCATGTAACTAAAAATCTTCGGGCGCTGAAAACATTAGGTCAGCCAACGGAGCACTGGGATACCATCTTAGTTCATCTATTAGCAGCAAAGTTAGACTCTAATACTAATGCAAAGTGGGAAGAACATAGAAACACTCTTAAAGAGTGGCCAACGCTTGAAGATTTTAGGGAATTTCTAACAGTGCAGATATCTTAGAAAATCTGTATCGATCTAAAAGAGATAGGCAAGCTAACCACAAGCCAGAGCCTGTGGCTAATAAAACTCCATTTAAACATGATAAAAACATAAAAACCTTCATAATTTCAGAAAAACAAGGTGACAAGGGTCGGCCGTGCTTCGTGTGCCAGTCCGATCATCGAGTATACGACTGCCCTACCTTCAGAAAAATGTCAGTCGACGAGCGCTGGTCGCGGGCTTCTAGTCTAAAGCTGTGCCACGTCTGCCTCCGTCCGGACCACGAGACTCGTCAGTGCAAGCTCAACGGCTGTCGTGTATGTAAGAGACGTCACAATACATATTTACACAATACACAACTAACAAATAAGCTATCTAGCGAGTCAGCCCAGGATCACAGCGTCCAACCTAACGATAGTGATAAGGATGCAGTAGCCTCCTCATCGACTATGCTAACTTCTGACAGTGCCGAGGTGCAAGGCACCTTTACTGCTAATACTGTACTCGCTAGCAGTGAAGCATTGTTATCGACAGCGCTAATTGAAATAATTAATCCTCACAATAATAAGAAAGAAACTGTCAAATGTCTTGTAGATAACTGCTCACAATCTAACTATCTTACTGAATCATTAAGGCAGCGTTTGCAACTTGATATTCAGCCTCTAACTGCCTCAAGTGTTACAGGAATAGGAAATACGCCTCTGACCTACAAACCTGTACGTTGTGCAGCTCAAATCAAATCTAGACTAAGCGACTTTAATGCCAATCTCGACTTTCTAGTACTAAATGAAATAACTGATCGCTTTCCAAAGAAATATGTTGACATAAGTCACCTTAACTTACCCGCGTCTACCAGCCTTGCTGACCCAACTTTTAATGTCCCATCACAAATCGATGTTCTTTTGGGAGTCTCCACTTTTTGGGAAATTATAACTGGGATTGCAAACAAACTGCCAAGCAGCAAGTGCACTTACCTTATCCCCTCTAAACTTGGTTGGCTTGTAGCGGGCCCAGTACAAGGAGCCTCCACTCATGTAAATTCAGTAACAACTCGCAGCTATTTTTGTTTGTCTGATCTGTCTGCCCAGATGACTAAGTTTTGGGAGACAGAAGAGCTGCCGTCTGAAGCGGATTTCATATCCGGAAGTGAGCTGGAGTGTCTCCCTATAGAACAACACTTTGTTGAAAATACTTATCGCCAATCTGACGGCAGGTTTGTAGTTCGAATGCCTCTAAAGGACTCTCCAGACTGCCTAGGCAACACATTTAACATAGCTAAAAAACGCCTACTTAACTTAGAAAAACGTTTCAGCAAACAACCTGACCTTAAAACAATGTATGTTGATTTTATAAACGAATATGAGCGTTTAGGTCATCTATCGGAGTCTAAGCAATGCTACATGGCCAACCACCTTCCTCATCATCCTGTGATGAAGGAGAGTGAGTCTACTCGTCTGAGAACGGTGTTTAACGCTAGCTGTCCAACCTCGTCTGGTTATTCAATAAATGATATCCAGATGGTAGGTCCAAACATACAAAACTCGCTGTTTGACATATTGCTTAGATTCCGCCAGTATAGGTATGTGCTCTCTGGTGACATAGAAAAACAGTATAGGCAAATTTTAATGAATGAAGCAGACAGAAATTTACAAGTCATTTTGTGGCGCGAAGATGAGCACCTGCCTATACGCTCGCTTACCTTGAACACTGTTACTTATGGCTTCGCCTCGGCAAGCTGGCTAGCGGCTCGCTGCTTGTGGCAGTTGGGAGCTGAGAGCAGGGACCCGCTGGTTACAAATATTATACAGAACAACTTTTATTGTGACGATTTACTAGTGGGCGCTGACTCTGAAACTGAGCTGCTACGCATACAATCTGGCGTCTCACAGGCTTTAGCTGCTGGTTGTTTTAACTTACGTAAATACCGCTCAAATTCAAATGCGTTATTACAGTCTGATCTTATTAATCAAGATGATCATTTAGCTTTGAGTCAATCTTGTCAAACACTTGGACTGGGCTGGCAACCCAGCCAAGATATGTTAAATTTCTCAATTAAAACTGACGACTCTGATGAAAAGGTTACTAAAAGAACGATTTTGTCTAAAACGTTCCAAGTTTTTGATCCTTTAGGCCTATTAAGTCTATGCACCGTTAAGCCTAAAATACTACTTCAGACTTTGTGGAAGGAAGGCAAATCATGGGACGAAACTGTTTCTCCTGAAATACAGCGAATATGGTCGCGGTTTATTAAAAACTTACATCACATTAAAAGTCTAAACATACCTAGGTACGTTTTATGTGAGTCTCCTTCCACAATTGAATTACACTGCTTTTCTGACGCAGCAGAGACTGCGTACGCAGCTTGTGTTTATGTAAAAACCATTTCAGGCTCAGGCGAGCAACAAGTACACTTACTGTGTGCGAGAGACAGAGTAGCTCCTATACGGCGAACCACAATTCCACGATTAGAGTTGGCAGGATGCTTATTAGCAGCCCAGACGTATGCCGCAGTGGTAAGGGCCTGGAGACGCCCTGTCTCTCGCACTATATTTTGGACAGACTCTAGCTGCTGTCTAGCATGGCTAAAAACAGATATTTCTAAGCTCAAGACGTTCGTGGCAAACAGAGTTGCTGCCATAGCTAAACTTGCTCCGGGAGCTGTCTGGAGACATGTGCCTACAAAACAAAATCCAAGCGACCTCGCTACACGTGGCGTCGATCCACAACATGTCTCTGGTGTAGCTCTGTGGTGGCATGGCCCTGAGTTTTTACTGAAACCTGAATCTGAATGGCCAGAATTGAACTCTGAGGCACCGGACGTCTTGCCTGAAATTAAGGTAACGTCTATGCTTACAAGCGTAGACCCTGAACCGCCTGTTATAGATTTTAGTAGATTTTCAAAATATAACAGGTTACTACGTGCTATGGCTTATGTTCGTCGCTTCATAAACAACTGTAAAACTAGGCTGCCTAAATTAACTGGTTCATTATCTGAACAGGAACTTAAAGACTCTTTGCACACATTAGTTAAGATTGCACAACAGCAATCATTTACGTCTGAGCTTGAAGCGATGAGCAAAGGCCACAAGTTGAGCCCTAAGTCGCATATTGCTACACTTACTCCTTTCATAGACTCTCAAGGTACTTTGAGAGTCGGGGGGAGACTGGATGCTTCTGATTGTAGTTATGAAAAGAAGCATCCCATGTTATTACGTGCTAAACACCCACTAACCAAACTCATTTTTACACATGAACACAGACGTCTCTTACATGCAGGACCACTGTTGCTGTTATGTTCGGTACGAGATACGATATGGCCGGTCGGGGGCAGGAACCTTGCGAGAAGCACGGCCCACAATTGTGTCACTTGTAGGCGCACCGCCGGTCACACTTTAAAAAATATTATGGGCAACCTGCCCGAACAACGCATAAAGGCTGATTTTCCATTCACGTCAACAGCTGTAGACCTAGCCGGTCCTTATTTAATAACAGATCGCCGAGGACGTGGATGCAAGATCACCAAATGCTATATGTGTCTATTTATATGTCTAAGATATAAATGTGTTCATTTAGAAGCTGTGAGCGACTTGTCTAAAGATGCATTTGTACTTGCACTTCGCAGATTTATCGCCCGGCGCGGTAAGCCTGCGGAGTTGTTCTGTGATAATGGTAGAAATCTAGTAGCTGCAGCTAAAGAGATAAATGACTTTTTTAAATTATATGAGAATGATATATCTGATTTTGCAGCTGGTCAAGGTATAAAATTTAAATTTGCGCCAGCTTATGCTCCTAACTTCAACGGCTATGCAGAGGCCGGTATTAAAAGCGCAAAATTTCATCTCAAACGAATCTTAGGCACTACCCATCTCACCTTTGAGGAACTGGCATCTCTGTTTTGTTCTGTGGAATCTATTTTGAACAGTAGACCTCTCTGTCAGCTCTCCTCCTCCCCTAATGACTTTTACCCCCTTACTCCCGGGCACTTTCTCATTTTTAGGCCGCTGACGTCGCTACCGGCTCCGCCACTTCAAGATCGGAACCCGAACCGCCTGGATCGCTACCTGAGACTCGAACAGCTGCGCCAACACTTCTGGAAGCGCTGGTCGTCGGAGTTCGTGTCCCTACTACAGCAACGATTCAAGTGGCGCGAGAGACAACGTGACCTACAGCTGGGAGAACTCGTACTCATTAAGGAGGAAGGCCTGCCGCCGATGCTTTGGCGCATGGGCAGAGTTGTCAAACTGTACTACGGGAAAGATGGCGTGCCACGAGTTGCAGACATAAATACCGCTAGAGGGCTAGTCAAGCGAGCACTCAACCGAATATGCCCGCTGCCTACGCAGGAAAAGGAAGCCTGAAAGATATTCTTTCAGCGGCCCGGAGTATGTTTGCGCTCGCAACACTGAAGTGCCCTGTGCCAACCGCAGGGATACTAGACGACCAATGAGGGCTCGCGACGCCAGCGCCGAAGTTTAACGCATACACCACGTCGCCCAGGAAGCGCCGCGGGCACTCTCTCTTGCCTCTAATCCGCCAACGAAACCGCGCGTGTCCTAGACTACATATATATATATTTGTACTTGCATATTTAAGTAAAGAATGGTAAATGTTTGAGTTATAGTTTTCATTCTAACAAACATCCCAAACAATCTGTTTATCTGTTTGTCTGTTTATTTGACCGCGCATCACGTGAAACCGGCTGAACGGATTTTGATGAATTTTTGTATAGAGATAGTTTGAGTCCCGGGAAAGGATAATATATAGTTTTAATCCCGAAAATCAACCCTGGTGGGGGTGAAAATGGGGTTGAAAGTTTGTATGGAGAATTTTTAACCGCTGAAACGATTTAGATAGAAATGAGTATGGAGATAATTTGAGTCTCGATAAACGTAATAGGATAGTTTTCAAACCCTTGTGGGGGTGAAAAGGGGGTTTTAGATGAAAATGGTATAGAGATAGTATGGGTCTCGAGAAAGGACAAAGGATAGTTTCATCTTCAAAAAACCGGCCAAGAGCGTGTCGGGCCACGCTCAGTGTAGGGTTCCGTAGTTTTCCGTCCGTCACAGTAAGTGTCCCCACTTAAGAGTTAATAACACCGCCATGTAGCATATGATACGAGAGTTCCACGTACAGCGACATCTATAGGCAAATTAAGTAAACTATTGCGCGCGAGCTTAAAATATGGAAGATGATTTTTATTGAATAATTCTTTATTGCGTGAACCGATTTTCACCGTTTTTACTTTATTTGAAAGCACGTCATTTCATTGTAATTTTGTAGAAATTACAGGTACAATAAACACCTGCTTACACGGTTAAATTACAAACTTAGTTCAGAAATTATTTTGTAATTTTTTTTCAAAAACTATTCAACCTATCAAGTTCAAAATAATTTTCCTAGAAAGTTTTTATAAAGTTCTACTTTTGAGATTTTTTTCATATTTTTAAAACTTATGGTTCAAAAGTTAGAGGGGGGGGGACGCATATTTTTTTACTTCTGGAGCGATTATTTCCGAAAATATTTACATTATCGAAAAATGATTTTAGTAAACTAAACCCTATTCATTTTTAAATACCTATCCAACAATATATCACACGTTAGGGTTGAAATGAAAAAAAAAATCACTCCCCACTTTACGTATAGGGGAGGTACCCTAATAAAAAAAAAACAGGGTTCCGTAGTCAACTAGGAACCCTTATAGTTTCGCCATGTCTGCCCGTCCGTCCGTCCGTCCGTCCGTCCGTCCGTCCGTCCGCGGATAACCTCAGTGACCGTTAGCACTAGAAAGCTGAAATTTGGTACTAATATGTATATCAATCACGCCGACAAAGTGCTAAAATAAAAAGTGGAAAAAAATGTTTTATTAGGGTACCTCCCGTATACGTAAAGTGGGGAGTGATTTTATTTTCATTTCAACCCTAACGTGTGATAACGTTGTTGGATAGGTATTTAAAAATGAATAGGGGTTTACTAAAATCATTTTTTGATAATGTTAATATTTCTGGAAATAATCGCTCCAGAAGTAAAAAAAAATGTGTCCCCCCCTCTCTAACTTTTGAACCATAAGTTTTAAAAATATGAAAAAAATCTCATAAGTAGAACTTTATAAAAACTTTCTAGGAAAATTATATTGAACTTGATAGGTTGAATAGTTTTTGAAAAAAAATTACAATATAATTTCTGAACTAAGTTTGTAATTTAACCGTATAAGCAGGTGTTTATTGGGGTCCATCAGTGAACACCTACCTCGCAAAATGCCTACGCGGCAGAAAAACTACAACGCTAATTGTCTATGACGCCAAAAAACCTACAGTGCAACTTGTCTACATCGGAAAATGTACACACAGCAGAAAGCCAACGTTGAAGAAAACCCACTACTCTCAATACCTACTTATTATTAGGACTACATCGTTAAATGACTCTGTCGCAAAATGACTACTTCTTGAAATATATGGTCAGCAAAAACGACACTTTTAATAAAATTATTTTATACAAACATTTACATTATGGAAGGATGGGAACACATCTTAGATGACATACACGATTCTGATGATGACCAAATGTTTGAATTTAAAGAATGTGTTCACCTTTGGGCCCGAATACTTTGAGGGGGTTGAAGCCTACAGTTTAAAGAAAAGTGGTCTGAATACCTGGAACTTGTCAGTAATAATAATTGCCTTGAAGGCTGGCATAGCAAAATTAATGGTCTCGTAGGCACGAGGAATCGACCAAGCATATTTAAGGTATTGTCTATTTTTTTTATGCTAATTACTACATGATTACGATGAAAGGTGGGCTTCGTTAGAAACGAAAGAAAGGTACTTTGAAACTACAAGAATTTATTGAGAAAACATATGTTATGCTTGAAGTTACCGGTTCATATGTTGGATTTTTCTTGGGGCGATTGGCCTGGAAAGGGTTAGTTGATCATTAATTAGGAAAACTGAAGGTTTCTTTTATACAATTGCCAAATTGTATAAAAGAAACCTGGATTGGAGCCACCCAATCTTGCTTTGCTCTTTGGTGATATTCGCACGCACGCGTACCAGGAGACACAAACAGTTGCAATTGGCAAAGCAATGTTGCTTTCAAAACATTGTGGACCCGGTCTTTAAACAAATTCTGTTCCACAATGTTTTGAAACAAATTCTGGACCCGGGGTATGTTCTTAAACTACGTCCGGACCTGGGTATGTCCTTAAACTACGCCAAAAAGAGAGGTATGGGCACTGCGAATGGCATCTCGCTAAGTGTGGTAGGGCACGTTCAGCGAATGTCATCGCTCAAATCTGGAGCAGAGCCCGACTGGGGAAGTACCTCCACCTTACAGAAAACCACAGCCAAATAGCACTAGACCCTACTCATAGTGTTGTGTTCCTGCTGGTGAGTAAGGTTGCCAAAGAGCTCAAAGAGGACCCAGTGTGTTGACGTTGAGGGACCTTCTTGTTCCTTTAGTCGTCAACACAGTGAATCCTCCTTTTTGTAAAGGGTCGGCAACGCGCATGTGACTCCTTTGGAGTTGCAGGCGTCCATAGGTTACGGTAGCTGCTTACCATCAGGCGGGCCGTATGCTTTTTTGCCACCATCGTGGTATTAAAAAAAAATTGTGCACAGGCCGTGGTGCTAAAGGGCAACCACCACAGACGAAGAAGAAATGCAACTGTTTGTGTCTCCTGGTACGCGTGCGTGCGAATATCACCAAAGAGCAAAGGAAGATTGGAGCGAATTTGCTTACGCTCTTGATGGCCTGAATGATTTTACCGAGTATCATGCAGCGGACGTTGTAGAAATTTTGCTGTAATTAAATATTACTTATTATTTTATACCACAACAATAATAATAACAAATACAACCAGTTACGTTAAAAAAAGGAGTGGCGCTAGTGTGCTCACGTCAACTTCGGCTCCGCATAAAACAATTGTAAATAATAGTGAAATGGCTGAAAATGCTCATATAACCATGGCAAACGTAACATTAGTAAACAGCTTGTGACATCAAGTGTGGACAGTGGAAGTTTTCAACGATTAACAGTGAAAAAGTGATAAAACAAAGTGACTATATTATACAAACAAAAAAGACGTTATCGTGAAAGTTATCTGGGACAGATTTGAATGGAATTGTGCAAGTGAACATTTTATCTCAAAGTGAACATTACAGTGATCATAAAATAAACATTATAGTCAAAAATATAACCTAAAATACATAAATATTACGATTTGGCCGAGCCATCGATCAGCTGTCATTTCTTGAGATTGATTCCAGCGCCTTCCAGCTATTACACTTAGCTACGAGTGTGAACCTTACGTCGACGTTATCGACTGGAGTAACTGTTGCAGCAACTTGCCACTATAGGGCATAAACATCAATTACAGTTTTTTCTAACACCAATATAAATTCACATAGGTACTACATCGACATGGAGACTAAATTGATACAAATAATGAAGACCTTGTTCGAAATTCGATGTGACCTAGAACTAAGCATAAAGGAAAGCGCAGGAAGCGTAACGGAAAACATACAGAAGACTTTAGATGAGAAATTTTGCTTATTACAAGGAAATTATGACAATTTAAAAGAACGTGACTTTGGATGAGAAATTTTGCTTATTACAAGGAAATTATGACAATTTAAAAGAACGTGTTGAAAATCAAGAACGTTTGTACTTTTTAGAAAAACAAGCGAGACAGAGTCTTAGTGTTCTTTGGCGTCGAGGACAGTGAACAATCATATGAACAACTACACAATACGATTACAAACTTTATTAATAGCCACTTCGCTTTGGAGCTCAGCCACAGAGATATAGAATCGACCAGACGCATAGGAAGAAAAGGTGACAAACCGAGGCCTATTGTAGTGACATTTGTAACCCTTCTCACAAAAATACAGATTTACAAAACAGAAGAAAAAAATAGACACGTCACCATACTACGTAAAAGAAGACTATCCTGAGCATATCTTAAAAATAAGGAAAGAACTACAAGTGCAAGCACAAATAGAAAGAGAGAAAGGAAACAAAGTCACGATCAAGTATGACAAGTTAATCATACTAAACAATAAAAACGAGTCCAGAACACCGGGCAACAAGAAGAGAAACCTTTCTCTCTCTCCTCAAAACCACGGTCAAGCAGCATCAGCGCAGGCAAGCAAGAAAAATAAAATGTTTTCTGCCTCTACGCAAGCTGATCAGCACAAGGACAAGCCGAAGCTACGACCATTAAACAACAGCGATGGAGTAACCAGGCAAAGCATGTTGAACTTCCTCACTAACAATAACCCTTCTTCTCCGTCACTACAAAAAGATTCAACAAGCGCATAGCAACTAGCACCCCCTTCTCGAGCATCAAAACTGTCACAAATAAGAAACTATCTCCCACGCCGGCTGGTCACCGAGGGAGATTACGACCAAAACCCACCAGAGATAATTAATACGACGGACAAACTCTACATCGCAACATACAACGTAAGGACGCTATCAACACATGAAAAGCTAATAGAATTATGGGATGCAATGAAAAACATACATTTCGATATAATGGGCATATGTGAGGTCAGAGGAACCGGGTGCTCAATAGAAGAATACGGCGAATTTATCCTCTGTACAATCGGAACAACACCCGGGCAATATGGAGTCGGCTTTATCATAAAGAAAACACTGAAAATCTCCATAGAAAGCTTCGTCGGATTAACTGAACGAGTAGCCCTACTAAAACTTAGGCTTTGCAACCATCACCTGGACATTATTCAAGTTTATGCCCCAACTGAATCAGCAGACGACGAAGACATCACGCGCTTCTACGACACCATTAACGAGGCATTGAAATTATCAGGAAACACGTAATAGTTATGGGAGACTATAATGCAAAAATTTGGCAACCAAAACCTGACGAATTTTTAATAACGAGGCACTATGGATATGGATCACGAAACGCCAGAGGAGAGAAATTGATTCAGTTCGCATACGAAAACAATTACGTAATCCGTGCTCAATATTTTTTTCATAAAAAGAAACAACCGAAGATGGACACGGAGGTCGCCAGATGGACTTACAAAAAATTAAATCGATTACATCTTATCGACCGAGCCAAGATGGTTCCAAAACATCGAAATTATCAACACCACCTACCCTTCGGATCACAGACTGGTATGAGGTACTATGCAGCTTCAGCTTAATAAAAAAAGTAGAGCCAATTACAACAGCATACCCAAAAGTAGCCTGAAAACAGATAACGAAATTAGCGAATATCTAAATTCCTTATAGCATTTACAACCTGAACTTCTAGACTACGATGCAGATACAACAGTGCAACACTACCATGACAAGATACTACATACCATCGAAATAAGTCTTCAAAAAGCGCATCAAGAAGGAAAAAATTATAAAGGAAATTCAATCATTACCGATCACACGAAAAAGTTGATAAAACGCAAACAGGAGCTTCAGAATACTAAACCTAAAACACCAATAATGAAGAAAGAACTTGGCGCACTATATAAACTTACAAGCAAATGTATTAAAAACGACTACAGTAACCATAGACAAGCAGTATTTAGCAAACACCTCGCTCTCAACGGAAGCTTGAAAAAAGCGTATAAAGAACTGAGAACGCATAAAAGTTGGATAGAAAGTATAAAGTCTTCGGGTCAAACATCACACACTGTCACGTCACAAAAGAAACGAGATTCTCACTGCAGCTAGCAACTTTTATAGAGCATTATATAAAGATAACGACTCTACAATTTGTCAATCAGAGCAAGACACTACAACAGCTTCTGCAGAGTCCGAGATCGAAGCAATCGACCAAATCGAAGTAATTAACCACATAAAGAGATTGAAACTAGAGAAAAGCCCGGGCCCTGACAAAATAATGAACGAAGCAGTCAAGTATGCCGCATCTATCCTTGCCCATCCCCTTGCACACCTGTTCAACCTGATATTGAAGACAGCAATAACACCGAAGCAGTGGTCGGTCGATTATCATACTTTTGTACAAAAAAGGTGACCCCAAGAACATTGGAAATTACCGCCCTATAAGCTTGCTACCGACCCTATATATGCTTTTCTCTACAATCTTGGAAAAAAGAATAGCCAAAACTATAGAAAAGAGCCAACCAATCGAACAGGCTGGCTTCAGAACCGGATTCTCTACAATTGATCACGTGCACACCGTAGAGCTCCTAATAGAAAAGTATCAGGAATTCCAGAGACCGCTCTACATTGCCTTTATCGATTACCAGAAGGCTTTTGATACTTTATCCCACAAATCTATTTGGGAATCATTAAAAGCACAACATGTGGAACCCCAGCATATTAATATTTTAAAGCACTTGTACAAAAGCTGTATAAGTAGAGTACAATTAGAAACAACTGGCCCACCCATACAAATACAAAGAGGCGTACGTCAAGGGGACCCCATATCTCCAAAACTCTTCATTGCTGTGCTCGAGTCAGTATTCAGTAAACTGAACTGGGATAGACTGGGGATACTCATAAATGGTAAACACTTTCACCATCTGAGATTTGCCGATGACATCGTGCTACTTTCTGAAACCTTTCCTCAACTGGAACATATGATGTGTATAGAGTGTAAATAGTGTGTATAGAGTGTGTACTCTACAAACAGCCAGCAAAGAAACAGGGCTTGAAATGAACTTTAACAAGTCAAAAATCATGACTAACTGCACCCAAATCCCACTAAAAATCGAAGATACTGAAATTGAATATGTCGAAAATTACACCTATCTTGGCAAACAACTCTCATTTGATAGTAAAAATAATCAACAAGAAGTCGATAGAAGGATCAAGATTACGTGGAACAAGTTTTGGAGCCATAAAGAAATATTAAAAAGTAAATTACCTATCAAGTTTAAAAAGAAGATTATGGACTCGTGTTTGCTCCCATCCCTCACGTATGCAGCTCAAACCTGGAAATTCACGCTAAAAATAAAAAACAAAATAAAAACATGCCAAAGAAGTATGGAACGCAGCATAGCAGGTATTAAAAAAATCCAGAAACTCCGACACACTGCAATCAGAAACAAGACGAAAGTGATAGACGCACTTGCATTCGCTAACAGAAATGGAAGTGGACAGGGCATGTCGCTAGGATGCAGGACAATAGATGGACAAATGTAATCACTAGCTGGTCCGGCCCATCTGGAAAAAGAAAGATAGGAAGACCATCCACACGATGGTCTGACGAAATACGACAAATCGCAGGCAAAAACTGGACTCAGGTAGCACAGGACAGAACGAAGTGGCTATCTCTGGAGGAGGCCTTCACCCGGGAAGGGGTTCTTGCATAAAAATAAAAGAAAAACAAAAAATAGTTTTAGCATTGACGAGTATGAAATAATAAAATATAATCAGAATTTTTTTATCTAGTAGATGAGATGTTATCACAAATTTTGTAATTAATTTGTTAAGTATAATATAATAGACATTGAGCGAATTTAATATCATAAGATTATTTGTGTTGTATTGGCAAGAAATAAAAGGCTTTTTTTTACGTTAAAAAAAATAACAAACTAAAATAATATTTTAACACTCCAATAAAAAGCAAAACTTATATTAGCATATTAGTGACGTGACCAAAGAGAATATAATATCCTTGACGCTGTCAACAGTGTCAACGATAAATGTTGCCAACAATCGCGGTATCGTTCATGATAAAAAAGAGCACCCAAATTATTGCGCAAATTGTGGCTCTTTTTCTATCATTATTAAATTTTTATGCTTTTCCTGTTTACATATTTAATTATTTTTATTGTAATTGTCATGTAATTGTGATTTGTCTTTGTGTCATGCTCCGTGACATCACTCACGTGTGGCCCCGGCGGAAGACCAGCGCTGGCCTACCAGGCTAGCACCATGCTGAGTCGGGGCCATTTCGTGGCAACCATATAATTAGTTATTATCCTTAGATTAAATATGTTTGTATGCATGTTGTTGTTGCCGCGAATAAATGTTTTCTATTTATATTTCATATCTGTGGCCAAATTGTATAAAATAAACCTTCAGTCTTGCTAATTAATGGACAACTAACCCTTTGCAGGCCAATCGCCCCAAGAACATATGAATCGGTAACTTCAAGCATAACATGTTTTCTCAATAAATTCTTGTCGTTTCAAAGTACCTTTCTTTCATTTCTAACGAAGCCCACCTTTCATCTTAATCATGTAGCAATTAGCATTAAAAAAATAGACAATAGCTTAAATATGCTTCCATAATGTAAATCTTTGTATAAAATAGTTTTATTAAAGGTATCGTTTTTGCTGACCATATATTTCAAGAAGTAGTCATTTTGCGACAGAGTCATTTAACGATGTAGTCCTCATACTAAGTAGGTATTTAGAGTAGTGGGTTTTCTCCAACGTTGGCTTTCTGCTGTGTGTACATTTTCCGATGTAGACAAGTTGCACTGTAGGTTTTTAGGCGTCATAGACAGTTTGCGATGTAGTTTTTCTGCCGCGTTGGCATTTTGCGAGGTAGGTGTTCACTGATGGACCCGTTTATTGTACCTGTAATTTCTACAAAATCATAATGAAATGACGTGCTTTCAAATAAAGTAAAAACGGTGAAAATCGGCTCACGCAATAAAGAATTATCCCATAAAATATCTTCCATACTTTAAGTTCGCGCGCAATAGTTTACTTAATTTGCCGATAGATGTCGATGTACGTGGAACGCTCATATCATATCCTGATGGCGGCGTTATTTTAACTCTTAAGTGGGGACACTTACTCTGACGGACGGAAAACTACGGAACCCACTGAGCGTGGCCAAACATGCTCTTGGCCGGTTTTTTTTATTATTTGAACGGACATACAACATTATTAAATAAAATAGGATAAACAGTTAAGTCCAAAGATCGTTATAATTTTCGATCCTGTTTTCACCAATTAGATAATTAATATCAATAAATCCCTTCTTAGTCTCTCTTATTGTAACTTCATGATATCACAAAAAATATAATTAACAACAATAATTGGTAATGATAATGATTGTTAATAATATGGAATTTCGCAAAGTAACGCCTGATTCAATAAATTAAAGAATATTATAATACTTATATGTATATATTTGAGTTTTATCATGGCAATAAAACTGTTTTATGTATTAACTTTTTTTTAATAGCCTATTTTGTGTCCCACTGCTGGGCAAAGGCCCTCTATTTTGCCACCCATCACGGCTCAGTGCACTCTCCCGCCAATCGCCACAAAACGAGTTCAGATCGTCTCGCCACCTTCGTTTTGGCCTACCTCTGCCTCGGCCTTCCTGTGGGGTCCAGTCGTCCATATATTTACATTATACTATTTATTTTATTTTTCTTAGGATATATCCGGCATACGGCATACGTATGCCCAACGTATTGTGGACCAAAAGAACTACTGAGTGGACACCAAACGGGAAACAGCGGCATGGAAAACCTAGGCGGAGATGGCGGGAGGTGATTGGGCTGATATTGCCATAGACAGAAACACGTGGAAGAAAGAGAGGGAGGCCTCTGCCCAGCAGTGGGACACTACAGGCGATAAATAATAGTAATAATAATAGGTCATATCGAAACATATTTAAAATAGAACTTTCTAATTCTTCCAACGTAACATCCCTATTTCTAGAAACTTGAAGTGTCAGTAACGAACGCTACTCGGAGCTCGGGGTATTGTGGTTGCAGGTAAGTCTACAAAGTACTAACATGTAACCTGAGTATTCGCATGTTGTTGGGTGTTTGTACTATTTTTGTATGTTTGATGAAAATTGAAGTGCTGTGTTAGTGTGTTGTGCATCGTTGCGTTGGGTCTTTAGTTGATTGGAAAAGGAAGAAAAGCACCCATTTTTGACGAAATATTTTGGCGTGGTGTAGACTGTAGAAAATACAATTTTTGTAGTTTAACTTCTGATAGGGAAAATAAAGTAATTTTAAACGACTTTTAGTTTTAGTCGAAAGCAGACACCTATTAATTAATAAATATAATACGAGACAAGAGACTTTTGCTACGAAGTTGTGGTTGGATTAAGGATCAGATACAGAAGGCGGTGATCCTGAACACGACCCGCTTAGTCCGATAGTTCCTCTCTCTGCGGCCCTGACCAGCGGACTGGTGGCACCGGTAGCATGGGTTCTTCCTCGTTGTCGGTAGCATCCTAGTTGGTTAGTTGTTAGGTTTTTGATATTGTCTATATTGATGTTGTGTTTTCTTTGTATTTGAACATGTCGAACTAATATTTTTTGTAACTATTTCCCTATTCTCAAAGAGACCGTGAACCAGGGGGCCGATTCTCAGGCCATTCGAGATTATCTCGAAGAGAGATAATCTCGAACGGCCCGAGAATTGGCCTCCTGACTCGTCTCGTAGATTAGTTTGATATCGGCGGGTGAAAACCAAAACTCACCAAGTAGGTACTACAAGTTTATAGCCAAAATGAACCGAACTAGTAACAAAACAAGGTCGATTTTCGTTTTTTTTTCGATTATTTTTTTACAATTAGTGAGTTTTGGTTGTCACCTGACGATATTTACATACCTAGTTCAAAATTAGGTACCCATATAGTAAACTCTAAAAGCGGACGAAAAGCTTACTAACTTGAAAAATATTTTAAAAATACGGTCCTTCTGTGTCTGCCGAAAATGTGACAGTCCGGGAAAAAAGAGCCCACTTTGTCGCTATGAAGTTTATTTATTTAAACCTTTGGGAAACAAACAGGCAAATACAATACAAATTGTCAATCAGATGATACATTCACAGTTATTAACTACAGTTATTACAGTTGTGAAGTTATTAGTACTTCTTAAATTTACACAATATACGCTATCTATTAGTGAAAGAATGAAGTGTCCTTACAAATCGACAAAGTGAGCCCTTTCACTAAACTCGTACACAAATGTTAATAATATTTATTAGAGCAACGCACATAAAATACTGGAACAATAAGTACTTAAATTACACACTCCGTTAATAATGTCTTTTAAAACAAAAGAAACATTAAATTTATATCTCAAATTCATGCAAAACGTAAAACATAACGGCGCAAATATTTAAAAGCAGATTGCCCGGGTTTACAGTAAGTTAATACATTACCCTATTTACCGGCCCTACTCGTATTGTCCGGCCAACGTCCGGTCCGGATGCGGGGTAAGGAAACTTGGTCAGTATGCTTACCTTTTATTCTTGTGCACAGCGTATAATATTTAATATTTACATTTAGAGGAATACTATAAAATATAACGGTTACACTCACGTCACTTTAGTCACTTCGCGCGACATGTTTCGGAGAGCCTAGATCTCCATCTTCAAGTACTAAGAGTGCTTTGAACCGGCCCGTAGCGGCCGTTATAGTTTATATGTTAGTATGTCTCGAAAGTTTAAATTTAGAGGAATAATAAAAGTAAGAAGCAAAACTGTCTTTCAGTGTTTTTTTATTTTACTCGTAGTTTCCAATTTACAACTGGGTGGACAAACAATTTGCTGGGTTTTGCAATTGGGCAAAATATTCGTAGGGCTTTCGTAGTTCTGTTGGTATTGCCGGCCATAATTCAGTCAGATCCAGTCGGTCATAATCCAGCCAGAGGTGTAGGATGCCGGTGGAACCGGTGCTAGTTTTATTTTGAAGGTTGAGAAGCGCATTGTGTGTGCCTAAATTGAAGAATACGTAATTATATGCGTATTTTATTTTTTATTTATTAAATAAAAAGTAAAAAAGCTATAAAGCGACCGGAAATATTGTGATTTTATTGCGAGTTGTGGTTAAATGGAGAGAAAATGGAGTATTTTTATTTACCAAACCAACATGTTTCACTTCAATAGATCGGTCTCTGAAAATAACATTGAGGTTTTTTTGAACATTTTTTGATTTTGTAAATATTTTCAATTTTGTACCGGATATCCAAAAAATATGAAAAAAATTAAGACGATACATTATTGTATATTCTTTCAATGAAAATTATTTAGAACATTATCGGTTAAGGCATTTTCGAGTTATCTCCAAAAAACTTATTTCATACGACTTTTGATATTAGTTTTTTCGATAGCAGGTTTATTTTTAGGTTACCCTCCATTATGCGTGGTCCGACACGCACTTGGCCGGGTTTTTATGATATTTAGTTATTCTTGTCTCGTACCCACAACATTCTACCATTAGTACTCTCTTACGACTATATTCGCTATTCTTACCATCAGGCAGGTCAGGTGCTTGTTTACCACTGTCATGGTATTAAAAAAGGTCGATTTCCATAAATATTGTCCCATAATAATAATTTACAGATTGTATAGAAGTTAATTAGAGCCTAATTTTTAAAAGTCTACATTAGCATTATTTTGTTAATTAGAACCTATTAATAGACGGCCAAGTATGTCAAAATTAACTTATACACTTCATTGAAATAATTCTAATCACTTAATGTTTAGATGATCATAATTAAATGAGATCATATTACTGAGCATAAGTGTGATCAGAAAACGTACTTAAATACTAGACGGTTATCAAATAAAAGTTCAGTCAAGCGGACCTATAATTTGATTACACATAGTTTTTATACTTAAAATGTGTTTAATATTGAGTGCGAATTTATTTCAAATTATATCATTAATATCATTATTCATATCAGCTTCATGTGAAGCTATACTTGATGATATGAGTTCGACAAAAGTTCCTAAAGGGCGCATGAATTTCACGGATCTCTCTCGAGAATGTGGTTTCAACGCACAAGAATTTGAAATAGTGACTGAAGATGGCTACATACTAACGCTCTTCCGGATACCAGGAAAGAAGAAACCAGTACTCCTAGTACATGGCATAGGCGATACTTCGAACACTTGGGTTCTGAGAGGCAACAAATCTCTTGCTATAACGCTGGCACGCGAAGGGTACGATATTTGGGCCGGTAACATTAGGGGCAACCGATATGGACGGAGACATGTCCATCTCAACCCAGACACAGATGAAACTTTCTGGGATTTCAGCTTCCACCAAGTGGGCTTCTTCGATTGGCCGGCGATGATTGATCGAGTGTTGAAAGAAACCAAAGAAACAAAACTCTCCGCGATTGCACACTCTCAAGGTACAACATCGTTCTTTGTTTTGTCATCTTTAAGACCAGAATATAATGATAAAGTGGAATTATTAATAGCTTTAGCGCCAGTAGCCTTTGTCGAACACACAGGACCGGGTTTAGCGACTATAGCAAAAGCAGGACCTCTTATCGCTTATATACTGAAAACCTTTGAAATTAATGAAATATTTGCTGATCGGAAGCCAGAAAAGAAGCTCATGGAATTATTTTGCTCTTTAGGAGCATTGTCAGAAAAGATTTGTACTGTCTTTCCTTTGGGTATAATATCTGGAATCAACCCAGACGGCATCGAACCAGATTTCATTCCGCTGTTGAACGCTCAATATTTCGCTGGTATTTCACGGAAAACCTTAGAGCATTACGATCAAATGTATTTTAGTGGAAAATTTGCTCAATTTGATTATGGGCCCATAAATAATCAGCTCGTTTATGGAAATGATTCTCCTCCTGAATATGATTTAAGTAAAGTGAGTACTAAAATAGCCATATTATATGGTGAAAACGACATGATTGCAACTGTAGAGGATGTGCTGCACCTTGGGAGAATGCTGCCGAATCTTGTTTACATCAAGGCAATAGACAACCAGAAATGGTCCCACGTCGATTTTACATGGGGGAGAGAAGCCGATAAGTATTTATTTGGACACGTAATTAAATTACTAGAGTGTTGGCGAGAGATAAAAAATGTGACATTGTTTTCTTTTAGACAATAAGGTAAAAAAACACATTGATTATATTTGGGTCGAACTGTTTCTTGTTCTAAACTAGTTTACGGACTATTTTTGTCTAGATGGTGAATGGATTTTGTTAACAACTGCAACGCTATTTGCGTGTTACTTTGCGCATTTATTCTCATTACTTAATTACCTATCCTCTATGATTGACGATAAATTAAGCTTATTAGCGATAAGATCGCCTGTTTACTTCTCTTCATGTATATGTAATAGGTATTGTGTAATGTGTTTTTATTCTGAGGTGTGCAATAAAAAGCATTTCTGCTTTGATTTTTTTGTTTATTTATTTATTTATTTAAAGACAGCACAATTGTCCATACAATATTAGTATTAACTTAGTCTAATGTTAGTTACTTAATAATCTATACAAAAGAGTGATTTAGTCCTCTGACCCATTATCCACAGCAGAGGACAGTCTAGCTTGTTAGCTATCATGTTTAGGATGCTGTTGCTACTCCCGCGCACCCTGTCTAGCAGTGAGGCCGTTTTCTTGCGCCAGACGGCATCAAAGCCGTCTGTGCGCGCCTCGGCGAACATGGACGATACGCTGCAGAAACGCGGCAGTCTCAACAGCACCCTAAAAGCATTATTGTATTGAATCCTTTACTTTTACTTTTTATTTTACTAACTGTTTATTAACAGTTACTGGTAATGTTTGTAAATGACATTTTATTGCTATCATAAGTATTTTCTACAGGGTGAAGTAAAAATCGTTTTGGAGGAAGGTTAATAAGTGGACTGGAGTGGTTAAATAATCAAACTAACTTGTTTAATTTGTTACAAATACTCGTTAATAAGTTCGCCTTTGTACACACTCACTATATTTTTGTTGGTCATGTGTACTTGTTTTGTGCAATAAAGTGTTTTACTAACTACTACTACTAATACCTATATAAACAGTATTTTACAAACTATAAACGTTTCCATGTGATATCGATTTAAAAAAATGTAAGAAAATGCGTTCTACACAATAGAACATATTAAATAGATTTTTTATTATATAACTTAAGAAATGGCTATTGTGTCTCAATTATCAAATAATAAATAGTGATAAAATTACAATCTTAAATATTATTTTAAACGTAATGATCTAGATAACCTACTAACCCCCTTATTCATAAACGGCCACTAAAGTTAAGAGATCGCTGATAATCGTTTGTCCCTTTCCCTCATATAGGTTGGACGGAAAGGGACAAACGATTATCAGAGGCCTCTTAACTTTAGTAGTAGTAGTAGTTTATGAATAAGGGGGTTAGTTTTTACACGTTTAGATATGTACTGTATAAAAAACTATTTACAAAAAGTGATAACAATGCTGAAATTGATACAAAGATCAAAGCACAAAGAGGAATTGAAATGCGTTCCATAGCAGACGAAACCGATAAAATTTATCAACAGTTGCTGAAAATTCGAGCGTTTTCACGACACAATATATATGAAATAAATTATTTGAAATTCATACCATTGAAAGGACTGCCTGCATCCCAGTACAATGTATTTTTATTTAATTTAAAACAAAGCCCTATTATACTCGATGATATTTACATAATTGGTGATCAGGAATCATTTTTTCTGATTCAGTTATTTATAGCGATCACATTTATGTAGCAGTTGGGCTATTTTATTTAAAGTTGTATCTTATTTGTATAGTTGTATATATATACAATGTATAATCCACTACACAGCCAAAATGGCAAAAACGGAACCCTTATAGTTTCGTCATGTCCGTCTGTCCGTCCGTCCGTATGTCACAGCCATTTTACTCGGAAACTATAAGACGTATCTTAATGAAATTTAGACATAAGGTGTATTTTGTACGCCGCTAGTTGGTTATGTAGTTAAATTGCAGAAAAAAATATTTTTAGGGAGGCGCTCCATACATGTAACTGAACTAAAAGAAAAATATATATAAATATGTTGCACATCAATCGATAGGTCTTTAAAAATAACATCGAGGTTTGTTTGACCATTTTGTGATTAAGTGAATATTTTCAGAAATAATCGCTTCGAAAGTCAGAAAAATTGTGTCCCCCCTGTAATTTGTGAACCCTAAGTTCAAAAAATATGAAAAAATTTGAGAAGATGCGCCTTTTCACATACTTTCTACGAAAATTATTTTGAACATTACCAGTTCAGGTATTTTTGAGTTATCTTCAAAAAATTTCTTCCACAGGCATCAGATACGACCTTTTGGTATTCATTTGGTTACGAGGTACGGAACCCTCCATTATGCGTGGTCCGCCACGCACTTGGCCCGTTTTTATATTTATTTGGAATTTTTTTTGGTGATTTCGACTCTTAATCACGAGCTGTTTCGATCCTAGTAGAATTAAAACATGGGATATTATTTTTCCTACTGGGTTCGAAAGAGCTCGTGATTTTGAGTCGAAATCACATAAAATTTTGCACGAAGAGAAGATGGCCGATGTGGCCGAAAAGTGCTCGAGTGGAGACCACGGACTAGCAAGCGCAGCGTAGGACGTCCACCCACAAGATGGACAGACGATCTTATTAATGTCGCCGGAAGACGCTGGATGCGGGTCGCTTCCAACCGTTCCAACCGGTACGCGAGGAGGTCCAAGGGGGAGGCCTATGTTCAGCAGTGGACGTCTTATGGCTGAGATGATGATGATGATACAACATTAAATAAAATAGCCCAACTCCTACATAAATGTGATCGCTATCGATAACTGAATTAGAAGAATAGGTTCCTGATCACCGATTATGAATCATCGTGTATAATACTTAGGAATACATTTATCAACTGGTATTTCTTTATGGTTTGTATTTATTTATCGTATGTGACGAAGAAAATCCAGTGAGTGCTGCTAGGTCCAGAAGGGACAGTGCAGCTGCCAAGTTTGTTACTCTTTTAGCACCACCCAGGGATCACGTGTAGGGTTGTTTAAGGTATTTCCTACCTACGCAGAGTAACATTGATCCCCAATTTATGGTTTGAACTTGATACAAACAAACAATGTCTATTTTATACCGTCACAACCTACTCGAGACTATCAATAGAATCACCCTAGGGAAAGAAACAAAGTACGGGCAAGGATAAACTTATTTATATATGGTACGCGTAAATAAATCTTCAGCCGAGTAAAGGATGCAAACTCCATGTTTTAATATCCTTTTATAAAGTTCATTGTATTGAACAATAAACAAAAGACTATCACAACAAAACCCTCTCACCCGGGCTGCTTGTAAATAAACAGGAATAGACGTAAGTAACGCAATATCCGGTCGGTCAACAGTGCTGACCGAGCCGCCTCGGATTGAGTGAGGTTCTGTGTGATTGAACTGCTGAGTACTGAAACTGTGGACTTACGTATGTATATAAGGTGCTAACAAGTTAAGTACTAATATTTTTACAGCTTTTACAGCAACGGAACTAGGGAATGCACCCGGTTCTGATTTTATTTGATTATGGTGAGAACCGGGAATTCCCGGTTCCGGTACTGGATTTGTATAGAAAACGAGTACCGGAAGCAAACCCTCAACGGAACCCTTATAGTTTCGTCATGTCCGTCTGTCCGTCCGTCCGTCCGTGTGTCACAGCCATTTTACTCGGAAACTACGAGTATTAGACTAATCTTAATAAAATTTAGAAATAAGGTGTATTTTGTATGCCGCTATTTAGTTTTGTAGTTAAATTGCAAAAAAAAATACTGTAACTTATAAACCGTAAGTCAAAAAAATATGAAAATTTTTTTAAAAAAAGATACGCCTTTTCACATACTTTACACGACAATTGTTTTAAACATTATTGGTTCAGACATTTTTGAGTTATCTTCAAAAAAATCGTCCATAGGCATCAGATACGACCATTTGGTATTAGTTTGGTTCTTATTCCATTGAAGGTAAGGAATCTTCCATTATGCGTGGTCCGACATGCACTTGGCCGGTTTTTGTAGGCTTATAGTTGCTCCCTACACGTTGCACGTGGTGGTACTCATAAGGACAACGTTTACTTTCGTTAAGCCTAAAGAGTGGTTACGCGCGATTTGCGACTCTTCATTAGCAGAGCTGCACACTTGTTCCTTAGACTACTTAATAAGGTATCAATATAACACACTGAAGTACGTAAATGAACAACAAAGCAAAAAATTGTTCTCAATACGTCTACGACGTATGTTGAGTTTCAACCAGACGGAAATAATAATTTATAAGTTATGACGCACGCGAGACTTCGACCTATCTCACTCACTAACACCTGTTTAAACTCATACTTATGTATGACCTGCCTTTATTTGTACCTAATTATCGTTTAAATATTATTGATTTTTTGTAATCAGCGAATTAATCATTTATCTCGTTTGTTCTATTTATATTTTTACTTTTTAATGAGACGCCTTTATTTATAAGCTAAGTACTTAACAAAACAAATGTCACAATGATCAATGATTTCAAAAGCAAGCCTTATCTTCCGAGTTTCCGTAGCCCCATAACCTAAGACTCAGGTAATCGTATTAAAATTTGCATGCTTTTCGACGCCTATCCCGGAAACAAATGACTATAGATGGAGTAGCAATCGATGACCATTGAATGATGTTCGGAGCACGTTTCCTAGGGATTTGGCATCGGTTTGTTTATCTTTAAAGTATAGATATATCGGAGCGGCTAGAGTGGTCTCGAATATCTCTACAACGCCTCTATTGTCAAGCCGATAAAGTGCATATTAAGATATTTTTAAGTATATTACCTTCTAAATATTTGACGGCGACTTTACTTATCTACTGCCTCGGTGGCGAACGTCCAGCGGAGCGAACAGAGATGCATCTAAGTTCCAAAGGCGATCACTGAGGTCAATCGTATACATTGGCATTAGTTACTAAATTCATCGGGCTTCGTTTTCCTGATTTTTCAAATATGATTAAAATTTAACCCTTTCTCGGGCAAGACTAAAAAAAATCCTCAACTCAAGCCTCATCGCCAATCTATAGTCCTAAAAAAGTCTGTAGGTACAAAAAAAAATACAAAAAAGATGATGTTACAGGTGGTCTTTTTTGAGACCGTTGCCCTATAATAGGCAAGACTGAAAAAAATCCTCCATTCAGGCCTCATCGCCAATCTTTATTTCTAAAATATCTGTACAAGAAAAATACAAAAAAGATGATGTTAAAGGTGGTCTTTTTTAGACCCTTGCCCTATAAAGGGTATGCTTTTGTGTGGCTTTGTCATTTGCCGATACGGTAAAGGTACCTACTCTGTAGAACATAGAAACAAAATATCTGTATAAAAAAAACATTCAATAGTCTACCTTATGCTTGTACAATAAAATTCAAATTCAACTGTATTTCACACGTACTTACGGGTCTTTTGCGAGTTTTGCGTGTTGAGGCAGTTGAGCACTCACGTTAACTCCTACGTACTGATTAATTAAATTAATCAAGTTAATGGTTTGAATAAATTAAATAACGTCTTCCGTAATTATCTGCACAACTTTCCACTGAAGCATTCTTAAATGTACAGACATAAAACACTCGACATATTTAACAATAATTGTTTTTATTTCGATTATATTCTGGAGCATCCATTTGCAGCCAAAGTAAGGGGACTACCAAAAGGTAGGGGCCGTATTCTAACTTTAAAACACGTATAGACACGATACCCTACTTCATTACAACTCCAACGCATACAGTGAGCGCCTAAAGGTTTGAATCAGAAATACCAGAATTTGCTTGAAAATTGTTTTGATTTAACTCCAATACAACTTCAATATTAGTTGATTAATTGTTATGTGTTGGAGTTATGTTTAAAAAGATTGTGTTTTTAATGTATTGTTTATGTATTTTAAAGTTAGAATACGACACTAGTAATACATAAATATATGTATACTTATGTCGTATGATCATTTCAAGAGAAATGGACCAAAATTACGTAAAGTGGCTTTTAATATTGTTCAAGCTTAGGTGGTTATCACATTGCTGCCGTTTCCGCATGCTGCGAAGATGCATGAGCGAGATAGCGCTTAGCATGTCTGTAACGCTGTCCCGCTCATACACCGTCACCGCATCTGGTTGCGGCGCTAGTGAGATCTGGTTCAAAATTCTTTTTTCTACTCGTCGACTAATAATGCTTGATTTGAAACTTTGTAGACCGAACTACTAGCGCATACTTTTCGATGGAGCTTTTATGGTCGCATATTTTAGCATCGCCAACGATTCTAAAATGGATATTCATACAATATTATAGCACGTTCGTGGAGGAAGACAACGTCCTCCTCCCCCCGGCGCTGGCACAATCCACCGGGAGATTGAAGTTACTAAATGTATACAGGCAGCAGGTTGTAAGGCAAACGTTATGTGAAGCAATCAGATTTGGATTTTATTATTATTATTTTATTTTAATTAAACAATACGTAAATTGTATGTCTCTCAAGCTGTTTTGATATGTCTTCTTATAGAACTACGCATAATTGTGTATCTTTAAGATATAATATTACTGTATTACTGTTTTGAAATAATTTTTAATAAAAAAAAACCGACTTCCATGGGGGTAGCCGGTGAAGCATTATTCTAGATGGTGCACTTAGATTCCATACAATGAAATAACTTGCTTAACAAACGCAGCGGAGAGGACAAATCGCCAAACGTGAACTATGCGTCGTTGAAGAGTTCCGTTCTGATCATCATTAGCAGTTCCACTTCATCAAATGGTACTCTTTTGAATGAAAATGCTTGATTTGTTGATAAAAATACAAAAGTCACTTTATGTATGCCTTTAAGATTTGAGGAATTCCCTCGATTCCTCATGGAACTCATCATCAGAACTTGAGCTTAACGAAAATTGGTCCTGACAATCTAACTTGCTTAACAAACACAGCGAAGGAGACGAATCGCCAAACGTGAACTATGCGTCGTTGAAGAGTTCCGTTCTGATCATCATCAGCAGTTCCACTTCATCAAATGTCACTCTTTTGAATGAAAATGCTTGACTTGCTGATAAAAATACAAAAATCACTATGTGTAAGCCCTTAAGATTTGAGGAGTTCCCTCGATTCTTCATGGATCCCATCATCAGAACTTGAGCTTGACGAAAATTGGTCCTGACAATTAAACTTGCTAAACAAACACAGCGAAGAGGACAAATCGCCAAACGTGAACTATGCGTCGTTGAAGAGTTCCGTTCTGATCATCATCAGCAGTTCTACTTCATCAAATGTCACTGTTTTGAATGAAAATGATGGATTTGTTGATAAAAATATAAAAATCACTATATGTATGCCTTTAAGATTTGAGGAGTTTCCTCGATTCCTCATGGATCCCATCATCAGAACTGCGTTTTGACAAAAACGGGACCAATCTGTATATATATACTTACAATCAAAAAAATAATTTTCAAAATCGGTTCAGAAATGACGGACTTATGGAGTAACAAACATAAAAAAAAACATACACGCCGAATTGAGAACCTCCTCTTTTTAACCGACTTCCAGATTTCAAAAGAGGAGGTTCTCAATTCGGCGTGTATGTTTTTTTTTGTTTTTTTTTTGTTTTTTATTTTTTATGTTTGTTACTCCATAACTCCGTCATGTCTGAACCGATTTTGAAAATTATTTTTTGGTTGTAAGTATATATATACAGATTGGTCCCGTTTTTGTCAAAACGCAGTTCTGATGAAGGGATCCATGAGGAATCGAGGGAACTCTTCAAATCTTAAAGGCATACATATAGTGATTTTTATATTTTTATCAACAAATCCATCATTTTCATTCAAAATAGTGACATTTGATGAAGTAGAACTGCTGATGATGATCAGAACGGAACTCTTCAACGACGCATAGTTCACGTTTGGCGATTTGTCCTCTTCGCTGTGTTTGTTTAGCAAGTTTAATTGTCAGGACAAATTTTCGTCAAGCTCAAGTTCTGATGATGGGATCCATGAAGAATCGAGGGAACTCCTCAAATCTTAAGGGCTTACACATAGTGATTTTTGTATTTTTATCAACAAGTCAAGCAGTTTCATTCAAAAGAGTGACATTTGATGAAGTGGAACTGCTGATGATGATCAGAACGGAACTCTTCAACGACGCATAGTTCACGTTTGGCGATTCGTCCCCTTCGCTGTGTTTGTTAAGCAAGTTAGATTGTCAGGACCAATTTTCGTCAAGCTCAAGTTCTGATGATGAGTTCCATGAGGAATCGAGGGAATTCCTCAAATCTTAAAGGCATACATAAAGTGACTTTTGTATTTTTATCAACAAATCAAGCATTTTCATTCGAAAGAGTGACATTTGATGAAGTGGAACTGCTGATGATGATCAGAACGGAACTCTTCAACGACGCATAGTTCAGGTTTGGCGATTTGTCCTCTCCGCTGCGTTTGTTAAGTCTATCTACAATAATGCTTCACCGGCTACCCCCATGGAAGTCGGTTTTTTTTTCTTAAAAATTATGAAATCTTGAAGTCGGTTCAAAATAAGTCCCGCCGAGGTTCTTGCCGGTCATAATACTTCTTTTAGTTTTTTTTTTTCTGACGTTCATAAGTGCATTGTAATGTGCCTAAATTGAAGAATAAATATCTTTCATCTTTTTTTATCTTTTATTCGTCAAACTCAATTCTTATCAGCTTACCTACAGCCTTGGCCAGAAGTGTTGATCACTCTTGCGATTTTCATACAAAACTCAAAAGTTTAGACCGGCGTTTCTATCTTTTTTGAAGTTATTTTATCAATTAATTCAAACTGAACAGGCATATTTTGTTGAAGTGAGTAGTAACTGCATATAATATTTGCAATTTTTCGCACCGACCTAAATCGCATTTTTGGGACCTCCACTTTTCATATTTTATAGGTACCTTGAAAGTGTTATTTAGTGAAGTTTTCTAGATATATCAATAAAATATAACATTTTACGTCATCGTACTTTGTTATGATAGGCAATTAATACCTAACATCAAAATTGTAAACAAAAAAGAGCTATGCTCAACACTTCTGGCCAAGGCTGTATATTAAGCCCTCGTAGAAAAATGATTGTATACAATAGTGACATAATTAAGCTTTTCAATATCCTTAGGTACACATAAACGTCAAATTTATGACAACCATCCTTTCCATCACGGCTTAGGCGATTATCACACTGGCACCGCAACCGGATGCGGTAACGGTGTGAAAGCGTGACACACATGCAGAACACTATCTCGCTCGCGCACCGGCGCTGCGTGCGGAAACCGCAGTAATATGAAAGGCGCCAACTCAAAAATACTATCAAATAAACTACCATAATTTTCTTAACGTTTGGTTAGCGATGAAGCTTGGGTGCCGCTCGGCACCTTCTTCTTCAAGAATAGGCATGGTGAATTTTTTTCATGTATGGTATGGTATCAATCGATTCGTTTTGTTGTAAGGATCAAATGTCTATATGGGGCCAATTGCGTTAAAGCAACACAAAAGTCAGAAATGAGACTTAAAGTCCGAGATTTGCATTTGTTTCTCAAAACGCTCCTAACAAAATGACGTCACGATCACATAGTCGCCCTGTTTAAAGTATGGAAAAAATATGAAATTGCTATTTTTACAGTGAAATGTTGCGTTTATGTATATAGTTGCTATAGAATTTATTTTACAGTAAAATATTAAAAATCTAATGGTATCATTGTTTTTTTTTTAATTTCGCACTTTAAAAAATCGTAAAATTTAGAAATTTTGAAGCTTTGAGCCATTTCAATAGAATTTATAAATTTTTCACTTTAGTTGGATATATTGATCATTTTTCATCCTATCAACTAAATTTTATTGCATAATTCGACATGTGTCATCATGCCTATTGAATATTTTCAATAAACTCGAGTATGAGCCGAGAATCTAACCCCTGACCCCCGGATTAAAAGTCACGCGCCTCACCGACGCTTACACAAAGCCACAAGCAAACCAGCGAATCAAAAAGCACGTGAATAAAGAACACTTCATTAAATTTAAAAAGGTGTTAACCATTAATCCGGAAAACCTCCATTACGGAGTTATTCATGTTCTACTCTTTTATGCAACTTGTTTAATGAAAGAGTTAAGTAATTAGGGATTATGATGTAGACATGGGTCGTTCACGAGTGAGTGATTTAAATGAACTATATATTTAAATTCAACTCACTCACTCTTCAACTCACTGAAGATTTAACTCGCTCAGTAACTCCTCTATCTCCGTGATTACAGTGTTACTCGTACTTGCTCGCTCTTTCTCACTCATGTCATGATTCGAATGAGCTGGCCGAGTCAAACGAGTGACAGTGATTGAGGCGAATATACGAACAGATCCACTGAGCGAAATGAGCGAAATGACGAGTGATACATATCTCCACGAGCGAAAGATGAATCAATCTTTTCAATTCAGTGAAGCTTTTTGCGCATCTCTATTATGATGGCTTAGTCTGGGGGCTCATTCGACTTGACATCCTAATGACATCTCGTGACTCTAATAAATGAAATAAACTTGATAACCAACTGTCAATAAGGAAATGATGTTCTGAACAAGCCAATTAAACATTTCAAGAGCAGTCTTCTTATACATCAAAATAAAGTACATTACAAACTACATTTTTCGAATAGGCCTCAGCGTAATTTGAAACAAGACCAATATAACAATTTTATTATTGTGAGAACTATAAGATAATCGTAAAACTATTACCAAGCTCAGAATTAAAACGAATACTATTTCAGACGAAAACAAAATGGCGGCATCTACGTCATATCACGGAAAAAAATTGACAAAAAAATGTGTTATTATAGTCATTTTAAATGGTTTCTCTGAAGTAAAGGAAGCCTGATAAATAAATAAAAATTATTTTCCTTCCCCTAAGCAATCTCACTTCCCTAACTTGACAACATATCCTAATCAACAAGGTGCCGTATTCTATGTAGTTTTAAAATACATGAACAACATTAAAAACACAACCTTTTTCAAAAATAACTTCAAAATACAACAAATATTGCAGTTGTACTGGAGTTGCATCGGAATCATTTTAAAGCAAAATCTAATATATCTGATTCAGGCGTTTAGGTGCCAGCTGTATTACTTGGTTAATGCATTGGAGTTGTATTGAAGTTGGATCGTGACTAAGCGTGTTTTTAAGTTAGAATACGGCCCAACTACTATGATTTCGAAAAATCAGGGATGTTTAGTATTTGGCAATAGGTACTCTTTTGTTTAATTATATGATAATCTGATATTACGACGTTTTTATTATCATAAGGTAAATTCTTACTTTAAAACAAAACACCTTTAAAAGAACTGGGTTTGTTCTTGTAATGATACGACCTTGAGATGAAGTACAGGGCATCTTACGCGCGTCATCAAGTGTTAGCGAGATGTCAAGCGACACAAAACCAGACCATAAAGGTGCAGTTCCGAGCTAAGCGACACTGACGCCACTAACGCCGCGTTAGTATCGCCGCGACAGAGCGATAGTGAACAAGGTTATAATAACGAAATACATGACGGCGTGTACGAACACGGCGATACTTGACACGGCGTCACTGCCGCCGTGTTCGTACACGCCGTCATGTATTTCTATATAACCTTGTACTATCGCTCTGTCGCGGCGATACTAACGCGGCGTTAGTGGCGTCAGTGTCGCTTAACTTGGTACTACACCTTAACCATAACACTTCAAGATTTTTATCCCTGTATAA
Source organism: Pammene aurita (assembly GCA_947086415.1). Lineage (NCBI taxonomy): Eukaryota > Metazoa > Arthropoda > Insecta > Lepidoptera > Tortricidae > Pammene > Pammene aurita. The sequence continues at coordinate 27,912,287 of OX352305.1, forward strand.
CGTATAGGTACGTGTAATGTATTATATTGAAATGGAAGTGTACGGCATAAAGTTGAAGTCATTTGCAATAAAGGTGATAACACAAAGTTTTGACCGATTAAACATAATAGAAGATCCGTCGGATCCGAATCGAGATGCGGACATTTCTATAATATTTAGTTTTACCTCATTAAAAAAAAATTAAGCAATAAAGCAATGCCAATTGGGCTTGCAATCCAGATATTTTGAACAGCAATTTGTATCCTATTCGAAACATCCGTATTATCTGGAAAATATCCGGATAATTGCAAGCCTTAGCCAATATAACGTTGTTGATCGGTCTACCACGCATACCTGCCCGTATAGTGCGCCGTGCTTGCGCTTGCAATAATAAATCTACTTGATTGGACTATTCATACTGCCTTGGGGGAGAGCTTTTGGGCAAGTAATTTTATGACGTCATCAGTAACGTATGACAGAAGCGCTGGTAGCCTGGTGGTAAGACTTCCGACTATCAATCTGGAAGTATCAGATTCAAACCCCGGCTCGTACCACTGAGTTTTTCGGAACTTAAGTATGAAATATATCTTGGTAAAATAGTCTTTTTGATGAAGGAAATATCGTGAGGAAACCGGACCTAATTCCAACAAGGCCTAGTTTCCCGTCTGTATTAGAAGATCAGATGGCAGTCGCTTTTTATAAAAACTAATGCCTACGCTAATTTTTGGGAGTAGCGCCCAGATTCAAATAAAGCCCGTGGCAAGAAGCCGGGACATACGCTAGGAGGATGGTACTGAAGTTTTATAGCCTTATTTTTTTTAAGTTTTTAGGATACGGATAAAAAGTTTGTCGCTAAGTACCAGGAATCGTTACAGGTATTACTAAAAATCCAAATAGCGCCCGACTTTTGCAATGTTTACGTGATATTCTGAAATGTAATCGAACGAGCGGAGCGTAAGCGAAGCAAGTTCTTACAAACAACTTCTGGCTAGTGAGACGTCTCGGCATTTCGATGGCTTTTTGATTTTGAGAGTTTCTTCCGCGATAACTTGAGTAACGTTTTTCTGAACCTCATAAAATTTGTTGGAGCTGTAGCAGATATACATATAATTTTAGAGTTCGTATATGAACAGGATCGACCAAGGGGTCATGGAGCTAGAAGGCGCGAAAAAATCATCATACGGGTCTTGTTATATTGGTCATTTCGTTTGCAAGGAAATCGCGAGTTCTGAGTTTGAGGCGGACTACTAGTTTAAGTAAACGTAATAAATTGTGAGATTATCAGAAAAATATTTAAAAATATTCATTATTTATTAGCCGAGATAACGAAATTGAATGTCGGTTAATATCTATGAAAATTAAATATAATCAAACGAGCGGAGCGTAAGCGAAGCAAGTTCTTACAAACAACTTCTGGCTACTGGGACGTCTCGGCATTTCGATGGCTTTTTGATTTTGAGAGTTTGTTCCGCGGTAACTTTAGTGACGCTTTTCTGATCTTCATGAAATTTGTTGGGGTTGAAGCAGAGATACATATAATTTGAGAGTTCATATATGAGCAGGATCGACCAAGGGGTCCTGGAGGCGCGAAAATATCATCATAACGGTCTTTTTATATTGGTCAATTCGTTTGATAGGAAATCGCGAGTTCTGAGTTCGAGGCGGACTATTAGTAATACTAGTAGTCCGCCTCGAACTCAGAACTCGCGATTTCCTTGCAAACGAGATGACCAATATAACAAGACCCATATGATGATTTTTTCGCGTCTTCTAGCTCCATGACCCCTTGGTCGATCCTGCTCATATACGAACTCTCAAATTATATTGATCTCTGCTACAACCCCAACAAATTTCATAAAGATCAGAAAAACGTTACTAAAGTTATCGCGGAACAAACTCTCAAAATCAAAAAGCCATCGAAATGCTGAAACGTCCCAGTAGCCGAAGTTGTTTGTAAGAACTCACTTCGCTCGTTCGACAATACAACCTATCTCAAACATAACTCAAACAAATTCTGTTATTTCTGATTCAGATGTTTATGCCGTAGCTGTATTGCGTTGTTAACGCATTGGAGTTGTATTGAAGTTGGATCGTGTTTATGCGTGTTTTAAAGTTAGAATACGGGGTTGGTCGTAACGTTACGGGGCGTTATATATCTGTCCCCTGTAAGGCAAAACAGAGGTTGTGGGCGGTTTTAAAGATGCATAAAGATTTAGTAGCCCAGACACTCAAAGACAATTAAATGTAGTATCATCGTATACGAATTTCCATGCAATAACCTGTTTTAATTTTCCATGAGTGTAAAAGGAAAATCAACAGTAAAGTAGGTAGGTACTGGACTAGTGTAACACTCTTTAACGACCCACTCTACCTATTTCATGCTATTTTATACGCTAGATGCTCCGGACCAAATTAATGGTTCATTATTTGCGGACGTAGATTGTCTCCCATTAGAGTCCGTGTTATGCGGTTATCACACTCGTGCCGCAATTGAGAGGGTGAACTAGACAGCGCTATTACACATGCAGAGCGCTATCTCGCTTGCACATCGACGCCGCATGTGGAAACGGCAGTAGTATGACAGCCGCCTTGAAGACCAGCATTGCTTTTTTAGGTTCCGTAGCCAAAAAACGGAACCCTTATATAGTTTCGTCATGTCCGTCCGTCCGTTCGTATATGACATTTTACTCGGAAACTATAAGACGTATCGAAATAAAATTTTGACATAAGGTGTACTTTGTAGTGAAATTGCTGAAAAAAAACTATTAGGGGGGCACTCCATATATGTAACTAATTGTCAAAAAAACTTTTTTTAACCTGATACCATCACGTTGTATATCAATCGATAGGTCTTCAAATAACGTTGAGGTTTCTTTGAACATTATTTGATTTAGTGGATATTTTCAGAAATATCCTGTAACTTTTTAATCGGGAATACAAAAAGTATGAAAACATTTAAGAATACATCATTGTAAATATACAAATATACATCAAAGAAAATTATTTTTATTATTATTGGTTAACGCGTTATGGAGATAACCTGTCTCCAATAAACTTATTTCAAAGGCAGATACGACTTATTGATATTAGTTTTTTTCGATAGTAGGTACGGAATCCTCCATTATGCGTGGTCTGACACGCACTTGGCCGGTTTTTCATTCATATATAATATCCACTAAGAGCGACTAAGCTTCTTCCATGCAGATTTTTCGCGTTTTTTTTTCGCGTCCAAAAAAATTTTTTCCTACATTTTCTTAGTCGCAATATGATACCATTTATGCCCTTAAACGGATCACCACTATTTTTGTTACCACTATATTGTTGTGTCTAAAACGTCAGCAACGCGCATAAGACATAGTCAGTACCTCTACCACGAGTCATGCAAATAAGCCCAATTCGAGATTCGTTCACGAATTCGTAAATTATTTGTATGGAGAATTTGTGCAGAGCCTCTAGCGGTCACTTATAGAACTAAAAATTACTGCCATACCATAAGTTAAATTATCGTTTATGCAATTCGCTCACGAAAGTTCGATTGCTTGTTTCGTTTGTGTAGATTTCAATACTTTACAAAGTGACGTGACGTGACAAACGTCACATCCTTCACACCAACCGAAACAGATTATAGGTAAGCCAAAAAGGTTTTACTTCCTAAGTACATTTTATCTGAAGGTTTAGAAATAGTTTAGAACTGTAGACAATTATATGAGCAGTGAACAATAATAAACATAGACACCGTACTAGCTCTGAAAAATTACCATACTTTTTGTGGGTGTTTAATATGCTTGCTAGGCCGTAAACCAGGAATAATTTCCGTTGGTCATCGTGTCCCAAACGGTAAATTTTAAGTGGTTAAGGGCGGTAAATAATCAAGCTTCGTGATGGTCAGCTGCCGTTCCTTGAGTGGGTTGAGGAACAGCAGCCATTTTCTCATATAAAATATATATAAAATAAAATGACCATCGCGTTCCAGTTGAAACAGGTGATAATTTACTCGTATATGCTATTACAAATAAAATAAAAATCATCAGCCGGCTGTATAGCACTGAAAAAACCGTAAACTAGTCACATGAATATATGGTATTTAGGGTATCAGCAGACGGTTTTTCTACCTCAAATCAGCCGGCTGACGATTTTCCTGATAATAAAGAGCATCAAAACAGCTGACCTACGCGAGTCATCATTATACTTCGTCCTTAACCACTTTGTTTCTGGCTTACGGTTCATGCCAGCGGAGCCGGGAAATACAAGCTATGACAGTAAGCGTTTTTTTTACCTGATTTAAGAGGCCTTATTCCCAAAACGCGCAAATTTCTTAAAATGCTTCATTTTCTTCGAAGGCTATGGCTAAAGTACTTAGTTTTTTTTAATCAACTATTAATGCATATAATAGTTCATTTCTTTATCTAGACGGCCATCGGAGCAAATATTACATTTTAACGAGTAAAACATGAAAAAAATTGGTCGTCTTGGAAGGCCTTTCCGGATTTTCCAGTTAGATGTATCGTTCATTTCCAAATTACACAAGAAAGGGTAACAATTCTTATTCAACTTGAATAAAATTCAATTGAGTATATCATGTCGTAGACGGCCATGGAAATAAATATCGAAGATTCATCTTGGATAATAGAAAAAATACCTCCTGATTATATGCCAGTTTTTTGTGGAAACACGTTTACATTTAATTTTTTCCACGAAAAGGCTATAAATATTTTGCCCTAAAAAGATTACCATAGGAAAGTTAAACTATATTTCTGTCACGATAAAAAATATTACTATAGTGGTACGTTTTAATTTAGTATGAATTTTTAAAAATTACCTATAAATCACACTTCACAGGACACTTTCTGTAAGAATCGTATTTTTGGGTTCTTAATAATAATAAATATGGTTCAAAAGTATTTTTTTGTATTACTAATACTTCAAACTATCTTATAAATAGCATTTTATGGGGCTTTTTTAATTAATAGAGTTTTTCGACCTTTTAGGGAATAAGGAGCCTTAAACGCGCGTGACCTTTAACGCATAAAATTTTATCAACCGACTTCAAGATTTCGAAGGAGGAGGTTCTCAATTCGTCAGGATCTTTATTTTTACTATTTTTTCATAATGTTCACCGATTGCAGCTTTTTTTAAACAGGGAAATTACGTATTTCATCATACATATAACGGCCTCCTAGCCCAGTCGGTAGTGACCCTGCCTACGAAGCAGGAGGTCCCGGGTTCGAATCCTGGTCAGGGCATTTATTTGTGTGTCTATCACAGATATATGTTCCTGAGTTATGGATGTTTTCTATGTATTTCAGTATTTATCCATATTTATCTATTATATATATCGTCGTCTAGTACCCATAACACAAGCCTTATTGAGCTTACTGTGGGCCTAGGTCGATTTGTGTAAGATTGTCCTATAATATTTATTTATTTATTTATATTCAAAGCTAGGAAAAGGGATGAAAACTGTCAGTACTTCATCCATCCATCCATATACTTATTTCGTCGTAGGATATAGGATTACCTAAGAAAACCCAATTGATAAAATTTCAAATGTACAAATAACACTACTAGTTTAAAACGTCCTAGAACTACGTCCATATGTAAAGTGTTAGGTGATTCTTAATTTACTTGGTTATTTTGTGAACATGACAGTTCGACTTTTTGTGATCATAGTGGATTATAGGTTTATTTCTTACTTTTTAGGTCTATCGTATAATCACAAAAGGATAAATACCCTTTGGGGATGTTGTTGATTGTCTAAAGTATAGGCAGTGCGCTACTGTTACACATCCCACCTCCGTCGACGCCGACACGTTGGCGAAGTCCTTTATTTACCAGCAAACAAGCCGGAGCGGCGCCCGACATCCGAAATCACTACAAGACTATTAAATATAGTTGTCGTTCGTCTAACTATTGTTGGTGTCAAGGCAATCGGTCCGTGTGAAGCAAGGGGCACACGGGCAGCCTCACGACCTAACAAACGCACAAGGGAAGCTAAAGATGCTCCAGCAAGCCGCCGGTTTTCATACATAACACAACGCAGGATTGCGGCTTTGCCACTTCTTGCATAATTATGGTTTTATTTATATTTATATGTGACATGTACGAGTAATTGTTAGTAGTACTTATGAGTTTCTAGTATGTGACAATGTTACTTTAAAATGATATTTCGCAATAAATAAATCTTTAATATAATTATGTACATTATTATTTCAAAGTGCCCTGTATAAATCTGGATGTTTTTTAAGTTAGCACTATTTTATAGAACTTGGATGCAAAGATTCGTAGACTCCGGCTTGTAACTCAGTTGTTACTTCTGAATATAAAATAATACACCTTCCTGGGATAAATATTTAGCCTTGCCGGTGATAAGTTATCGGCTACAGCCATGTGTAGCAAACAATCATAAATGAATGATGCACAAAAACCTGTAAAAGATGTTTCAATATTAATTGTTATTTTTCACAGTTTCATTGTAATTATTATGATTGAAAATGAAAGTTTTTATAACTATCATATCAAATTTCAACTACTTACCATTCATTTTAGGTTAGAGTTGGTATTTTTGTGTCGATTTAAAATCAGATTAATTGACTATTAATACATAAATCTCACAAATATTCAGCAGTTCTTGGGCCTAGATTTCTTTTTTAAAATTATTCTTATTGAAGTGTTGATGTGGATATTTCTATTTCTCATATCGGCTTGAAATTTACCATTTCGTTTTCCAGTTCCAGTCATCATACTATGCAGTCTTATTAACAAATTATGCTTAATATAAGGCTTTGTCGATATTATTTCGTCAACTAATAATATAAAAATATAACACAATAAATACGAATGGTTTTCACTTTCACCATGTTTTGACATCTCACCTTATAATTTGATAGTGAAAGAGTTTTCTACAGTCGATACGGTATTTTTCGGTGACGTATGTCAAGTTAGTGTCTTATGGTAGCGTTTTAATAAAACCTATCGATAACAAACTGTACTGACTACATCCGTCTCGTTCTACCCATGAGACGGATGTATGTCAGCATAGAGATTTCGAATTTCTTGCTTTGCCGAAGGAAAACTATTCGAAGCTCGTTGATTCGTTAACGACTGCAGAAAGGTTTCAGAATTTTCTGCAATGGCTCGTGGTAGAGGTACTGGAGTTGCAAGCGTTCTGAGGTTACGGTAGCTACTAAACTAACCATAAGGCGGCTGGTATAATTGTTTGCCACCATTGTGCACAAAAACAACATTTCGTGACCTACTTTTTAGGGTTCCGTAGCCAGAATGGCAAAAACGGAACCCTTATAGTTTTGGTCATGTCCGTCTGTCCGTCCGTCCGTATGTCACAGCCATTTTACTCGGAAACTATAAGACGTATCATAATAAAATTTAGACATAAGGTGTAGTTCGTATGTTAGTTATGTAGTGAAATTGCAGAAACATGTAACTAAATTTCAATTTTTTTTTACCAAATATCAACACGTTGTACATCAGTCGATAGGTCTTTAAAAAATAACATTGAGGTTTCTTTGAAAATTTTGTGATTAAGTGAAAAGTTTCAGAAATAATCTCTTCGAAAGTCGAAAAAATAGCGTCCCCCCCTGTAACTTTTGAACCGTAAGTCCAAAAAATATGAAAAAAATTCCAAATGATGCGCGTAATTATATACTTTCTACAAAAATTGTTTTGAACATTATCGGTTTAGGCATTTTTGAGTTATTTCCAAAAAACTTCTTCCATAGGCATAGGATACGGCCTTTTGGCATTAGTCTGGTTCATATTCCATTGAAGCTACGGAGCCCTCCATTATGCGTGGTCCGACACGCACTTGGCCGGTTTTTTTTATGGAGCTTACCGCTAAGCTTTAGTATGTGCTCTATCTAGTAGCAGGTACATAGAGATCTATGTTTGCGGAACGTATTACAGGCATAAGGTAAGCGTATCTTATGGTCGGATTAATCTCATACTAGTTATTTTGCTCAGGAAAATACCTAGTATTTTTCTTTACGGTAAACAGTGCGATGAAATTTAATTGGCGTAGCTCCGTGAAAATTATAGGCTAATTTTATTTGCAAGTAAGATTTCCCGAAACGTCTGAGACGTTACTCTAACTACAAGATCTTGTTTAGTACGGATTTGTTTTCAATATCATCAAAATACATTCAAACAAATTGTCGTTAATACATTTGACGTATTGCATCGACGTTAAGGCGTTAAACAGTCTCATTTTGACATCTCTACTCGAGGATCGCTTCGTATAGAAATGTTCATACGAGTGGCCTCCTTTCATTGCCCACGAGTGTATTTGGCATGTAGACCGATCGGTAACAAGAAAATTTATAAGCCAAACGTCACTTCTGACAGGAATCCTGTCAATCCTGTTCAATATCGGATTAAAATCAAATTGATAACAAATTAGATTTTTTTTTAATGGGAATCTTATTTTCAGTAATACTCAGAAAAAAGATCTAGTACTTTGTTTGAATGTTTATTTATCATTTTGACAGGATAATTGCTTTGCGTAAAATAATTAGCACGGATTTTACCCAATTTTAATAACAAAAGCAAGCATGAAGCTTACTTATGTGTAATACTTATATTCGAGTAATTATAGTAAGGCCACGTTAACTTTGCAACGACTTTGCTGGCGACGAGGTACGGAGAACCTATATCGAAAAAAAAACTGGCCAACTGTGAGTCGGACTCGCGCACCGAGGGTTCCGTACAAACCTATATAGGGGTAGTAAGTTCAAAATAAAAAAAATATTTTTTTTTTGTATGATTTTACTAAAAATGTCTACTTTTTGTAATTTTTCCATTGTCTATGCTATATCACGTTGTTTCGAGCCAAATTTCAAGTTTCTGAATTCACGGGAAGTACCCCGTAGGTTTTGCGAGTGCCGAAAAACTCTTTGCAGCATAAACGACTTTATCATTTTGATTGCCTTGGCTTTTAAGTTTGATTTTTTCACAGCTCCAAGGGACAATAGACCTGAGTATTTGATATAAATTTCAGCTTGATACCTCCACGCGTTCCTGAAAAAAATGGTATTGACAGACAGACAGACAGACGGACAACAAAGTGATCCTATAAGGGTTCCGTTTTTTTCTTTCGAGGTACGGAACCCTAAAAACCGACTTGACTAAGCAAGCACCTTCCCCGAGCTACTGTAAAAAATACTCAAATCACTACAGGTGTCTATAATATTTAGAAAGTTCCCTATCCATGATCTCAGATCAGGAGATGCATGGCCCAAACCAGAAACTACTACAAAATCATCTAACATTTAGAGGACACAGTTCAGATAGGAAAGCATATCAAACGTTTTGTGAAGCAATGAGATTTGGATTTTATTAGTATTATTTTATTTTATTTTAATTAAACAATAGGTACATTGTCTGTCTCTCAAGCTGGTTTGATATGTCTTCGTATAGAACTACGCATTATTGTGTATCTTTAAGATCTAATGTATTATTGTTTTGAAAAAATAAGTTCCGCCGAGTTTCTTGCCGGTCATAATACTTCTCGGATTGTAGGGTGTTAGAACCGGTGGTAGTTTTTTTTATTCTGATGTTCATAAGTGCATTGTAATGTGCCTAAATTGAGAATAATAGTAGATTGTACACCAAGGGGATAAAGCACTGTTTTATGTCACGGGCGCAATATTGAATCCTGAACGTAACGAAGGACTCCAGATTTTAATCCCGAGCGTAGCGAGGGGTTTATGAGTTAATTCCCGAGCGAAGCGAGGGAATTAAGACTGAGTCCTGAGTGCAGTGAGGGGTTCAAGCGCGCCCGTGACAAAAACAGCTTTATCCCCGAGGAGTATACTCTACTTTTCTCACCTCTTGCGAGACAATAAAATAGCTAAGGCTACTAGAAACGGATTTTTATTAAAGTAAATCAAAAGTAAAAACCGGCCAAGTGCGTGTCGGACCACACATAGGAGGGTTCCGTACCTTCAATGGAACCAAACTAATACCAAAAGGTCGTATCTGGTGCCTATGGTTTTTTGGAGATAACTCAAAAATAGCTAAACCGATAATGTTCTAAACAATTTGCGTAGAAAGTATATGATAAGACGCATCTCCTCAATTTTTTTCATATTTTTGGAGTTACGGTTCAAAAGTTACAGGGGGGGGGGCACATTTTTTCTGACTTTCGAAGCGATTATTTCAGAAAATATTCACTTAATCACAAAATGGTCAAAGAAACCTCAATGTTATTTTTAAAGACCTACCTATTGATGTGTCACATGTTGATATTTAGTCAAAAAAAATAGTTACATGTATGGAGCGCCCCCCCCCTAATTTTTTTTTTCAAATCTACATAACTAAGTAGCGGCATACAAAATACACCTTATGTGTAAATTTTATTCAGATACGTCGTATAGTTTCCGAGTAAAATGGCTGTGACATACGGATGGACAGACATACAGACAGACATGACGAATCCATAAGGGTTCCGTTGTTTGCCATTTGGCTACGGAACCCTAAAAATTTTTTCTTGATAACATTAGTCCATTTTATTCAAATTTTATCTTCAATTTTTATAGAACCTGCAGTTTTACTCCGTATACTGCAGCGTCTTATGACACTCGCGGCATTTGTTTTAGGTATTTAAAAAAGGTGGCTAGCACGATTTTCCGAATAAATTCGATTTTCAAGTCAGTAAGACGCGGCGGCGCGGGCCCCGGCTGGCGTCGCGGGGCTGTGCACCGTGCGGACTTTACCAAATTAGACTTTAAGCACATAACAATAAGAACTATGGGAAGTGAAATCACATTATTAACCAGCGGGTTATAATGAGATTTAGTACAACATTATAACCCGGCTAAAGCCAAGGGCTATAATGATTTGCTTTCGGTGAGGTTTGCATGATATATAATTTGGCATTGTCGAGCAGGTGGTGTGAAAATATCTTTATCTACACTCACACTGTAAGTCCTCTAAAACGTGTTCAAAAACGGTAGGCAATGGCTAGCATTACCACAACCGATTTTACTATGATAAGCTTTTTATCTGTGGCAGTAACGTAATTTTAACTTTACATGCTCAAATATTGATGTGCTATGAGTTTTGATAACATAATGTAAATCCTGTGCTCCTTCCTGACCAACGGCAGGCGCCCGCGCGGCCGCCGACACGCGCCTCCCCGACCGCCGGCACAATCGAGTTGGCCATGGCGGTGCAATGGCGGTCATTGTATGGTTTCCGAGCACTTGATCTATCTATATATATATAACTCAAAGGTGACTGACTGACTGACTGACATAGTGATCTATCAACGCACAGTCCAAACCGCTGGTTCTAGAGATTCCAAATTTGGCACGTGGGTTCCTTATAAGTTCTAGGGGTGCACTAAGAAAGGATTTTTCAAAATTCATCCCCTAAAGGGTTGAAATGGGGGTCCAAAGTTTGTATGGGGAAACAAGATTAGTTAGTCTATTTTATTCGAAACTTCACAGAAGTATTCCTAACAATAAATAAGTAAATACGTGTTGCAGGTTTTTTGAGAATTCAACCCCTAAAAGGGGGAAATGTGGTGACAAAGTCTAAAAATCAACATGGGTATTGTTTCTATGGTTTATCGGGTCGCTGATTACGAAGACAACAACGATTTTAAAATCTAACGTGGCGGACGTGAAATACCATCTCTCCTGTTGGGGTGCGATGGGGTGAAAATGTCTAAATATCAATATGGGTGTCGTTTTTATGGTTTTTTGGGACGTAAATGACGAAAATGACATCGATTTGGAAGTTTAATATTGTGGAAATGAAAGTGTTTGTGCCAAATTACAATCTAATGTATATATATGTCGCAGGGAAATGATTAAAACAGAGATTTGAACAAATCTCTAAGGGATATGATCAAATCACGCAGGATGTTAAAATGGAGACTCCATATCATCATTTCCCTAGAAAAATTCAGTTATTTCACCAAATCACTGACTGTTTAGTGGGAAGACAAAATCGGCCAAAAAACGTGACATGCTTTTTCATTTCACTAGATTTGTTTAGGAATTTGACAAAATCCCTAACCACTGCAGTAAGTTGATGAAACGAACTCAAACAGTCAACTAGTTTTATCATTTCGCTAAACAAGTTTAGTGAAATGATAAAGTCTCAACTGGAAGATGGTATATGGTGATTTGATTAAATCTCTGAACTGGTTTAGTGAAATGACGAAAGGAAGTACCAATGTTGTAATGTTGACCATTATGGCCAGGTGGAGACGTAAAATTGTGTACTCACCACGGACAGTAAAAAATAAAGCCCTCTATCGCATATTTACAACCCTCGCCTGCGGCTCGGGTCACAAATACCTGCGATTTCGGGCTATCTTTCTTTTACAGTCCTTGGTATGTAATGTACTATTATGACTATACTGAACTGTTTCCATATAAATGAGAATAATAGCGCCCTCTTGACAATGATCATATATTTCTGGTCAGGCTTTACATACGTTAGTTACGGTATTATCGCTAATTACAGCTGGCTTCAGACGGTCTTACCTAAGAATAGTGTAACGGCGTCACAGACTACCGCAGACAGCGCAGACTCCGTTATTTAAAGTATCTTCGACAAGTTTTGGTTACGCACAGTGGTCATAATCGGCGTATCTTTTTACTCACGTAGTAAAAAAAAAAATAGAAAAATATGAGGTTGCCTCTTTATCTAACGCAGCGGATGTAGTAGGTGGGACGGCGTTAGCACGTTAAACGTCTTTCGTTTGCTGGGCGGTACTCTAACACAGTCTTGAGTTATTGGCGCTATTAACACTTTCCGTACCACCTAGTTCTACGCGCTACGCTCGTAGCCCGTAGCCACATATTTGTCGTATGTAGCGCGTAGTAGCTACGAAGAGAGAACCCGGCATTCGGGTTCCTGGTCGTTAAAGTGTTAAAAAGCTTAACTTTTGGAGCATGCAAAGCCTATCCATTTATATATTACTAGCTTTTTCCTGTGACTTCGTCTGCGTGGGATTAAAATTCGTAATAAGGAATTAATTAAATGCCTTAGTAAAATCTCATAGCAAATATTAATTTAGCGCACATGCTATTTTACATCTACAGTGAGCAACACTTCCATACAAACTTCCACCCCCTTTTCACTCCCCAAGGCATGATTTCTAGGATAAAAACTATACTTTATCCTTTCCCGGGCCTCAAACTATCCTCATACCAAATTTCATGTAAATACGTTCAGCGATTTAAGCGTGACGAGGTAACAGACAGACAGACACACTTACGCTTTTATAATATTAAGTGTGGATGGCGGTGCTCTACACTGGTTCTCAAAAGACGTTTAAGCACAGTTTACATGCCAAAATGTATGACGCAAAACGCAACACATTATTACAGCAATCACTGTAGTCACTGTCTGGGAGATCCTTTATTTTGGACTCTGTGACACGCCTTTAGTACGGGACTCAATTACTTAGTTCAAGGCTTTAATCATGTTTGTACTCGTACTACGTGTTTTTGCGAAATACATATTTATTTCTCAAAACCAATTTAGCGTCCGTAGTGATACAAATATAACCTACTAGCTGTGCCCGCGGCTCCGCCCGCGGTGAATTCGGTCTTTGTCAGTAAGCGGCTAATTCACCCCTAATTTCTCTCCCTCCCCCTGGAGGCGGAACTTGAAGGTCTTGAAGTAAAGTTAACAGATGGATACGCTAGAGGACAGTAGTCCAGATACAATATTTTACAATTACCACTAAATAAAACTACACTCCAAAATCAATAGTTTAATCCTTATAAAAATTTTTGACATGATTAAAACGACATAGAATAGTAGTGTATATCGGACGATACAGTACCACTTTTGTATTTATACGTCCTTGACTGCACCTATTCATATCATGTCCATAGAAAATATCATTTAAATCGATCCTCCAGTCAAATCAGTCTAAGAATGAAAGGGTACGAACAGGCGCGGTTGCAGCCTAAAATGGGGGGGGGGTAACTATGAAATTGGGGGGGTCACTAATGCCGAAATGGTTTTTTGTACGATTTGGGGTGGGGGGTCATGTCCCATGTAACCTCCCCACCCCATCGGACCGATCGGACCGCGTCTGAGTAAGAAATATACACATAAAATCCATACTTCATATCATAACCTAACAACTTATTAACGAAAATATACTAGCAACGAACTTAGGTCTAATATTAGTTGGAAGACTTAGAAGTAAGATTAGATAAAAGGAGAATAGATATCAAAATCGTAAGGCTGAGTATTTACATGCACTGTGCAATGTGTGGCAATTAATTTATTGTCGTTTAATTTTGTTGTACTATTATCCAATAATTCATTTAAATTGGTTGATATCCGTGACTTCTAAACTTAGAGTTAATTTGGCAAAATCCTTCCTTAGTCGATTATTCATGTCACAACGTATTAATTTCAGCGCCATCTGTTAGTTAGCAGGGTACTCGTTAGTCTTAGGACATATTTGGAAAAAAGTTTGCACCTCCTTCCTAAGTAGCGCCATAAGATTCAGGTGCAAAATTAACTCAATCGAGTGTAGTGGCTACCCCCCTTTTAGAGGTTGAATTTTTATAGCCTACCTATACCTGGACGGGGATTTTCTTGACAATTAGAATAAGCAATCCTTAAGGGGTGACATCTGGGATAACAATGCAAAAAAAAAACGGCCAAGAGCATGTCGGGCCATGTTCAGTATAGAGTTCCGTAATTTCCGCCCTGTTAAAAAACATCCGTTCAAAAGGTCGTTTATTAAGGCATATTTGGCGGCGCTTCCGTCATAAACGAATAATTGCGTGGTGGGTTAATGAGGGTTTCCGCGATTGCGATTTTCACTAGATGGCAGCACCGTGACGACAGGTCTTTTTGGCAGTAGCTGTCAAAATCCACCAATCAAAAAATATATGGTTAAACATGATTGGTGGATTGTGACAGCTAGACCTGTCGCCACGGTGCTGCCATCTAGTGAAAAACTCGATCGCGGAAACCCTCATTGTTTGGCGTTGTAATTCTACTATCCGGCACTCAAAAACAGCTGAACCGATTTTATTCAATATAGTTTTTATTGAAAGTACCTTTCAGGCTTCACATCCATTTTTATTTTTCCAAAAGTAAGATGGGGGGGGGGGCATTTTTTTGAAGATGAAACTATCCTTTGTCCTTTCTCGAGACCCATACTATCTCTATACCAAATTTCATCTAAATCGTTTCAGCGGTTAAAAATTCTCCATACAAACTTCCAACCCCCTTTTCACCACCACCAAGGTTGATTTTCGGGATTAAAACTATCTATTATCCTTTCCCGAGACTCAAACTATCTCCACACAAAATTTCATCAAAATCCGTTCAGCCGTTTTCACGTGATGCGCGGTCAAATAAACAGACAAACAGATAAACAGACAAACAGATAAACAGATAAACAGACAAAAAATCTAAAAATTGTTGGAACGTGTTCTATTATCGATTCTAAGTATCCCCAGCCAACTTTTTGTAGATTATCTTCCATGTACAGGCTTTCGACCCTCTTCAGCTTTATTATATGTATAGTATTAGATTATTCGAAGAACCCATTTATCAAAATTAAATTTAAGTAATAATTCCTATTTACGTTGCTCTATTCTTGGAGATTAACTAGGTAAGTTATCAGAATAAGCATTATTCATTAATAATAACTGTTAGCCCTGTTTGCGGAAATGCAAAATAAATATAGATATTCCGAGAAATTACCCAGTTTCCATTCGTATATTTTTTTCTTAGAACATTTCATAACGGTTTTTTTAAATATTCTATGATATCTTAACAATTTCAACATGATAATCATTCTAGCACAAACTTCTCAATATTTTATTGAAAGGAGACATGAACGCATATAAAAACAAAGATCCCGACGAATCCTCCTCCTTCGAAATCTTGAAGTCGGTTGATAAAACAGTTTCACCTGCCATTTTGTTTACGTATAACGATTAAATTGCTTCGCTTTCGGTTTTACGATAAAATATTTCTAAAATGGGTTCTGCAAAATTTTTTGATATTTTAATTTTGAGATCTAACCTTCAAAAATATATTTCTACTATAGATTTTGTTGCTTCATAAGTAGTTCAAAGTTGTTTTACGTTCAATTTTCAATCTTTTATAAGCAGTACTCAAACAAACGACAAGTTGGTTCACCTGCCTTTCTTACAAATTGAATGGCCCGGACCTGCTTCAGTCTCGCTGCAATCGCATTTAAGCCTCCTAGGCCGGTTGCAATTGGATTTACAAGTAAATTTTTGCAGTCCCAAGTTGTTGATGTACTTACATAAGAAAAAGCATGGGGCCAAGGCTCAGAAAAATAAACCAATGGAGTGGTAATTGTTAGGCGTCCCCCTCTGCCAAAAGTACAAGACCACTGGTCATAGCGGTTATATAAAACTAGTTGTCGCGCGTCAAACGCCACTCAATGAATGTCAGTCAGCGCGGTACGATCTGAGGTAAAAATGCCGAATTGCTGCGTGTTTTCATGTAAGAAAAGATCTGTACCTCTACCACGAGTCATTACAGAAAATTCTGAAACCTTTCTGCAGTCGTTAACGAATCAACGGGCTTCGAATAGTTTTCCTTCGGTATCGACAGCAAGAAATTCGAAATCTCTATGCTGACATACATCCGTCTCATAGGTAGAACGAGACGGATGTAGTCAGTGCAGTTTGTTATCGATAGGTTTTATTAAAACGCTACCATAAGACACTAATTTGACATACGTCACCGAAAAATACCGTATCGACTGTAGAAAACTCTTTCACTATCAAATTGTAGGGTGAGATGTCAAAACATGGTGAAAGTGAAAACCATTCGTATTTATTGTGTTATATTTATATATTATTAATTGATGAAATAATATCGACAAAGCCTTATATTAAGCATAATTTGTTAAGAAGACTGCATAGTATGATAACTGGAACTGGAAAACGAAACGGTAAATTTCAAGCCGATATGAGAAATAGAAATATCCACATCAACACTTCAATAAGAATAATTTAAAAAAAGAAATTTAGACCCAAGAACTGCTGAATATTTGTGAGATTTATGTATTAATAGTCAATTAATCTGATTTTAAATCGACACAAAAATACCAACTCTAACCTAAAATGAATGGTAAGTAGTTGAAATTTGATATGATAGTTATAAACACTTTCATTTTCAATCATAATAATTACAATGAAACTGTGAAAAATAACAAATAATATTGAAACATCTTTTACAGGTTCTTGTGCATCATTCATTTCTGATTGATTGCTGTAGCAGCTAACTTATCACCGGCAAGGCAAACTATTTATCCCAGGAAGGTGTATTATTTTATATTCAAGAAGTAACAACTGTGTTTCAGGCCGGCATCTTCGAATTATTGCATCCAAGTACTATAAAATAGTGCTTACTTAAAAGACATCCAGATTTATACAGGGCACTTTGAAATTATAATGTACATAATTATATTAAAGATTTATTTATTGCGAAATAGCCTTTTAAAGTAACATTGTCACAAACTAGAAACTTATAAGTACTACTAACAATTACTCGTACGTGTAACTTATAAATAGAAATAAAACTATCATTATGCAAGAAGCGGCAAAGCCGCAATCCTGCGTTGTGTTATGTATGAAAACCGGCGGCTTGCTGGAGCATCTTTAGCTTCCCTTGTGCGTTTGTTAGGTCGTGATGCTCCATGCCCCTTGCTTCACGGATCGATTGCCTCGACACCAACAATAGTCAGACGAACGACAACTATATGTAATAGTCTTGTAGTGATTTCGGATGTCGGGCGCCGCTCCGGCTTGTTCGCTGGTAAATAAATTAAAGGACTTGGCCAACGTGTCGGCGTCGACGCAGGTGGGATGTGTAAAATAGCGAACTGCCTATACTTTAGAGAATCAACAACATCCTGAAAGGGTACTTATCCTTTTGTGATTATACAATAGACCTAAATAATAAGAAATAAACCTATGATCCACTATGATCTTGATCACTAAAAGTCGAACTGTCATGTTGACAAAATAACCAAATAAATTAAGAATCACCTAACACTACATATGGTCGTAGTTCTAGGACGTTTTAAACTAGTAGTGTTATTTGTACATTTGACATTTCATCAATTTGGTATTCTTAGGTAATCCTATATCCCACGACGAAATAAATATATGGATGGATGGATGAAGTACTGACAGTTTTCACCCCTTTTCCTAGCTTTGAATATGTATGACGAAATACGTAATTTCCCTGTTTAAAAAAAAGTTGCAATCGGTGAACGTTATGAAAAAATAGTAAAAATAAAGATCCTGACGAATTGAGAACCTCCTCCTTCGAAATCTTGAAGTCGGTTGATAACATTTTATGCGTTAAAAGTCACGCGCGTTTAAATCAGGTAAAAAAAAAGGCTTACTGTCATAGCTTGTATTTCAGTAAGCCAGAAACAAATTTCATGACCAATCGCAAGGCGTCCCAGGCGATTATAATTTTTGAAGTGGTTAAGGACGAAGTATAATGATGACTCGCGTAGGTCAGCTGTCACTCCGTTGGTGGGTTGCGGAACGTCAGTATTTGATGCTCTTATTATCAGGAAAATCGTCAGCCGGCTGATTTGAGGTAGAAAAACCGTCTGCTGATACCCTAAATACCATATATTCATGTGACTAGTTTACGGTTTTTTCAGTGCTATACAGTCGGCTGATGATTTTTATTTTATTTGTAATAGCATATAAATTATCACCTGTTTCAACTGGGGCGCGATGGTCATTTTATTTTATATATATTTTATGTGAGAAAATGGCTGCTGTTCCTCAACTCACTCAAGGAACGGCAGCTGACCATCACGAAGCTTGATTATTTACCGCCCTTAACCACTTAAAATTTACCGCTTGGGACACGATGACCAACGGAAATTATTCCTGGTTTACGGCCTAGCAAGCATATTAAACACCCACAAAAAGTATGGTAATTTTTCAGAGCTAGCACGGTTTCTATGTTTATTATTGTTCACTGCTCATATAATTGTCTACAGTTCTAAACCTTCAGATAAAATGTACTTAGGAAGTAAAACCTTTTTGGCTTACCTACAATCTGTTTCGGTTGGTGTGAAGGATGTGACGTTTGTCACGTCACGTCACTTTGTAAAGTATTGAAATCTACACAAACGAAACAAGCAATCGAACTTTCGTGAGCGAATTGCATAAACGATAATTTAACTTATGGTATGGCAGTTATTTTTAGTTCTATAAGTGACCGCTAGAGGCTCTGCACAAATTCTCCATACAAATAATTTACGAATTCGTGAACGAATCTCGAATTGGGCTTATTTGCATGACTCGTGGTAGAGGTACTGAATTATCTAGTTTACAGAAGGATAACGTTTCTTTTCATCTGTAAGTATAATTACGTCTAAATATCATCAAATGGTGCACGCAATTAGCAAAAAACTAAAAAATATTGTCGATCAAAAAGTGTTGCCACTTAATGGTACTACATCTGCTTTAGGGTAATTTTTAAACTTGACTCTTCATAGTACATTGTACCATCGGGTTCATAATTGCATACCCAATTTATTAATGAATTCATTAATAAATTGGGCATGCCATTATGAACACGATTACATCGAGGGAGGTAAGTGAAATATTGCAAACAAGAGTAATCGACTCCAGTGCGGCAGAAATACGTCCGCCATTATGTCATTCATTGTCATTGTTATGACAGGTTAGGCAATACACTTAAAAGATACTCCGTGGGTTAGGCAGAGACCCAATCGGCATACAGCCATAATTGTAAAGCATTGCTCTGTTAAAAAAGCAGTGTGCCTGTGTATGTGTGTACCAGCATATTACTAACATTGTAAGTAATATGCTGGTAGAAAAACTTGATATTTAATCACAACTTAACATTATAATTTTATCAATAGCTTAACCTTATACTTAGTAAAGAAACAAAAATATATAACTAACCTACGACCAATGTTTCTCTGCGTCCGTAGGAAACACCTTAGACAACCCTACACGTGATCCCTGGGTGGTGCTAGAAGAGTTACAAACTTGGCAGCTCTACTGTCCTACCTGGACCTCGCAGCACTCAGTGGATTTTCTTCATCATCTCCTTTCCCAATACCCTAGGGAAGAAATGCCTGTCTATATCCAGTGACATGTAGGCATACGATAAATAAATCCATACTAATATTATAAATGGGAAAGTGTATGTGTGTGTTTGTTTGTCCGTCTTTCACGGCCAAACGGGGCAACGAGTTGACGTGATTTTTTAAGTGGAGATAGTTGAAGGGATGCTACTTTTTGTCTCTTTCTAACCCCCCATTTCCCTAAAATGGGGGGTGAAAGTTTGTATGGAGCATTCCGCAATTTTCAAGGTAGAAAGCTAAAAATTGGTATGCGGACTATTTGTGTGCGGTTTATTCTGTTCCGAGTTCACTTCTGTGTTTTAAATCAGTATTATTTATTTATTTATTATTATAGTCTACGATAAAATGTGACATTTTCAAGTCAAAGGTACATCATTATCAGTTGTCAATAAGGCGTTACCATAAAAAAAACATTTAGAAATTAACTCTATTAAAAACCGACAATGATGTACCTTTGACTTGAAAACGTCACAAATATCGATACTTAATTATATTATTATCGACGCGTTCCTCGCACTGTCTACGTTTACTTAAAGATGACAATATCTCGTTCACGGACAGGTTGTCTGTGTCTGTGTTTGTACTTGTGTGAGTATATTTTATGCTAGTGTTTGATAATTTTATCGTGTGCGTGTGTAGCGACGTCAATGGAAAATGCATTAGTGTTAACAGTATTTGTGTGCGTTTCCTCGTCCCCCGCGCCGAAATTGGCAGACTTTTTCTGATAGAAATTAGTGCGCGTCTCGCATCCGGTTGGTTTAATTATCAAAGGGCCAAGATATAGCCCTGTGATACACTAAAAGTGAAGATCTTTTTTTTACTATTAAATTAGAATCTTTCAAGTACTACCCGTTTTATCTTTTTTAATTGATATCAGAGTAGGCAGTTATTATAGTACATTGATCATAAAAAGACAATACTTAATAGTATTGCACTATTCAGCTTCATATTTTACCAAGTAAAAGGCCTCACTAAGATCGGAAGTGTCGTTATATCCCGCTTATACAAGCGACAGGTTGCTTCACCGGCCTTTGCTGCAAATTGGATGGCCCGGACTCGCTTCCGTCTCGCTGCAATTGCTCTTAAGCCTCCAAGGCTGGTTGTAATTGGACATACAGATAACTGGTAACTAATCTGCTCTTAAGTAAATAAAGACTAATGGAAAAAACGACAAGAATCTTTTTGTCTGAATTAGCTTTTATGGCCATTCTATAAAGTTTTTGGTGTAAGGTCAGGTGTGGTAAGTAGAACCCCCCGGTAAGGGGAATACGTGTACAGTACGTTAATTTCTATAATGTGTTCCTTTCCCGGGACAAAATAAACTATGTTTCCCTTTCTGCACCTGACCTTAGTCCCTATTTTCCTTAATTCAAAAATTGTGGTTCATGCACATGATTGATTGTTACCGATCTATTTTTACCCTATCTTCATTGATCTATATTTAAAAGTTGTAAATAGTTAATGATGTTATGGTTCACAAATCACACAATTAATTAGCTTTAGTTATCAAACGTAAAGTATAAAAATATATTGCAAGATTTCGAAGGAGTTTATTCGGTTCTGATCCTCAATATCTGATCTCCTAAAGATCCGTATTTTTTTAATTGTTTATTTTTTGGTTTTGATCCCCTTAGAATAAAATATACATTTTTCTATTTCGTTCCGATTCTTGTCATGGCATTCAATAGCATTGAGGTAATCAGAATGAAATGAAACTCTAATCTAATAGTTATTAACAGTGTACATAATATATTTAGGTATCAACACGGAATAACCCTCCGATCGTACCCATACTAAATTAGGTAATGATTAGCGGTGAAACAAACTTGAAATAGTTCATAAAGTGAAAATATATTTATTACCTATAGAAAATTTCACTCCCTTCAAATCAAACTTTACCAATAATAAATTTTCCTCCTTATTAATTTGCAAGGGAAGTTATTTATGAGGAATGCTATTAAGTTGTTCCGAGCAAAAATTCAGCAATTTCGACAAGAAGCAAATATTATCGATGCTGAACAAATATTACGTTCGATCTGGGTTATAACCGACTCGACCGATTTTACTTTTTAGGGTTCTTTACCTCGAAAGGAAAAAACGGAACCCTTATAGGGTCACTTTGTTGTCCGTCTGTATGTCTGTCTGTCTGTCTGTCTGTCTGTCTGTCTGTCTGTCTGTCTGTCTGTCTATCTGTCAAGACCATTTTTCTCAGGAACGCTTGGAGGTATCAAACTGAAATTTATACCAAATACTCAGGTCTATTGTCCCTCAGAGCTTTGAAAAAATCAAACTTAAAAGCCAACGCAATCAAAAGATACAGTCGTTTATGCTGTAAATTTTAGAGTTTTTCGGCACTCGCAAAACCTACGGGGTACTTCCCGTGAACTCAGAAACTTGAAATTTGGTACGAAGCAACGTCATGTAGCATGGACAATGTAAAAGTTACAAAAAGTAGACATTTGTAGTAAAATCATACAAAACAATATTCTTTTAAAATTTTAAACCTACTACCTTTTTCCTCGTAAACGCGTGGAGGTATTAAATTGAAATTGGTGTCAAATACTCAGGGCTATAGGACATTTCAGATGTAGCAAAACCAAACTTTTATATCCATGCAATCAAAAGAAATAGCAAATTAAGTCGCATATTTTGAAACTGAGTACTCGCAAGAAACTCAAAACCTAAAGGGTACTTCCCGTAAACTCAGAAATTTGAAACTTGGCACGAAGAAACTTCATATAGCACAGACAAAAGAATTATGAAAATAAATTACGAAAAAAAAATTACGAAAAGTGGACATGTTTAGTAAAATCATACAATTTTTTTTTATTTTTTTAAATTTTAAACTTACTACCTACCTTTTTCCTCGTAAACGCGTAGAGGTATTAAATTGAAATTAGTAATAAACATACTACAACTTTTGCTTGTTATAGGTTTGTACGGAACCCTCGGTGCGCGAGACTGACTCGCACTTGGCCGGTTTTTTATTATATAGCACAACGGTGAATAACAAGTGTGCAATCCACATAATGATAAATATAGTATTCACTTTTATCTTATAGTAGTCGCTATTTATAATTCATTGTATTTGTTTTAATTGGGGTTGTTAAACATATGAATTAACTAGCTTTTGCCCGCGGCTTCGCCCGCGTACTAAAAGTACTAAAAAAGAAGGTTCTCAGTTTGACCCGTATGTTCCTCCGCTTGTCCGCTTTTATTTCGCATTTGGCTGAACCGATTTAGATGCGGTTTTCGGAAAAGTGTTTTTTACATTCTGGAGGTTTCAGTATATCACGTTTTGGTGAAGGCGGTTCCCTTATTTTTTTCAAGAAATGATTGTAATCATTGTTGAATGTAATACGCCAGCAACCATTTTCTACTAAAAGAGATTATGATAAATGCAGATTTCTACTCTTGAATAGTAGCTTTACCCTGCGACTTCGTCTGCGTGGTATTAGTAATCCACCCTCCTTTTTACCCGCTTAAGAAATAACTTCTGGGATAACAACTATTATATATCCTTCCCAGGTACTCAAACTGTCTCCATACCAATCATCTAAATAGGTTCAGCGGTTAATAATTCGCCATGCAAACTACCAACCCCTTTTCTACCACTCTAGGATTGTTTTTCGGGACAAAAACTGTCCTTTATTGTTTGCCGGGACTCAAACTATATCCACAACAAATTTTATCTAAATCAGTTCGCGGTAAAAATTCTCCATACAGAACTCCAACCCCCACTTCACCCTCATAGGGATTTATTTTCGGGATAAAAACTGTCCTATGTCATTTCCCAGGACTCAAACTATCTCTTTACCACGTTTTCCTCATACAAACTTTCAACCCCTATTTCACCTATTTACTTACTTAAGTGTTGATATTAGGAAGAATAACTATCCTTATCCTTTCCCGATACTCAAACTATCTCTATACTAAGTTTCATCTAAATCGGTTCAGTGGTTCAAAATTACCCATTCAAACCTCCAACCCCCATTTTACCCCTTAACCTTAAGGATTGATTTCACGTTTAAAACAATTTTATGTTCCTTCCCGGGACTTAAACTATACCAAGGTTCATCTAAATCGGTTCAACGTTTAAAAATTCCCCATACAAACTTTCGACCCCCGTTTCAGCCCTTGAAGTGTTGATTAAAACTATCCTAATCCTTTTCCGATACTCAAACTATCTGTAGGTATACCAAGTTTAATCTAAAGCGGTTCAGCTGTTAAAAAAATCCCATACAACTTCCAACCCCCATTTCACCCCTTTAGGGTCGATTTTCGGGATAAAAACTACCCTATGATATTTCCCGAGATTTAAACCATATCTATACCAAGATTTATCTAAACCGGTTCAGCAGCTTAAGCGTGAAAGCTAACAGACAGACAGACTTTCGCATTTATAATATTAAATTCTAATATTAAATTCATTTACGAAATTTCACCGTCGTCGGTTCAGCGGTTAATATTTCGCCATACAAACTACCAACCCCTTTTCTACCACTCTAGGATTGTTTATCGGGATAAAAAATATCCTATATTGTTTCCCGGGACTCAAACTATATCCATACCAAATTTTATCTAAATCGGTTCGCTGTTAATATTTCTCCATACAAACCTCCAACCGCCATTTCACCCCTTTAAGGGTTGATTTTCGCGATATAAACTATTTTATGTTCCGTCCCGGGACTAAAACTGTCTGTATACCAAGTTTCATATCTCATAAATAGGTTCAACTGTTAAAAATTTCCCATACAAACTTCCAACCCACTTTTCACCCCTTTAAGGATTGATTTTCTGGATGAAAACTACCCTATGTCATTTTCGGGCTATGCGTATACCACGTTTTGGTGAAGGCGGTTCCCTTATTTTTTTAAAAGAAATGCTTGCAATAATTGTTGAATTGTTACGCCAGCAACGACTTACTACTATTAAGAGATCATGATTAATGCAGATTTCTACTCTTGAATAGAAGCTTTTCCCCGCGACTTCGTCTGCGTGGATTAAGTAATCCACCCTTCTTTTTACCCGCTTAACCCCAGAACTCAAACTATCTCCATTTGTCAGTCATGATATGTCAGTTAGTCAGTCAGTTTTTTCTTTTATATATTTAGATTAGATTGTAATTTGGCACAAACACTTTCATGTCCACAATATTAAACTTCCAAATCGATGTCATTTTCGTAATTTACGTCCCAAAAAACCATAAAAACGACACCCATATTGATATTTAGACATTTCCACCTCATCGCACCCCAACAGGAGAGATGGTATTTCACGTCCGCCACGTTAGATTTTAAAATCGTTGTTGCAGCGACCCGATAAACCATAGAAACAATACCCATGTTGATTTTTAGACTTTGTCACCACATTGCCCCCTTTTAGGGGTTGAATTCTCAAAAAACCTGCAACACGTATTTACTAATTTATTGTTAGGAATACTTCTGTGAAGTTTCGAATAAAATAGACTAATTAATCTTGTTTCCCCATACAAACTTTGGACCCCCATTTCACCCCCTTAGGGGATGAATTTTGAAAAATCCTTTCTTAGTGCACCCCTAGACCTTATAAGGAACCTACGTGCCAAATTTGGAATCTCTAGAACCAGCGGTTTGGACTGTGCGTTGATAGATCACTATGTCAGTCAGTCAGTCAGTCAGTCACCTTTGAGTTATATATATATAGATCTTTAACACTCTGCGTCAAAAATCAACAAACTGGCATTTAGTTTTGGTTCAATTGAATTTAATTCTTCGCAAATGTGATGGGAATATTATGTAGCACGACTAGCACGAGAGATTTGAAAATGATTTTAACGATACCAAACTAATTATTATTATTTACAGAGTTCGTATTGTTATAAGCGATTGCCACTACTGTTACAGCCAATATTATATACCTGTAGCACCGATATGTAATAAACAACGGGATACACAATCAGCCCAAAAAATGGCCCCACAATAGTGCTGTAAGAACAACTCGTACAGCACTTTCGCGGTCAGTTTTATTAGACCTTACAATACAATACAATACAATATAATATTTTTATTGCACCACACAAATAAAAAAAGTACAGAAACAGATTTAACAAAGTAAATCACGGTAACAACAGGCGGTCTTATCCCTATTAAGCGATCTCTACCAGACAACCCAGACTTTAGTCAGTGATAATGATAAGGCTGGCCGGTTACAAAGTTTCAAGAGCCATATTTTCGGTAAATCTTGTTTGAAACTGAACCTCTACTATATTCTAACTCAATGATATGTAGGGATGGTATTCGAGTAAACAAGTAGATTTTGTTATTTATTAACTAGTTATAATGATTACTAAATCAACACCAAGTTTCATGTTCCACTCAATCTGCTCCGTATTTACTATCCTTTGAACTCATGTGTACTTTATGTGTAGTTGAAATTAATTCATATTTGCGAAATGTGTAATGTAATTGGTTGAAAGCGGAACACTCTAGCGATACAAAATCCCGAGGCGATGCCGAAACCGAAATATTAAATGGCAAAACTTATACCTGGTATACTACGATATTTACTTTCAGTTTATGCTTGAGAAGTAATGGTTTGATGTGGTAAAATTTCCATGTTCCCAGTTACATTTTTAGGGATATTAACTATAGCATAAAGCAGTTTTATTATTTTCGTTAGGTTGATAAATATACACGTAATTTGGCAGGCTTCCCTAAAAAACCCCAAAGTACACTGACATTCAATTACATATTCCCGAAATTTGGCGTAAAGTAATAACTAGGAATATAAACTATGAGTAAGGGACCTTACGGAATTATGTTTATTCTGCTCATCAAGTCAGAATCAACTCGGGAGTTAATTTTCCGGCGCTATAGTTCTAGAAAACTTTATTTATCTTACGCCTTCTATGACAAATATTTCTTTTTAAGATTCAGCGCTTCAAGATATTTATTCATGACGTACTGTGAGGGCTTGGGAAATAAATAATTCTTCGATACTTGATGTACCTAGCCAGGTCATAAGTTCTGTCACAATAGATTTGAGTGGTAAAATATAATATAAAGCATTGAAAAAAAATTGACATAACTAGAAAGCTTATTTCATACAGATTAAAATATACTATGATTAACTTAAAATCAAGATCATGTATTCTATAGATCCTTGTAAACTTGAAGATTGTTGTCAGACCTAAACACGCCGATGACTTATGAAAATTATACTTCACAAAAATTGTAGTTGTCCAGCAGTTACAAATTGTTATTTTTATGAAAGTAGAAGATTAAGGCATATTTCAAAACCCATATTTAGTTGACTTACAAGTCAGTAATTCAGCTCCTCCTGAACCTCAACGTATTTTTCAGTTTTGAGCAAAACGCGAATATTTTGCTGCCATACATCAAGGTAGTACTCGTATTCCAAAATTGTGTATACCAACCAGCCTTCTTGTCAGTCAGACCCACGTTAATTATGTATTAAAATGAAGGTAATTAAAATTTAATAAAATTAATCGTCTAAAATCATTCGAAGAACTGCTTTATTTACTAGGTTAAAGACTGATTGGGGTTAATAAATACATTTTAAAGTGTTACTCAAACATTTAGAACTCTAACTACTTAGTGGGTACCTACATTTGACACAATTTCACAACTTTTCACCCAGTACCCGTTCCAATCAGCGAGAAATTCGAAAATCCAATTTTCAGCGCCGCGTTGGTTTTACAAAAAAAGTTAAATTTAAATTTAGTCCGTTTACTATTCGACTCGATACAAATTGTAGTTTTTTCTATACCTGAATCACAGGTCGCAATAAATGGAATTTATTATGGGTCCGAGGTATTTTTATGCGATCACAGGGAAGATTTGTCGTGCCCTGTTGATTTCCCTTGGGAGTACTATGTTTAGTCAATGTGTATACTCCTTTATTTCAATCACTCGATGCCTGTTCGATGCTCTTAAAAATTTAAGGACTTTTTGGAGGTTATTGAATTCATGGAAGGCATAAATATACATTGTTTTTGGTTTTATTGAGTTTTAATGTTTTTTTTTCATAACATTACTAGCTGGTCCGTTGAACTTCGTACCGCCCCCTATTCTTTTTTAATTTCTCCAATATTTTAATAATTATCCTGCTAATTCGGGGTGGAGATAAATCCAAAAAAATAAAACATCATTAAAATCGTTTCAGCGGATTGAGTAATAAATGATGTAACCAAAATGACTTTCTTTTGTCTTGTCTTTGTTTTATTTTTTATAGATATCTATATTTTTAAAATTTTTTAGTCATTCGTTATAATATGTAACATTGCTACCCAAATATTTGTTATCTATTTAAAAGATTTCTAAAGGCAGAAAACCACAGCCAAATAGCACTAGACCCTACTTATAGTGTTGTGTTCCTGCCGGTGAGTAAAGTTGTCAGTGAGCTCAAAGAGGACCCAATATGTTGATGACGAGGGACCCGCTTGTTCCTTTAGTTGTCACAACAGTGAATCCTCCTTTATGTAAAGGGTCGGCAACGCGCATGTGACACCTCTGGAGTTGCAGACGTCCATAGGCTACGGTTGCTGCTTACCATCAGGCGGGCAGTGTGCCTGTTTGCCACCGTCGTGGTATAAAAAAGGCACCAAAGGCATCAAATATTATGTTATGTCACATTGCGATGAGCCTTATGTACTCGTATATGAGAGTAATTTTTGTTTTGTAAAATAGGTTAGTTGTTTATTTTGGTAATTCTGAATAGCGAGTAATTTCAGTCACCATTTTTTGCAAGAAGTAATTTAGGTACAGACGGCTCTGCATTGAGTTAAGTAAGTATATTTTGACATTATTGATTTTGTATTTTATAATAATAAATATGATGGAATCATGACAAGTATTCGAAACTTTAAGTTGTTTACGATGATGTTGTTTTGTTACGACAATGGGGAATGCAACTGTCAAAGTGACATCTCCAACATTGGTCCTTAGAAAAGCTAAAGGAGATCGTCTATTCTGGGCCACCTTCTGATATAAACCGTATACGGTTTGAACTTCAATGTAACATAAATACTCATTTTATTACTAAAGTAGACAAAATATTGCAAAATATTAAACAAGAATTAGAAATACTAAATAAATAAACATTATGTTGATATTTTTGCGATTAAAACACAGCAAAACAAGTTGTTAACGTCCTTATGACATTGACATAAAGTTTAACTTCACCTGGACTGAAACGGGTTTGTGTTTTTGGTTTAACACTGTCAATGACCGTTACATAATCTGCGTTTTGATACTGTTGGGTAAGTTAGAACATTGTAATATTAAGATAATATATAAGCCTACGAATACGGAAGTTTAAATTAAAAATAGATTGTATTTAAAACGCCCAAATATTAAAATGCGTATTTTTGCATTTTTGTTCAGAGTTAGAATATTAAAAATGGGTAACATCATGCTTCTTCGATAACGAAATGCATCTTTTTTCAATTTTGCAATAGCAGCTACCGCGTTAGTGGTATCGCAGTAACGGTGGTAAACCTTATCCCTTCACAATAGGTGTTGGGAATGTTCAATTAATAGTATCAACGATGGTTTGACAGCCGTCTTTGTTTACCAAAATAAAGGAACTAGAAATACGATCAAAATATGACTTTTTTTTATTTCATCATGATTCCCGTTTTGTTTTTAAGTCAGCTTTTGTACATTTTCTTAATAAAAAAAACGGTACTTATTTAACAAATATGTATAAATCATAGGCATGTTTTCAAATATTGTCCTTATCAGATTCAAGTTTTAAATGCATGATTTTTCAATTTTCCCATTAG
This sequence comes from Pammene aurita, assembly GCA_947086415.1. NCBI lineage: Eukaryota > Metazoa > Arthropoda > Insecta > Lepidoptera > Tortricidae > Pammene > Pammene aurita. The sequence goes on from OX352305.1 coordinate 27,942,190, forward strand.
ATTTCGCATTTTTTTTACCACCGTCCTGATCTAATAATTATGACGTTTTTTTAAAGGTAAAAAACATTCCTAAACGGTCCTAAATAATCTGGGCCAGATCACCTAACAAAAATTAACGATCTCCTTTGTATAGTGCGAAGTAGTTATTATTTATTTTCGCAAAAATGAGTCAGTATTTTGTCTTTAATTGAAATCCACCGGTTTCTGAAATACGCTAAAATTAAAATTCTGTAGATTAACGCTATAGGGAACCTTCCCTAATTTTTGACTTCTTCTTCTTCTTGGTCGCATCCATCATGACTGATGATCGTGGTTGGTCGGTTTTGTTCGGGCACGAACATACTCTCGCCATCGATTCCGGTCCATCGCATACCTCACCACATCGTAGAACTTCTGAGAGGGTTCGTCGCCTTTGAATTGGTCAGTCCATCGTGCTGGTGAACGGCCCCGTGACCTTTTGCCCTCAGTATTTCCAACAACGATCAATCTTTCCAAACTTTCGTCTCCCCTTCTCATTATATGGCCAAAGTAACTTCTGAAGCGTTGTTCACAGATTGTGGACAGTCGAACTTTAACATTGAGTTCCAACAGTATGGAGAGATTCGTGCGCTTAGCTGTCCATGGTATTCTCAGCATACGCCTCCAACACCACATCTCGAAGGCATCGATCCGCTGCTTCTCTCTGCTTTTGACTATCCACGTTTCGGCTCTATACATAAATATAGAAAATACAAGGGCTCGTACAAGTCTCATTTTTGTGTTTCTGGAGATTCCCCGATTACACCATATTTTCTATAGCCGTGTCATGGCATCTTTAATTTTTGACTAATAAAAGCTTTTTGACTGTATACTAGTTAAGGACCATTATCTTCTGACTCTTTCTCTCATTGTATGGAATCTAAAATGTTTTCACCGGCCTTCCCCATTACATGCTCGTTTTCTCCTATTAACAAAAAATGCTAAATTCATTATTTGGAAAGTACCTAGATATAATTTTGATTATGTACAGTGGGATTCGAAATTGCATGGACACGTTATGAATGAATTTATTCATAAATTGTCCATGCAATTTGTAATCTGGGTGTACATACTAGTACACCCAGTACACTAGTACTTCTTCTTATTCTACACAATATCGTGTGTCGGAACCCTGAATGAGGATTTATAACTATAATTTTAGTTTTCTTAGTGTTTTTACGAAATGTTTATGAGTACGATTAAATCAATCTTATTCTATTCCAAGATTCGCCCCACGTCCAAAAACGATTTCATATTGTTTCTTGTTATAGTCTCTTACAGTTGAATAATGTAATTTATGTGCATTAAGATTATTCCATTCCTAAAATATTCCATTAGTTTATTGTTCCGAGTATTCACGCAAATAACGATAACATATTTGTAGCTTTCGAAACGGAAACGTAGCTAAAATCGAAAAGATACAATTCTTTATAAGTTTTAGTGCACTTAGGTCCTTTTTAAATGCTGCACATTACATGGTTGATGTTATTATTGCTTACCTACAGAGCTCTTTTGTTTCCAAAGGTTAAGGATACTGATGCCATACATTTGATTATAGGTACTTGTGACTCATCTTTCCTAAGTCTACGTAGATTCGGGCTACGTTTATTAAAATTATGAGCATTGTTTAGTTTATCGTCATTTTTACGACAAATCAGAGCCAAAATAAACTTCTATTTGCAATAGACAGAAGTTTTATAAGTGAAGCTCAAACTCAATCCCAAACATTTATTCAGTAAGTAGGCCACAAGGGCACTTTTACACGTCAGATAGTTCAAAATTATCAAAGTAAAAGAGAAAAAAAAACTACAACCCTACACCTCTGACCCGAGAAGAATTATGACCGGCAAGAAACTCGGCGGGACTTATTTTTTTTAAACAATAGTACATAAAAAACTTAAAAATACATATAAATGCATTGTTCTATAAAAAAACATATCAAACCAAGGCGAGATTAACGAAATATGTTATAGTTTATGAAAAATACCAAAGAAAAAAGACTATTATGACTCCAAATCCGACTATTTGAAAATAAATTTTACACTAGTTTGATATACTTTCTTACCTGAACTGTGTCTTCTACTTAAATTTCCAAATTATAATAATCCATCATCGGCATCATATAAGTATAGTTAGAAACATATTTTGATAATTATATAATAAAAAATAATAATAAAAAATGTCTATTGCAAATTTCGCACTGAAATCGCATGATTTGTAGGTTATGCTATAGAGGATGCATGCCTTTACTATGTATATAGTGTAAAAACTAAAGCAAAACGATCTTGTCCAATCGTACAAATGATACTTTGGTTATACCATATCCTGAGTTAATGGAGTTCAACGAAAAGTCTATTGCGGTTCAAGTGGTCAGCATTTACTGCCTTCCACCGATGAATAGCCCGCCGCACGTAAAGATCTACTGATATAAATAATATCAAGTATTTATATTCGAGGGAGTATTTTTCTGGGGCTAGCTGTAAATCTACTGGTTTCGTACCTTCCTTAACTTCACAAACGTAACCCATGTTCGTGCAGGGGACCGTTTCTCAAACGCTCGTAACTTGTAATACAAGCGGAAGTCCCTTTGTAGCAAAAGGTGTCGGAAAGTGACATCCGCTTGTATTACAAGTTACAAGCTTTTGAGAGACGGGCTCCAGCAAGCCAGAGACAACTCTTCGGCAAGCGAAGTAAATTCCAGTCCAGGAAACAGCTGCGCATCGCGCTCCGCGGACCGTCAATTCGCAGCCAGTAGATTTATTACGCTCGGCCATACCAGCGCCGGGACCCCGTGATATGTGGCCACGCTTGCGGAATTGCCAGTAAAGCATGACTGCATTATGTCTACTTATACATGTCACAGCCGGATAGTAAAATCCGCTGCTGTTATCAAAAACAGGGCCGTTTTGAAATGCGGCGGTTTAACGGTTACCCGGATTGTAATTGCGATACAATCTTCAATCGGTAGGCCTTATTGAAGATTATATCGTTTAGCCGCATCGTTATCGCTTTTAAAATAACCAAAACCTACCCATCTAACACAAAAAATATTAGTATTTAGAGGCGAAACAAAAAAAAACTGAACCTACCTATCTTATTTAAAAGAGACTAGTATAGGCGCCAGCGCAAAAAACTGACCAAAACAGAGTGTTAAATCTGTCAAAGCGACCGCTAATGACTCGCTGTATATCATTACGGCTAACCGAAACTGTCAAAGCGTTGGCTAATGACTCGCTGTATTATAATACGGTTAGCCGGAACTGTCAAAGCGTTGGGTAATGACTCGCTGTATTACAATACGGTTAGCCGGAACTGTCAAAGCTGCGGCAAATGACTCGCTGTATTACGTTACGGCTAGCCGTGTTGAAGAATTTTCATTCAGCCGCATTCAATCCGGCTAATCGTTAAACCGCCGCATTTCAAAACGGCCAGCCGTAATGTAATACGGCGGATTATACGATCCGACTTCCACATATATACATACTATTATGCAGTTTTAGATACGATGGAGCGGCCTTATATACTCGGGCCGATGACCGCATGCAACGGTGAAGTAACACCAGGGTTGACTACGTCCAAACTATTTTACGCTGAAACATTCGATTATCTGCGGGAACTACAAATTATAGCGTAGAATTACAACGCTCAACGCTGCGCTCGACCATTACCGACCAGCATTCTGTAAATGCAGTAGATATTATATCCATGACCATGTTTCGATTATTTTCTACTAGGTAGGTAAGATTCGGCCGTAAGCGGGGTCCACTATTTCGCGTTTTTGCCGCATGACTGGGTAATGCAATACTGCTATATAGCCCAATGGGTATACCGTGATTGCCATTAACCTTTTGACCGCCTTATGTCAAAAATTGAAATTTCAATTTTGAACACTGTCATAATGTTTTGAAGGTGTCTTTCACGTTGTCAATTTGTCTCATATATCAGACAACCGTTTTGACCGCCGTTGTCTGATATATGAGACAAATTGACAACGTGAAAGACACCTTCAAAACATTATGTATGACAGTGTTCAAAATGTTCACTATAGTCCGACCGATAGCTGCTCACTGCCAAATCACCAGTGCCGCAAGTCGGACACCTAATTTAACTGCAAAAGGCATATTAATAAAAGCGTAACTTAAGTCGTGTTTCAGTAACGTCTAACCGTCACATTCCTGACATATTGTATGGGATTCGACATTGAATGTCAGTTTTGTGACCATTGCTAACCGGCCGGTAATGGTACACAGTTAAATGAAAATGCCCATCCACGAATTCTGAACCATCTACGGCTACAAGACAACCGGGATTCCAGAAACTATAACATTGTTTAAAGACCTTTGCGCTGTTGTGTTTGTGTTCGCGACAAACGGCAAGCGCCCTTATTTATTTTAGAGTTCGTCGGCATTCGGATCCGCTCGTGGGATTGGCAGATTAGGGTTGTCACCGTGTCGTTTTAAGTTTGTCTTTGTGATAGAAATAGTAGTTTATGTAACTGTTACATAATAAAGGTTTTAATGCCTAATTACGTACAGCTGCAATATACTGCTTTATCCACACACGTTGTACACACATATTATAAATCCTAAATAACTGTTCGGAAACCATTAGAATGACCGCCATTGCACCGCCATGGCCAACTCGATTGTGCGAACGTTCGGGGAGGCGGACAACCGTGGTCGGGGAAGAGGGCTGGATTTTCCTTACGTTATCAAATTGGATGTTCCAAATTTTAAACTCATAACTTAACAATATTTGAGCATGTAATGTTAACATTACGTTACTGCCACAGATAAAAAACTTATCATAGTAAAATTGGTTGTTGTAATACTGGACATTGCCTATCGTTTTTAAACACATTTTAGAGGACTTACAATCTGAGTGTAAATAAACTATTTTGTGGAATACATTTGTTACTTTCGAGACTTGAATTTTAACCCAAAGATGTCGTAAGTGGGCTATCGAATGTCCTCTTGGTGCATATATGTACATACGTAGATCAAATCGAAGTCGTGTAAACAAGAGGTATACTGTTTAACATCATTGCTTATTTTAGGTGTTACACATTTTGTGTACTGTTTTATAATAATTGCTTTTCTTACTGATGTTCCCGTGTATATGATTAGTTAATGAGGCTTTCCGCATTTGAGATTTTCACTAGATGGCAGCACCGTGACGAGCGGTCTTTTTGACAGCTGTTGTCAAAATCCACCAATAAAAAAAATGATTAAATAAGATTGGTGGATTATGACACCTAGATCTCTCGCCACGGTGCTACCATCTAGTTAAAAACTCGATCACAGAAACCCTCATTGAATCAGGTATGACATTATAGAATTCCATAGCAAGTAGCTAATTTGCCGCAGATTGGATTCCCACCTTATTCACTAAAGAATGGAACATTTTACAAAGCTTCCATCAAAATGACGAAAAAGATCTTAACAATTTCCCAAGCATCTTGGGTTAAGAAACTTTGTTTTCCTGGCTGTGACAACCCTAAGTAGATTGTTTCATCGCCTTAGACGCTGCAGCCTGAAGCGATGGATGTAAATAACACTACACGTACAGCGTACCCACAGCACGTAGTTTGCGTTTGTACAGTCGATGTTAAAGTTATGTTGCACCTTAACCCTTTGTAATAAGGCTCAAATGTGTATACATATCTTAGACGTCGACTATACGGGTGAAAATGAAATGACTCATTATCCTGCAAGACTGCGTTTAGTTCTTCGTTCTTTTTTATTGATATAGTAACTGGCAATGCTGAATTTGACGCGGCGTGAATATACCTAGGCTTCGATTCGACATGCCAAACTGTGAAACGTGGCTGTCACACTTGTATCGCTAGTGGATAGAGTGATATCCATCCTGTCCACACGTGATGTTAGGTGTGGACCTAACTGTCAAGCTGTCAAGCTTGTTTTGTCTATAGCTATGGCCACAATTTTAAATATCACTCTTGAGTGATTCCACTCCTATTTCAACTGTCACAAAAGTGTGATATCATAGTTGTCTCGTAAGCGACTGTCAGATATACCATGTCGAATCGAAGCCCTGGGTGCGTAGCCAACGTGCCAATCGTTAACGCTCCGTAGCGTATCTTAGTCATCTCTCTCTATCACTCTTCCGTATTAGTGCGACAGTGATAGTTGCGTATCGTTCGCTACGGAGCGTTAACGAATAGCACGTTGGCTACGCACCCTTATGTTATTGTATTCTTTGTATTTTTAATACAATTATTTTAGGTTCTGTTGCGTAAATTATCCGTTTATGTATAAAACGTTCGTGAGACTCAGTTTTTAAATAATATAACGGGTCACTTTTATTATCATGTAATATTTTTTGCGTTCCTAAAAATTGCATTGCAATACTAAACTTGTTATAAAATAGTAAATAGTAGAGTAGGTAACACTTTATTTGACACAAAATATATTTGATTTCGGGAGCCTAATGAATGTTATGTCACGTAGTTATCGTGATTACATCATAATTAAGTATTCGTTTCCTTATGACTGGAAACCAATACTGGTAATAAATGCAGTATTCGTATAAATACCTACTTGTACAATAACCTCAGTTTTGCAGAATGCACCATCGTTGCCACATTTCTACTTTGTCATGCATCCATTCATAATTGAAACGACATCGATTTTCTGGGAAGCCACAAAGCTGCCCTGTTATTGCTATACTAACACACGTCACTTTTATGGAACCAGCATACTAAGACCTCGTTATCTATTCAAAAAATTCTAGTCGTCTACTACTAGTTATAATGCTTGAATTGAGACTTTTTAGACCGAACTACTAGCGCATACTTTTCGATGGAGCTAATATGGTCGCAAATTTTAGCATCGTCGCGGATACTGAAATGGATTTTCATACAATATTATACAATGGGTGATGGTTATAGGATGATCCTCCTCCCCGACCGCCGGTACGATCCAGCGGGAGATCGGTTACTAAATTGTACAGAAGGAATATGTTGTATTGTAAGGCATTCGTCGAACTTAACTCTTACCGGCTTGCCTATTTTGAGCACTCGTAGAAAAAGTATTGTATACAATAGCGACATATAATTAATCTTTTCAATCTCGTACCTTACTTAGGCCACTCAGCAAGCTTCGTAGCCTAAACACGGTACTCGACTGAAGTGCTCTTTATTATGTCACGTTTGTATAAAATACTATAGATGTCCTTAGATACTTATAGAAATCTTTTTGTAGCAATTTTTAGTCCGATTTCATGACTTGTAAAATAAATAATTTGTAATTGTAGCAATTAATTTATACCTAGTGTAAACAAATGGACAAATATCATTTTTCTAATTTATTTCTTTTAATAATTTAATGAACTTTGTTATAATAATCCATATCCAATTTTAATTAATTTCTAATTTATATAATTGATAATGCATATATTTCTTAAATACAAATCTGATACAACTTATGGACATGCTAATATTATATAATTTAAGGACAATTAATAGTAAATATCAGTTATAGTCAAGTTATAGAATTAACTCATGAATTTAATGATGATAATGATAATGACAGACAGTTTAAGAAACTTGACATTACTTGACAAAGTCACTATTTTTTTATGTAAATTTTTATTTGTCGACATTGCACCAATGGGAAATAAATAAAAGGCTTTTATCTACACTCATACTGTAAGTACTCTAAAATGCGTTCAAAAACCGTAGACAATGACAAGCATTACAACAAACGATTTAACTATGATAAGTTTCTTATCTGCGGCAGTAACGTAATTTTAACTTTGCATGCTCAAATATTGTTAAGCAATGAGTTTCAAATTTGGAACATCGAATTTGATAACATAATGTTACCGCCATGGCCAACTCGATTGGTCCCGCGCGACTCGCGCGAGCCCCGACACAATCGAGTTGGCCACGCCGACACAATCGAGATGGCCGCGGCGGTGCAATGGCGGCCATTCTATGATTTCCGAATACGGCATTTATAATAAATAATATGAGTGTAGATAAAGCAGTGTATGCAACTGTACGTAATTAGGCCTTAAAACACTCGTGTGATCTTATTATGAAATTCGCCTGCGGCTCATTTCATAAAACCACACTCATGTTTTAAGGACCCTTATTACGTAACAGTTACATAAACTACTATTTTATTATATTAATTATGATACTTACGCGTAGCAAATTCGACATCACCATCCCTCATGTAACAATCTCATCAAAGCCGAGAAGGAGAAATCTAGCACGCTAGACTTGATCTTAATTCGACGATCTTTGTCCCTTTAATCGTACCAGCCTATGGTCTCGAAGCGAAGAGTTTCACCTAACAACCTTAAGATACTCTCGCTACCTTGTGGTTGGATCAAGGGTCAGATTCAGAAGGCGGTAAAGTTGGACATGGCGGTCATAAATAGTAATTCCGGCTTCTCTGCATTAACGGCCAGCCTATTACTGCAGTGAGAGACACATTATAGACAAGAATGGGCCGTGTTTTAACTTTAAAACACGTTTAAACACGATCCAACACCAATGCATTAACTAAGCCATACAGCTAACGCCTAAACGTCTGAATCTGAACTATCGGAATTTGCTTGAAAATTATTCCGATGCAACTCCATTACAACTTATTGGATTATTTGTTGTGCGTTGAAGTAGTATTTGAGACAGATTGTGTTTTTAATGTATTATTTATGGATTTTAAAATTCGAATACGGCACCATAGCTAGAGATTATATTACTCTGGTTTGTTTGAAACAATAGCTCGGTATGTTATGATAATTACAGTTCTGAATGCACTCATGCTTAATTCAGTCGTACGAATGCTTTATCACTTAAAATCCGTAATTGGTTGAGTTTACGTACGTATTTTTAAACATAGTAAGAGCCAGTTGCACTAACTCCAATTGACAGACTTATTGAAGTTACTCAGCAGAGCACTATGGTCATGAGAATTTCTCCCCATTATCCGTGTATAGGGCTTGTAGATGAGTTTTCTACTTGTCACACAAAAGTCGGAGCTCAAGGAAAGAAGTCCACAGCAAACATGGGAAATAGTGGTTTAATAAGTAATGGGAAAACTATTTTTCATAAATATGTTATTTCCATTGTAACGAAATATGTGTTTTACACGTACTTACACTGAAACCCGCAATAAAACATAATATATAGGCAGGATTCTATATATAAAAAAAAGCTTATAACAACACAGCCGTCAACACAGTGAATTCTCCTTTTTGTAATGGGCCGGCAACGCGCATGTGACACCTCCGGAGTTACAGGCGTCCAAAGGCTACGGTAGCTGCTTACCATCAGACGGGCCGTATGCTTGTTTGCCACCGTCGTGGTAAAAAAAAAAATGAGTACATTTTTGTTCTCCTAAAACAGAGATCCCCCCTTTAATCAGCTATACAACGTTAAACAATGGGGTATTATGATGAAAATATAGAGTTGCTGCACTATTCCCCGAAAGCTAGAACTTCATGTATCAACATATTTTACAGCCCCGTTTGACAATAATTTCTCAGATACTCTTTAAACGACACTTAACTCCGTTCAAGACCTCTGTCCATTTTGTCTCCGTCAACCATCAGTTCAAAGGGTGTTGATATCGGGTTATTGACAAAAAGGTTGATTGATACACCCTCTGTCGTGGAAGGGTGATCGATCACGATCAGACCAACCTGACTTAACTGGATACCTGAATGGATGTAGTAGAGTGTTCGATGTTAGAAAAGGATACCAATACCTTATGGTTACATCAAGATTACTAAGGAAATCAAACAGGAGTGGTCCTCTAAGAAGTTCAAGCACTGCAATCTAAAAATCACTGATATTCAGCTTTCTGCAAAATTTCCGTTGTCTGGTCTTAAAAAACACTTGTTAAAAGTCACTGCTAAAAATATTTATACCTAGACATCATTTTTTTTTCAATCGAGATACTCAATATAACAAATAACAATAATATGAACTTATAAAGATGTCTTGTACAAAGGAAAAAGTTACCTAGGCCTCCGGTGCCTAAGGCTGGGATCGAACCAGCGTCTTCTGCATTCGCGGTAGTCAATAATATGTTTTATTTAGCCTGTATTCTGCACCGCATAGTGCCTAAAACTGGTGCTAGAAAGTACAGTCAAGGTTTAGAATATCGAGGAGATTTTTCTTACAATGATATTGTACGTCAAACGGGAAAACTTCGACATAAATTTAAGTCCATTTCAAGACTATATTCGCATTTAGGTCAACCAGTCTCAGACTCATAGCTTAAATTTCTTCCATTCATTTTCTTTAAAAGCGGTTGTCTTTATCTTAGGCCTCATTTACACATTGATTAGTGTTTAGTGCGAGTTCATACATGTGCTACTTGTGTTTAGTAACAAATGTATGCACTCACACTAACCACTAATCAATGTGTAAATGGGCCCCCGCGTATTTCAAATTATCTCATTGCAATCTTAGAAGTGATTAGCAGTCCGATAACTGGAAAAAAGCAGGTTATTATCGCGTTTTACCAGATCGATCCAGAAAAGGGGTTGACCCTTTCTTGACATTTAAATTAACTGTCCAACTAATTCCAGCAATCTATAATTCAAATATTTGACCAATTTGTGCTTTGATGATATATTTACTTGATAATTTTCTTTGATTGCTTTTTTCAATAAAGACAATAACTTGTTGTAAAGAATAGTGGGCCGTGTTCTAACTTTAAAACTCGTATATACACGATCCAACTTCAATACAACTCCAATGCATTAAAAACGCAATACAGCTACGGCATAAACATCTGAATCAGAAATATCAGAATTTGCTTGATAAATATTCTAACGCAACTCCAATACAACTTCAATATTGTTTGTTGTGTGTTTGAAATAGGTTGTGTTGTTATTGTATTGTTAACTAGCTGTGCCCGCCAGCTTGACTTGGCCAGTTTTCATTACATCAGTCATTTTATAAAGTTATTCAACATTTATATACATATTTTAATTCTGATAAAAACTGGCCAAGTCAAATCTAACCCACTTTAAGATCTCACATTTTTAAATAACAGCAATTGTTATAGGTATCCAATAAAGCAAAGAAATAGAGTTTAATACTTGTTCATAATGTTATTTCGTTCCTATAAATACATATTTGGATTTTGCATAGAACTTAGCACTCATTTATATCACCATTCTTTTTGCGGCGAAGCCCACAGCCAAGCATAATTTTTGTATTGAACTTGGCTCTCCTTTTTTACATTTATGTTTTTGGTGGGATATCATTACTTTTTGTGAAGAAAACTAGGCAGGTATTGAGATTTAATGTTTTTTCTTGCGTTTCCGCTGCATGGTTTTCTTTTTTATGCTATTGTCTACATTCTCTTTTTATGTAGATTTACTTCTGTTCTGTATATAATTATGTGGTGCCGCGCGCCGCCGACGACACACCGTTGGCCGGTCGTTTAGCGCGTATTACAAGTTTTTTGTATGGGGACACCACTTATTTTTTGACTTAACTTTATTTTTATATTTCTGTTATATAGCAAATATAATAATACATATATTGGGATAGTTTCAAATATCTGCTTGTAACGGTTCCAACGATACAATTTTAAAAGAATGTTTTCGGACCCCCCCCCCCCTATTTTTTAACTTTTTTTATTTTTAGATTTTTTCCTACGCTTACACACAATTACCGAGCTGGATTCCAAATTTCATCCTTCTAGGTCATCTGGAAGTAGGTTCGATTTAGGTACTATATGTCAGTCAGTCAGTCAGTGCTAAAATTTACGACTTTCTGACCTTCATATCTTTATAACCGTTTGCGCTAGCTTCCTGGAATTTGGGCTTCTAGATGTCCTTATGGATATAATTAAACACACGTAGTTTTATGTGTTTACCTACGTTAAAAAGGTTTTGAGTTATAGAAGGGTCAAAAGTGGCACCAAGTGGTTCGTGTAATATACACTTGGCGCTGGCTAGCCAGTTCCTTTGCTTGAACTTGGCTTGACACGCTGCCGCGTGTACCGGAAATAAAATAAAACACGGTGTATAAATAGTTTTCTGATTGGGTACGTTTTAGAAATTTGCAATTAAATGGGTTTAGTTGTAACGATGCATTAATAACATTAATTGTACGCCTCACACCTCATATTTTATGGAAAATATACAACTCAGAAGGATTTAGAAAAAACAGATTTTGAATTCATGCCTAATTTAGTCTTTCAAAATGACTGTACTTGAAAATTGAGATGTCGATATAACGTAAAATTGTATTCTCTACAACATTTATTCTTTAGGTTTTTCAACAGGAGTCAACTGTTTCAAAGATATGTGGTATGGAAGTCAAAATACAAGTTTTTCAATAAAATGAGACATTTTCCCGGTTTATAACTTTTGATTTCGGCTGTACCGCTGAACCGAATAAGAAGTTAAGTTACTCACTCGACGCAGAATTTAACCCTCTTTAATATGATATGCATGACATTTACCTTCAGACGTACTGTTTTCGAGCTACAAGCAAAAACCTGAAAAAGAGCAAAAAATTCGCTAAAAAGTTATGCACACTTCTTGTGATTGGGCAAACTCGGATTACATGCATTGAGGACCACATGAAGATATTAAAGCGATTTCCAGCTTGCTGGGAATTAATTCTTCGAAAAAATCTAATTTTCTTGGCCTATAGGTATATATCGGACGATACAGTACCACTTTTGTATTTATACGTTCATTTCCACGGCAAATATCACCCAAATCAATCCTCCCGTCAAATCAGTCTAAGCAGGAAAGGTAAAAACAGGCGCAGTTGCAGCGCGGTTGAAATTTGGGGAGGGGGTCACAAATGCAGAAATGTTTTTTTCTATTTGAGTTGTACTTGGGGGGGGGGCTCCATGACCCATGCAAATTTAATTCAATCGAGTATAGTGGCTACCCCCCCCCCCCCCCCCCCTTTTAGCCGTTGAATTTTTATAGGCTACCTGGCTGGTGAGTTTCGTGAATTGGAATTAGTAATCCTTAAGGGGTGATTTCTGGGATAACAATGCAAAAAAAACCGGCCAAGAGCATGTCGGGCAATGCTCAGTGTAGAGTTTTGTAGTTGTCGCCCTGTTACAAAACATCCGTTCAAAAGGTCGTTTAGTAAGGGATATTATGTGTAACTTTTGCATTCGCTTAAGGGATCATTTCTGAGATAAAACTATTTTATTTCCTTTTCCAGAGCTCAACTTATCTCTATACCAAATTTTATCTAAATCGATTCTTCGGTTAATAATTCCCTATACAAATTTCCAACTACCTTTTCACCCCTTTAGGGTTGATTTTCGGGGTGAAAACTATCCTTTGTCCTTTCTTGAGACCCATACTATCTCTATTAGTGTGGGAAATCTACCGGGTCGTTGTATGGAGACCTCGCATTAATTCCTCAGTCGATAATTCTTTTGCTGGGATGTAGTATAGGTCATAACAAACACAAAAAAATATTTTTCCAAAAAAAAACTCATGTCAGTTTTGGTATTTTTACCAAAATGTACAAAAACCTTAATAGTTTGTACTGGAATTTTCCTCAGGGTATGTTTTTTTCACTAAACAAATTATTTTGATTCCTGACAGATACTGTCAAAAGTTCAAAAAAATATTCCAAATAAAACTGTCACTTTTATTCAAAAATAATTGGTTACACTCGTCATTTTGTTTGGAAAATTTCTCAGTCAAGTTTGTAACAGTGGGTATTATGATAATCTTATTTTAGCATAATATTCACGAATTTCCAAAAAAAAATCCTTAAAGAAAAATTGTTATTACAGTATATTTAATATACTTCATGGAAAATTGCTCAGCCCAGTTTTGTTTTTTATTCATGTTAAGTAGTCAATTAAACAGCCAAAACTAACATTTCCAAAAAATAATCCACACACAATACGTCAAATCTTGAAATTTTAAATTTGTCTAACTTTTTAAAGCGACTGGACATGCAGTAATATGTCGTAGTGCGTCAGCTATTGAGTCCAGTTTAGCATGCGCAACTACGACTCAGCTATGCTTGCGTCATAGTGAAAAAAGTGGAGTAAGTTACTTCAATTATATAATTTTCTATTTTGATATTTGTATTTAACTCGTATCATTATAATTTTAATAAATATTGTGATGGCGTATTATTAAGTAACCATTTTAGTATTTAATTGAAGCACCAGAGTATCATTACCTTACTAAACAGAACACCATCACCACTGCTCGCCGACAGATCACGCTTGTAGTGTCATAATCATAATGCACACAATTCGCATCACCGCGCAGCCGCACGCACCGATACAACTACGCTTCGACACTAGTCAAGCTGCCTACCAACAGATGGTGCAGTGATTAAGTTGGATGCCACTAACGTTTGTTCAACGCAGAAACATGACCCTCGGCGCCTTGCCGAGGAATATTTGAGAATCGCGATAGGGTCTAAAGGCATGCATGCTATATGCCTCAACCAAGTTTCAGCATTTTAGTGTTGTGACACTAACCCACTAGGCCAGTAATATTTCCTTACGATAAATTACTGGCCTAGTACGGCTAGGTAGATACCTAGCTGGGTAATACTCGACAAGTAAGCACTAGAGAGACAACAGAGTACATGGAAATCTCTAAAACAATAAATTTTATCAGCTACACGCGACTCTTTGTCTTCGCCCCCCACCACCCGGCTCTACAACTATAGATTTTTTCATAATGGATATATCAAGGTATATGCGAAACAGCGCATTTGCCAGATGACTTATGTAGACTCTTGATTTCCCCGAATTTAAACATATTTATTTAACATAAGTTGTATTTATAAATGACTCTTAAATAAGATGGTTTTGTCTGTTCTATTGTCTATTTCACCTGTGACAACTATGTTTTTCTCTGTGTGTAATATTTAATTGTTTTTTTTTGTTATAAGTAAACTGAAATAGATGTCATATGCTTCAGAAAAAATGACCAAGTCCTCCGGTATCCGAGGCCAGCAGGCAGCACTATCTCTCTTGTTTCTTTTGTTGTTTTAAATGATTTCTATCATATGACATATATTTCAGTTTACTTATAACAAAGAAACAATTAAATATTACACACAGAGAAAAAAAAATACAGTTATCACAGATGAAATAGACAATAGACATACATTAATATTGTATAATCCACCACCATTTTTTTTCCCGTGAAAAAAAATATTTCCTTAGTTTTTCTTAAATATGAAAAACTGGAAAAAAATGGTTTCGCCGGTCGAAACGACATGCCCCAGTAATGAATTTTAATACGTTTTTACCACACTGTCAGAGATGTTACGTTACTGGTTGAAATAATGGTGGTACGGTTTCCGAACGCGGAATAGAGGATTTATGATATTGGTGTAGATAAATGATATTACATGCAATAGAATCAACATTATTATATATACGCCAAACACTGGCTATTGTTATGTACTTTGTGTAACATGTCACATCATTGATAATACTCACTTTCGTAGGTACAGCCACCGGCAATAGTATCTTCCTACACGAAGGCCGCAAAAATATGTGGCACGCTCTTATTTGTAGGGCCATAAGAGTGTGTCACATATTTTTGCGGCCTTCGTGTAGGAAGATACTATTGCCGGTGACTGTACAATAAATTGTTTGTATTTGTATGGATTGAATCGAACACTTACTCCGAAGACAGGATAACCACTTATGTAAGTAGTCCCCGCTGGCAATCTACTGGCAGTAGGATGTCAGAACGTCCCCCTCCCCCCAACCCGCAATACAAAGAGGCGATAAGTTGAGATAGATGTAGGCTAAGCCGGTCTCGGCTGGAAAGACCTAGAAGTTTCCATTTAAGATCGTTGACATGTAAAAAACTTTTATGCGACATCATTTTATGGGACAACAGGAATAAATTTTCGTCACCACAGTTACATTAGTGACCGATTTAACATCTTCGCTAGTTAACAAAACGTTTTTTTTTTTTAATTTACTTTGCCAGTTCGTTTCCTTCATCGTGCCATATGATAAAATTAACGTAAATAAAAAAACTGGCCAAATGCGAGTCGGACTCGCACACGAATGGTTGCGTACCATTATCTATAAAAACGGCAAAAAAAGCATGTTGTGGGAGCCCCCTTAAATATTTATTTTATTCTGTTTTTTTAGTATTTGTTGTTATAGCGGCAACAGAAATACATCATCTGTGAAAATTTCAACTGTCTAACTATCACAGTTCATGTGATACAGCCTGGTGACAGGCGAACAGATGGACAGCGGAGTCTTAGTAATAGGAAAAAAATAGCTTTTACCCTTTGGGTACGGAACCCTAAAAAAATATTTCTGCAAATATTTAAGAAAAAAATGTTTAGTGACTCGTTTCCTTTGATAAAAACATCAATGCAGCTCAATAAAAATAGGCTACCAGCGTGACACTAAGAAAAAGTCTCCAAGATCTCTAGTGATTAGGACTACTACAACTATGGTCAACAAGTTCATTGCGTATTTCAGTTTAATTTCAGTTTTTTCTACCATTTATAAAAAAGTGTATGCCTTATTGTTGCGTACTTAAACTAATAATGTAGTTAGGCTGGATTCACACTGATAAGTTTTGCTTATATAAGAAGGGACGAAACTATTGTCTATAATGAAATAGTGATATTCGTCTCTCATTCTGATCTATAGCTGCATTCCTACTTACGTAAGCAAAACTTACAAAATGTAAATCTGACCTTACACTAGTTTTGGACCATAGTTAGGAGCTTATACGGTACCTATTAAATTTTTTTTTTTAACTTAAAGAAAAACACAATTAAAAAATTTACAAGATAATTTTATTTGTTCCATATGACACATCTACACAACACGCACGCATGTAAAATTGCTCTGGCAGCATAGCTCACAAAGCTAGACTATTGATATTTAATTCACTACCATTAGTGAAATCCCGTTGGAACTATTTGATTGAGGTGTGGTGTTTCGCAGCAAAACAATTCTTTAAAAAAATGTAGTCGTCGCAAACTAAATAAAAGTACAACCCTATACGCAGTTGGTAAACTAATCGCGATTTATGTCGCTGTTTGGAGGCAACAGATTTCAAGGAAAAGTCAAAGTTTGTCCTTAATCCAATTTTTCTATTCGTTACAGCATGTTCAGGGATTGTTAAAATTGTGTGATGTACGGAACTATCAGGGTGCGAGTCCGACTCGCACTTGGCCGGTTTTTTTTATAATTACAACATTTCATCATCAATTCCCCTAGCGTTTGTCTCGGCTTTTACCACGGCTCAATTGAGCATAGACTGCTAAATCATAACCCTTCCTTTTATCTTCGCCGTAGTCAAAAGTGAAATGTATTACAACTGGCGTACTTTTTTATTTACTCTGTGACTAGGCGTTTAGCACCACTGCGAATTATATCAAATCAAGATAAAATTGCTAACAGTCTGGGTGTATTCATGTAGTGTTAATATATATTTTAGTAACGTGCAAAACCATAAATGTAAACTGTTTGTTTGAGTTTATTAAAGAGGATCATTAAAAAAGTTTATAGGAAGTCACTCGCTTTGAGCGAAAGTAGTTAGAGCAACATTGTTTAGTCAAAGTGCTTACACACGCTGCGCATGGCCCCTCGCGAGGCATCCCCGCTCCCGCGTCCCGCGTCCCGCACGTGCGCATTTCACTAACGAGTGAAATAATAGAAATCTTTATTTGTCACATGATTTAACTTTTTAATACGCAGGATATTTTTTTGATTTTTTTACAGTCGAAAGAAAAGTCTTAAAGGAAATATAATTTAAAAAAATATTGACGGAGCAATATTCTACTGCGAGTAATAAGCTAATTTTTATACTGAAAAAGTTTGATAATGAAATTTTTGGAAATTGTATATCTTAAGTAGAAAACGTACAGTTGATGTCACTTCAGTAAAGAAAAGTGACGGAGCAAATTTCCGATGTGAGTTACACAAAAATAATATATTTTATAAAAAAAAATATAGTCTGTTATGGATTTTTTTTTTAATTTTGAATATTGATTACATACTTCAAGTCAATATTTCTGGTGAAATAAAATTTGACTGAGCATTTTTCCAAACGTAAATATAGACGATATAAGAGTTTAGGTAAAAAAACCCAACTAGGACAATTGTTTTTTTTGGAAAAATAATTATATACTATCTACTCCTGACACTTTATCATGCTGTAAAGCTTTTTTGGACTGAGGAGTTAATGCGAGGTCAAACCCTCTATTGCCTGGCCTATATACCAAATTTCATCTTTATCAGTTCAGCGGTAAAAAATCCCCATACCAACTTCCAACCCCCTTTTTACCCCCACAAGGGTTTATTTTCGGAATGAAAACTATTCTGTAGTTTCTCGGGACTCAAATTATCTCCATACTAATTTCTATTAAAAATTCTCCATACAAACTTTCAACCCCCTTTTCACCCCATCCAGGGTTGATTTTAGGGATGAAAACTATTCTTTGTCCTTTGCCGGGACTCAAAATATCTGTATACAAAATTTCATCAAAATCCGTTCAGCCGTTTTCACGTGATGCGCGGTCAAATAAACAGACAAACAGATAAACAGACAGACAAAAATTCTAAAAATTGTTGGAACGTGTTCTGTTATCGATTCTAAGTATCACCAGCCAACTTTTTTTCGAATATATTCCATGTACAGACTTTCGACCCTCTTCAGCTTTATTATATGTATAGATAGAGGATACATAACTTTATTCGAAAACAAGTCATTAGATTTAAAACTACTTAAAAAATAAAATTACAAATATATCATTAATTAATTATAGATACGTATCAAAACTTTGCCCTTTAGCCAGGGTGCCCATCACGCAGGCAGCATTCCCGCGCTGAATAGCAATCGCTATTCTTTGAGCGAGAAAGCTGCCCGCGCGAGGGTCACCCGTTGCGTCCCTCAACCGCTTACTTATCTCCTTGTAGAGCCCACGCGCGCTTTTTCCCCAAGGGCCGAGTGTCTCGACGCCAAATGCAACAAAATCGTACTGGGCGCCGAGACAGCTATACTTCCCGACCTTGGATCGCTCTCGGGCATCCGCCGTTGCCCCAGCTTGTTTGGACGTGGCTGGCAAGTAGGACACTGCCAACGTATCAGCGCAAGTAGCGTCCCACACCAGTGCACGGCCCATCCGCCAGGGGATCGACGACATCCCGTCTGGACGCTTGCCGTCATCCCGTACAATCCGAGGCTCAAGAGCCACGGGGACGCATGCGCTGGCAAGCGCCCTTCTCAGGATGTCGTTGAGTGCAGCGTGACGGGACAAGCGGCCGGCGCCCGAGGAGCAGGCGAGTCCATGGTGACCAAAGTTATCTACTGCAGCTCCACAGGAGATGCAATTGTGGTCCACGCACACATCAACTCCGATGCGAAGAGCGACTGCAATTCGGAGTGTGCCCGGATCAATAAAAGTACCTAAGTTAGGTGACGGGTAGGCGTGAAGCCATTGCCCCGATTCTGGCCTGGATGCTGCCAGCAGCCTGGCTCGGTCCCGCCCGGATGAGGAGTCGATCAAAGACTTTATGGTAGCGGCGGAAGCTAACGAGTCCCATGCCCTTTGTAATTTTGGTCTTGATGGTAAAGTTGGGCTCGATCCAGCTAGCCAGGCGTTCTTAGCCTCAACCAAGCACGCGATCTCGCAGTTTGCAGTCATTGAGACTTTAAGGATTTTACCTGCGAGATCTTGTGTGCTGTGGGTTGATGATAAGAAGGCCGGCAAGGCCACGCTCGAGATTTTTCGAGTTCCCAAACCGCCATATCTTATGGGTAAACAGGCCTGAGTCCAGGCCTGTTCGCTAAATTTAACATTGAGAATTGATTCTAGTGTGGACTTCAAAAGGATATCAATAGAAAGGGCTAGATTGGGAAATTTCCAAATAGGGCAACAGCGGAGAAGGTATGTAAATTTAGGAACGAGTAGGCAAAATTTTAGAATGAATAAGGCAGAGTGAGAGCTTATTTTGGCTAAACGTTCAGAGTTATTTTTGAATTTTGAGATTGATTTATCTAGAACAGACGGAATGGCCTCGTCAAAAATGGGTGATCCAAGGAGGTAGAGGTTGTCTTTAGTCAAAATTTTAAGGTTTGGAGCTATGTTTTTAAAACTATCAATTATTTGAGAAGCCAAAAATGGATCCGTTTTTTCGGAAATGTACAGTTCGCATTTGTCGAAATTTAGTTTCAGTCCAATATCATCAAATTTTTGTATAATTTTGGATAAATCAGCCAGGACGGATTGATACTTACCGCCAAATGTGCTATCGTCTAGATACCATACGTTTAGGTCGGAAGAAAGACTGTGGATGATTGGATTGATGGCGAGACTAAACAGGGCCGGACCTAGGGGATCCCCCTGCTGGCAGCCTACGGCTGAATGAATTTCGTTGTCTTTGTGGAGTAACTTGGATGGAGAATGGTAACACTGTAATAAAAATTTATATATTTCTGGTATATGATATCGTATTTCATTCAGCAAAGTTTCCCTATTAACTGAGTTAAAAGCGTTTTTAACATCTATTTTCAAAAGGACTTCACATGGCTCAGTATTTATAAAGGTGCGCACAGCGTGAACTGCGGCCTCGCAGCCGCCACGAGTTCCAAAACCAACCTGTGTAGGTTCGAAAAGTTTTTGTAATTTAGTACGGGTGTGTCTTACGCAGATTTTGGCTGCAAGACGCCGGAAGGTACAGCCAACAGCTATGGGGCGCACGCCAGCATCCTTCTTAGTAAGAGCAATCAAGTTAGCTCCATAAAGTATCGGTGTCACATCTTGGCATACGTCGCCCAGGAGCATAAGGTTTACCAGTTTTGTAATGCTTACTGTCAGCTGTTCACCGGCAACCCCGGAGCCGTAGCTAGTGAGGTCTAAAAGGTGTTGAGGCGTGATACCGTCTAAACCTGACGCCGACCCTTTGGGGAAGGATGCGAGGGCTGCCACTACGTCCTGCTCTGTAGCGCGGAGGCATATCGAAGGGTCTGATGGAGGATCAACAAAGAAAGGGGTCAAAGGGCCTGGGGGATGCTTAGATTGTAACGCGGCTGCGGTTCCGGGAGTGTCGGGGGCAATGGTATCATTAGTGAAGAGGAGCCGTGCCGCCCCTTTAAGATCACCATCCTGCAGTTTCTCTTCAACCTTTTTACACAAGTTGTACTGTTTACCTCTAGTTTGTAAAGGCCGTGATAGCGACGGTGTAGCTGGTGCTAAAATATTATTTTTTATTTTCCTCGTGAGGGAAATATTATTGTTGTTATTGTCTGGAACATGTAATATTTTGAAAGGTAAGGTTAACAAATCATGCCACGATTGGAGGTTATTATTTTGTACACAATTGTTTATTGTGGCTGTTAGTACTTCGGCAACGGCGGACCTGGCACCACGTGGAATGCGTTTGACTAGAGGCGTCGAATGTTTTAGTTGGCCGAGGAGGGTTTGAAGAGGAATAGCATTGTAGGATGATGACGTAGATGGGTTTACGTTATGGGTATTCGGGGCAGTTGAGATAGGATGAACGCGAACCTGATGGGTACGCGATTGGTGAATATGTAGGCCTCGTGTTGATGTAAAATCTCGTTTACATACTACGCAACATTCCATTCTACAATATAGCAAATACAAAAAGAAATGTAAGTAACTTAACTAGGAAATAAACTACCTAAAAATATAATAAGGACTATACAATTAAAAGATATAAGCAACGCTGATTCACCACATAGAAAGAGTCTTAAGAGTCACTCGGCGATCCAATGTTTCTGATAATCAACTAGTAGAAAATTTATGTATGATCATTGTTTCTGACTTGCACTGCACTTTTATACTATGATTGAAATAATTTAACACGATTTCTTGATAAAAAATACCCAAATAAGAATTTTCATTGGCTTCAATTTGACACCCGACTGTCACAACAGCTGTTTTCTCTGGGGCGTAGGATCTCGGGCCGCGGACTCCGTCGCAGAGAGGTTTGGTTGATGGCCTGTTGTCTATTCTAACAAGAAATAATAGGCCGGGGGTCCGATGATTAAAATATCCATTACTAATAATTTATTAAAGTAGCCGAAATATTTTTTCGTGTGAGCCGATGACAGATGCCATATGGTTTTTTTTTTTTTTTTTTTTTATGTATTTTAAATGTATTTTAGATAGATAGATGTATTTTAAAATTAGAATCCGGCACTAGTATGGTATCATTGCAAGGAAATTAATTTTGGAAGATACAATTATTACGTTTTATTTTGTACCTAGTTAAATTGGTGATAATAGTTTCGCTTTAATCTATCTTAAACCAGCTTCAAAATTACGAAGGAAATTTTTAATTCGTAGGGATTATTCTGCGTTTTACTTGCAAACCATTTTCGACCACTTGTTTTTAGTAATGATAACATGGAGCTGATCCGTCTGATGTTGGAGACCGAAAATTAGCAAGGGAACTCTGAAGTTTACGTCTAAAAGTTATTTTTTGCCGTGAACTACCGAGAATCAATGATATTTACTATGGATGGGTTATACTCTAACAAAATGAGCAGAAAAAATATTTCCACAGTTATTTCATAACCTCGCAATGATTGTATTATGTTTATCTATTTTGACAATCATTACATCTTTGTCACTTTCATTGTTAGAAAATTACAGTTTGTCTCTTTCGCACGCGGGTAACGGGAGCTCATTGGCACGTCCGTATGTCACGCTGGCCGGTGCGCGACTGGCGGCAGTTGTTTGAATTCACTCATTTTAGGTGCTTCGCTTTTGGAGCGTACATAACCCATCTGTCATTATTATATATCATAGCCGAGAATGCTCACATTACGCTTTCCTATACTTACTTCGTTTTTTTTTTAAGATTTAAAATTAGATAGAGAAGCAATAGTCATCAACCTACCCTTTGAATATTCGATTTAAATACACTGCACGCAAACCACCAAACACTAAAAATGATTTATTACCATAAGACAAAAAATTATTATATACAGAGTAAACTACACTAACTTAAATTAAACTATTCTACGAACTTAGTCCCAAAATTAGTTTGTTGCAAACGGTTTTGGCATCAGCGTAATGCTGAAAGATGGCATCCCAAGTGGGCGACACTTCAGCGCTGTTTTTCAGCCAAAACCAGAATCCCCGTCACACCTTACACTTAAATATAATATTTACATACACTAATTAACATTATCAAGAGTTCACTTTTGTAAATAAAAGATAACAATTACAGACTTAATAAACCATAACAATATAAATAATATCACAATTTCTTTTTGATTATTATGTTAGAGACAAGCAAAATACGAATAACTGACAATGACATAATTTTAAAAACCGAGTCGTTGTTTCAAAATGTCTGTTTCTGTAGGTTTTTTGTGGTGCAGCATTCACAGGAACCATAACGTTATATAATAACAAAATTATATTTTAATAAACCGTCGTAAGTTTTAGTTCATTCTGAAATATATTTAATAGTTTTTTGCTTGTATATTAATAATGCAATAGGTTCCCTTTATAAGCAGTTTTAAATATAAATTCACCACTAACCGCAAAGGCGCAAAATGTGCCTAATAAACCTCGTACAGCCTTCTATCGATTTATTTTTAATGATAAATAAAACACGTTATACATTGTGTAAAAAGCGAATCCAAACATTTTCCCCGACGAATCCTTCAATCAGGAAACTGCTTAAAACAATATCCCCCTACGATTAAAGCCTCAACACATCCCGCCGGAAATCCCGCCGAAATGCGCAGCCTAGACGGGTAAATCTAGCAATCACGTGGCAAATATCGGCTAAACCACACCATTGAACCTTTTGGAGTGTTGATTCACAGATATGTTTTTGAATAGTAGTCACATGTCACTATAAAATATAACGGTTACACTCTCGTCACTTTAGCACTCTTAGTGCTTGAAGATGGAGACCTAAGCTCTCCGAAACATATCGCGCGAAGTGACTAAAATGACGTGAGTGTAACCGTTATATTTTATAGTGATAGTATGTCTCACGAAAGTTTAAATTTAGTAGTCACATGTCATGATTTTTTAGGGTAAATTTGGCAATCATGTAGAAAATATTTATACCATACTTTTGACTGTTAATTTAATTTAATTTATTTTTTTATGTATTATTTTTGCTGTATTTTATATGTAGAGTTTAGTCTGAAATAAAGCGATTTTATTTATTTATTATTTTTTAAATTTAAGCCCTCACAGACACATTTTTGAATAGTAGTCGCATGTCGTAACTTGTCAAGCCAAGGCGCGAAAATATGGCATTCATGTAGCAAATATCGGCTAAACATTTTGTTGGGATTAAGAGACATACGAGTATTATGAAACAGTAAATACCTAGTCTAAAGTAAGCTTATGTACACACGTGTATTATTTTCTCTGTAAATCATTATCTTTATTATACAACTATATTAAGCGATTATGCCTTTCGAAAAAAGCTTTTAATACTTATATAACGAAAACTTTATATTACTACTAGTCAGAATCGTCAAATCTGTCGCTACTTATTGAAGGAAAATACTTAGTATAAAATGTTTGTAGAGTAATATCCGCATAAATAGAAAAAAATACGAATGGTTTCGAGACACACAGTACACACTCGTAGGCCAAAAAACGACTAGTAAATTCATGAATTGTCCTCATCTGAGCATGGTGGTAGTGATTGCATAAAATGTATTATGTCTTGATGGACTTTATTATTATATAAATAAATAAAAAGCTAGTAGAAAAAAGCAGATTTTTCCGACTTAATGATAAAAGAGGGTTTTCGCGATCTATTCAAATATTAGTCTGTGCTTCACTATCGTAAAAGCATTGGTTGTCAACACCATAGGCATTTTCGATTTCAAACATTTTCAGTCAAATACCGAAATGTGCGTGGCATTGAGGAAATTCTTGTTGCTGGAAAAGGTACCGGTCTACTTATAATTAAATATGTTAACGATACTGGAGGTATTGGGAACTAAGATAAAAACATAAGTAATATTATTTATTATACTTGTAATAAATAAGACCAAAACAAATGAAGAACCAGTAATGAATGTGTATAACGTCTAAGTAAAATAATTATGCGTTTTATGAAGTATGTTCAACGCCACCCATATTGATAGGTACAGTCACGGTCATTAATCGATGAGCCACTTGCCGCTGTACGTATTTTAGCCGTGTAATACATATTTCATTCTCACCATGGCGACGTTTTAACGTATCCATAGTAACTCTAGAGATTGATACCAACATATAGAACAAAATAATTACATCCATCACATTGTCACAAACATAACTGTTGCAAATATTTGAATATGCATGGTAATCCCGCCATTTTGAAACGAAGTTATTTTAAATATTTTTATGTTTTATATCTCAGCTATTGTCAGTGTAATTTTTATATACTACTTAAAAGTAAATAGGGGCCACTAAGTATTTTGATCTTTACGTAAAAAATATTTTTTGACAGTATTATATTTCTTTCTAGTTATTAGACAGCATGAAAGAGATTGGACACTTACGGATATGAGGCATCATTAATCAGCCACTTATCAGTATCACTTATCAATTAGTTGATGGCCCAGAATTATCAATTAAACAGAAATATATAGACTTTGTTTTGAGTAGTATACATCGTCTAATAAAAAGTCAACCTTTAGCAAAAACATATTTATTTTTAAATTTAATATTTAGAATAAGCTCCATGGCTGTCCGATACAGCTTGTAGTCGTGTTCGCATAGAGGCGACTAATTTTGTTCCAATATCAGTTCCTCGCATACTTTCCCAGATGTCTTGGCAATGTTGAGCCAAAACATCAGCCCTGCGTTCGTTACGGTGATCCCATCGCTGCACCATTAAACCCCATAGATTTTCTATTCCGGGATTCAGGTCCGGAGATTTAGATGGCCACGGAATTACCGTAATGGCTGGGTGTGCATCGAACCAGGCGTTAACGACTCTTGCACGGTGTATCGAGCAGTTATCATGCACGAAATTGATGTTAGGCATATCGTGCTGTGGATAGACCGTTCTTACGGAAGGGAGCATGACTTCTTCCAAAATGCTAATATAGTCCAGGGCATTTGCACGCGGTGGCATTTGGACGAGTTCGCCAACACCTTCGGAGCTCATCCAACCCCACATATTAACACCTATTCTGCCCGATTCCCTATTTGGTATGACATGATCTATGTCATACCGTGTTGCGTTATACCGCCACATTTGTAGGCGACCGTGTTCGCTTGATTGAAATGTTTTCTCGTCAGTGAAAATTGTTGAAGTCCAATCAAAATCTACGAATCGGTTGGCGAAATTTTCGCGGGCGATTTTATGATTTTCCGTCAAATCAACCTTATAAGCCGGAACTCTGTGATGCAAATTCATTGAATGCAGATGCCTTCGGATAGTTCTGGGATCCACATCAAACCGTTCTGCATATAGTTTAGTGGGTGTGAATCCATTTAGTTCGTAACCTTGGAGCATTTCTGTTCGCTGCATTTGGCTTAAAGCAGCAGGACGATGATTGTTTTGGCGACGATCGGCAATAATCCCTTCCTCAGCATATCGTCCCACCCATAACGCAACGGTGTTTCGCTAAAAATACAAACTTGAAGTTAGTGATTTTTTTACTTTATTTTAATTCTGGAGACATATCAGACAGAGCAAACTTACCGACAAGAGCAGATCCCTCGAAATTGCACGAATACTAAGACCCTGCTGGTGCATTGTCACAATTCTATGACGAATCTCATCGTTAATAGTGGGTGGCATTTTCGCTTAAATTGAATTGACTACGGTTATTATTACCAATTTTTTTATTATTTCTTGACACCTGACTTTTCAGTTGTCAATATTTTCTAAAATATATGCGTTATTGCAACTACGAGTTTTATTTCAAAAAAGGTCTGATATAATTATCTTATGAATCATCATAAGTTGGATTTAGATTTGCCTCGGACATTTCGCTACCGCAATGTTTTAGCACAGATTCGCTGCATTCGTGCGAACGGCGTAATTTATGCAAAATTCAATCGATTCATTATTGATATGATAACTTCATTAGCTAACGTTTAACCTCTATGGTTAAGACATATTTCCTAGTAGTAGTAAGTTGTTAATCTTTTTGATTCTGACCTCTTTTGAATTAAAACGCAATGTCAGTTGAATGTTATGTCAAAGACGACAATTATAAATTATGCATTTAGTGAATCGTAGCTAAAATAATATTAAAGTGTTTACACGATAATGCCAATCACAATTTCCGATTAATTCTCCGAAGAATCGTGTCAATGTGTCATCAGGGTCTTGAGTATTCGGCCAGCCTCAAGAGAATCCTCGAGACGGAAAGCTTATTCCATAATGTTGTTAAAACATTTAAATTGTCTAATACTTATTGCATAGAACCATAAGCTCGAAAGATTTAAAAAACACGTTGCGTTTTGGGTAAGACGATACCTATGCCGAAAAAGTTAAACTATCATCGTCAGAACAACCAGCGCCCCGATGCATTTAGCGAAGAGGAATGCTCCGGAACACGAAGTTGACAGATTTAGACCTACGAAGTTCGCAGCTCTATGGAACGACTTGATAATTATGAATACATTTAATAAATTTAAACTTTAAATATTGTTATTATTTATTAATATGATCTATTCGATAGTTAATAGCTACAACTTAGCTACTTTCATACCAAAACAGGCATTCAAGTTCTTAGTTAATTTTTCTAATGATGGCGGCCGTCAAATTGTTAGTTATCAATTATGATAACCTGATTTCATCCGAATACTAATTCGGATAAAATCGGGCTTTTCGTTTCTCCTGTGTCGAAATGCCAATGCCAATCATAAATATCATAATGTCTCCGTTACTATCGCTAGGTACGCTGTAACAATTGTTACTAAGTTACGGTTGCTAAATCTGCAATTGGTTAACTTTTCGAAGTGACAAGTGACTCTGTCAATCTGGTAGCTCTGAAGTTAGCCAACCTTAACATTCGGACCTTAGTGACGGTTGATAAACACACAATGATAAAGATAGAAATATAATTGTGCTCTTTTATTATACGAAGACTTGTTAGGAATTAATACGAGTAAAAACCCGATTTGTATTACACTGCTAAAATACGTACAGCGGCAAGTGGCTCATCGATTAATGACCGTGACTGTACATACAGGCCCCTGTATGTACCTACATACAGGGGCCGTATTCTAACTTTAAAACACGTATAAACACGATCCAACTTCAATACAAAGCCAATGCAGTAACAACGCAATACAGCTACGGCACTAAACATCTGAATCGGAAATATCAGAATTTGTTTGAGACTTATTCCAACGCAACTCCAATACAACTTCAATATTGGTTGATTGTTTGTTGTGTGTTGGAGTTATGTTTGAGATAGGTTGTGTTGTTATTGTATTGTTAATGTATTTTAAAATTAGTATCCGGCACCAGGTATCCAGATCCAGGGGGATCACATGGGAATTGACCTCAACCCCCCCTTCAATCGTACACGTCAAATTGAAAAAATCTTTACTGACCCCCTCAAAAACTAATTGTGTGTCTGGGTAAATCGTTATTATACCCGATGAGTTTTTGAAAACGATTGTTGTACCGATAGTAAAAAATAGAACCGGCGATGTGTCTGAAGTTAATAATTATAGACCAATCTCTTTAGCCACAATTGCAGCGAAGGTTCTTGACGGTGTGCTTGAGCGTCACCTCAGTAGATATGCAGTGTTAGATGATAGACAATTTGGTTTTCGTGCTGGTCTGTCTACTGAGAGTGCTATTTTGGTCCTGAAGCACACCGTCAGGTACTACACTGACAGGAAGACCCCCGTGTGCGCTGCTTTTCTCGATCTTTCGAAAGCCTTCGACCTAGTGTCGTATGAAAAACTATGGGAGAAGCTACAGAAGGCGGGTCTTCCTCAAGAACTGATAATGCTGTTAAAATATTGGTACAACAATCAGTATAATTTTGTGAGGTGGGGGATGTCGGTCTCGGACGGTTATAGAGCTCAGTGTGGAGTCACTACTGTTCAACATTTATGTCAATCAGCTGATTGTCGAGCTCAGTAGCACCATGATTGGCTGTTCGATCGGTGGCAAAATGGTAAACAACGTAAGCTACGCCGACTACATGGTGCTGTTGAGCCCGTCAATCAGTGCTATGAATAAATTGTTGAAGGTGTGTGACACGTATGCGGAGTCTCACGGGCTCACCTATAATATTAAAAAAGTGAGGTACTCATCTTTCGAGCTGGTAATAAGACCCTACCAATAGTTGAGCCGGTGACACTCGGTGGTGTTGCCTTGAGCAGAGTGTCCAGTTTTACATACCTGGGACATGTAATTATCGAGACACTAAAGGACGATGCGGATATTGAGAGGGAACGCAGAGCACTGGCAGTAAGAGCTAATATGTTGATTCGCAGGTTTGCGCGTTGTACAGTGGAGGTCAAGAAAACATTGTTCATGTCGTATTGCCAATCATTCTACACGTGCGGCCTGTGGATCAATTATACGAAGCGCGCCTACAGTGCTCTGCTTGTCCAGTTCAATAATAGCTTCAGGATGCTGTTGGGGCTACCACGCGTTTGCAGTGCGTCAGGCATGTTTGCGCAAGGACGAATGGACGATTTTCATGCCATAGTGAGGAAAAGAATCGCCTCTCAAATGTTTCGCCTGCGGGGTAGCACCAACAGCTTGCTGGTAGACATAGCGGAGAGATGGGATTGTCCGTTTTTTTGTCACTGGGCGTCTGCTCATGTGTACCAAGACCCCATCGTCCTGTGTACCAAGTAAAAAATGTAAGACCTAGGTTAAGATGTACTAACACTAGTATTGTAAGTCTGTATACAGGGTGGAAAGATAAGTCGGGCCCTGGAGAGAAACTACCTTAAACCCTTGAGATAGCTCAATTCGCTCAAAGGATACATTCTTTTATTTTTCCTAAAAACTAAAACTGCATTCACAGTTTTTTCTTAATTTTCACTTTTTTCCATACTAATTGTATGAAAAATATTATTATTATTATTTATGGGTTCTCTTGTGCCCTAAACTTGGTTGGTATTTAGAAGTTTTTATCCTCATTGGAAACAGGATCGATTGGCATCAATTGTCATAAAAATTATTTATGGCAAAAATTACAAAATAAATACTTTTTTTGAAAACTGTACTCATTTCCAAAAATTTGTAAATGCAGTTATGTCCCTTTAAAGAAATTAAAGAATGTTTCCTTTCAGTGAATTGAGCTATCTCAACGTTTTAAGGTAGTTTTCCTCCAGGGCCCGACTTATCTTTCCACCCTGTATAACTAACAATCTATGGGCGAACAGGCCTGAAATAAAGAATTTATTATTATTATTATGCTATGTGTTATTGAGTTATTGCCTCGTTATTCATTTAGGATATACTTATATAGTAGAAATACAGTCTCAAACAAGGTTTACCGAAAATATGGCTCGTGAAAATTTGTAACCGGCCAATGTTATATTATACCGTAATAAGACTCAGAGAAACTGCTGTACGAGGCCGCGATTCGAAAAATAAACACACACACTGGACAGACACAGCTCCAACTCAACTCAACGCTATAACGACATTGAAATTTTCTATTCGAACAGATTTTCATTCAACAATGGTCTCACATTGGTCACACATTGCTCATACATTGGATCAATGTGAGACCAATGTATGACCAATTTGCTATTGCATAATTAACAGCTATGTGTAATATCCCAAATAAAACCCAATTAATTAATGAAGAGTATTTATTAAAGACATACACAATCTTATAAAAATTGCACATGCACAGACGTCATTGATAGAAAGAAGAGAGACACGAGCATAGACAAGAGTAAGTAGGTAAGTAATCGGATTAAGGTACATAGCGCAACTATCTTTTATTAAGGCTGGTGTACATACACCACACTATGGACGCCTACAACTGCAGAAGTGTCACATCCGCGTTGCTGACCCTTTAATATAAAGCAGGATTCACGGTAACTGTGTGTGTGTTGGTTTACGTGTGTATAATGTGTGCGTGTGTGGAAATACCTGTTAGTAACACATTTGAGAGCGTATGACCGCTTTTTGAGGAACCCCTTGTCATAGCGCAAGGAAAACACCTCAGGGGGTAAATCATTCCACAGTCTACTCGTTTTAGGGAAACAAGCGAGGCGTCCGCTTATTTACCGATAAAGCGATTCAGTACCGGTAATTGTCACACATTTACGGTTCCATTCCCTTAGCTTTCAGAGTTCTAACCGGGTTGGTAGCAAAGCCAGCGAGACGAAAACACATGCCATAAGCGAGCCTATCATTTCATTTCAAACCTTCACCATACTAATTAAATTAATTCCCTTTGAATCGAGCCACTGACCCTTTCTAATAACAAAATTTCATAAGGACCAGAAAGAAAATACCAATAACATTTATTAAGCGTGCAAGTCGCTGGAGCAAAAATTATAGCCGCAAACAGAATCCTTCACCCGTGTTATTAAATTTCGTCAGTACTGGAAGAGTATATTTCAATGGAGTAGTCTATCTTCAAATATAAGTGCGGGACCGCGGACAAAAAAAACCATGACCACATGCACACATTTTACACTCCATCGCCATCACAATCTACAGGGCGTTTATTCAATAATTATGCATGATTGTGCGAGGTTATTGAACAACTTGGCTATGGGACTAACTTCGAAAATATCCTGTATTTCCAGAGCCGGATTAGCCTTTAGGCAGAGGTAAGCAACTGCCTAGGGGCCCTGCATCGGCCAGGGGCCCCGCGTGCACAGAAAAAAATCTTCCATAGAGTGAAAATGAAACTGGAAAATTTGTATATATCGGCTAGGGGGCCACGCGGCCACGCACACTCTGTGCACACGCGTGCACGGAGGAAAATGGAAATGTTTCATAGAGTGAAATATTAATTGGAAAATTAGTATTTATCGGCTAGCGGCATTGCGTGGGTAAAAAAGATATTGAAAATGTTTCATAGAATTAAATATACCTTACTGTCTTAATCTATCGAAACAATTTTTTTGTCATATAACTTTTGCTAATAAGGGGCCCCAAAAATTGTCATGCCTAGGGGCCCCGACGTGCTTAATGCGGCCCTGTGTAAACCTGTGCTATCTGTGATACCTATCAGTGTAACGTGACATGTAAAATAAATATTGTTCGTGTAAAATAATTATTCTTTTAAATTACAATAAGTCATATTGTCACTATTGACTCAAGTTTTTTTTATATGTAACTAGTCAGGTAGGTAAGTTCAAGACTCTGTTGATTATTTAATTGCCAAGCCTCCCCTACTGGAAGATTATGTCCAGTTTTGTTAGTCAGCGGTAAGGCGCGTCCAGGTGACGCCAAAATTCCGAAACTTCTGCAGCTCGACTCGCCAGCGGACTCACGCTACGCCACTCACGGGTAAGACCGCGCTTATTTCATGGATTCCAGTGCTCGCGCGGGTCTATGGCCGGAGATACCTTACTTTATTTGGTCCTTGTGCTCTGGCAGTGGCCACCCCGAATTTTTGTTAAACAGAGCGTGAGTAAGCGGCAGAGACGAGTTTTTAGGAATATTATGAGAAATATAATTATTAAAGATGCTTTTTTGGACGTGAACGCTTTTTGAGTGCTCAGTTGTATGAATACAATACGATGGTTTGCCAAAATACCACTTGTATTTTTATTTCTTTAATGCTTCATTCATGTCTTATGCAAATGTTGCAAATACCGCTTATACTAGATGAAGGAAAAAGTGACCTAGACCTATGGTGGTCAGGGCTGGATCGAAACAGCGTCTTCTGCATTCGCGGACGCCTTAACCACTAGGCTACCCGGGCCACAGCGGCACCGGTCGAATTTACCCCTTATAGTACGTGAATTTTGTATGTATATCACGCTTTGTAGCAAAATATAACTTTGTAAGTAGTATAAATAATATTCACAGCGCTAAATAACAAATAGGTACAATTCTCATTTTTAGCTGACACCTTAAGGAAGGTTATGTTTTTCGAGAGTTGGTATGTAGGTAAGTATGTATGAATGTTTCTTTAGCACACCCTACATCGTTTTTAACTTTCTAAAATCGACTTGTTAAGTTCTATTCAAGGCGTTCGGCGAAATTGACACAATTTTTTTTTAAGAAAAGAAAACTGACTTCAATGGATGAGGCCGATGAAAGATTATTGTATAAGTAGATTATGAAAGATGTAGATGATGGTGCACTTTTAGATTCCATACAATGAAATAACTTGCTTACAAATCGTCGTTGAAGAGTTCCGTTTGATCATCAACAGCAATTCCACTTCATCACATGTCACTTTTTTGAATGATGATACTTCATTTGTTGATAAAAACACATAAAGCACTATATGAAATGAAATAACTTGCTTACAAATCGTCGTTGAAGAGTTCCGTTCTAATCATCAACAGCAATTTCACTTCATCAAATGTCACTTTTTTTAATGATGATGCTTCATTTGTTGATTAAAACATATAAAGCACTATATGTATGCGTTTAAGATCCTCATGGATTCCTTGTATGTCACAATCAAAAAAAGAATTTTCAAAATCGGTTCAGACATGACGCATCAATCGCACGATTTCACTAATCAAAAACACAACGTATATCGAATTTGTAGGTGATATTTTCACATATACTTCGTTTTTTTAAGACTAAAAAAATCATGCGATTTCTGGGAAAATACAATGTAATCTAGGCATTTTAAATAAATATTGCCACGAATGCAGAAAATGCTGCACGCTGGTTCGATTACAGCCCTCGGCATCAGATCCAAATTGAGTATTTTAAATTAATATTGCCACGAATGCAGAAGATGCTGCACGCTGGTTCGATTACAGCCCTCGGCATCAGATCAAATTAAGTATTTTTAATAAATATTGCCACGAATGCAGAAGATACTGCACGCTGGTTCGATTATAAGCAGTAATCGGAATTGGTAGTGCCATTTCGCGGGACTTCGGTGCGTAAGCTTAGTATGGATATAGTTTTTAACCCCGGGATTTGATATGAAAATTTTAAAGTTTGTGTTTGGTTTAAAAAATGTTTTAAAGAACCTATGAAAAATGTGGTTTCAGTTAGATATTGGACGTCAAAAGAAATAGATTGACAGTAGAAAATATTGAAAAAAATATGGTTTGCTACTATAATTTCAAAGAAAGTAGTAATTTAATTACATATGTTTTTTTTTAATACCACGACAGTGGCAAACAAGCATACGGCCTACCTGATGGTATGCAGTTACCGTAGCCTATGGACGCCTGCAACCCCAGAGGATTCACAGGCGCGTTGCCTACCCTTTAAGAATACTCATACTGTAGCCCACTGGGAAAACCTCGGCAGGGAGTTCATTCTACAGCCGCAGCGTTCGTGGGAGGAAATTCCTCTTAAACCTCTCACAAATTCCTCTTCAACTCTGTTCATTTAATATAATGAATAAATGATATGATAGATGATGATAATTTAATATTATTGTTAATTGTAACTGTTAAACGAAAGTAATTTTAAATGAATGATGTATTTATAATGAAATTTTTTTTTACTTTTGCGTTTTAAAGGAAATTTTCTGTGAGAAATACGAGTCGAAGAATCTCAAGTCTTATCCATGTTCTGTACAATGTTTAAGGTCATTCACCCGAAATGGCACTACCTATTCCGATCACTGATTATAAGCACTCGGCATCAAATCGAATTAAGTATTTTTAATAAATATTGCCACGAATGCAGAAGATGCTGCACGCTGGTTCGATTACAGCCCTCGGCATCAGATCAAATTAAGTATTTTTAATAAATATTTCCACGAATGCAGAAGATACTGCACGCTGGTTCGATTATAAGCCCTCGGCATCAAATCAAATTAAGTATTTTTAATAAATATTGCAATATTGCCACAAATGCAGAAGATGCTGCACGCTGGTTCGATTACAGCCCTCGGCATCAAATCAAATTAAGTATTTTTAATAAATATTGCCACGAATGCAGAATGCGCTGCACACTGGTTCGATTTCAGGCCATGGCATGGCCATGGTCACTTTTTCCGTTTTCTATTTAACTTTATAATTTTAAAACTCGTCATTTTGCCTTTTACTTTCCTAAGCGTTACTATCTCTAAACTTTTCCCTGAATGGTAAAAAAAGAGACATGGGTGAAATCCACCATTATTTATTTAAACTTTATTGTACAATAATAATAAGCACAAATGGCGGACTTAATGCGTCGAGGCATTCTC
Organism: Pammene aurita; assembly: GCA_947086415.1. Taxonomy (NCBI): domain Eukaryota; kingdom Metazoa; phylum Arthropoda; class Insecta; order Lepidoptera; family Tortricidae; genus Pammene; species Pammene aurita. Next base: position 27,977,443 of record OX352305.1, read on the forward strand.
TACCAGTCAACCATAAAGCCAAACAGAAATTCGCTAAAGTGGTTGCTGTAAAAGAAAACTTGCTGATTTATCCTATAACTTATTTATCCAAACATACGTACTTAAATATACTTCGATAGGTACAATGGCGTTCATAATTGCATGGACACCACTAGGTCGACTTTCGCATGCGGCCGCTCGCGCTCTGATTGTATGGGTTGTTCAGATACCAAACTAGATGGCGCTGCTAGCGAAATGCATTAAATAAATAAACAATTTGGTAAATATTACTGACCAAATAATATTACTTAGTAAATCATTAAGACGAAATCTGTAGTAACTTATTGTAATTTTATGTAGTGTCGACCAGTTGCACAACTTTTATAATTACCTAGTTTGAGGTAGTGTTGACTTCTTAGCTTAGCATTCATAGGTCAATAAAAATCGATGGCTCGGTCAGGCAGCAGCAGCGGCAGTTAGCTTAGTGTAGTGCTACCTACCCTTTTTAACCGGAGATTTAATCTGGCATAATATGGCGATTCTGTTGAATGCCTATATGCTTAGTGTAATTTTCTTGAAAAAGCATATGCGAAGCTGAAATTGGTAAAGGCCTGTTGTGCCGGTTGGCAATAATGACAATTGCCTTGTCGACAACCTTCATAATGGGTCCCTTCTAGATTTACTTCCACATTTAATTAGATTGTGTTTATTAAGGGATGAACGCTAAAGGAATTGAAACATTAAAAAAATAAAAAAACTTGTTTTTCTTTTTCCTTTATTTATATATTACTTACTTACGGCCAATCTTAATCTTAATGAAATAAATTATTATTTTAAAAGTGTTTCACTCGATAAAATGTTCCAGCGAGTTGAACTTTAATGCACATTAGGTTGAAAGAATTAGCTTAGCTTAACTAAGCTAACTAGCTAATTGACACGGTAAACTATAGGTAGATAAAAATACTGTTATGTAAAACAACCTTTTGACAGAATTAGCTACATAAATTAGGCCGTAAACTAGAATAAAACAAAACTGTTAGTCCTAAAACAAGGCAATTACCTTACATTTTATTGAATTTCCGAAAACGGAAAAGGATTGAAGCTTCACCACAATAAAAACAGTAGGTTACCTATTAGCTACCATAATAGAGGATCGGACTGTTATCAAAAGTAACCATTCATACTTATTAACAACTGAAACAAACAAACGGAAATTCAGTGAACATAGCTTACACAATTATTACCTACGACTTTGCTTTCGAGAACAATTTATTGAAAATATGACTTTGAATCGAAACATATTCAATAATTATCGTATAATAATTAGATACTTATTTACGGATAATCAGGATCGGCATCAATATATACCAATAAGTATATATGAATAAAAAGCCACACACCAATCCGATAATCCGATCCTCTACCTATATCTTATTTTATAAACCATCTGAGGCCGCGAATATGTTATAATACCTACTTAAGTTATGCATCTATAGATAACATAAACCACAGAACTTTACTGCAATTTGCAAGGAAACATTTTCAGTAGGTAATTAATATAGGTAGTCAACATTTTAGGTATATAAGTTTGAATTTTTACTGTTGTCTCACATTATTAAGCATTATTTATTCATCTTATTTATTAATACTACCTAAGGTCAGTGTCAATAGAAGAGTAAAATAAAGTAAACCAATGGCTGAATTGCTAAGCAAAAAGAGTATTTGACACATGACAGAATATTATTAAAGAACCCTGTTTTCACTGAAATACAAGTAATTAACGGACATTTTTACTAAAAAATAATGTAAATATTACGTTTAAAGTGCGTAAGTGCGAAGCAATCAAGGTAAATGTGTTTGTTTACATCATTTTACTTTTCTATTGACGCCGACCTTACTTACCTACTTTAACTAGCGTTTCGATAAAAGCCACCTCAAAGTAACATAGATTTATCAAATCAATAAAATACGTTGAAATTAAGCACTAAACCGGGTTCACCAAATGTATTGTTTTATGATTGCCGTCATATTTAGTACAGCCTCCTCCGTTATCAATAACTGCTTGTAAGCGGGAAGGTACCGATGAAATAAGATTTTGACAGAAATCTGAACCACGAACACTATCCTATATTTTCATGCAATGTGCTTTCAGCGTTTCCGGGGTCCTTTCATTTTGATTATCCCAGCGTTGCACTATAAAATCCCATAAATTTTCTATAGGGTTTAAATCCGGTGATCTGGCAGGCCAGGGAATAACCTTGATGTAATTTTTGTGTTTTTTAAACCACTCTTTCACACTACGCGAGCGTTGTATTGGGCAATCATCTTGCAAAAACAATACCAACGGAAATTCAGTCTCTGGGTACACATTTCGGACTGTAGGCATCAGGGTATATTCCAACACGTCCACGTAGTCCACTATTCAAAGTAGCTGACAACTTCTCCCGGACCGGCTGCAGTCATCCAACCCCACATTTTCACTGTGACACGAAACGATTCCATGTCGGGCAAGACATGCTCGTTGTCATATCGCGTATTATTTCGACGCCACAAAGACAGGCGTCCTTGTTGACTGGATTTAAGTCTTTTCGTTAGTAAAGATGTCATTAGTCCAGTCGTCGTCTCGAACTGTGTGAGCAAACTACAACTTTGCTGTTTTATGTGCATCTGTCAACAAAGATTAACGGCGTGTCTGCGATGATGGAGTCCCTCGTTATGAAGGGCACGACGACCCGTGAGCGCGCTTGTGCCAAACAAACCCGCATAGTGCCTTGTCGGGATAAAGCCATATTCCTCATATAGTATGTTATTCAATCAAATACAAACACTGAAAACATTGAAAAAATAATCAACCCAGCAGGATTTGAACCTCGCATCGATACGCCTTACCGGGGCTCGATCGCTTTACCAATTAAGCTATGGGTTCAGTTACTGAGTTGACGAAATTCTCAATGCCTTCAATCATCTTTTTGCATTTATTTTTACATCGACTTTATAGCAGCCGTAAGCGACATCTAGGTGCTAACTACTAGAGTTAGATACCCTTCCCGCCGACCCTATTGCAAGTGTCACAACGGAAATAATAGATGGCGCTGCTATCAACTCATAATTATTTTACATGTTTTTAAAGTGGGGCATTCCACTCATACAATAGTATGTTATTCAATCAAATACAAACACTGAAAACATTGAAAAAATAATCAACCCAGCAGGATTTGAACCTCGCATCGATACGCCTTACCGGGGCTCGATCGCTTTACCAATTAAGCTATGGGTTCAGTTACTGTATGAGTGGAATGCGCCACTTTAAAAACATGTAAAATAATTATATTCCTCATATTCCCGTACCAACAACTGACGTTGCTGTGTGTCAATGAGGCGTGGTCTACCAGTTTTATTGCTAGTGTAACAAAGATCCTCCTCCTTGGAATCGTCCTACCCATAAATTGACAGTTTTCCTCTGAAACAATAAACATTTTTTTAATCATAATTGACGTATAATATATGTAGACATTTTTTAATGAGGAAAAGAAGTAAAAAAAAACTACTTACTTTTACACCGGTTTCTCTAGCTATCTCTGATATATTATAGCCTTCATTATGCAATTCAATTATTCGCGATCTTAATAACAAGTCAATATTGCTTCGAGAACTCATTTTGTTTTAATAATTGATAACCAAGCAATGAATTCAGACGTATAACGCAACGAACAAAATAAGAAGCAATCGGTCAGGTAATAAATAGAAAAACATTTAGTATGGTATGTAGAAAACTTAGATCTACCCTCTTTCATTTACTTGACATATTACTAACAAAAATAAAGCGTGTTGCAAATTAACAGTACCCAACTTTTGGTATGCAAATTTGACGCTTGTTTCATTCTAATAAAACTCTAATTCCATTGGCATGTTTTACGGATTTAGTTCAATAATGACAAACTTGATATGCATGGTCTCAACTAGTATTGAATTTCACCGGCATTATTAATAGTGCTTTGGTCCAGGGACTGGCGCATGCGAGTTGAACGCAAGAGTGTCCGTTCAAATCCCCGCCAATAATTATGAGATTTTGTGTTTTTTAATGTCTTGGAATGAAAGGGCATTCCGTGACGCCATCCAATACGGTAAATACAGATAATTCCGATGTGGATTCTGAATAGCTGGATGGACGATTGAAATGAAATAACAGTGAGAGAAAAAAAAACAAGAATTGTTCTCAACTTCCAAAACCGATTAATAATGTATCGTTGAAATATTGAATTAAGCAAAATGGGCAAACAAAATTTGTAAATATAAACTGGCCAATATTATTTTTTATTTTTATCTGCATTCAACGCCATCTAGTAACAGCTTACTGTACTAGTAAGATTTACAGATAGGCGTAATAGCCTTATTACACAAAGAACGCATAGATGGCGTCTAATTTAGCTTCAAACCACAAAACAGTTCTGTTTTGTGCTTCAAACGATTCTGTTGCTGGATTGGGTATGCACTTTTGAACGCGAGTGTACATACTACATAAACTACACTAATACCAATATATACACATACTAATAAACATACATATCCATTATTTTCTAATCCTGGAAAAATCAAGGTTATACAGGACTAGCCTTTTCCCGCGGCTTCGCCCGCGTACTATAAGTACTCAAAAAGGATTCGATACCCATGTTGATTATCAGACTTTGTGACCACATTTGCCCCTTTTAGGGGTTGAATTTTCAAAAAACCTGAAACACGTGTTTACTCATTTATCGTTAGGAATACTCCTGTGAAGTTTCGAATAAAATAATCTAACAAATCTTGATTCGCCATACAAACTTTGGACCCCCATTTTACCCCCTTAGGGGGTAAATTTTGAAAAATCCTTTCTTATTGCACCCCTAGACCCTAAAACGAACCTACGTGCCAAATTTGGAATCTCTAGAACCAGCGGTTTGGGCTGTGCGTTGATATGTCAGTCAGTCGGTCAGTCAGTTTCTTCTTTTATATATTTAGATGTAACAAAAATGCTGATGATGCGTTTAAGGGCGTATTTGGTATCGTATTCCAATTATAAATAATTTTAAACAAAAAAGAACCGACTTCACTTAGCATCTCCAACACCTGCAAAAGCTAATGCTCGAGCTGCTGTAAAAAATACTCAAATCACTATAGGTGTGCCTATAATAGTTGAAGAGTTCCCTCGATTTCTCCAGGATCCCATCATCAGATCCTGACCTGGTTACAATGGGACCAACTGTGAAGTCTCTTTCAAGCAAAAAAAAATTCCAAATCGGTCCAGCCGTCTTAGAATAATCGGTGAACAAACATAAAAAAAAACAAGCAAAAACAAAGATCCCGACGACTTGATAACCTCCTCCTTCGAAATCTTGAAGAAAACGATTTTCTCGGTTGAAAAAAATGATTTTCACGTCCAAAAATGTTTTTTCACGCTACTGTTCGGAAATGTGACAAAAGATGGTCAAAATCCAAGCTGGAAAGTAAGCACCTGAACCACCACTACAGCAATGTTATTGTAGCGATGAAATGTCATTAGTTGGAAAGTAAATTGTCCAGTTATTTGATTGCATTCATTAAAAACATTAAAAGGTCTTTTTTTGGCACAACTTTATGTTTCAAATGATAAAATAAGGTTGTTTATCGGGCCAACTACCTGTTGTTAAAAAAAAGAAACGTCAAAACCATTTATTCACCCTTAAGGCGTTTTTACTTTTTTAGCCGTTTGTGGTTTTCTATCAAAAACGCCTCTAAGTAATGAGTCGGTTTGAAACAAACAACAGAAAAACGCTTCTTGAAAGTGAACAAAAAAAGTAAAAAGGCGGGAATGAAATACTGAATTGGATATTCTATTAAAGCATTTATATTATTATGACAAATGTTTTTTTTTTATTTCCTCACAGTAGTCGTGAAAAGCACTATGTAATATCTCGGAGGAAAGCGCTATAGGTGGACTCGTATCTTCTAACTACCTCGAACTAACTCGATCCACCTATAGCTTACTTTCAAGCCTCTACAACAATGTACTATCTCCTACTTTTTCTAAGTCGCAACACGATACCGATTATGCCCATAAAGAGATCACCAGTATTTTTGTTGGGCCCTAGATCGGGTTTCCCGATTACCTTGCACCTGCAGTTACATTCGCTCTGCAATGCGGCGTCGCATTAAATCGCTGATGTAATTAGTACCTTGCTAGCTATTATTCTCGCTCAAAGCGATTTGCCTTAAGAGTCCGATAATGGTTTTTTTTCAATTTCGCTCAACTTTTTGATATGTTTTAACCTTTAAAGAGCACTAAATCAACAAGTTTTAATACACCGATCGAAAGATCATTTCATTAGAAACTATATAAATGGAATATTTTTTCTATATTTTTATTGTATTTTGAATAATCGGCCTATTCCCAACAACTGTTTTACCAACTTTTGCTCGGAGTGGTTCCGTCAATTATCAATTTGGAGATCTTAATGATATCGTATTTGTATGATTTTTTTCTTTGTCGTATTAATTTGATAGTCTTCTAGGGAATAAGTACATTTTTAAACCGTTGTCATACAATTTTTTTTGAGAAAACTTAATTTTAAATCCGGCAACTTTAGAAAAAATACACGAAGAAAAACCGCAATGTCTGGCTACATACATGATTTTTTCTAAAAAATTTAATACAAGAGTAAACTTCAGCTTATAATGAACCCAAAAAATATAAAATATATATACCATTCAATAGTAAATATTTGTAAATAGAGCACTTAAAATGAACCAAAAACTTGCAATAAAATAGGTGACGTGAGCTCGGATCCCTCTTAAGGGAATCAACGTTCGGGAGGTGTGTCGTCTCTATCATAAGTCTAGGGGCAAATATGATATTGTTCTGGTGAAGACTGATCCCAGTCCTAGCTCGCGTCAGGCTCTTCAAGCCATCAAGAACGTGTTAGGTGTTACGGTTAGGGTAGAACCTCCCAACAAGAGGAACTACGTCACGCAGTGTCACAACTGCCAGAGGTACGGTCACAGCGCTCGTGGCTGTAACTCTCCCCCCCACCGCTGCGTCAAGTGTGCTGGCGACCACTCGTCTCGCAACTGCCCGCGTCCGAAGGGTTGCAAGGACCCGGTAGGCCGGCGGTGTGTCAACTGCTTGGAGCGCAAACTTCCCCATGGGCATACCGCCAACTGGGGAGGCTGCCCCTGTGCTCCAAAGCGGAAGGACACCTCCTGCAAACCGAAGCCCTCCCAACCTGACGGGCGCGGGTAGGCAAGACTCAGGTGGCTCCTCAGACCACTAGCGCACAAGAGTTCCCCGCCCTTAAGGCTGTAGGATTAGGGCTTGCCAATAGGAACCCGCCGCCCTCTGCGGTCGCAGCACCCTCTCCGGCACCCTCAGTGCCCTCGTCCCAGGGGGGCCCCGTTGCCCGAGGTACCCCCGCACCTCAAGCAGGCCGGCCTGCCCCATGTTCCCTCCCAGTTTATATACTGGCCTCAAAGACCCTCTCTCCCCAGGAGCAGAGGGAATATGAGGCTTATATAGCAAACGCTAGCAATTACTTCTTCGCCTCAGTGTTAGGCCGTCAAGTCGCTCTCCACCAGAATGAATAATAGTTGCCTCAAGCTTAAACCCAGTTCGCTAACCATCGGTTTTTATAACGCCGATGGCCTAAGCCGAATGAAGGATGAGATTACACTCTTTCTGCGCGATCATTCCGTCGACATCTTCCTAGTACAGGAAACATTCTATAAACCGTTTATGCAATGTTTCCGCGTCCCTGGTTATACTCAGATTAGAAACGATAGGATTGGTAGGGCCCGCGGGTGCACTTGCATCTTCTATAAAAGTTTCCTACATTGCATCTCTCTCAACCCCCCTCCACTGACAAATATGGAATATGGAAGTGTCGGTCTGCCGCATATCGATGGACGGTCATCCCCCCATATCGATTGCGTCAGCCTACATCTCTCCATCACTTAACATACTACAGACTGACCTAGATATTTTAGCAGCCCTAGGCCCCTCGGTCATCGTGGCCGGGGACCTAAATAGCAAACACGTCGACTGGGGATGCGTCGCGACTAACCCCAACGGTAGGCTGCTCAATCGTCTGTTGATCGAAAGCCTCCCTTTCGATATCCTCCCTCCCCTTGAAGCAACCCACTACCCCCATACTTAAGGACACCGACCAGACATACTTGACGCCCTAGCCTAACCCTAGCCCTTCTAAAGAACGTAGCGCTTACTCTGCGTTCTATAGAAGTGCTAGACGAATTAACTTCAGATCATAGGCCGGTCCTCTTGCGACTGGGCCTTCACCCCGATCAAGCCCCTCCTACCAGGACACTCGTGGACTGGGACAAGGTGCAACAAGGTCTCCTAAAGACAGACGCCCCCATACTTAGAGACATACCTGCCATTATTACCACAACTCAACAGACTGACCAAGCGATCGACCTATTCACCAACTACCTCAACGCTGTCAAAAGCGAAGCCTCTAGGGAGGTGTCGGCCGAGGAAATCCAACGCCGCCCCCTGCCTGGGGAACTGAGAGAGTTGCTGACTAGGAAAAATCGCGCCATTAGGACCTACTCTAACTGGCCTTCCCCCGAAAATCGTCAAATCCTGAGGGGCTTGTGTCACGAGTCCAAACAGCGAATTGCCGAATTTCGGGAGAACTCTTTTAGGGATCTGATGGGGGAGATAAAGCCTAGTCACCAGGCTTACTGGAAACTAGCTAGATCTCTCAAATCAGATACCGTCTGGACTATCCCCCCTTTGGAACGCCCCGGTAGTCCAACCCGCGCACTCGAGGACGACGAGAAAGCAGAATGTCTCGCCAATAGTTTAGAGTCTCAATGTTCGCCCAGCCTCCTGCCTGCCGATGAAGCCCATGTCGAGAGGGTAAATTCTGAGGTGGACAGGAGATCGCGTCTCCCCGTAACTTCACATCTCGTACCGGTGTCGGTTAAGGAAGTCCACGATCGAGTAACGTATCTTCGAGTAAGGAAGTCCCCGGGTGCGGATGGCATCTCCAACCGCATGCTGAGACTTCTGCCCGAACATCTCTTACTCATTCTGGTCGGCATCTTCAATGCCGCCCTGTCCAATAGTCACTTTCCAGCCGCGTGGAAACGTACCACGGTCATCGGAATAGCGAAGCCCGGCAAACCCCGGGCCTCGCCAGCCTCTTACAGGCCCATCAGCTTACTCAGCTCGCTTGCTAAGCTGAATGAGCGAATCATCCTCGCTCGGATTCTCAGGTTCACGACTGAGAATTCAATTATCACGGACGAGCAGTTCGGCTTTCGTGCCGGACACTCGTGCGTCCAACAGGTGCACCGCATCACGGAGCACGTGCTGGACGGCTTCTCGCGTCGAACAGGGTTGAAGACGGGAGCGATCTTTCTTGACGTGGCGAAAGCCTTCGACAAGGTCTGGCATAACGGGTTGATATACAAGTTATATCAGATCGGTATGCCGGACAGACTCGTACTCATAATACGAGATTTCCTTACGGACAGAAGCTTTTGCTACCGACTGGAGGGAACGCTTTCACCTCCACATCCTATTAGGGCAGGAGTCCCGCAAGGCTCCGTTCTCTCGCCTACACTCTATTCGTTGTTCACGAACGATATTCCTAGGCACCCGCGTGTCGAACTAGGGTTGTTCGCGGACGACACCGCGCTCTTTACGACGCACAATCGCTACATTCTTGTTCGTTCTTGTTGTTCTACACCTCCAAGAGGCAATCAATGGCTTAGGTCAATGGTTTCGTCTTTGGCGTATTGAAGTCAATCCGGACAAGAGCGCAGCGATTATCTTCCACCCTACTGCCATACGTCCGACAGGCAGGAAGGTGGCTCCGGTCCGGCTTTTTGACCAGCCCATTCCGTGGGTTAACGAGGTCAAATATCTAGGCGTCACTCTCGACCGTCGTATGACTTTCAAAAGCCACATCCGTAGGGTACGCAACAGAGCGCTGTTCGTATTAGGAAGGCTAGGGCCGATGATTAACAAGTTTAGTAAAATGTCACTTAGAAATAAGCTGACACTCTACAAGACTTGTGTTCGTCCAATCATGGCATACTCAAGTGTGGTTTTTACCCACGTGGGTATGTCAAGTCTCGAGCCGCTTCAGGTCGTTCAGAATCGTTTCCTCCGTAGGGCGACTGGGGCCCCGTGGTACCAGACGACCCTCAGTTTGCACCATGACGCGGGGCTTGACTCCCTTTATGGTTTCTTTAAGCAGACTGCCCGGCGTTATTTTGACAACGCTCCGCACAGTAGTAATCCGTTAGTTAGGAAGGCTGCGAACTACATTCCCAACCCTCCCCCCCTCGGACTCTTAACACGGAAGTCACTGATTAGGGGCCGCTCGGTTCGGCGGCCTAGACACTACGTCACGGACCAGGACGACGCACTCACAGCGGCCATTCATGAGAAATGGAACGCTGTGCGTGCGCCCTCCCCCACATGTACACTGCGGCGCCCCCGCCGGCGGGGACGCCCACCTCGGAACAGTCGCGACCACATCGACACGTTCAGTCCCTTATCCACCCGGTACCGCCGCATACCGGATAGAGTCACCCCGACAGTCGTCGGGCCTAGCTGAGTTTCTTGCTGGAGTCTTCTCAGCTAGGCTAGGAGTAGCGAACCAGCGACAAAACCCCCATTAGCTCGATCCCCCCCACTCACCCAGATCAGGTTGAACTCGCTTCAACTGATCTCGCTGGAAGCGCCAGCTCGGTAGGAGCATTCCAGCGTAGCAAACTCGTCACGTTAGGTCGCGGAAGGGTCCTGGATTTTCCCCCGGCAACCATCCCACCAAACAGTCCGCCCGCTTTAGCGCTCCAGAAGCATCAAGCCCAAGTCAGGCTCAAAAAAAAAAAACAAAAAAAAAATCGGATCCCTCAGTCTGCTCGCCGAGCTCACAGACACAGAACGTGTGTCGCTCCGCGCTGTTACGATTTCATGACTTCCAAAACACCCATAAATTGAGATTTAAAAAATATCACCCACTCGTAGAGATGGGTAGTGAGTACTCAAGGGTAAATACCGAGTGAATACTCAGTATTTACTCAAAATACCCGTATTTACTCGTTTATACCCAAATTGGTGGGTATAAACTATTTAGAGTCCTACAAGGGATATAACATTTTGAAATTTAGGTGTATTTTGTAACCCGCTACTAAATTAACTAGTCAAAGTCGCAAAAAACATTTTTTTTAAGAGGGGCACTCCATACATGTAACTAATTGTCACACCAAAAATCAGAAACCATCAACGTGTTTACATGATTAAATAAGTCATTAAAATAACTTGGATGATTCTAAATATATTTTTTTGAAGAAAAAAAAACATTTCTAAAGACTAAAATTATGTTTACCGCTCTATAACATTTAAACCAAAGTACAAAAATATGAAAAATTATCGGATGAATAGGGACTACAAAATACTTTAAAATAAAATTACTTTCAACATGATCGGTTGAGCCGTTTTTGAGTTTTCTTTCAAAAAACTCTTAATAAAATGACGTAAGTGCCACGTAAACACTCACCTTTGATTTGAACGGGGTCAGATTTGCTAATGGCGATACCTAGCTTCACAAGATCGATGTACCGACAACTTGGATGTCCCAGCACGATTAGCACAAGTGTGACGCGACAGTATCTCGCGCGCGAGATAGTCTATCCATCTTTTTCTGACTGTATCATTTAAAAAGAGACGAGTAGTACTATACGCGAGATACTATCGCTTCACTCTTGTGCTAACCGTGCTGTAATCCAATATCGAGCATTTGATTTCTGTCGCGGTCCTCAGAGCCACACATTTTAGCGTGAGACTGGAACACTACCAAAAATATCCATTATCCAAAGATATTCACTAACAAAAATCAAAAGTCCAAAAACGTTAACTTTAATCACAAAGAAAACACCATCAAAGTCCATATACAAAGCAAGGGTCCAAGGAAAATCACACGAGGCACGCTACCAAAAATATCCATTATCCAAAGATATTCACTAACAAAAATCAAAAGTCCAGAAACGTTAACTTTAATCACAAAGAAAACACCATCAAAGTCCATATACAAAGTAAGGGTCCAAGGAAAATCACACGAGGCACTTTACGTAAAATGAGCAAGTAGGTAGTCCAGCTGTAAGCATTATTATTGATAAATACTTTAACTTGTAAGGATAACTACTTTTTATTTAACATCATCTTAAAAGACTGTCAATTGACTATTCCTTGTTGCTCGTTCCCGCCATTTTGATGTTATAAAATGACGGGTATACAGCTGCGGCCGCCATTCGGATCTTGACCAGATTGTTGTAAAGACGTCTTGAAAATATTATTGTCATATAGTGTAATTTATTCATATTTAAACCTTGTAATAAACGAATACAAGTGTAAATACTGGTAAAGTACTGGTTTATTTTATAATCCCAGTGATATCCCCTACATCTCAGCAGTGGGATCTAACAAAAATCGACAGGATTTTCGCCACGCCGCACAAAAACGTAAGGTTTTCATTTTTTATTATTTTAAATAATAAATTAGATTGATTGGTGAAACTATATTTTCCGTAACGGAGTAAGTCCGGAGGTTTATATGGTTAGTTTAACATGGTCATTTTGCCAAAGGTTACTCTTTTGGATATGCACATGTTGGATGGTATGTTTATTGATAATTGAAGGTAAACTGTATTTTCCGTAACGGAGTAATTCCGGAGGTTTATATGGTTAATCTTGCATGGACATTTTGCCAAAGGTTACTCTTTTGGATATGCACATGTTAGATGGTATGTTTATTAATAATTGAAGGTAAACTGTATTTTCCGTAACGGAGTAAGTCCGGAGGTTTATATGGTTAGTCTTACATGGGCATTTTGCCAAAGGTTGCTCTTTTGGATATGCACATGTTAGATGGAGATGTTTGTTATGTTGTTACATAATCAATATAATTAATTATCAGAGAGAATAGTAAGTCGGATATTGTTGTCATCATTCCTAATAAAGATAACTTCACAATCCATAAAAACTTTTATGACCTAACCTTCAATACAATAAGTATAGTTTGATATTCGCTTAAATTTTGAATAAAATAACGCTGGTATTATTATAACCGTATAATTTACCTACAGTATGTCTCAATGGTATATATGTTTATATTTATATTTTGCAATAGTCAAAATTATCTTTTAAAATACTACCCGGTAATTTATGTTCGAAGATCTGCGGGGAATAATTTTAAATTAATTATTTAATATGAAGGAAATTATTTTTTCGATATCTTAAGATATTATTTAAAAATGCAATTATGAAGCCCTTTTTGGAAAGCGCATATTATTTGAAAACAATAATAAACAAGTTGAAAATAATAATAAATCTTAGGAAAAGGTAATTTAAATTCCTTTTCCATTAATACCACAAACAAATATAACATTATTTCGACAACGGAATATTCAGTAATGAAATGAATATGCTTTATGAATATGATTAAAATGAAACAATAATTTATTAGAAACTCCTTAATGCCTGTAGTGTGTACAATGTAGAAGTGGTTCACGCTTATGTATCACTTCATATTATTAAAATGTTTATAATTACTATTTCTTCTCGTGAACCATTATTGTCGTTAAAAATAATTATGGTTAAATGTCAATTAATACTAAGTGCGTTTGGATATACATAAAAGTGTAAAGTTTTCAAGTTAACGTGATCGTTCACGCCACAGCTAAGTAACAGCTTAAGACTGGTATTAACTTGGATTTAGTATAAATCAATTTCAGATAGATCATATGGACCAAGGTGATTAAATAAAGTGTGTAAAGAAAAGAAAGTATAATTTACAATAATTAATAAATGGCCTGTATAGCTTTGTCTAAGTACAAGTTATATCCAGGACATATTTCGTCTTAATAAACGGTACTATAAAGTTCATAGAAATTACCTTTTATACTTATATAAGTCTCGGTGTGGTAACTGACCACGTATTTTTGAGTTCTCTACTTCCTTACTGTATTCAATCCAATAAATAAAGTTGATGATTAAATCACAATAGTTAAGTTAAATGGGTACATTGACTATTCAGATGTCTGTTTATATACAAAATAAAGTAACAAAATAAGAACAAGAGCCTAGTCGAGATTTGTTAATCTCGTGTATGTCGTCGGCATATTACCACGCATATAATCCCATGTGTGTATTCTGTTTTATCGAGGTATATGATCATAAATAATATAATCACTTATAATGTCAATTGATCTCTATTTTTCGCCTGATAAAGGTTTAGATGGCAATTGACAAATTAAAGGATATTACCGATTTTAATTACACAGGAAGTTGATGGAAAATCGACGTGACATGATGATTTGACGATCTATTATAATTGTGTCCACTAATGACTAATGAGCAAAGTATTGCTTAGAAATTTACGAACTGAGCCCTTTTTACACAATATCAAAAGAAAGGAGAATTATTATTTAATCATAGAGTGAGAAGAATACGCCAATGATAGTCAAAACGCGTATAAATGCCAATGATAGTCAAACGCGAATAAATAAAACTGAAGTTGCTTGAACGGCCTCCTAGCCTAGTTGGTAGTGACCCTGCCTATGAAGCAGGAGGTCCCGGGTTCGAATCCTGGTCAGGGCATTTATTTGTGTCTTTATCACGGATATTTGTTCCTGAGTTATGGATGTTTTCTATGTATTTAAGTATTTATCTATTATATATATCGTCACCTAGTACCCACAACACAAGCCTTATTGAGCTTACCGTGGGATTAGGTTGATTTGTGTAAGATTGTCCCATAATATTTATTTATTTATTTTATTTATTTATTTATTTATTTATATAATAACTAGTATGTCGAGTATAATCGTTATAACATTTATTTTAGATAATTAATTTAAACGTTAATTCAAGCAATACCTGTATTTAACAGGTAGAGTCATATGTAGAGTCATATGTAGAGTCGATATGTAGAGTCGATATGTAGAGTCGATATGTAGAGTCGATATGTAGAGTCACATAAAGTTACTTATAGTGTCGAAATATAAAGTCACGTATAGTGTCAAAATATAAAGTCACGTATAGTGTCAAAATATAAAGTCACGTATAGTGTCAAAATATAAAGTCACGTATAGTGTCAAAATATAAAGTCACGTATAGTGTCAAAATATAAAGTCACGTATAGTGTCAAAATATAAAGTCACGTATAGTGTCAAAATATAAAGTCACGTATAGTGTCAAAATATAAAGTCACATTTGGAGTCGATGTAGACAACGTGTAGAGACGAAAAATGACATGTAGAGTCAAATGCAGAATAAAAACTTATGATTCTTATGTAAAGCCAAATGTTTGAGATGACACGTATAAAGTGGACTACGCATATGGTGGAGTTAATGCAACAAACGTGAATAGACATGTCAGACCTTTTTGCAGGCCTACCTAAATAGATCTATTTACCTATGTAACCTACTTATGTGAAGCACGTGAATGAACGTGCAGGACTTTTATTCAGACCTACCTTAATAATCTAGTACCTATGAAACGCACGTGGATGAACGTGCGGTACTTTGAATCAAACTTACTTGAATGTATCAAGTACCTGCGCAACGCACGTGAATAATGTGCGAAACTATCATTCAGTTTTACCGTAATATAATAACCTAGCAATATTTTAGGAAAGTAATCAATAAACTTTGAATTTCATACGATTATGAGAATGAACGATATACATCATCATATGTTTAAGAGCTTGGCTCTTGTACGTGTACGTAAAACGCCAATACTTTCATCTGTAGTCATGTATAGTATGGACAACTCAAATGAAATAAATCACAGATAATCAAATCAAATAAGACGTCAAAAAAGTGGTTTCAGTGGTCTCTGATTACATTTACTATTTTATTATTAAAGCTCATCAATTATCATTGTAATATTTTGTATGTATGCCTAACAAATATCAGACGTTAATTCAATCGTTTATGCAGTTTGAGAATTTTAATTTAATGGAGTGCAATACCTATTTCTATGAATTACCTACCTACATTTAACCTAATAGTAAACGTTGACGACATTTAACATGAAAGCTGGGTAACAGGCAAATCCCTTTTACTAAATGGCTGAATGCATCTTAGAAAAGTCCATTGTATGAATCTTTTTGAATTTATTATACTGAGCTAAACGTACAGTTAGTTAAAAGAATGTAGTAACTATAATAAACATAAGAAGAGAAATTAGAGGAATTAAACAACATATTTAATATTATCTGTACAGTTAGTAAAAATAATATAGTAACAATAATAAACATAAGAAGAATAAATAAAGGAATTAAACATTATAGTTAATATTATTCGTTATCATGTTATGTCCTGAGATCAGTGACAAAAGGGCAAAATTAGGTTTGTTAAATTCATGTATCCAGTTTTAACTTTCTGCGACTACTGCAGAGTGCAAATTGAGGTTCGTAAGGGACTTGCATAATAAAAACTTTGCAAAACCACATACTTATTACTGCTTATTTACATTAGTTAAATATTGGTGAAACTGGTTCAGTAATTATTTTATTTTTCAATTCATTGGTTAAGGCCCTGATTTCTCTAGTAAAAATAGGATAATGACGACACTATGTTTAGCTTGCTTTCATCGCTACCAAACTAGTTATTTATTATTATAATATAAGTATTTCACATATATATATATGTTCATAGTACCAGACCACTAAGACTGATTTATTATCACATTTTAGGAATCCAGCCATACGAGATCATTTTAATTAATTAATTGAAAATATATCAAAGTTCATAGCACCAGACCACTAAGACTGATTTATTATCACATTGGATAATGTTACGAATCCAGCAATACAAGATTATTTTAATCAATTAATTGAAACATCGATACACATATGATAGTTAAATTATGATTAATAAACTTGTATAATAAAAATATCTTAGCGCGGCTCAATAATCGTGACAAAGTAAAATTAACGCAACATAAATTGCCTATATGTTTTAAAAATCAAAGTCAATAATATACTTACAAAAGAATAAGTTTGCGTTACATTAGCATTGCCTTATTGTACTTTTAGACAATTATTGGTAGATAACATTAAAACGTATATCACTATACTAACTAGGTAACTAACCACAGTGGAACACTTCGAAGTTCAACTTAACGGTAGATAACATTAAAACGTATATCACTATACTTATTAGATAACTAACCACAGTAGAACACTTCGAAGTTCAACTTAAAATAAATGAAACCAAATTAAAATAAATTAAAACAACTCCGCGCCTAGAAAAAAATATATTTTAATCCAAAATGTTACTCTTTTATTAACGCGTCAAGTTGTATATTAGCAAACGTTAATCAGACAAAACTTACTTACTTCATAATATAATGATTTATTTCTTGCAATACTTAATAGATAGTTAATAATATTTGATTCTTAAACTTATACTTTTAAAACGTAAATAAATAATTACGTAATTGTCATTATAATATTTAGGTAATCACATATGTTGAAAATAACAAGACTAAATTATTCACGTTTCTAAAGAAAGTGTTACAAGTTTCAGACTGACGACCCAGGAGCGTCCAGGTGAAAGGGCCAGGGTTTGGTATTTCTTTACCACCCAGGAGTGCCCAGGTGAGAGGGTCGGGGTGTAGAACACTTCCGACCCAGGAGCGCCAAAGTGAGATGGCTAGGGTTATGATATTCTTCTTCTTCAAAAAAGGCATCATCTTCACCTACATCTTCTCTGACGCTACGCTCTCGAAAGAATGATAATGGTCGTCACGGCATGTGTAGTGGTGTGGTTCAGAACGCCACGCCACTCTGTACGACTCTCCGCTGTCGTTATGTATTCGACTACGTTGTGAGTGTTAATAAAATTGGTCTGTATCAATCATGTGGTTATACATGTGGTGTTGTGCGATATTCATGTGAAAGTGATAAGTATTATGTTATTTGTATGTATTTTATGTTATAAAGTTTCCTTCTAATTTGAATTTTAAAATGCATTAAACAGTCTAATAATATTTTATTCAATAACGTAAACAATAATTGCGCTTCCAAATTAACTACTGGTTTAATCTTTGCTGCTGTATAGAAATGTATCAAACTTAATCACTATTGTTATTATTTAACCTTGATGATGAAGTCTTCTTAATTAAATATCATGTAAAATAACTATTGGTTTGATCTTTGTATATCAAACTCTATCATTATTCAATAATTTTAACGACTGTGTTACACCTTATTGGTATTACTTAAGCTTGATGATGAAGTCATGGTAATTAAATATTATGAAGAAGAATTATTATTTTGATCTTTGCTGTATTGATATATCAAACTCCATTACTATTTAATAATTTTAACTGTTATGGTATATCTTATTCGTAATACTCAAACTTGATGATAAAGTCCTAATAATTATATATTATGAAGTCGATAAGCAATATATTATGAAGTTAAGAAGTCGGTAGAATAATCATTTATTTCCTTTGTTGTTTACACTGAATGAAATAAACTTGTACTACTTTTACAATGAGCACTTATGCACAAAGGCCAACATAATCATAAAGATAATGAGTAATCAACTCTTTGTGAACTTCTTGTGAAGTTCTATATTTTATTATCGATGATAGTTCATTTTACATTGAATAATCATTTATAATAATATACTACAATAATGTGAAACTGATAGTCAAGGGTTAACATGACCATGAGTAAAATAAAAACATTATTTCATTAACTTATTACAAGAGAAAATGTATTAAATCCGATGTGTTAAGATTCAAAACTCTAATTATGTTATTAATATGGGTATTTAAACAGTTTGTATTTATTACCTTTTATTGTCAGAATTGATCTGTAAATTATCTTATTTGAGCTATTATTATTATCTTTCTTATCGATCGTTCTATACTTTATTATCGATGATAATTCATTTTACACTGTATAATCATTTATAATAATATACTACAATGATGTGAAACTAACAGTCAAGTGTTGACATGTTCATGAGTAATATAAAAACATTATTTCATTAACTTATTACAAGAGAAAAGGTAATGAATACAAACTGTTTAAATACTTAAACAGTTTGTATTCATTACTTTTTTATTGTCAGAATTGATCTGTAAATTATTTTATTTGAGCTATTATTTCATTAAGTTTTGGCATTTTGATGTTATAAAATGACGGGTATACAGCTGCGGCCGCCATTCGGATCTTGACCAGATTGTTGTAAAGACGTCTTGAAAATATTATTGTCATATAGTGTAATTTATTCATATTTAAACCTTGTAACAAACGAATACAAGTGTAAATACTGGTAAAGTACTGGTTTATTTTATAATCCTAGTGATATCCCCTACACTCCGAACAGGTTGACTGACAAACAGCAACTGAGCGTAGTGATGTAACGGTTCGACTTCACAAACCGGTTCAAACCGATCTGTGCCTGAAGTCGACCAAACCGACGTGAGTGTACCGTAACTCGACTTAAAGATCCATCCGCTATAGAAACTTGCTATTTCGATTTGTTGCTGCGTCACTTTCGTTTGACATATTGAGGAAAGAGATGTAATTAACGCAAATCGACTTCAAAACACGAAGAAAAATGTTGCTATGCATATTACCGCCATTATTGAGTCGAGTCGAAGACAGTCAAGTCGACTTGGTACCTAATGGTAAAGTAAAATGAAACTTATAACTTGAACTGTAAGGTTCAATTTCGCATGAGCTAGAAGAGATCGGTTCGGTTTGGTCACGGTTTGATGGTAAGCTTCGGTTTGGTTTGGCAGTTTCGCGTCGCGTCGGTTCGCGCGTGGCTTACGGAAATGCACGAATTCGGGCCGAGGATTGACGAGACCGCAAGCTCTTTCCTGCTTGCTCATATATACTGCGTCCCGTTTTAGCCTTTAACAATATATGAAATAGTGATCTACCGCGCGAATTATTACTCACCTACCTACATTATAAAATTTTAAGTCAAAGTTTATGTTGTCTTGTGTTTTGTGTAGCTAATAAAGACTTTTTTCATAACAATAATTCTAGTCCTGATTCTACGTAGGAAAGACGTAACATTTCCAAATAAAAAAACGAAGATACGACTTTTTTAATAATAGTCCATACATTTAGTTAAACTAGAATAGTCCAAACCACCATTTTAGGTCGAAGTTGAACAAACCGTAAAATTGACAAATCGACTTACTCAACTCAAAACCGAGCGACTACTATGCGGTTTGAATTGTGGTTTGCGCCACTAATACTTAAAAACGATAGCAGGTAAATCGGTTTGGCCAAACCGGTTTGCAAACCGGTTTGGGTGTACAACGGAGTCGACTTACTCGGTTTGAAAATTTTACGGTTTGACCCATTACTAACTGAGCGTGACAAACGCGCCAGGCGCGCCAGCGTGCCTAACTGTATTTTCATTGGATACTACACTTGTTAGTGTCCGCTAATCACCCAATCAAAATAAGGGAAGGGAAACGCGCATTTTGCAAGATAAGGATTTAAAGCACATTCAGCGAGCCGAGCCACCTTTTGTTCACTCTGCGACACTATATATCCCTTATGAAAACTTATGATGTTTGATGTTTATTAATGTTAGAACTGTGCATACTATTGAGATAAGAAGTAGACAAATATAATAGAGAATGCAGTTTAAGTCCACGCCGCAAACTAGGTGTTCTTTTGTTCGCAGTTTGACCATTTATGGTCATTATTTCTATATTCTTTGTTCATTAGCAATAGCTAACAATCGCCGCGCTATCTGATAAGAGCTATAATCCCTATAATATTGTGAAGTATTTTCGTGGCAGTTTTTTTTTGTAAACATTTTGTTAACATCTGTATAATATTCGAATCGGCTTGCGAAATGCACTTATCTAGAATACAGAAACGACTTAAGTCCCATGTTTTCAAAGTAAATACCTTCGTATTTGAAACAAAATAGTTGACTATGTTTTTATCACGTCTACATTCCTACATTCCCTAAATTCCAAATTTCTTCTCACTGCTAATTACCTTTTTTTCATCTAATATGCTTCTTATAATAAAATAATAATTTATACACGCTAGAAATATTCAATACAAAACAATTTAGTGCTTTAATCTCACTTTTTTTATATATTTACCTAGTAATAGTTTTTACCCACCGAAATGAGTAAATACGAGTATTTACGGGGTGCTTTGGATAAATACTGAGTAAATACTCAGTAGTGAGTAAATACTGAGTAAATACTCAGTATTTACTCGCCCCTACCCATCTCTACCCACTCGTTGATATTTTGGAACCTTTTGAACACATCTTAAATTATTGTTTAAAATGACATTTCGTAATTGTTATAAAATAATGTCATTGACCTTATTTCGACTAGTTAATATAGAGCGCTCCAAATAATCTTGATCTTAGAGTGTACTTACGTTAATTATTATTGAGGTCATATAGTTATAGCTACCTTTTTTTTACGTGTGGATGTATTATTTATACTTTATTAAGGAAGTAAACAGGAGAAGTGAAGAACATAGAATAGTTTTCGTCCCGAAAATCAACCCTAAAGGGGGGTGGATGTTTGTATGGGGAATCAATAACCGCTCAACCGATTTAGATGAAATCTCATATAGAGATATTTAAGTCCCACAGACAGAAGGTAAGCACGGTGATAGTACTCATAACAGTACACATTAAATAAAAAAATAAACTGTTTTTTAATTATAGATATTTAAATGACCGCTCGAGCTGCCTGAATCTAACTTCATCTGCCGAACCCTTCTATTATTTAATTATTATTAGATAAATACATGAATTATCAGCGAATCTACACAATTTAACTTTTATCTTAAATAAAAAAACAAGACGGAATGTGTAGAAAATGGCTAACATTATAAATAAAAAAGGCAAAATAACTCTAACGGCCTCCATAAACAGCTTCCTAACGACCCTACCGCCCTAGCTGCTATTTCACTGCGCAATCGGCAGAGCGCGTACCACCTACCAATCTGACAGGTTGGACCCTACAAATTGCAATGTCTAATACCCGTTTAAAGCTTGTACACAAAAGCGGTTCCGAAATTATTTCGATAATCTCACCCGCTTCGCTAATATTTGCGTCTACTGCTGACTGTGTTTTAAAGAGTACTCATTCGCAAATATGAATTAACCTTACTCAAATACGAGATACGATACATTATTTACAAGATGGATGTTATATTTATTACTAGCTTTTGCCCGTGGCTTCGCTCGCGTTAAATTCGGGGTAACAAACCATACAAACTTCCACCCCCTATTTTAGAGAAGTGGGGGGTTAGAAAGAGACAAAAAGTTGCCTATGTCACTCTCCATCCCTTCAACGATCTCCACTTAAAATATTACGTTAATTCGTCGCCCCGTTTTGCCGTGAAAGACAGACAAACAAACACACACATACACTTTCCCATTTATAATATTAGTATGGATTTTCTGTTGTTGACTTAGATGTTAACTATTATGACGCAAATTATACAAATTTAAATGACAAAAGGACATTCTAGGTATAAAACGCAGTTGATGAACAAGATACACTATATTATCACTATCACTCTTATTAAAGCAAAGTGACAATGAATTTTTCCTGTGTTTTTGTTATACTGTACGCACTATTTTGTAATTTGCAAATTTGCAAAGCGGACACCAATTTTAACTCGCAATCAATATTTACTAAAGTCTCACAAGCAACGTTGTCTGAAGATGGCAAGCTAAATTTTACTCAATTGGCGACAAAATATGGTTTATCCGTTGAACAATACACTGTGACAACTGAAGATGGCTACATCATAACCATCTTTTATGTCGCAAAGGACCTAAAAGCCACCAATACGCCTATATTACTGTTCCATGGAATAATTGACTCATGTGACATATTCATGATAAGAGGAAACACCTCATGGGTTTTCACTTTAGCGACCGCAGGCTATGGCGTTTGGATCGGTAACAACAGAGGCAATTTATACGGCCGTCAACATGTCACCTTCGATCCCGACACTGATGTCGAGTTCTGGGATTATAGCTTCCATGAAATCGGTTATTACGACCTAGCGGCACAGATAGATTTCGTCTGTGACAAAGCCAACTCTCTCAGCATCTTAACCATCGGCCATTCTCAAGGAACATCTGCACATTTAGTACTTACTGCAATGCGGCCAGAGTATAATGAGAAAATTAAATTGTTCACTGCATTAGCACCAATGGCTTATTTAGACAATCTTGAGTTTCCAGTGTCACTAGTAACAGGAACCGGGCCACTTATTGCAGCAGTATTAAAAACGCTAAACATCAATGAATTACTAGAAAACCATAGCACGGCGTCCGATCTTGTAACTCTGCTATGTAGCAAAGGCATAGTCAGTTATGTTGCATGTGGTTTCGGAACACTATTCCCGTTGCTAGGATTTGACCCAGCTGGGATGGAAAAAGACTTTTTAACGGGAGTTTTCTTTGGACATTATCCTAGAGCGACATCAAGGAAGAGTTTGGAGCATATTAACCAGGTTGTTTCGAGGAATCAGGCTGCTCAGTATGACTATGGAACTGTAAAAAATATTGTGAAGTATGGGAGAGCAAGTCCACCAGCTTACAATCTTACAGCAGTGACGACTAACGTTGCCCTGTTTGTGGGAAGATCCGATAGAGTGTCTAAGGTTAAAGATGTGGAACGTTTGAGGGACACACTTCCTAACGTGGTGCACTATGAGGTGATGGAACTCGAACGTTGGAATCATCTCGACTTCGTACTGGGAAAAGATATCATGTCTGAATACCTTTATCCAACAGTTTTGGAACTCCTAGAGAAATATAACTGTTAGGGATATATATATATATATATATATATATACAGGGTGGAATTTTGTAATGCCACCTGCAGGGAAAGTACTCTTAATATTGTAGATAGAAAATTTTACTCAAAGAAAACATTCCTTTATTTTTTAAAGAAAGAAAACTGCTTTCAAAGATTTTTAAAAATTCGCTTGCCGCACCCGGTAATCGAAATGACTAAAATCTCTAAAAGTTGCATCCTGTACTTTTATTGCATCGATCGTTAGGGTCAATTATAAGGATGAAATCTATCTTACAAACTTTATACATTAAATAAAAGGAAAACAATGAAATCTTAAATTATTTTAATTATTTACAAAAAATGGTAAACTAACTAATTAATTCCATTAAATCAAATGATGAAGAAATGTTAGAGAGATTTCATCCTTATAATTGACCCTAACGATCGATGCAATAAAAGTACAGGGTGCAACTTTTAAGATTTTAGTCGGTTCGATTACCGGGTGCGACAAGCGAATTTTTAAAAATCTTTGAATGCAGTTTTCTTTCTTTTAAAAAATAAAGGAATGTTTTCTTTGAGTAAAATTTTCTATCTACAGTATTAAGAGTACTTCCCCTTCAGGTGGCATTACAAAATTCCACCCTGTATATGGCGAGTTACGGAATGTCCTAGTATAGGTACCTACGTGTATACATGCATGCATTCATAGCGCATCGCGTGCACCAATAAAGGTCAGTTAGCAACCGACCGTGTGCGTGTATCTTTCTCTGAGTCCCTATAACATCAAACCTAACAGTGACGACGATGGCTAAAATTTCGGTGGGCGGGTTAAGCACATTTAATCACGAAACACATGATTGGGTGATTTATAAAGATATTAAAGATCGGTTGGAGCAGTGGTTCGTCGCAAACGACATAGCAGAAGAAAAAGCGGATGCCACGTCCGCGACCGCTAAACGTCGTGCTATTCTCCTCAGCAGCCTAGCCGAGTGCACGTATAAGCTGAGGGACCTTGCTTTACCAAAGGAACTGGGAAACTTAAGTTACGCTGAAGTTGTACTACTTTTGGATGGCTATTTTAAACCCAATATATGTGGATTCGCTGAGCGGAATAGCTTCTACAGTGCCACGCAATCAGCTAACGAATCATTCTCGGACTACCAGAGTACGGGGTTTGGCACTACATTGTAGTTTCTCTTGAGCGACGCTCGACGACACCCTACGGGACCGATTTGTTTTAGGAATGGTTCAGGGACCAGAACGGGACAAACTCTTCACTGAGGCGATGTCTAGCCTCACATTCTCCAGCGCTTTGCAAACGGCGGAGAATGTCCACAGCGCCCGACGAGGCGCGCGGGCCGGCGCAGCTGGGACCTCGGGCTCCTGTGCCGCCGACAGCGAGTTTGACATACACAAGATGGCGGCCAGCAGGACGCCCGCCACAGCAGGCGCGACCCATCGGTTCAACTGGCGCTTCGTGCTCAGTCTGCGGCTACCGTCGACATTTAGGAGCAGATTGCAGATTTGCTAACTCCATTTGCGATAAGTGTGGTTCTAAAGGAAACCTTAAACGCGTGTGTCGTAAAAAGTGTCCAATTAAAAAAAATAATTTCGTCGAATGCTGTTTAGACAGTGGCGATAAAGAAGGTGAGCAATTCCTTTTTAATATTCGCACTTGTAATGGGGAACCTATGCAGGAACATGTGTTGGTTAACGAGTTGCTTTTGAATTTCGAAGTAGATACAAGTTCAGCAATCACAGCTATATCGGATAAACTTTATAATAAACATTTCACGTCGATACAATTGTCTAAGACACCGTCAGTATTAACAAGTTACGATGAAAAGGTCATTGACACATTAGGTGCAATAAGTTTAACATTTCACTACAGAAGCCAAACTAGTGACTTAAACGTTTATATCGTAAAAAACAGAGGGCCTCCGTTATTAGGCAGAGATTTTATATCTACTTTTCATTTACAGTTGAGTCCAATTCCTGAAAATGAATTACATTGTATTGATAAAGTGACCAGTGATACCGGTTTAGTAGACACGTTCAGTAGCCAATATCCGCAGTTGTTCTCAGATAAGTTGGGGTGTTGTAAGGATGTAGTAGTACAACTCAACCTGAAACCGGGTAGCAAACCGGTTTATTTCAGAGCGCGACCGCTTCCTTTTGCTATTCGCGATAAAGTCGAAACAGAATTAGACCGCCTTGTTCCAGTTAGGTATTTTAAAACCAGTTAGTTATTCTGAATATGCCAGCCCTATCGTACCAGTCTTGAAACAAAATGGCAAGGTACGTATATGTGCAGATTTTTCGGTGTCTATTAATAAACAGCTTCTCATAGATAAGTATCCGTTGCCCCGCATCGAGGAGTTATTTTCAAAACTGCATGGCGGGCAACAATTTTCAAAGCTAGATCTTTCGAATGCCTATAACCAGTTGCTTCTAAGTGAGGACTCTCAAAAATATATTTGTATAAACACACACAAGGGCTTGTTTACCTACTTGCGGCTCGTTTTTGGGCTTTCGAGCGCACCTGCGATGTTTCAACGAGCATTAGAAACCATCCTCGCTGGCCTTGATGTGTGCATATTTTTAGATGACATTTTGGCGACTGGCTGTGATAGGACCGAGCACTTACAGTGGTTAAACGAAGTATTCAAACGTCTGCAGGCAGCTGGGTTGGTGTTACAAAAAGACAAGTGTTCGTTTTTCCAAGACTCTTGTTTCTTATTGAGGTTACAACATAGACAAAAATGGCTTACATAAGTCGCCTGAAAAAGTAAAAGCCATACTTGAAGTGAAGTATCCGGAAAATGTATCCGAATTAAAATCTTTCCTGGGTCTAGTAAACTGTTTGTTAAAAATGCGTCATCCATTTTATGCCCGTTGCACAAGTTGTTACAAAAAAAGACTAAGTTGTCTTGGACAAGCGATCATGACGATGCGGTGTCTAAAATAAAACATCTGTTGGCTTCAGACGTCACGTTAGCGCATCTTGATCCGAACGCGAAATTAATTGTAACAGTAGGTAGATGCGTCACCTACAGGCCTGGGAGCAGTACTAAGTCTCATAAATGATCAAGGAGTCGAGCAACCCGTCTCATTTATGTCAAGGTCGTCAACACTAGTCCAGAAAAAAAACTATAGCCAAATTAGTAAGGAAGCTACAAGCATCACATTCGGGATACGCAAATTTCACCATTATTTGTATGGGCGAGATGAGTCATTTATACTTAGGACCGACTATAAGCCTCTGCTCAGCATCTTCCGACCAGACAAAGGTGTACCGGAGGTTTCTGCCAACCGCCTTCAGCGGTATGCATTATTTTTCTCTGCATACAACTATAAAATTGAGTATGTTAAATTTAGCAGTGCGCGCAATACAGCAGATTTCCTCAGCCGGTCCGTGAACAAAAGCAATGCCATCAATGAAGCAGCGAGCGAGCGAGATGACACGATTGACCGAGCTGCTTATTTTGCGAGGTACCTATGTCTATGGATAATATTTGCGAAGCAACGCGCACTGATAACATACTTTTACAGGTATCGAAATACGTAACGAGCGGTTGGCCTAGTAAGGTAAGGGAATATAATTTACAGAATATAATTTCTAGGTTGGTAATTCCTGCAACACATCAACATAAAATAATTGACGAGTTACACAGGGGGCACTTAGGGATCAATAAAATGAAGGCGGAAGCTAGATTGCGGTTTTGGTGGCCTAGCATGGCAGCCGACATCGAGCGGCGCGCGGGCAGCTGCGCGGAGTGCGTGCGCGTGCGACCCGCCCCGCCCCGCGCACCCTTGGCTCCCTGGCCACTCCCACCTGAGGCCTTCCACCGCGTTCATGTTGATATTTAGGGCCCCACGCATAGTAAATAAGTACTTCCTAATAATTGCGGATGCGTACTCTAAATAGGTGGAATGTTTCGATTGGGTTCATATTTCAAGATTTGGCATCTTCCGCAAAGTTTGCACAGACAATGGAACTTCGTTTGTTTTTGTAAAAGAAATGGCATAGAACACATCACTACCCCCACTTACAGCCCATCTAGCAATGTGCAAGCCGAGATATATGTTAAGCAAATTAAATTGGCATTAAACAAAATAATATCTTCAGGCACACAATCTCGTAATATTAATGTAAAAATACAAGAGTATTTGTATATGTACCGAAATTCAAAGCATACATCGACCAACATGTCTCCTGCAGAGGTTCTGTTTGGGCGTAAACTGCGAAGTCGTTTAGACTTGTTGCACCTCGCACCTATTTCCTCTACATCGCCACTATCTAAATCGGCAATCGCTGACAACGTGTCACGCCGACAGGCCTTGCAGACTAAATATTACGATGGTAAAATAGGCCAAGCAAATAAGATCTATAAAAAGTGTTTTGAAGAATTAATTCCCAGCAGGCTGGAAATCGCTTTAATACCTTCATGTGGTCCTAAATGTATGTAATCCGAGTTTTCCCAATCCCAAGAAGTGTGCATAACTTTTTAGCGAAATTTTTGCTCTTTGTCAGGTTTTTGCTTGTAGCTCGAAAACAGTACGTCCGACGGAAAATGTTATGTATATCAATATTAAAGAGGGTTAAATTCTGCGTCGAGTGAATAACTTAACTTCTAATTCGGTTCAGCGGCACAGCCGAAATCAAAAGTTATAAACCGGGAAAATGTCTCATTTAATTGAAAAACTCGTATTTTGACTTCCATACCACATATCTTTGAAACAGATGAACCCTGTTAAAAAACCTATAGAATAAAAGTTGTAGAGAATACAATTTCACGTTATATCGACATCTCAATTTGAGTCATTTTGAAAGACTAAATTTGGCATGAATTCAAAATCAGTTTTTTATAAATCCTTCTGAGTTGCATATTTTCCATAAAATATGAGGTGTGAGGCGTACATTTAATGCATCGTTACAATTAAAAATATTGAATTGCAAATTTCTAAAACTTACCCAATCAGAAAACTATTTATACACCGTGTTTTATTTTATTTTCGGTAATATCAAGGGTATATTCCTGAGCTTAACTTAGGTTTATTTCTCGAAGACGCCAGTGTCCTACTTAGCTCCATTTCTGAGGTAATCGATATTTTATTAATGCCTTCTAATTGTGTAAACCTACATTTAATTATTTTTTACTCTGAGAACCCACTACAAAATGATGCACCTGTGTTTTAAGTCAAATAGGTTCAGTAGTTATTGATTGATTCCCCAATCTGTATATTAACTCAACCAAACAATTGAACATTATGACATGTCAATGAAATTTCGAACATTAACAATCCGAGATACAAAGAAAACATATTGTATTGAAAATTTTATAATGAAAAGAAAAATGGAAAATTTCACCGCGACAAGCAAGGTTCGAACTTGCGACCTTTCGGAACACCGGTCCGAATTTTTCAATTTTTTATTTCAATTATAAAATTGAAAATTCTTCGAAAAAATGTAATTTTCTTGGCCTAAAAGGAATGTACAATTCCGTAACAATGAAACTGTGTTAGTTAAAGTTTATAAAAATCAAAAATCGTACTGGACTGTAGGAGTAATAATAAAACAAATTGTCAAAACTATATACATCGTAAAATTAGACAACAACAAAACATTAAAAAAACACGTGGACCGAGATGCTCTGGCCAATTGTAGTGACCCAAGTCCGGAATATTCCAATGTGAATACGAGGCCACGGAAACCTTTTAATTTTGGCAATTTGTTTTGAATTTAGTGTAAGGGAGTGTTAGGAATAATAATCCCTCTAACCTCTGAGTCCCTATAACCTCAAACCTAACAATAACTGATGCACACTTATGTAGGGTTATATTTATGCTCAATTTATGAAAGCCAAAATGAAAATGAAAACGAAAACGAAAATATTATTATTATGCGTTTGTTTTCACCATATCTCGGGACCATGGGGTCCCGGACCTTTGGAAGGCATGCGTGGAGCTGAAACGAACAGCGCATAGGCCCTTTAAAACAATATAATCTAAGTGAGGGATACACATGGCAGATACCAGTGTTGGCCGAACGTTAGTGTAATTAAAAATTAAAAATTGAAGATTGAAACACGTTAGTTAAAATTGAACACTAATAGTTTAATGCAAATTGATTTCAATTAGAATTGAAATTAATTGTAACTAACGTGTTAATCCGTTGCGAATAACTAATAATTGAAAATATTTAATTTTTAGCCTTTCTCAAAAATTTAAACATTAATATAATTTTTAGTGTAAATTAAATTGGTAATTGACATTAATAATTTACCTAACTAAACACGAATTTAGGTTAAGCTACGAGGTTTTGATTTTTGTTTCGATTTTGACTCTGGCACCGGGGGCTTGTATTAATAAGCAATGGGACCGGTATTCTAAGATGGAGGTCATGCTGGACCCTGGGGATCCCTACTGGAGCTCGGGTTTGGCGCATCATAGACTCATGCTGTTTGGGCTCATTCGACTTGTACTGATGAGCAAATGGTACCGGTATCAAAATCTGGAGCTCATGCTGGACCCTGGGGATCCCTACTGGATCTCGGGTTTGGCGCATCATAGACTCATGCTGTTTGGGCTCATTCGACTTGTACTGATGAGTAGATGGTACCGCTGTACGGATGGACGATTGGTTTGACTTCATTGGTAACTTACATCTTCTCTCTGAGCCTGGCCTTAAAAACGATACAATATTATATTCATAATCTATATTGGTGACATACTTATTAAAGAAATCGCGACCAATTAATCCGTTAGTCCAACAAGGCATACTTTTTATAACATGAAATTTATGGGTAAATTCCTCTCCATGCATAAAGAAGGTGAGGTAAACGTAACCTTCGGAGTAGATTTGCCCCCCTAGTCCATTTATAAGAATTCTATCTTTCGTAATTGGAATATTAAGTTCTCTTAAAGTTTCTAAATTTACCGTGCAAAACGACGAGCCTGTATCTAGAAGCCACGTATGATTAATGCCATTAATTTGTATATCTACATAATCATCACTGTTGCATGAAAATATGTGGTTAGGTACGAAAAAATTCTGACGCGCTTTCAGGTTTATTCGTAGTTTGGTCTGAATTAGAGTGATTGTGGTCTTCAATAAAGTTCACATTCGGGCGATTATAACTGCCGCGATACATGCTACGCGCGTAGCGATTGCCTCGGTACACGTGTCCTCGATAGTGCGGGCGGCCACGGTTGCCCGTACTATATGTTGCACTCGAATCATTCCGTGTTGCAAGTGAGTGACCTTGGCCGGGCCGTCCCCTGCTCCCTTGGTTATACCATGTGCTCCTGCCCCGGCCTGTAAATGGACGGCTGTTGTACTCACCTGGCCTTCCTTGAAATCCCGCAAAGATCTCCTCCTGTGTTTGCGGCCGTGCCGTGGATAATTCCTCGTCTTTGGCGGCTCTTATGGTATCCTTCAGCGATGAGTAGTTACGAGCTGTTAGAATGAGACTTAAATTACGTGATCGCAGGCCGTCAGTGAAAGACCGAATCGCTAGTTTTTCGTTGATTGGTTTTAAAACGCTAAAAGCATTGCTGTCACCGTCGGCCTGCGATATTGTTAGATCTACAAATAATTTTTCCAATCTCTCGCCATATTCGTCTATACTACTTGTCCCTTGCCTTTCTTTAATAAGTTGAGCATGAAGCGCGGTAGGGGATTTTTTGTGAGCAAATGTCGTTTTATGTCAGCTACGAGGTCTTTGCAAGAAGTATATGAAGATGATAATCGTAATTTTGCGCTCTCCGTAAGCCGAGTCTTCAAAACAAATTTAATTAGCTGTGTTGACTGTCGGCGTCGATCATTTCACTGTATAATTCTATGGAATCAATTAACTTTTTAACGCTATCTTCATCATTAGTAATTTCCGTCAATAAAGACACGGCTGTTTTAAGGCTAAACTTCTCCATTGTGGTTTGGCTTTCAGTACCCTGTTTCGTACAAAAGTCCTCTATTTTAGAGTACAAGTTTTCAATTCTAATACATATTTCTTTGATGTGTAATATATCACTACCCTTAATTAAGTCTTTCGATATTTGCGTATCTAAGTTCTCTGAACATGTGAGATATCTTTTATACAATACAGTAGCATTGGTTAAATGTTTTTGCAAAATACTTAAAGTTCTTTTATCCTTCGCTAATTTGAATGTATTGTCCTTTAATTTTTTTAAACTCTCATACACACTAGATAGTTCTTCGACCATTACATATGGTTAATGGTAGGGAGGGTCACTTAGTTTCACTTTAACTAAACGAAAGTTAATACAACTTAAATCTAACACTCACTGTTACGGCACCATTACCATGGATGCTCCAGCTGCGGCGGTCGCGGGTGTTTGTAGCCGTGCTTAAGCTCCGTCCTCGGTTGATCGTTTGTCCCTCCTGAAGGACCTCCGGAACATGACGTGGTGGTTAAGCTCTCGTTGTATCATCTTCTTATGGCAGTTGTGATAAATTTTGTAAATACCATAAATTAACACCAACAGAAAAACCAATAGTATGATGGTTAATATAATATTTGTCGTCGAGACATGAAATTTCAACTGCTCCAAATCGGCGCTATTACTGCCTCCCGCTGCATTCTGTGCAATCATCACTTCTTCTTTTTTATCGCTTGAAGTTGATGAACCCATCTTTAATGTAGTCTAAACTGCTTTTTTGGGATAAAAACTTTGAATAAACTGTGTACTGGATCTCTGCTAATGTAACGATTGCACGAAGAATCTGCCAATGTATAAATTATTCGTACGAGGCCGCAAATAGTGTCAATGTCCTTTCGCTCGTGGCACCCATATTTGGTTCGATCACTTGACTTTAAAGGAGTACACGCGCGGCGCGTGGCGCCTGGCCTAGGGTCGCCATGTACGGATGGACGATTTATTAAATAAAATACGGAGATGGCTTACATGTGTTTATTGGTTAAACACGGATTACAGACTGCCTAGTACATGTTTGATACATAGCTTATATATCTTAGAGTTAGGTATGATATACAATCTAGACATATACCACACCGGTATCAAAATCTGGAGCTCATGCTGGACCCTGGGGATCCCTACTGGATCTCGGGTTTAGCGCATCATAGACTCATGCTGTTTGGGCTCATTCGACTTGTACTGATGAGTAGATGCTACCGGTATCAAAATCTGGAGGTCATGCTGGACCCTGGGGATACCTACTGGATCTCGGGTTTGGCGCATCATAGACTTATGCTGTTTGGGCTCATTCGACTTGTACTGATGAGCAGGTGGTACCGTTATCAAAATCTGGAGTTCATGCTGGACCCTGGGGATCCCTACTGGATCTCGGGTTTGGCGCATCATAGACTCATGCTGTTTGGGCTCATTCGACTTGTACTGATGAGCAGATGGTACGGGTATCAAAATCTGGAGCTCATGCTGGACCCTGGGGATCCCTACTGGATCTCGGGTTTGGCGCATCATAAACTCAAATAAGGAGACGAAGGAGACGAAGGTGACGATGGAGACGATGGATACGAAGGAGACGATGGAGACGATGGAGATGATGGTGACGATGGAGACGATGGAGACGAAGGAGACGAAGGAGACAATGAAGATGAAGGAGACGAAAAAGACGATGGAGACGATGGAGATGAAGATGAAGATGAAGACGAAGACGGAGACGAAGGAGACGAAGGAGACGATGGAGACGATGGAGACGATGGAGACGATAGAGACGATGGAGACGATGGAGACGATGGAGATGAAGATGAAGATGAAGACGAAGACGGAGACGAAGGAGACGAAGGAGACGATGGAGACGATGGAGATGATGGAGACGATGGAGAAGATGGAGACGATGGAGACGATGAAGACGATGGAGACGATGGAGACGGTGGAGACGTTGGAGACGATGGAGACGATGGAGACGATGAAGACGATGGAGATGAAGATGAAGATGAAGACGAAGACGGAGACAAACGAGACGAAGGAGACGATGAAGACGATGGAGACTATGGATACTATGGAGACGATGGAGTCGATGGAGACGATGGAGACGATGGAGATGAAGATGAAGATGAAGACGAAGACGGAGACATAGGAGACGGTGGAGACGATGGAGACGATGGAGACGATGGAGACGATGGATACTATGGAGACGATGGAGTCGATGGAGACGATGGAGACGATGGAGATGAAGATGAAGAAGACGGAGACGAAGGAGACGAAGGAGACGAATGAGACGAATGAGACGAAGGAGACGATGGAGACGATGGAGACGAAGGAGACGATGGGGACGATGGAGCCGATGGAGACGATGGAGACGATGGAGACGGTGGAGACGATGGAGACGATGGAGACGATGGAGACGATGGAGATGAAGATGAAGATGAAGGAGATGAAGGAGATGAAGACGATGAAGAAGGTGAAGAAGATGATGAAGAAGATGAAGGAGATGAAGAAGATGAAGATGAAGATAAAAAAACCCAAAAAGCATGAGTCTATGATGCGCCAAGCCCAAGATCCCCAAGGTCCAGCGTGAGCTCCAGATTTTGATACCGGTACCATCTCCTCATCAGTACAAGTCGAATGAGCCCAAACAGCATGTGTCTATGTGGCGCCAAACCCGAGATCCAGTAGGGATCCCCAGGGTCCAGCATGAGCTCCAGATTTTGACACCGGTACCATCTGCTCATCAGTACAAGTCGAATGAGCCCAAACAGCATGAGTCTATGATGCGCCAAACCCAAGATCCAGTAGGGATCCCCAGGGTCCAGCATGAGCTCCAGATTTTGATACCGGTACCATCTGCTCATCAGTACAAGTTGAATGAGCCCAAACAGCATGTGTCTATGATGCGCCAAACCAGGGATCCAGTAGGGATCCCCAGGGTCCAGCATGAGCTCCAGATTTTGATACCGGTACCATCTGCTCATCAGTACAAGTCGAATGAGCCCAAACAGCATGAGTCTATGATGCGCCAAACCCGAGATCCAGTAGGTAGACCTAGGGTCCAGCATGAGCTCCATCTTGTGATATTGGTCCCAACTTCCAAACCCGAGATGCAGTTTTAACATTAATTATTAGTGTAAGACAGGATTAATTTAGTTACACTAACGTTAATCTAATTAACTGTTAATCTTATTAAATTTTCGAGACGTTAGTGTAACTAATAGGTTAATTCTAATTGACGGTTAGTGTAATTAACGACGTCACAAAATCAATGCGAACTAACGTTAGTAAATATTGATGTTAGTGTAATTGATTAGTTACGGAATTAATCTTCAATCTTATTGATCAATTTTCAATTCTAATTGAAATTAACAGCCAACACTGGCAGATACCATCTCCGAACGCACAACATGATACACCCAGAGATGGTCCCTGCCAGGTGCAAAGACTATTGGAGTGCAGCACTTTTGTGCTGCGATGAAATGAAATGAAATGAAATATTTATTTGGAAGAATACGTAAAAATAAGGTCTGAAAAGGTACATTGAACCAGTATTCTGTCGATATAAAATCAACGTGCAAATTAGATATATAAATTATAACTTAGATATAAAAACAATTATGTCAACAAAATCATCATTATTCGATTCTAGTAACTAGAAAATAACTGTAATAATAATGAAAGGTATACATGTAAAATAGTCAATAGAAATTTCAATAGTTATAAAAATCATTTTAAATAGGGAAACAATATTAACAAGTTAACCACTAAAGCTTAAATAGTCCTGAATCTTATAAAAACATTTTTCCTGCAGCCATAATTTTGAGTTAAATTCTTTGTCATCAATTGTCTTAAACTCTTTTGGAAGTTGATTATATACAACAATGCACATATTGTAAGCGTTTTTCTTGTACATATCATAATTACAAGCAGGCTGATAAAGCAGATTCTGGTATTGAGGTCTCAGTACTCTCCTAGTTGTTTCCTCCAGCCTCTTGCCCTAGGTGGCTTTAGGTGAACAGACATACTTTAAGGATATACATTGAGGCTAAGGGAAGAATGTTAAATCTTTGAAAGAGTGGCCTACAACTAGCACCAAATCGGGCCCCAGCTATTGTCCTTATACAGTCCTTTTGGACTAAGAACGCCCTCTGAACGTCAACTGAGTTCCCCATAATGTAACCATATGTAGCCGCCGTAATCAGGTTCTCGACGACTCAATTAAACCTTCGATGTATAAGTAGATGTATAATTCCAAAGTACTGGTTTTCAAAGAGTTGTGCCAAAAACGGTTAAATAAGAGTGAAAGTGGTTGAAGGTTTGGAAGCTAAAGATGGAGTGCCTTGGCAAATTTGACTAAATGTACAACTTTGTTTAAACTTATTTCCGATTGGCCACGCTAAGTCTATGTGCCCCCGAATACTAGCCGAGCCCGAGCGTTTAGCAACTGCAGAATGTATACAAAAAAAAGTTGCGTTCGTAACATACTCCCGGGCGTTGAGACTCAAGACTCAACAAAGAGATAAAAATGTAAAAACAGTATAACTAAAGTTAGGCGCGAGCTACCTGATTAAGCGATAGGAAGGGGGCCTTGATGACGTTGTCCGTGCCCGGCTGCAGCTTCGTGACGCGTCCCAGCAGCCAAAGAAGAGGTGGAGTGCTATAAGATTGCCATAAGTTTAGTAATAAGGTTGTCATAATTCCGTATGTACGGTTTTATACACGACCTGGAAGATTGTATGCATGTGTATTAGGTGTAGGAGGAAACTGAGTCCATATCAAAAGTAACTCTGAGCAACACTTCAAAACATATTCTTTTTCCCTCTATCTATTCTCTCTCTTACCCATCTAACTTATGAAGAGATGACTTTCATGCCTGATAAATATAGAAGGGATTTAACGTTCTACACCATTAACTCCTTTATCTTCTGACCTTACCTATCGCCCTCTCATTTCCTTATTGGACGTTCTCTTCTGTCAGTCCCACAAGGGTCACTGACTGAAGCCAACATCAAACAACCTGAGAGGTTCCTGAGAGTTCAAAAACTCAAGCAGCACTTCTGGTTCCGCTTTCCTAATGAGTATGTTACTCTCCTCCAGCAGAAGAGCAAATGGCACACATCAATGGACCAGCTGCAAGTCAAGGACCGCGGGCAACTCCACCTCTTCTGTGGCTGCTGGGACGCGTCACGATGCTGCAGCCGGTCACGGACAACGTCATCAGGGCCCTCTTCCTATCGTTTAATCATGTAGCTCGCGCCTTTGTAACTTTAGTTATACTTTTTTTACATTTTTATCTCTTTGTTGAGTCTTGAGTCTCAACGCCCGGGAGTATGTTGCGAACGCAACCTTTTTTTTGTATACATTATGCAGTTGCTAAACGCTCGGGCTCGGCTAGTATTCGGGGGCTTCTTCTAAGCACCAATGGCAGCGCACCACATAGTTTAAGCGCGGCCAATCAGGCTTAAGTTCAAGTCACAAAGTTGTATCATTTAGTCAAATTTGCCAATTCACTCCATCTTTAGCTTCCAAACCTTCAACCACTTCCACTCTTATTTAACCGTTTTTGGCACTACTCTTTGTAAACCAGTACTTTGGAATTATACATCTACTTATACATCGAAGTTTTAATTGAGTCGTCGAGAACCTGATTACGGCGGCTACATATGGTAACTAATGGGAACTAAGGTCATAGGCTATTGATTTGAATGTTGGATGGACTGGATATCGGGCTATAGGAGGAGACTAGCGGACACCTGCCGTGACAATCAGTCTCAAAATTGTAAGAGACAGGTGGTGACTCGCCAACTCATTGAGTGGGCCCCGCAATGGCCGCACGCACAGTGCGACAACAGAGCAACACTTGAGAGTGGCTGTGAGGTTGTCGAGAGGTGAGTCTGCGGTATCCAGATCCCGGTAATCCGTTCAGCAGGCCGCCGGCGTTATGACATTTTACACTTCCAACCTGAAGCATAGGTCCCGCTCTTGCGACTTCACTCTGGCCGGCCAGTTAAGGCAAGCACAGAGGCGAGGGCCAGATGGAAAGGGCCCTCTGGAGGTTAGGGGTCCGCGGTGTCGCCACTCACCGTCAGCTCGCCACATTATTATTATTATTTGTTCGTTCTTTCCATATCTCGGGACCATGGGGTCCCGGACCTTTGGAAGGCATGTGTGGAGCCGAAGCCAACAGCGCATAGGCCTTTTTAAACGATATTATATAAAAGTGGTGGATACATATGGCACATACCATCTCCGAACGCACAACATGATACATTCGGAGATGGTCCCCGCCAGGTGCAAAGACTATTGCAGTGCTTGTGCTGCGATGGGAACTAAGGTCATAAGGCTATTGATTTGAATGTTGGATGGACTGGGTATCGGGCTATGGGAGGAGACTAGCGGACACCTGCCGTGACAATCAGTCTCAAAATTGTAAGAGACAAGTGGTGACTCGCCAACTCATAGAGTGGGCCCCGCAATGGCCGCTCGCACAGTGCGACAACAGTCGGTTGCATCGCTAAAGGCTAATTTAAACAAGTTATGGCTTTCAAACGAATCCTAACAGTAAGATATATGCGGTAATAATTTTCATATTATTTATTTTATTTTATGTAGGTAGTATGTATTTATAGTATGTATGTATGTATAGTATATATTTTGTATTTATGTAAAAAGTTTATTTATATTTATGTATGATACCTAAATGAGTATCTACCTAATTATTTAGATTATAAATTATAATACAACTCATCTTACCGTATCGTACAGTACCTAAGTCTGCCTAGCACTTCCAACTTTCTCTCTCAATTGCTCAAAGGTTAACTGGAAGAAATCCCTTAAAGGGATAAGTTCGCCTTTGTACGTATATGTTGTGTTATATGTATTTCGTTGTGTTTTCTTGTACAATAAAGTGTTTTACTACTACTACTACTACTACTACTACAACAGAGCAACACTTGAGAGTGGCTGTGAGGTTGTCGAGAGGTGAGTCTGCGGTAGCCAGATCCCGGTAATCCGTTCAGCAGGTCGCCGGCGTTATGACATTTTACACTTCCAACCTGGAGCATAGGTATCGCTCTTGCGACTCCACTCTGGCCGGCCAGTTAAGGCAAGCACAGAGGCGAGGGCCAGATGGAAAGGACCCTCTGGAATAGGGGTCCGCGGTGTCGCCACTCACCGTCAGCTCGCCACAAGCTGCCCCCGCGGGCTATTATTATTATTAATTTTATTTTCACGTTTAACCGTTCAGTGTCTTATACGTGGTAGATCAGAATACTGGTTCGCTTAAGGCGAAGCGCTTTAAGCGAGAATAATAGTCAGCAAGGTACTAATTACATCAGCGATTTAATGCGACGCCGCATTGCGGAGCGAATGTAACTGCAGGTGCAAGGTAATCGGGAAACCAGATCTATGTATAACCTCTATTTTTCAGGATTCGATAATAATGACTGTATGTTTTTTTGTCGTCGTTTATTAAATTTATAAATACATAAATCAATTCAATTTAACATACTATACAATTAATAAATAAATAAAATACTTTATTTGTTTCAAAATGGATTAGATGAAGGAGGGATGGTAATAAGAGTCCATGGGTTACCAGCCCTTCTAGGAAAATTTAAATTGATGAAAATTGATTACGTCTTTAAACTTATGTGATACTTGTGTGATAACATTTACGTATAACTGTTTTTTGTACTATTATTATTTTTAATTTATCTAAATATATAAAAGAAGAAACTGACTGACTGACTGACTGACTTACTGACTGACATATCAACGCACAGCCCAAACCGCTGGTTCTAGAGATGCCAAATTTGGCATGTAGGTTTCTTATAAGGTCTAGGGGTGCACTAAGAAAGGATTTTTTTAAATTCACCCCCTAAAGGGGGTAAAATGGGGGTCCAAAGTTTGTATGGCGAATCAAGATTTGTTTGATTATTTTATTCGAAACTTCACAGGAGTATTCCTAACGATAAATGAGTAAACACGTGTTTCAGGTTTTTTGAAAATTCAACCTCTAAAAGGGGAAAATTTGGTCACAAATCTGAAAATCAACATGGGTATCGTATCCTTTTTGAGTACTTATAGTACGCGGGCGAAGCCACGGGAAAAGGCTATACATATATATATCATTAATCATTATGTTACTGTTATTAATTTAGCCCTTTTTTATATATTTAACTAGATAGGTACTTTACATCAATTTCCTAAAAGCTCTGGGCCGCGATTCGAAAAATAAACACACACACTGGACAAACACAGCTCCAACCAAACTCAATCCAACTCAACTCAACGCTATAACGACATTGGCATTTGCCATTCGAACTGATTTTCATTCAACATTGGTCTCACATTGGTCTAATGTTGGTCCAATGTGTGACCAATGTGTGACCAATGTGAGACCAATGTGAGACCAATGTTGAATGAGAATCTGTTCGAATAGCAAACGTCAATGTCGTTACAGCGTTGAATTGAGTTGGGTTGAGTTGGGTTGGAGCTCTGTCTGTCCAGTGTGTGTGTGTTTATTTTTCGTATCGCGGCCCAGTACATGCGTTTATAAACATAACATTAAAAATAAAATAAATATTGATTTTAAAATTTCACAATAGATTTTTTAAATTAAACAACCATATTTTGGTTTCAACTAAAAAAAAAAAAAAATCATAAAAATGCACTTTATTGTTAAAATAATAAATAATTTTGACACAGTTGAAAAAAAGAATGGAATTATACCCAAAGTTAATTAACACTGTGATTGTGATATCTCAAAGTGGACCGGAATGGCCGACATAGGGCTATTTCTAGTCCCCAATAGGCCTAGCACATGAGTGTAGCGAAAGTATCTCGCGGTCGAGATAGACATCTGTCACTCTCTAACTGTATTCAACAGAAAGTGACAGATTTCTTTCTCGACCGCGAAATACTGTCGCTACACTCATGTGCTAGGCCTACAGAAACTAACAGACATAAATGGAACACCCGAGAGATTTATAGTCAAAATAGAGAAGTAGGCAGTGTTAATATTTTCTAGGTCAATGGTACTTACCCTTTAAGTAGGTGTTGGGTTTTGTATGGAACCAAGCGACAGAAACGCACGAATTTTTTGATTAGGTTAACTTACAAGCAGAGATGGGCATTAATCGACAAATTTTTTAAGTTAACTAATCAGTCGATTAAAAATATTAATCGTAGTTTTTTCATTGTGACTAATTTAGTTATGAGAATGTTCGACTAACAATTAAACTAGTTTTAGTTTAAATCGACTAAATTTCACGGTTAAATCTATATTAAAACTCGGTAGTCACTCGTTTTTACATTTTTTATTTAAGTTGCAATATACTCCTACATAACTAGCAATAATAATATGTAACTAAAAGTAGGTATGTCCATAGTATAGGTAACTATGTTAGTTTGGGTGCAATCTTGCAACTTATTTTGAAGCAGATATCTTCAACCGATTGAGCTAAAATTATGTATACACGTTTAATTTGAAATGGTTGAATGACAGTTTAATATTATGGCACCATTGAGCTGATCTGGTGCTAGACCCGGCAGGTGACTATAATAATACATAAACAACAGTTCGGTCTCGTTGATGTCCTCTGAACGCGTAAATGACGATTGTCAAAGGAATTCGGTTGGTTATAAAAGATTGTTATAAAAATCTATACATATAATAAAGCTGAAGAGGGTCGAAAGTATGTACATGGAAGATTATCGAAAAAAAGTTGGCAGGGGATACTTAGAATTTTTAGAATTTTTGTCTGTTTATTTGTGTGTCTGTTATTTGACCGCGCATCACGTGAAAACGGCTGAACGGATTTTGATGAAATTTTGTATAGACATAGTTTGAGTCATGGGAAAGGATAATAGATAGTTTTAATCCCGAAAATAAACCCTGGTGGGGGTGAAAAGGGGGTTGGAAGTTTGTATGGAGAATTTTGGACCGCTGAAACGATTTAGATAGAAATTAGTATGGAGATAATTTGAGTCCCGAGAAACGTCATAGGATAGTTTTCAAACCCTTGTGGGGGTGAAACGTGGTTGGAAGTTGGTATGAGGATTTTTTTACCGCTGAACTGATTTAGATGAAATTTGGTATAGAGATAATATGGGTCTCGAGAAAGGACAAAGGATAGTTTCATCTTCAAAAAAGGGCGCCCTCCATCTTACTTTTGAACCGTAGGTCCAAAAAATAATTGAAGTTAAGCCTGAAAGGTACTTTTAATAAAAACTATATTGTTTATATTAAATAAAATCGGTTTAGCTGTTTTTGAGTTGTCAGTCAAAAACGCATAGTGAAAGGACGTAAGTGCCGGATAGTAGAATTACAACGCCAAACAATTAACCCACCACGCAATTATTAGTTTATGACGGAAGCGCCGCCAAATATCCCTTAATAAACGACCTTTTGAATGGATTTTTTTAACAGGGCGGCAATTACGGAACCCTACACTGAACATGGCCCGACATGCTCTTGGCCGGTTTTGGTAAGGATTACTGATTCCAATTGTCAAGAAAATCCCCGTCCAGATATTGGGGGGTTACATGGGACATGATCCTCCCCCCCAAATCGTACACGTCAAATAGAAAAATTAATTACTGACCCCCTCAAAAACTCATTTCTGTATTAGTTACCCCCCCTCAAAACCAATTTTAGGCTGCAACCGCGCCTGTTCTTACCTTTTCATTCTAAGACTGATTTGACTGGAGGATCGATTTGGATGATATTTGGCATGGACATGATATGAATAGGTACAGTCAAGGACGTATAAATACATAAGTGGTACTGTATCATCCGATATACACCTACTATTCTATGTCGTTTAAATCATGTCAAATTTTTTAATAAGGACGAAAAAAACTATTGATTTTGGAGTGTAGTTTTATTTAGTGGTAATTGTAAAATACTTTATCTGGACTACTGTCCTCTAGCGTATCCATCTGTCAACTTTACTTCAAGACCTTCAAGTTCCTCCTCCAGGGGGAGGGAGAGAAATTAGGGGTGAATTCGCATGGCAAATCTTGATAAGGGGTTAAGAAAAAGGAGAGTGCGGGTAAAAAATTTAGAAAGAGAACAATGTATGAAAGAGCGAGACAACTACTTTACTCATTCTTTATTATTGTTGTTTGAATGTTATATATACAAGTTTGATTTAATAGAAATATGTTTTCTCATGTTCTATCTTATCACATACTACCTATATGAACATGTTACTGTATATACAGCGTTGATTTTTTGATACCTTTTACTTTTAATTATTATTTATACGATAGTTGAACTAAATATCATGGTTGCTATCATATTTAATATACAAAGTCTGATTTATTTTAATTGTGTTTTCTTAAGTTTTACCTTACTATTACACACAGTACATCAGATATATCGGAGCTGTGGAGGTGGTCACAAATATCGTTACATGCACTTTATCGCTGTGACAATAGAGGTGTTGTTTCGATTTTCCCCCACAGCTCCGATATATCTGATGGTGACTGTCCACAGTTCTTATTTACCCTTAGATAAGAGAAATTCAATCCAATTTCAGAGAGATGCACTACTTAATTACTTACTTACATGATGGATAACAAAAAGTTTTTGACTAAAGGTTCATTTTTGTTACAAGCTTTATGACTATCGAAATCTGCGGGTTAAGGAGCTCTGACGAGCCCTTGCATGACGGGTTGTAGCATTGCCATCCAAACTAAACGTTTGATATACAATTTTAGCTCATTTGGTTCGTGTTCATATTATCAAAGAGAATAATAGTTAGCAAAGAGATCTCACTCCATAAATAATCAAAATATCGTATGTAATAAAGTACATGACCATATTATTTTACCTAGAAGTTTTACCTGTTCAGTCTGTCAACATAGTAATACCAAGGTTTTCCGTTCAATTTGCTTCTACTATTAGTCGCGAAAAAGAAGTCTAGCTAATTAGTCGATTACAAAATTTAGTTGTCCGAAATCAATCTGCAACTAATTTAATTGCAACTAAACTAGTTGCACTCTATACAACTAAGATTGATCAGTCGTCGTTTTCAACCGTCAGTCGCAATTAATTTTGTTAATCGCAATCGTTAATCTTTAGTCGATTACATTTTGCCCATCTCTGCTTACAAGTAGAGGTCCTTTTTTTCACTATTTTTAGAAGTAGCAATCCTGAGTATTTGCTATTAAGTTTTGAGAAAAGGGGCTTGACAGAAGGAGAGACGGGCTAGCGAGTAATCTTGCATGTAAGTCCATTTTTCCTTTTGGGTTGCGGAATCTTAAACAGAATATTTAAATGTATGACGGTAGATCTACCACCAAATGATAATCTGTGTCGAACCCTTTTGCCAACAACAGCACCAGCCAACTATTTATTTTGTTATTAGCAGCAACACTTTCCTGAAGGCGCTGGAAGGGCGTCATGTCTGTCCTACAACTAAGTCATTGGCAGGGCCAGGTAAAGCAAAGTTTTTATATATGCTTCTGTGACTAGCTGCTTCACTACACGCAATCGCATTGTTTGTTATTCTCAGGGCCTACCGCGAACCGCGTAAATCGAAATTTCGTTATCTACATCTCTTTCGCTCGAATTAGCAAGTGCGATAGAGTGCACGGGAGATAACGAAAGGAGATCGTCAATTCTGGGCCACCTGATATAAACCGTATACAGTTTGTACT
The DNA here is from genome assembly GCA_947086415.1 of Pammene aurita. Lineage (NCBI taxonomy): Eukaryota > Metazoa > Arthropoda > Insecta > Lepidoptera > Tortricidae > Pammene > Pammene aurita. The sequence continues at coordinate 28,021,859 of OX352305.1, forward strand.
GCAATGTAAAATAAATACTCATTTTATTACTAAAGTAGACAAAATATTGCAAAAAAATTAAACGGGAATTAGAAACACTAAATAAATGGAGAGATGCGACACCGATACTTTATGGAGCTAACTTGATTGCTCTTACTAAGAAGGATGCTGGCGTGCGCCCCATAGCTGTTGGCTGTACCTTCCGGCGTCTTGCAGCCAAAATCTGCGTAAGACACACCCGTACTAAATTACAAAAACTTTTCGAACCTACACAGGCTGGTTTTGGAACTCGTGGCGGCTGCGAGGCCGCAGTTCACGCTGTGCGCACCTTTATAAATACTGAGCCATGTGAGGTCCTTTTGAAAATAGATGTTAAAAACGCTTTTAACTCAGTTAATAGGGAAACTTTGCTGAATGAAATACGATATCATATACCAGAAATATATAACTTTTTATTACAGTGTTACCATTCTCCATCCAAGTTACTCCACAAAGACAACGAAATTCTTTCAGCCGTTGGCTGCCAGCAGGGTGTAGCGGTCCACAGGGTCCTCTATGTACGAAAAGTAGCAAAATGACTTTAAAGGCTGATAGAGCTTCATTTGTAAGCTTTTACATGATATTTTCATGAGTAAAGTTCATGAAAAAATGAAAATAAATGATTCACATAGTATGTATGAGGGTGGAGGTTCACCTTATTACATATGGGTTTTATTTTAGTATGTAAGAAAAGATCAAGTTAATGATCTGACAAAGGAAATAAAATAAATGGAAGTATATAAGCATCATTGTGTTTTATTAGCAGGTATGTATTGTTATACCTGAACTTTAATGATAAGCTATTATCATTGCTTTCAGCAACTGAGAATATTTGGAAAATATAAAACCTGAAATCTTTACTAGGATTTCTCACAGTTTTCGATAACTTATATTATGTTTAGATATAATTATATTTATATTATTACTTATTTTTGCATTATTGCATAAGCAATAGATACTATAGAGTTTTGCTAAATATTGTTCACCGTTGATTGGCAAGATTTTGAAACATTCATGATCTTGGTCAATTAATTATGTATTTTGCATAGTTGTATTTTAGATAGAAATAATGGTTATTATATTATTATTATTATTTGGGTATTTAAAATGGCATTTTGACCATAAGAGGCATTCATATGTAATATATATATGCAGCTTGTGTAGATATTTAATGTATGTTTTAGTTTTCACAGGAACAGAGGCTATGAATAACAACTTAACAGGATAAGTATGCAACGTTTTGGGGAATTATTATCTGAAATATCCGTTTGTACCATTTGCAGTGGACAAACAGTAATTTGGTTACCGCACTAGATTTGTCATAAAGTTTTAGCAATCTTGTGATCGATTCCTTCAATGGGGGATATATTATTAGGTAAAATTAAACTCATAGGATGGCAGGGGTTCGTATATAAAGTATGTTCTAGAAATATTTACTTCATTCTTGAGATATGTACTAAGGACAAAAATATATAATTTACTAAAGACATTTTATGACATAGTACAAACGGTTAGTAACATAGACAGGTTCTTTTACCTATTTAGAAAGTAGTATTTTGATTACAAATTGCTTTATCATCAGTTTCTTATAATTTCATATGTTTTCATTGTGAGAATATCTAGGGAAGGGAATGACCGACAACTGAGAATATTGTTCGTTAAGTAATGATGAAAATCGATACTTTTAATAGGATTTTCGAGATGAAATGTAGTTTATTGTATAGAGTAACTGTATTATTGATGATTTATTCAATAACAAAAACTAGTATCTAATGATATTTTAAATTTGTCTGAAAATTTGTCCGAATGGAGAGGTTATGTTTTTAATTTGTTAATTATTGTTATAAATCGATACTTTTAATAGGATTTTCGAGATGAAATGTAGTTTATTGTATAGAATAAATGTATTATTGATGATTCATCCAATAACAAAAAGTAGTATCTAATAATATTTTAGCTTTGTCTGAAAATCTGTCCAAATGGAGAGGTTATGTTTTTAATTTGTTAATTATTGTTATAAATCGATACTTAAATTAAAGGGAAAGTAATTAAAGTTATATTGCAGGAAGTATATTAACGAAATTGAATTAATTAAGCGTGAAAAAGTTAAGAACTTACTTTCTCGTCCGAAATCGATTTTGGGATTATTATGTAAAAACTCGTATTATGAAGTTAAATAACGGAAATAAATAAAGTTGGGAGCTTTGTTTTTATAAAACATAACGAGTTCGATTCGGTAAAGCGCTAAAATAGACAAATTTTATGATCGAAAATTGTCGTAAAAAGATTGTAGATATTACTGATGTTTGATGGAATTCTAGGCTAGTTTTAGCTTATAAACGTGTGATAAACACAATTTTGATCAAAACAAATAAAGGAAAGTGATGAAAATTAGGATAAAAAGCGAATTTTCTTATAAAATTTATATTGGTATTTTACAAAGTAAATACGCAGTAAATCCGATAGGATCTGGTCATAATATATGCAGAAAAATTATCTTCATCATAGATTATATAAATACACCTTAGGAAATACTTACTTTTGTTTGAATTAAAGAAAATAGTTTTCTTAGAGGTTAGGTTTTCCAAAAAGGGTAGGGCGCTCATAGGAACTTGATTCTTATAGAAGTATGTAGCGTAGGGATCTTAAGAATCAAATTGGTATACAAAGATATATTGGCATTTTACGGGGAAAATAGACATTAATACTTACAGGGGCTTATTAAATCATACGCGGGGCTAATGTTTTCATCTATTTTCATATAAATTTTCATTGGAAATTGCATAATTGGATAGATATTCAAGAAAAACATTCCCTATGGGAGATAGGAGGTTATCGAACTAGGTCACTTAAGTATAGGAATTTGGTCTTTAAAATAGTATGAACTAAAGGATCAATAAGGTTCAAATTGGCTTAGATCAATCTAACCAAGCTACCACAAGGCGGACGTTTCGGACCTCTCTGACGTCACGGGGGTAGTTCGCGTTTATATACGTAATTTTAATGCTATATAAGGGAAGGGCGTACCGTAGGGATGGACTTTTGCCTTCGACCAGAGCTGCGAACACTTTGCCTCCGACCAGAGATCTACGAGCACTTGACTTCTGCCGCCGTCGTGAGCCACAAGCACCATCCGGAGCAACGGGACCTGACTTCTGCCGCTGAATAGAGCTAGCTACAAACACTGAGGCCCCACCCTGAGCTGCCAATAGGACCAGCAAAAGAAGTCTAATTTGGTGAGGCAAAATCTATTCACTTATAAAATTTATTTCTTTTCTGTGTATTCTCTTTAGGCCTTGGAGTTGAGTAAGTGCTTTTAATTGACTGTTATATTATGAACATTTTCCTTATTACTGTGGTTCTTGCATTTAATTTATGTGAAATTTGGTTGAATGATTATATGATATGTATACGCGTACGGAATTTAACGGAGTATGCGGAAACATTTTACGAATTTATCGAAATAGGGATGGATGCGTTTATCCTATATTGCGTATGCGTTATCTTTTTATACGGTTGCGGAATGCGTTATATTTCTATATGTTTGTGGATGCGTTTATCCTATATCCTATATTGCGTATGCGTTATAATTTTATACGTTTTGCGAATTTTATTGCGGAATGCGTGATACTTTTATGTTTTGCGGTTGCGGCATATGAATTTAATTGAGTATATATTAAGACGTTTACCCTATTTTGGGAACGAATTTTAGCGTGTCTTACGTACCTGATTTATGAATTTAAAAGATTGTGTTCTCTATTATACTTGCGGTACATATGCTTTGGTAAATAAGCATTGGCTTGGACTAAAGTAATTATTACTTGTGTGATTGTAACATTATTTATGTATGACAGCGAAACCGACATTAACCATTGAACAATTATGTTCATTCTTCATAACCACTACCTTGATCCTTCTATGAAGGAGCCTATTTATATAACTGAAATTATTTATTACTTTTAAGCTGAAATAAGGCATCTAACCTTGTACCAACATAGAGTTGTAAAACAAAAATATTATGAAAATTTTAACTATGTTCTCTGACATAGTGAGACTTGTACCTTATCGCCATTCACAATAATTAATGAATAAATATTATCATATTGTTGGAAATACAATTATGGCAAAGAGAAAGCCACTACAATAAAGTATTGAAATTCAACTGAGAGATTGAGTCGTGCTGGAGTGAGTTATGGGGATCCATATCAACTACAACTGAACGAAAATAGTTCATAAGTTAATTCAGGCTTTCAATTCAATAGTGTACATCATCTGTAAAATTTGATAATTAGATGAAGAGTTTGGTAGTTAGAAACAATGCCCTACTCTGCGTACTATACTATTTGCTTATCTTTGAAGTTTGAATTAGCATAACTGCCTAACACGACATATTTCTATGATTTATTTCGGCATGACCACAGACCCTTTGGTTGAATTTTAGATTTAATTTTGATGTAATTAATTAGCTAGGCATCTCAGAGGTTTTCTTGGCGTTTCTTTCCTCTGGTGTGTAGGTTACGAAACGTTGGTAGCTTCACTTAATAAAGTTATTATTAGAGAAAATAATAACACAAAATAAAAATATATAAAAAAAATGTAGACAGGTTCTGAGCTAATAATCCCCAACGCACGGATTACAGGCGTGTAGATAAGGGAAAACCTTTCACACATCAGCTACCCATCCTAACTTTTGTTTAAATACTTGCAAAATTATATCTAATCAAAATAATCAGAAAAAACTACTAATTAGAAAAGTTGTTACTGCCTGGATTCGTTAACATTAGCGCTTGTAGGCGTAGGGGTTAAATAAAAAAAAAACCATATTTGCTCGTAGTAAAATAAAATATTCAAATAAGACAGTTAATTTCATCATCAATAACAAAATTTTACAAAATAATTTTCTAGCATTAATCTTCACCGCAAATATTGGGAAGACTTTGTCTATGTGGAAACTACCGAATAGCCTTTTCTTTTACAGATCCTGACACCATTCTACAGCCTTACCACTAACCTTCCCGTATCAACAGCTTGAACTTATAACCGAATATTTAATTAACTAATTAATTTTATATACCTATTTACTTAATGTCTTTTCATTGTAAAGTACCATTTATAGGAAATAAAGTTTAATCTAAATATCCTTGTTTTTGTTTCAACAACCTCTTTATCAGTCTCCTAAAAATTATCGGGTTACTACATAACTAGGGATCTACTACTAGACTTTCACGAGCCATTGTTAGGAAAAACCGCTGAAATTGTCTGACAAATCATGTTTATATAGGAAATTAGATTATTGGGGCTATAGTATTTAACGCAGGGTTGTAGTGTTCCTTTCAGGAGGTAAGTATGTATAGTCATCAGAGCTTAGGGAAAGTTTTAGTATTACAGGGTTTCAGACGGGGTAGAGGGTTTCCTTCATAGAGAGCCACTTTGGCTTTCTAAGCTTTTCAGTTTCAGCTTTCTAAGTTGTACCGTCGTTTAGTAGCTTCCAATAGCTGCTCTAGCTTTTAGTAGCTTATAACGTAAAGAAGCGTTCTTATTTTAAGAAACGCCCGGTGCGGTTCTCTTCAAGGGGGATCCCCTAGGTCCGGCCCTGTTTAGTCTCGCCATCAATCCAATCATCCACAGTCTTTCTTCCGACCTAAACGTATGGTATCTAGACGATGGCACATTTGGCGGTAAGTATCAATCCGTCCTGGCTGATTTATCCAAAATTATAAAAAATTTGATGATATTGGACTGAAACTAAATTTCGACAAATGCGAACTGTACATTTCCGAAAAAACGGATCCATTTTTGGCTTCTCAAATAATTGATAGTTTTAAAAACATAGCTCCAAACCTTAAAATTTTGACTAAAGACAACCTCTACCTCCTTGGATCACCCATTTTTGACGAGGCCATTCCGTCTGTTCTAGATAAATCAATCTCAAAATTCAAAAATAACTCTGAACGTTTAGCCAAAATAAGCTCTCACTCTGCCTTATTCATTCTAAAATTTTGCCTACTCGTTCCTAAATTTACATACCTTCTCCGCTGTTGCCCTATTTGGAAATTTCCCAATCTAGCCCTTTCTATTGATATCCTTTTGAAGTCCACACTAGAATCAATTCTCAATGTTAAATTTAGCGAACAGGCCTGGACTCAGGCCTGTTTACCCATAAGATATGGCAGTTTGGGAACTCGAAAAATCTCGAGCGTGGCCTTGCCGGCCTTCTTATCATCAACCCACAGCACACAAGATCTCGCAGGTAAAATCCTTAAAGTCTCAATGACTGCAAACTGCGAGATCGCGTGCTTGGTTGAGGCTAAGAACGCCTGGCTAGCTGGATCGAGCCCAACTTTACCATCAAGACCAAAATTACAAAGGGCATGGGACTCGTTAGCTTCCGCCGCTACCATAAAGTCTTTGATCGACTCCTCATCCGGGCGGGACCGAGCCAGGCTGCTGGCAGCATCCAGGCCAGAATCGGGGCAATGGCTTCACGCCTACCCGTCACCTAACTTAGGTACTTTTATTGATCCGGGCACACTCCGAATTGCAGTCGCTCTCCGCATCGGAGTTGATGTGTGCGTGGACCACAATTGCATCTCCTGTGGAGCTGCAGTAGATAGCTTTGGTCACCATGGACTCGCCTGCTCCTCGGGCGCCGGCCGCTTGTCCCGTCACGCTGCACTCAACGACATCCTGAGAAGGGCGCTTGCCAGCGCATGCGTCCCCGTGGCTCTTGAGCCTCGGATTGTACGGGATGACGGCAAGCGTCCAGACGGGATGTCGTTGATCCCCTGGCGGATGGGCCGTGCACTGGTGTGGGACGCTACTTGCGCTGATACGTTGGCAGTGTCCTACTTGCCAGCCACGTCCAAACAAGCTGGGGCAGCGGCGGATGCCCGAGAGCGATCCAAGGTCGGGAAGTATAGCTGTCTCGGCGCCCAGTACGATTTTGTTGCATTTGGCGTCGAGACACTCGGCCCTTGGGGAAAAAGCGCGCGTGGGCTCTACAAGGAGATAAGTAAGCGGTTGAGGGACGCAACGGGTGACCCTCGCGCGGGCAGCTTTCTCGCTCAAAGAATAGCGATTGCTATTCAGCGCGGGAATGCTGCCTGCGTGATGGGCACCCTGGCTAAAGGGCAAAGTTTTGATACGTATCTATAATTAATTAATGATATATTTGTAATTTTATTTTTTAAGTAGTTTTAAATCTAATGACTTGTTTTCGAATAAAGTTATGTATTCCTAAATAAATAAATATTATGTTGATTTTTCCGCGATTAAAATACAGCAAGATAACTTGTTAACGTCCTTATGGCATTGACATAAAGTTTAACTTCACCCTGGCCTGAAACGGGATTGTTTTTTGGTTTGACACTGTCAATGTATACCGTTACGAGTACATAATCTGCGTTTTGATACTGTTCGGTAAGTTAGAACATTGTAATATTAAAATAGTATCTAAGCCTACGAATACGGAAGTTTAAATTAGAAATCGACTGTATTAAAAGGCCTAAAGATTGAAAATGCGTATTTTTGCATTTTTGATCGGAGTTTGAATATTAAAAGTGGGTTTCATAATGGCATAATATCATGCTCCTTCGATAACGAAACGCATCTTTTTTCAATTTTGTAATGTCAGATACTAGTGCTATCGCACTTAACGGTGGTAAACCTTATCCCTTCGCAATAGGTGTTAGGAATGTTCAGTTAATAGTATCAACGAAGGTTTGACAGCCGTCTTTGTTTACCGAAATACAGGAACTATAAATACGATCAAAATATGACTTTTTATTCTTTCATCATGATTCCCGTTTTGTTTTCAAGTCCGCTTTTGTACAATATCTTTAAAAAATCGGTACTTTTTTTACATTAATATATAAATCATAGGCAAGCACGCTTTCAAATATTGTCCTTGTCAGATTCAAGTTTTAAATGCATGATTTTTCAGTTTCTCATTAGATTTCGCAATATTTTTACCACCATCCTGATCTAGAAATTATGACGATTCTTTAAAGGTAAGAACCATTCCTAAACGGTCCTAAATAATCTGCGCCAGATCACCTAACAAAAATTGACGATCTCCTTTCTAATTTCGAGGTTCGCGAGGCCCTCAGAACACACGTTGAATGCGCATTACCGACCCTTTAAAACCAAGTATGCGTGTTTAAAATTATCTACACATATTTCTACTTTTCTGTGTACATTGTATCACAGGTGTATCTGTCCTGATTCTGTGCTCCCTGAAGGCAGCTCTTATTGTAATGTAACATGCATCCAGATGGAACGTGTAAACTACACGTAGATCAGATCACACTACAGTAATCTGATTTCTAATTTCAGGGTAGGCAACGCGCATGTGAATCCTCTGGGGTTGCAGGCGTCCGTAGGCAATACGGTAACTGCTTACCATCAGGCGGGCCGTATGTTTGTTTGCCACCGTCGTGGTATAAAAAAATTCAAGGCCAAAAACTTACCTATTTACTGGTATTTCTTTTAATCCTGTGATACTCTGATGTGTACTTTAGTTTTTTAGGGTTCCGTGGCCAAAATGGCAAAAACGTAACCGTCCGTCCGTTTGTATGTCACACCCATTTTACTCGGAAGCTATACGACATATCTGTATAAAATTTACATATAAGGTGTAAATTTACATAATATTTTGTATGCCGCTACTTAGTTCTGTAGTTAAATTGCAGAAAAAAAAAAATTTAGGGGGGGCGCTCCATACATCTAACTAAATTTAAAAAACATTTTTTAACCAAATATCAACATGTGGTACATCAATTGATAGGTCATGAAAAATAACATTGAGGTTTCTTTGAAAATTTTCTGAAATAAGTAAGAAAAATTGTGTGTGTCCCCTGTAACTTTTGAACCGTAAGTCCAAAAAATATGAAAAAAATTGAGAAAATGCCACATGCATACATTACATTACCTAATTTCTACCAAAAAATTTTTGAACATTATCGGTTCAGCCATTTTTGAGTTCTTCAAAAAACTTCTTCCATAGGCATCAGATACGACCTTTTGTTATTAATTTGATTACCAGGTACGGAACCCTCCATTACGCGTGGTCCGACACGCACTTGGCCGGTTTTTTTGTGTGCGAGTGAGGTTGTTTTTGTTTTTTAATTATTAGTAAACTTACGAAGATTCAAATCTCTAACTCAAAATTTAAATCCCCATCCATACAAACTTTCAACCCCCTTTCATCCTTTCTTTCAGGGGGTAACCCCTTAGGGGATGAATTTTGAAAAAACTCTTTATAGTGGATACTAACGTTATAAAAACTACCTATTATGAAAAAAAACAGAGATTAGATAGAGCCCAACCGCACTTTTAAGAAAAAGAAAGTTCATTAGTAGTCCCACTCTAAATTCTAGTACGGGAAATACATGATGAGATAGTAAAAAAGGCTAATTAAATACAATATCAGCTGTTATCGGAAAGAAAGGATTAGACATGCTTTAATGCAATTGCATACTTGACGCGACATCGTCGGTCGATGTAAAACAGACTGAAGGACATTACATACACTATTGTAATACTATTTAAACTGATGATACATGTGGGTTATTCAATTATTTCGCAATTTTTTTTTTGTTTGACGTTTGTTTTTTTTATCGCAAGTTATAATATTAAGCCATGTATTTGTAAGTTTACTTTTTTTAATCTTCACTATATGCATTGTATATTAATGCTAGCCTCTGCCTATGACTATGTCCAAGAAAAAGTCGTTAAGACCTTCAACATTGTTTTTACCCCTTTAGGGGTTAATTAAAAAAAAATCTTAGGGTCGTTATCTGAATTATCTGAAACCTTTAAAAGCTCAAGTCTGTTTTAGTTCCAAATATTAATAATTTTTTTATCGATTTGGATTTATTACTTCAAAAATTGGTAAGGCTCCGTGCACACAAGAGTTGGATTTCCGCGATTCCCGAGGTTTTTTGGAATTTTTCGTGTTGAAAATGAGAACCGAAAGCAAACCCTTGTGCGCATTTGGTGCGCATTAACGGCTGCGCCCGACGCTAAGCAAAATGGCACGACGCGTGAAAGCCGCGACCCCGCAACGTGTCCGCAAACCGTCGGCCGCCGCTACGTCGGGAAACCGTGGACCGTAAGCCAGGAACAAATTTCATGAACAATCGCGTCCCAGGCGATAACTTGTGAAGTGGTTAAGGACGATGTATAATAAAGCCTCGTGAGCTGCCGCTCCGTTGGTGGATTGAAGAAAGGCAGCTGTTTAATCACTTCAAAAAAACAGGCCAAGAGCGTGTCAGACCACGCATAATGGAGGGTCCGTACCTTCTATTGAATTAGAACCAAACTAATACCATAAGGTCGTATCTGATGCCAATGGATAAGTTTTTTGGAGATAACTCATAAATAGCTGAACCGATAAGGTTCAAAATACTTTTCGTAGAAAGTATGTGATTCGGCGCATTTTTTTCATATTTTTTTAAACTAACGGTTCAAAAGTTATCTTATCTTATCTTATTTGGCTCGGGGGCCCATATGGATACACTTCGACCCAAAGGGATCTTTTGTGTAATTGCCCCCTAGTACACTTACTCAAGAGCTTTTTCAACCATCTCCATGTGTTGGGTGATGGAGCTCAAGGGCAGTGTTTGAGGTCCTCTGGATCTGGATAGCCGATTCCAAAGTCCCTCATTCTTAGTCTGGCAAGAGCGTGACATTCACACATTAAGTGTTTCATTGTTTCTTCCTCTTCGCCACACATTCTACAATCAGTATTGTCTGACAGTCCCATTTTAGCCAGTACTCCTTTCACGGCGTAATGGCCTGTAAAAACTCCTGTTATGATTTGGAGCCTTTTTCTACTAAGTTTCCAAAGCTTTTTGCTCCAGCTTGAGTCAACTCTATGCATGAAGAGCTTTGAATGCCTTAGACCTGTCAAACTACCCCACTCTTGTTGGTGTTTATGTTTGGTGTGGTCCTTTATGGCCGTTGTTATGGTTCCCTTTGAGAGCCTCACAAATGGTTCCGGGCCTAAGAAGTTATTCATAGAATAGAGCCCGTTCTAGCAAGTTCATCAGCATTTTCGTTGCCGATAAAGCCCTCGTGCCCTGGGATCCACATCAGTTGCACTTTGTTTTGCCTTCCAAGCCTGTTGAGGACTTGGATACCATTGAATATCAGTCTGGACTCTACTTTGGGCGCTATAAGTGCTCTAAGCGCTGCCTGACTGTCGCTGAGTATATAGATATTCTTTCCCCGGGTCTGTCTATCTATATTCTCTTGTGTATGTATGTATGTATGTATGTAAACACTTTATTGTACATAAAACAGAACAAAATACAGTCATAACAAAAGAAAATACAACGTACAAAGGCGAACTTATCCCTGTAAGGGATCTCTTCCAGCTAACCTTTGAGCAATTGAGAGAGATACACAAGATAGACAAACGAGCACTACTTATATGTACTTTAAGAAAGGAAATGCTGTAAAATAAATAAATAACAAAGTATTCGATATCTTATATAATATAATATAAATAATATATATATACAGGATGATTCATGAGACGTGAGCAGGCTTAACACTACGAATTCAGTTAATAATAAGCTATTGTTTGATATCAGTATTAGTGTGATAAGCGCAAAAAAATTATTTTAAGTAAAAATAAAAAGTTTAAAATTATTTACGACACGCATGGTCACTCTTCAATTAGAATACTCCGTCAAGTACTGATGTTAGAATATTCTCTTGTTTTTCTGTGATATGTGTCAAATTGATGTCTGGTTACTTTGGAAACATCGTATCTTACTTAATTTGACAATTATTTTTTTCATAATCAAAGTGCTGTCATGATTGTTAAAGAGGTTTTAGCTTTATTGAGTTTGCTTATGCAGGGTGACCATGATTATAGAGAACAAAATTTCTACGAAACAAAAAGGTAAAAAAAATTGAACGGCGTTATTGTTTCACTTAAACATGATGGCGGCCGATTCATTATCGTTAACTAAGTGTGTAGGATTGTTTCTGCTCACGTCTCATGAATCACCCTGTATATATATACAAATAGTCGTACAGATATAACTAAATATACAATAAATACATACATAAATACATATATATACTAGGTACACAAGTCGTTGGAAAGCCACAGTTTATACAGTTTTCCCTTGAGTGACGCAACTGATTGGGACTGTTTAATGGATAACGGCAACTCATTCCACAACTGCACAGCGCGTGCCGTGAAAGATTTAGAATATGTCCTGGAATTCCTGGACGGTACAGTAAGAGTGAGGTTTGCACTTGACCTCAAGCGGTGTCCACTACCATCTGCCAAATATGAAAACCTTTCAGATAGATATGGTGGAGAGGATGGATTAAAAAGAACATTGAAAAGTAAAGATAGGATGTCTTGTGCACAGGCAATAATAGCATACGTCTCCGCTTGGAACACTGTTGCATAATTGCCCATGCTTATACTACTACTGTAGTCATTTGCATAAATGCCAGCTCCCGTACTCGATCCTATTTTGGAACCGTCTGTGTACCATATGCTGTCTTCACCATCAGAGATTGGTGGTTCAAGACCCTCGGCCCAATCGGCCCTTGTGGGAATTTTTACTTTAAAATTCTTTTGGAAAACAAACATGGGTTGCATCTTGTCACAGCCCATGCTTGTTAGCCTATCCATGAAATTGTCAGATTCCATTCTTGTGTGTTTGGTCTTCGGCTTGCTGTCGTCCCAGAGGCCTACAACAGCCAATCTGTGTAACGATTTGCGCGCTTCAGACTGTAGCACTAAGTGTAACGGCGGTAGATCAAGTAATACATCTAGCGCCGCCGTTGGCGTCGTTTTGAATGCGCCAGTGATAGCCATGCATGCCATTCTTTGTATTTTCGTTAGGGCTTCTCTGCATGTGCTCTTTAGTGTCCTTGGCCACCAGACCATGCTCCCGTACAGTATGATAGGTCTTACCATCATGGTATAGATCCACCTCAGTACCTTCGGGGTTAAGCCCCAGGTTTTGCCATATGCTGACCTGCACATGCCAAACACTCTCATAGCCTTAGTTATGGTGAGGTCGGCAAGCTTTTTCCAATTTAGTTCTTTGTCCAGTGTCAGACCTAGACACTTTACGTCATTGGATATTTCTAGTACCCTTCCGTAGAGCCTTAGTTGCTTCATACCATTCAGGGTCTTTTCCTGGTAAATGGTTCAAAAGTTACAGGGGGGCGATACAATTTTTCTGAATTTCCAAGCGATTATTTCAGAAAATATTCATTTACTCACCAAATTTTTATAGAAACCTCGATGTTATTTTTGAAGACCTATTGATTGATATGCAACATGTTGATATTTGGTAAAAAATTTTTTTTTTAAATTTAGCGCTCCTCCTAAAATATTTTTTCTGCAATTTAACTACATATCTAAGTAGCGGCATACAAAATACATCTTATTTGTACATTTTATTGGGATACGTCTCATAGTTTCCGAGTAAAATGGCTGTGACGGACGAACGTACAGACGGATATGACGAAACTATAAGGGTTCCATTTTTGCCATTTTGGCTACGGAACCCTAAAAGACGGTCATCGCGTCTCGACTGAAATTTTGTCAGATGATAATTTATATGCTCTTACAACCATGAAAAATCGTCAACCGGTTGTATCTTGGTAGAAAGACTGTCAGCTGATGCCCTGAAGATCGTATGTTCACGTGACCAGCTGACGGTATTTTCACTGCGATACAGCTGACTGACGATTTTTTATATTTATAAAAGGATATAAACTATCATCTGACAAAGTTTCAATCGGGACGCGATGACCATTTATTTTTAAATCGATTAAATGTCTGCCGTTCCACAACCCACCAACGGAGAAGCAGCTGACCTTCACGAGGCTTCATTACACATCGCCCTTAATCACTTCAGAAGTTGTCGTCTGGGACGCGATGATCAACGAAATTTGTTCCTGACTTACGGTCTTAAAGTCTTAGTGTCTCTTTACAACAAAGCGGTTCCAAAATCATTTCGATAATCTCAACCAGCTTCGCTAATACGTCTACTGCTGACTGTATTTTACAGAGTAGAATGGCCCATGTCTGATCCACATTCGTAAATTATTGACTAACGTTACGCAAATACAAGATACCCAACTGCATTATTCACAAGATGATAATTATATTTTACTGTTTTGTTGTTGCCTTAGGTGTTAAATATTTTGACGCAAATTATATAAATTTAAATGACAAAAGAACATTCAAAGTATAAAACGCTGTTGATGAACAAGATATACTGCACTATCACTATCACTCTTGTTAAAGTAAAGTGGCAATGAATTTGTCTTGTTTTTTTGTTATACTGTGCGTACTATTTTGTGATTTGCAAATTTGCAAAGCGGACACCGATTTTAACTTGCAATCAATTTTTACTAAAGTTTCAAAAGCAACGTTGTCTGAAGATGGCAAGCTAAATTTTACTCAATTGGCAACAAAATATGGTTTATCCGTTGAACAATACAATGTGACAACTGAAGATGGGTACATCATAACCATGTTTTATGTTGCAAAGGACCTAAATGCCACGAATACGCCTATATTACTGGGCCCCGATTCGAGATGCCAAACTGCGAGACGTGGCTCTCACACTTGTCTCGCTAGGTGATAGAGTGATACACCTAACTGTCAAGCTGTCAGTAGGTCTCGCTAGAGCGTTTTGTCTATGGCTATGGCCACCATTTTAGATATGTTGACAGGACATTGGTAATCCCATGGCAGAGAGTTTGGTGTTTTTTTTTAGTAGGTATACGTAGGTATCGAACCATGGATGTATATGAAGTGGATCTCATTCTTCGGTCACAAAGTGAGGCCGACGGAGGAGCTTATCTAAGGGAGTGTCTCGTTTTGACTAAGGAGGTAATGACGTCATGAGACAATCAAAATGTGAATATGTGTCAAATGTGACAATTTTGTAACGAGTGCGAGTGAGGCACCGCCCCCCACTATTATGCTCTCTATCGGACCGTTTTTAGTACTTTTAAGGGTTCCGTAGCCAAAATGGCATAAACGGTACCCTTATAGGTTCGTCATGTCCGTCTGTCTGTCCGTCAGTCCGTCTGTCCGTATGTCACAGCCATTTTACTCGGAAACTATAAGACGAATAAAATAAAATTTAGAAGGCACATGTACGTATTTTTCATGCCGCTATTTAATTATAGTCTGGCAAACCATTTTTTCAGTAGAAAAGCGCGGCAAATTCAAAATACGTACATGTGCCAACCCTTTGTGATGAGACACCGTGTTCGTGACGAACATTTCAATTCACATTTCTTTTACATTGAATTTGTTTCTAGTGCATTTCACTCTCTCGTCTTAAGCGCGAGTGAGATAGAACTCCTGCAACGTTCTACATTGAATTTAAATTCGTTTTCATGGCATATGTCAATTGCCTCAACCAGATTATTTGTTACAGTTGATGACAGATTAGACGAAATATATCCGTCTCCTTTTTACACACCGTGAATGTCACGTAATGAAAGGGGTGGAAATACCAACTAAAATTAAAAACATAGAATTTGATGATCATTGCTGCTTTTTTCACTGATTCTTAGTGTTGTCATACTTTTAGTCGCTGTACATTGCTACTGCGTTCGTTGGCTGGCCAGACTATATGTAGTTAAATTGAAGGAGAAAATATTTTTATGGGGGGCGCTCCATGTAACTAAATTACAAAAAACAATTTTTCCCCTAATATCAACATGTTGCACACCAATCGATAGGTGTTTAAAAATAACATTGAGGTTTTTTTTGAACATTTTGTGATTTAGTGAATATTTTCAAAAATAATCGCCTCGAAAGTCCCCCGCCCCGTAACATTTGAACCCTAAGTCCATATAATATACTTAAAAAAATTGGAAAAGATTATTTTAGTTTTGTATTACAGACTTTCTACAAAAATTGTTTTGAACATTATCAGTTCAGCCATTTTTGAGTTATCTCCAAAAAACTTCTTCCACAGGTATCAGATACGACCTTCTGGTATTAGTTTGGTTCTTATTCCATTGAAGGTACGGAACCCTCTATTATGCGTGGTCCGACACGCACTTAGCCGGTTTTATGCTAGTCGCCTATGAACGACTCTTTTATTCGGTAATCATTTTCAACTGTGGCTAGGGCACCGAGTAAACAATAGTACTATACAGAGGTCCCTCTTTGACGTTACGAATTATGTTGTCCCTTCTTCACGCATGGCAAGTTCTCTTTCTCACTTAGGCAAACGTATCGGATACTAGTTGTCAAATTCAATGACAGAAATGCACATCCTTGGTTAGGGACAAGGTTTAAGAAAATGTTCCACTTCATATAAATCCGTGATACGAATACAGATCACACCTTGTTAGCCCGCCCCACTGTAAATTTATCAAAAATCTTATCGGTTGGCTTCCATATAGCGAGCCCCATCTTCGAGATCATGAAAAAATAAGTCTTACTAGGTCTTAAATGGGCGCTAGTATGTATAACACGATGTAAATTGTTCTTGAATAAATATCATATCATATCATATGGCGTCAAGTTGAAAATACAAGAAAATAACGTTAATTAATCAGTGGTTTTACCGCTCCAAATTTGTACTCACGGTAAAGTCTACTTCAAATAACCTATATACCAAATTCCGCTGGGTGCATATCATATATTCAGTATCAATCGATTCGTTTTGTTGTGAGGATCAAATGTCTATATGGGGCCAATTGCGTTAAAGCAACAGAAAAGTCAGAAATGAGACTTAAAGTCCGAGATTTGCATTTGTTTCTCAAAACGCTCCTAACAAAATGACGTGCAAAAGTGACGTCACGATCACATAGTTGCCCTGTTTAAAGTATGGAAGAAATATGAAATTGCTATTTTTACAGTGAAATGTTGCGTTTTATGTGTATGGTTGGCATACAATTTATTTTACAGTACAATGTTAAAAATTATTTCAATTCACACTTTAAAAAATCGTAAAATTTAGAAATTTTGCAGCTTGATATCTTTGAGCCACTTCAAAAGAATTTATAAATTTTCACTTTAGTTGGATATATTGATCATTTTGCATCCTATCAACTAAATGTTATTGCATAAATGAATATGTGTCATCATGCCTATTTTAAGATTGGAATCTAATCGCAATTTTTACATTTGTATTTTTTTGAGCTAACCATTCCAAATTTTTTGACCATAAACTAGGCACTTCACCGCCTTATTTTAAACCGTAAAAGTTAACCTTGCGGGACAGTTTTGAAAAAAATACTTTAAATAGTTTCAAAAATTTACTTAATTGGCACACGCATAACGGATATCCATTTTTAAGTGGCTTATAGTTTAACATGCCGTTATAAAGTGTAACAGGTATATGTTTTTTTTCCTGTTGTTTATTGTTTTTTTTTTTCTTGTTTTGATTAAGATATTCTTACTTTGGGGATGTGATCGTAGCGTCAATGCGCCGTGTCGTCAAATGGTTGCAACGGAAGAATAGCGCTGGCCCTGTCGGCATTTAACGCTGAGTTGCGACGATTTCGTGGCAATTCATGTTTCGGGTTGTATATGTTATTGTGTATTATGTTTTTTGTAACTGTCATGAATAAATCTTTCATTCATTCATTAATTCATGTTTCTAAAATAATGCTTTAAATGTTGATCCTTATATTTTTCTATTTTTGAAAAAAAAAATGGTATTCAATATTTATATGACGTTCTAAATAAAACAATTTTTTTTTAACGTCGTAGAACGCAATTTTTTTATGGAAGTTACAAAAACTATTTGAAACGGGGTATTTACCATGGGTATTTGTTTTGTCCAGGTTCCGATATTTATTATATGTATCGACATGTTAGAAACTAACAAACGAGGATGGTGGCAGCATTTCTCCGCTGTATCGCAAAACTTATGAGTGTAGCGAGAAAGCTGCCAGCTCTTAGGTCACCAATTGAGTCAATGAGCCTCTTTTTGCGTTCTTTAAAAAGTTACTGAGCACTGGGTCCCCACGCGCCAAGGGTCTCGACTACGAAAGGTATAAAAATGTTTTATGGGTCTTCAGTTTTTCAGCTTCTTTGGCCACCGCACCTGCTTGTTTATTGGTTCCGGTGAAGTGAGAAGCCGCCAGTGTGTCTACGCATATAGCATCCCACAGACACGCATGTGGCATTTACTTAAGTACCGCAATAACACCTGTGTGGAGCACAAACACGGACTCAAAGCCGGAATCCAATTTCAATCAATCAGGTGCCAGTCCAGATACTATACGGTTTAAGACATTTATTTCTCAAAAAGATTTACATAAATCACTTACTGAGAAAACAATATTTATCTTAAAGCTAAATGGGAGAGGGTAGAATGCAAAAACTGGTGGACGAGTTAAGAACAAAGGCGCTCGGTAACACCAAGTGCAATGCAACAATGTAATGTTGTGCATAGGGACCAGTTAAACCGAACTACCCGGTGCGTTCACTGGTTAACTTACATATGATTTGTGTGTATTCATTTTGGCTACGGAACCCTTAAAAGTACTAAAAACGGTCCGATAGAGAGCATAATAGTAGGGGGCGGTGTCTCACTCGCACTCGTTACAAAATTGTCACATATTCACATTTTGATTGTCTGATGTCGTCATTACCTCCTTAGTCAAAACGAGACACTCCCTTAGATAAGCTTCTCTGTCGGCCTCACTTTGTGACCGAAGAATGAGATCCCCTTCATATACATCCATGGTTCGATACCTACGTATACCTACTAAAAAAAACACCTTTTATTCTCTGCCATGGGATTCCCAATGTCCTGTCAACATATCAAAAATGGTGGCCATAGCCATAGACAAAACGCTCTAGCGAGACCTACTGACAGCTTGACAGTTAGGTGTATCACTCTGTCACCTAGCGAGACAAGTGTGAGAGCCACGTCTCGCAGTTTGGCATCTCGAATCGGGGCCCTGTTCCATGGAATAATTGACTCGTGTGACATATTCATGATAGGAGGAAAAACCTCATAGGCTTTCACTTTAGCCACCGCAGGCTATGGCGTTTGGATCGGTAACAACAGAGGAAATATATACGGCCGTCAACATGTCACCTTAGATCCCGACACGGATGTCGAGTTCTGGGATTACAGCTTCCATGAAATCGGTTATTACGACCTAGCGGCACAGATAGATTTCGTCTGTGACAAAATCAACTCTCTCAGCATCTTAACCATCGGCCATCCTCAAGGAACATCTGCACATTTAGTACTTACTGCAATGCGGCCAGAGTATAATGAGAAAATTAAATTGTTCACTGCATTAGCACCAATGGCTTATTTAGACAATCTTGAATTTCCAGTGTCACTAGTAACAGGAACCGGGCCACTTATTGCAGCAGTATTAAAAACGCTAAACATCAATGAATTACTAGGAAACCATAGCACGGCGTCCGATCTTGTAACTCTGCTATGTACCAAAGGCATAGTCAGTTATGTTGCATGTGGTTTCGGAACACTATTCCCGTTGGTAGGATTTGACCCAGCTGGGATGGAAAAAGACTTTTTAACGGGAGTTTTCTTTGGACATTATCCTAGAGCGACATCAAGGAAGAGTTTGGAGCATATTAACCAGGTTATTTTGAGGAATCAGGCTGCTCAGTATGACTATGGAACTGTATAAAATATTGTGAAGTATGGGAGAGCAAGTCCACCAGCTTACAATCTGACAGCAGTGACGACTAACGTTGCCCTGTTTGTGGGAAGATCCGATGGAGTGTCTAAGGTTAAAGATGTGGAACGTTTGAGGGATACACTTCCTAACGTGGTGCACTATGAGGTGATGGAACTCGAACATTGGAATCATCTCGACTTCGTACTGGGAAAAGATATTTTGTCTGAATACCTATACCCAAGAGTTTTGGAACTCCTAGAGAAATATAACTGATGAACACTTAGCAGTTTTTCTCTATCTCTATTAAATACCTACGCCACCAGAGTAGATAAAGAGATGTTGAAAAGGTGAATCTGGTTGAAGTTCATAAAAGCCACATAGTCGGTGGTGCACACGACAACAAAGGGCTTTATACGGATTTTAGTGATGATGGGATCTCCTTTTGCATAGTGAGACTTTAGGACCCATAGGCCATTTTAGGAACAAGAGCAAACTAAATTTATGGTGCGGTGGGGGTAAAAAGGGGGCGTTAAAATTTGTGCGACACATAGATTGAAAACTATAAGTCTTAGCAACATACTTCAAAGGCAATAATTGTAGAGAATTTTATGAAGAATATATCCTTTATTGAAAGTTTTGTGGTAACTTCAACCGTTTTTGTAAAAAAAAAATGAATGTTCCTACTTTTGTGGGAAGTGGGAAAAATCATAGTTCTATTTGTAACACATAATAGTGCAGAGTTATCTAATAAAGATTTGGCTGGATAGTCTCGAATCCAGGTTATAAATAAAATAAGTAAAATAATTATTTTAACGTAAACTGTTTTCACTAGATACTGTTAAAATATTATTATTGGTATGGTATTTACCATGTATATTTGAGTTAGGTAAACATCCCATTTCTAATAGTAGTTAAATTAGTATGTTAGTAATCGTATATTAAACGGTTTAATTGAGAATATTGATAATAATGATGCAAATGGTAATATACTCAAGGCTAAAATAATCGATAGGTCCTAGGTACCATTCATCACACCAGTAGCTTAGCGCACCTAACCTGAGTTCATTAGTTGTCCGAGTTGTAGAAATTTCAAGCGCCCCACGATTTTAGTTTTTTGTCTTTTCAATGCTCTAGCTACATTGATGAGAAGAGTGGTGTGATGACTGGTACCTAGAACCTACCGAATTATTTTTATAGCTTTTAGTACATTATCTATATCATTGTTTATTTTCAATAAAAACTTTGGAATTTACCTAAGAAAATACTTATTTTCTTTTCAAGTTGTCATGTTACTAAACTGTGTAAACTCCGCTTACTTTATGATCCGCAATGCACTGTGTTCTGCTAGTAAATCCCTTTCATTTTATATTTGATGGAGGGGGTTGTTAAGAAATATATAATACGAGTACGCGGCATTCTGTAGCGGCAGCCATCTTGGATTTATAATGATAATGAATCTATTAAATTGTAATTGTCATCAGAACTTAAGGTGTGCATCAGATATCGGATCAATTTGCCAATAGGACGAGGGTAAAATTTCAACCGCAAAATTATGAAGATGTGGGATGAAGAAGGTAGCTGTATATATGCAGACTTGCATTTAGTTATGTAAATATTAGTTATAATAAATTAACTAATTTTCAAATAAGTTTGTGTAATGTCTAATTAGGTATAAAATAAAATTGTTATTTTTATTTTAGAGCGCACTATTTGCCAACAGACTGTCCTATCTATACTAATCGAGGATGTATACCTACCACTTAAGTTTTCTCTCTAAAAAAATTAACGGGCCCTTATTAACAACCCGCAATGATGTACCTTTCACTTGAAAATGTCACTATTTAGATAACAGGGACCGGAAAGCTCCTCTGTTTGATAACTCTTTTCGATAGGATAACCCTATTATTTAGTTACAAAATGATATAGTTACCCTATATTCAATGTTATGTCCCTGTCTAATGTCTTTGCAATAGAGATGAAATTAGCTTGATAGAGAAACGTCATTTTGGATTTTCATTTCGGTAAGCGCTACATTATCATTATGAGCAGCAGCAGCAGCCTGTAAGCCTTCCAAATGGGCATTTCTTATTCTTACGTTTTTCTGTGTGAGTGGTAAGAATTGAGTATATTTAAAAACTAAATCAGTAATCTGTATATTAATTCATTTAGCAAATAACATCAAGCATTATGTTTTAATATAATTTTTACTTTATGTTTTAATGTGGTGGTATTGTTCTTCAAAAAGGGTAATAACGCGTTACTGAAGAACTACCGACCAATTTCACTTCTGAGCCATGTTTATAAGCTGTTTTCAAGAGTCATTACGAACCGTCTCGCACGCAGGCTAGATGACTTCCAGCCTCCCGAACAAGCCGGTTTCCGAAGAGGCTTTAGTACCGTAGACCACATCCATACGCTCCGTCAGGTTATACAGAAGACTGAGGAGTATAACCTGCCCTTCTGCTTAGCGTTCGTGGACTACGAGAAAGCCTTCGACTCGATCGAAACCTGGGCTGTACTACAATCTCTCCAGAGGTGCCAAGTGGACTATCGCTATATCGAAGTGCTGAAGTGTTTGTACGAGAACGCCACTATGTTAGTCCGACTCCAGGACCAGAACTCGAAGCCTATTCCGTTGCAGCGGGGAGTCAGGCAAGGAGATGTTATTTCTCCTAAACTGTTTACCGCTGCACTGGAGGATGTTTACAAGACTCTGGACTGGAGAAGGCTAGGCATCAACATAAACGACGAGTACATCACTCACCTTCGGTTTGCTGACGACATAGTAGTCTTGGCTGAGACCATGGAGGATTTGAGTACGATGCTCGATGACCACAGTAAAGCCTCCCAGCGAGTTGGTCTAAAGATGAACATGGATAAGACGAAGATCATGTCAAATACCCATGTAGCACCAACTCCCGTTACAATCGGAGACTTTACACTCGAAGTTGTGGACGATTATATATACTTAGGACATACTGTCCAGTTAGGTAGATCCAACTTCGAGAAAGAGGTCAATCGACGAATCCGACTCGGTTGGGCAGCGTTCGGGAAGCTACGGCACATCTTTTTGTCCAATATTCCGCAGTGTCTCAAGACGAAAGTCTTTGACCAGTGTGTGTTGCCAGTGATGACATATGGTACTGAAACGTGGTCGCTTACAATGGGCCTCATAAGAAAGCTCAAAGCCACCCAAAGGGCAATGGAGAGGGCTATGGTTGGAGTCACTCTGCGTGATCGCATCAGAAATGAGGCCATCCGCAGCAGAACCAAAGTAACCGATATAGCCCTCCGAATCGCTAAACTAAAGTGGCAGTGGGCGGGGCACATTGCTCGTAGAACCGATGGCCGTTGGGGCGGAAAGGTTCTCGAGTGGCGACCACGAACCGGAAGGCGTAGCGTGGGTAGACGCCCCGCAAGGTGGACTGATGACCTGGTGAAGGTCGCGGGAGTCCGCTGGATGCGGGTGGCGCAGGACCGGTCATTGTGGCACTCTTTGGGGGAGGCCTATGTCCAGCAGTGGACGTCTTTCGGCTGATATGATGATGATGATGATAATTTTTACATACAAAAAATAAAAAGATGTAAAAAAAACCATTCAAGTCCAAAATGTCACGGACCGTGTAGTGTGAGAGTAGCGGAAATTTAAATAAAACATTTTTTTTCCGAAGAAATGTTATGCCCATTGGCAAAATATTACAGCAATTATGCAAGATTAACCAAAATTCTATAAAATTTGTTAAAAAATATTTAAATAATAATTACTATTTGTGATTTTGATCAACATAAAGTCTGTGAGTAGTTTTTGTGTTAAGACCAAGTTCCATACTACAAAACTACGGTACTTGGTAGAAAAGTATCCTTGATGTTGGCAACGCTCTTTAATATTTTTGGAACAGCAACACTGACTTATTGTCAGATTTGCAAATGGCTGAACGTAGTGTGCATCTCGCAAAAAATTTCTTCTCATTTATTTGAAAAAAAAGGACAACCTAAACACGTCAACGCCGTGTACGAGTTTTGAACGTAAGTACCAATGTTACGCTTTTGTTTAAAACACATTTGTATAGGTAATATAACGTAGTTTAAGATAATTACTTAAGATTTTCAATACCACGGTAGTCTTTTAGGTTATACCGAACACGTTTCAAATTGTCACGACCATGGTATGAAAAAACAGTCACGGCCGTGGACTTCTTGAGTGCATGGTCGTGACATATATAATGCGTGGTCGTGACAAAAAGTTCATTTTGTTATTATTTAAAGTTTTTATTGCTTTATATGCATATAAGTTTTGGTATAACCTTTCAAGATATATCAATTTATCGCTAATCTGATTCTGCAGATGGTACAAAAGAAAAAAACTGCAGAAGAATAAGAGAAAGCAAGACGAGAATATGAAAAAAGGCGACGCGCAAAAATAAAAGCAGATCCTGTCAAGTTACCCGGAAGCAAAGGAAAAAGAACGAGCACGGCGCCAACGAAGGAAGGAGCAGAAAAAAATCTTGTCAATAAATGATTTATCACGTCGTGATCAGAAGGCACAACGACTAAAATGGCGTGAATGTACCAAAACATGTCGAGCATTTAAAAAATGCAGAGAACGTGGGTTGCAACTAATCAGGGAGAACACTCCTCCCTCTGATTTGGAAATTAATGAAGCCCTGGCACCAGATTTCATTGTTTCTTCACCAATGAAAGAGCGTGATTTACTACCAGAGGCGGAGGCTTTCAGTTTCGAT
Organism: Pammene aurita; assembly: GCA_947086415.1. Lineage (NCBI taxonomy): Eukaryota > Metazoa > Arthropoda > Insecta > Lepidoptera > Tortricidae > Pammene > Pammene aurita. The sequence goes on from OX352305.1 coordinate 28,046,251, forward strand.
TCGCCTACCAGATCGCAACGAGGTGGAACTCCTTCATCTACTAGTTCTAGAGACAGTGTAATGAGTAGACAAAGGCGCCACGCGTTAAAAGAACACAAACAACGCAGAAAACTAACCAATGTTTTAATTATGAAGCAAAAGGAAAAAATAAAAGTGCAGCAGAGAGCAATACATAATCTTCAAACCAAAATGAATAGGCTGGTAATGAAGCTTTCTCAAATCCCGACTGAAGCCAAAAAAAAGCAAAGAGTTTTGAAAGAAACATGGCGTCGTCGTAAATTATCGGTTCAGAAGTTTTTAGAGAGTGATGAAAATTCTATGATAAGTCCCGGGATAAAAGATACAATTACGCGTTGCAAAATAAAAAAAACAGAAAGGTACCTTACTAACTCTATGGAAAACCTTCACAAAAAGTACAATTCTGTATCAGACAGAACATTGCGTGTGAGCTATGCAAGTTTTTGCCGTTTGCGTCCGTTTTGGGTTGTTAAAAGAAAATTAACTGAACGCGATACCTGCTTGTGTGTACTTCACGAAAATTTTGATATGATGCTTAAAAGGCTACAAGCATTAAATATAATACAAAATGGCAATTCACATATTCTTGCTCTTCTGTATAATGTTCTGTTTAATCCCGCTTCTCCTCCATATCTCAAAGAACGTTTTATGTATCTCTCCTCTGTTAGGCCTTCGCGAAAGTGTCTACTTGCTGCCCCTTCATCTTTCACTAAATTTTATGACGACTCCTTTACTTTTCGAGCAGTTCGGCTGTGGAACGCTCTGCCATTAGACATTAGATGTGCAAAATCTCTTCATAATTTCAAGAAACTGTTAAAGAATCACTACCTATCTATCCCTTAGTCTGCCATGCGTATGTGTATATATATATATATATATATATATATATATATATATGTGTATATAATATTTATGTATATATTTATTTATATATATTGCCTATGTATATAGAAATTTATTTATTTTATTTTAATTTATTTTATTTTATTTGTTGTTTGTTGTTATTAGAGTATATTTATCTCAAGTATTTGGAATTTGTATTTGACCACTTCAATGATTGTGTAACTTCCCTTAACTCGCTAATTGTGTAAAGCACTACCTGTTTCTGAAACTATGTTCTCCTTCTCCTGCTACCATAAGGTTGTCTGGTAGAGATCGCTTAATAGCGATAAGACCGCCTGTTTTTTTTTTAATTTATTTATCAAACAAATGTTTATATAAGAAAAAATACAATCGTACCAGTCGATATATTGATGTCGGTCTGACTTGGTCTTCATCACTTCGTCTACATACAATCGAGATCACTTATTTTTCTAGACTAAAATAAAGAGTTATGTTAAAAGTAGGTAAGTATGATTTAAGTGTGTGCGATGGATGTGTCCGGTGGTTGTGCTTTTAAATATTCTGTTTTCATTATTTTCTTACATTTATGTGGGTTGTCACAGATACTCTTATAGGTTGCAGCTGGTAGTTCGTTGAGAATATTTGGTAGTAAATATTCCCATCGTCTTTTGCCATAAATATTGGTACAACTTGGTAAGACAAAGCGCGGTAAGTAATCAGGATTTGAACCTCGCATCGATACGCCTAACCGGGGCTCGATCGCTTTACCAATTAAGCTATGGGTTCAGTTCAATTAAGTTATGGGTGGGGTATGGGTTAATTGGTAAAGCGATCGAGCCCCGGTTAGGCGTATCGATGCGAGGTTCAAATCCTGCTGGGTTGATTATTTTTTCAATGTTTTCAGTGTTTGTATTTGATTGAATAACATACTATTGTATGAGTGGAATGCCCCACTTTAAAAAAACATGTAAAATAATTATAATCTAGCTTTCTTAAGTTATTGGGTCTATTTTTTTTATTTAGGGTTTCTAGGTTTCTGATCTCGTCACTAAGTATTGCTATTTTAATTCTATTGTATACACTAATGATTTGACAGTATTGGAATAGTTTGTCTTGATTATTTATTTTTTCCCTTAGTTTATTTGGTACAATTGTTTTTATTATACTTAACTGTAACTTATATATTTTTTGAACATAGGTTTTAAAGGTTCTACCGTAACTATTTAACCCATAATCCATAACGGATTGGACCAATGATAAAATATAACATTCTGAGTGTTTGATACGGAACTTTAAATTTCAACACTGCGAATTTTGATAATACCGATCTTAGTTTATTACAAATATAATTAATATAATTAATATGGGGTCCCCAGTTAAATTTTTTATCTATGATTAGTCCGAGGTATGTGTGTTCGGTAACCAATTCCAATGAGTCACATATGCAGGGTGTTTTTATAACGTTTGTGTTGATGTGTAGGCATTGATGACTGTGTGCTATAATTACGGGATTAGGTATTTGAGGCATATAGGGGGAGTGAATATTTATTAATTTAGTTTTTTTGTAATTTAGTACGAACGAGCCCCACATCGTGGGCCCATTTACATAGAAGGTCAAAGTTATTTTGCAAGATATCTCTTGCCTTTTCTGTGTCCCTGTCTGCCACTAATAGGCAAGTGTCATCTGCGAATTGGTATACCGAACCCTCGTGAAATATATTACACATATCGTTGACGTACATCAAATATTCCGTAGGTGCAAAAATAGACCCCTGAGCCGTATCTGTTTCTGTTGGAATTTGGTCACTGAGTTCATTTTTTACTTTTACTACAGTGCGATGGTTGAGATGGTAATTTTTGAAAAAATCAAGAAGGGGTCCCTGTATACCGCTCTCCTTTAGTTTCGAGAAAAGTGTGTCATATCGTAGGGTTTCGAATGCCTTACTAAAATCAATGAAAATAGCCAATACATATTTTTTATCGTTTAAGTGTTGGTTTATCTCGTTGGTAAATTTACTTAGAAGTTGTGAGGTATTCCTTTCCTTCTGAAAACCGTATTGGTTATTGTGAATTATATTGTTTTTAGTAAGGTATCCGTTAATTTCACACCCTACGTACTTTTCAATGATTTTGTCAATACAAGAAAGTATCGTTATCGGTCTATAGTTATCTATATCGCTATATGTCCCTTTCTTATGGATCGGTCTTATGGTGCCTATTTTGAAGTGATCTGGGTAAGATGAATATTTTATACATGCGTTAATTAGGTGTGTTATTACAGGCGTTATTTGCGTATTTATGTATTTGATATCTGTCGGACGGATTCCATCAATTCCCGGACTCTTTTTATCGTTGAGATGTTTAATTATGGAGTAAATAACTTCTTCTTTAGCTTTGGATAACCTCATTGTGAGATTTGGACTTATAGTATATGCTCGTTCGTCCAGTAATGTCTGGTTGCAGTAACTACATATTTTGTTAACGTTGGCTTTCGTGATAACGATTCATTTTGCATATATATATATTTTTTAAGTTTATATAAAAATTCGTTTTGCTTCTATATTAATTGTAAATTAGTCTATTATAAGCGTTACTTTGATCCTTGTACCATATTTTAAATAATTCGTCGCGCTGTTTACACATCGTCACTACATTTTTATTTACCCCATTACAAGTTGTCTTTTTCCTCTGATTTACTTTGGTTTTGTACTGGCACTTATCATATATATAGCTAAATTTTCTAAGTAAAAAGTTTAAGATCTCATCTGGGTTGTTATAAGATAAACCTTGGCTCCAGTCAGTAGCGCTCAATTCAGATTGAACCTTCTTGTTATCTAATTTAGTTACGAGTTTTGTCGTATTACAATCGGGCTCGTTATCTATGAATGCAAAGCAGGTAATGAAGTGGTCCGCGAGCGCATTGTTTATCACAGCTGTTTTTATGACCCGCTCAGTTCCTGGCCGAACACATGTGTTACGTATAAAAATATGGTCAATGCACGACTTTGTAATACTGTTGTTTATCATTGCAATTCGTGTGTATTGACTGATGCCAACGTCTAAACTTTTTTCACATAACATATTCATATATTCCGATACTATATTATTATTGTACTCTTTCATATTAATATTAATATCTCCTATAAGCACATAATTGTTTCGTATACATGATTTTGATAGCACAAGTTTTAGTTCGGTTACGAATAATGTTTTGTTTGTGTTTGGTGGCCTGTACACTGCACATAAGTCTATTTTTAAATTGTTATCCGTTTCTATCCTACCTAATATACATTCGAAATTGCACGGGTAAACATTATATCAAGTAAATTTTACGTTTTTGTTGACGTAAATTATAATACCTCCGCCTTTTCTGTTTCTGCGTAGCTCGTGGTACATTTCATAGTTTTCTAACTCGAACAGTTTTACACAATCGTGCGTCACGTTGGCTTCGGTTATGACAATGATGTCTACTTTCCTTGAACTTCTGCTTATTATATATTCTAATTGCGTAAAATTCTTCAGTAAAGATCTTATATTAACGTGTAGTGCAATAAATGATTTTTTTCCCTGAGGGATATTATCAGTAAATTCATTCCAATTATCTCTGTTTTCTTCGTATATTGAGTTTATGATGCCCTCCGCCTTGAGTTATCCGTTGGTAAGTAATAATTACGTCATAAGGAAATTGCTTAGGACAGCTCTGAAACAAGTCTGTCAATGTCTCTTGTGGATCGCACTATATGGATTTTGGCGTTTTCTGTTCGAGCCTTTATTGTGCCGTCTTTACACCAGACATATTGGCATATGTTAGTCTCCTTAAGAGCCGATTTCGCTTGCCAAAGAAGTGTGGCCGTATAAGGCGTTAATGACTCACGAATATATATTTTCGAGTCTCCTTCCAAATCCAAATCCTTGGTGTTCATTTTTGCCACCGCTGTCCGTCGGAGAGTGATACTATTATTGGTGCTGGTTTGTTCGTAGCCCTTTTAGAATGTTTAGGTTTTTTACGGTAAACCTTCAGTATATCCTCTTCTTTTTTCTTAACTTCTTTTTCTTTGTGTGGTGCAATAAAGAATATTGTATTGTATTGTATAATACAAAATGGAGACACTGTAATAAAACGTGTGGTATGCGACATTCACTCATATAGCTGCATGAGCCGTAAATGCTCTCATTGTCTTAATAAAGTTCCTAAGGTAGAATTAATAATTCCGTGGAGTGATTTGACAGCTATCGGCATACAAAGCGGTTGTCAAATGTATGTAAAGTTCTGTCAAATCACTCCGCTGAATTATTAATTCTACCGTAACTTTATGACTTTCGAAAACGAAGAGATTTCTTACCATCAATGGGTGAGTCTAACTGAAGAACGAAATATAAAAGGTACTACTAAATCGATTAGAAGAACAATTAAATCTAGACTTACAATTGACAAAAAGGGGCTAGTTGAAGCTTTTCTGGAAATTCTGCCAAGGTTTCTCATCCACACATTCAATATGCTTAATCAATGTGATGCAATTACTCAATTAAGAAAAAAATTAACTGCAGGGGAAGTTTTGGTAAGGATTGATTTATCAGAAAACTTCTCCTGTAAATATTTCGCCGAAATTCAGTCGGTCCATTTTGGAGCATCCCGCCAGCAAGTGTCAATTCACACAGGAGTTTATTTCTTTTCTGAAGTCACTGGAAACGTGGATAATATGACATTCTGTTCTGTTTCTGACTGTCTGCGCCATGACGCGGCCGCCGTATATGCTCATTTGAAGACGGCATTAATGCGTTTGATTGCTAATCAAAATATTAATGTGCTACAATTGTCAGTGATGGCCCTAGCAGTCAATACAAATTACTTCAGCAATAGCAACGTGGAATTTTACTGAGACAGCACACGGTAAAGGCCCTGCAGATGGCGTCGGTGCGACTGTGAAAGAAGCGGCAAATAACCATGTCAAAAATGGTAATGATGTACCGGACTATGAAACTTTTGTCCAAGTTATCAAAGCCAACTGCAACGTTTTGGTGTATGAAGTAAATGAGAAAGACATTAAAGATGCTGATGACTTGCTTCAAACTTCCACTAAAATTTTGAGTATACCAGGCACAAAGAATATGCATCTTAATTATATTATTGGTACGTTATAGGTACAACTGTGTTGGGATTGTGCTTGTAAATAAAAGTTGACACACGAGGTTAAATAGTCTATATTAAAACTACACAATTTATCTAAGCGAACACTTATAAATTAACACGTAACTCAGGAGAGATACTAACTATCATGAAACTCGACTGAAACTACACGAGCTGAACCAGTGAGTCGGTCCAGGATGACTTATCGGTTCGACAGTTGGGTACTAACTTAGCGCCTAAGAAAATTGTAACTAACAATTCTATACAATGTAAACCTTTCGACTTTCTTATTTTTTTATTGTGTAAAAAGGTGCTGAAAAACCTACAATGCTTAATATTAGGGAGCACCATCATCATTTTCCGTATTTATACGGAACGTATTTTTCCGTATTTATTTAAGTGTACACCACCGACTAACAAGGCAGTTTGGTTATCAAAAAGGCAGGGGCACTAAAGAAGCGATTGGTACTCTGATTGCGGACGTAGTAAAATAATTAAATAATAGAAGAAGGGTTGCTGGCTTATTCCTAGCATTTGACATGGTGGACTATAAAATCTTACTGGATAAGCTGGAATTTTATGGGATCAGGGGAATGGTCTTAGAATTTTTTTGTTCTTATCTTCAAAATCGGAATCAATTTGTTGAAGTGAAATGGACACATGATAACAAAAAAATATCCCATAGGTCTAAGTTGGTTAGATTGTCTCGGGGTGTACCACAGGGATCCATCCTGTGTCCTATATTCTTCATCATGTTTACAAATGATTTAAATAATTTCATAAATAGTCAACTTACAGAAAGTCAATTCATAGTTTTTGCTGACGATGTACATATATACAGGGTGATTCATGAGTCGTGAGAAGGCTTAATACAACTGATTCAGTTAAAAATAAGCTATTGTTTGATATCAGTATTAGTGTGATAAGCGCAAAAAAATTTTTTTAAATAAAAATAAAACGTTTGAAATTATTTACACGCATGGTCACTCTACAATTAGAATACTCCGTCGAGTACTGATATTCTCTTGTTTTTCTGTAATATGTGTCAAATTGATGTCTGGTTACTTTTGAAACATCGTATCTCACTTAATTTTTTTTTTTTTTTTTTCATAATCAAAGTGCTGTCATGGTTGTCAAAGAGGTTTGATCTTTATTGATTTGTTTATGTGGGGTGACCATGATTACAGAGAATGAAATTTCTACGAAACAAAAAGGTTAAAAAAAATTGAAAGGCGTTATTGTTTCACTTAAACATGATGGCGGTCGATTCATTATTGTGTAGGGTTGTTCCTGCTCACGTCTCATGAATCACCCTGTATATATATATTATACTTATTGTAATTTAAAAATGTAAATATTTCGGCTAAGTTATATAGAATGTAATGTAATATTCAAACACAATGTATATTGTTATTTTGAATAAAACAAATGAAATGAAATAGGCTACGGTAACTGCTTACCATCAGGCGGGCCGTATGCTTGTTTGCCACCGTAAAAAAAATCAAGGCCAAAAAATAACCTCAAATTCACCCGCTTTGTGTATTTACGAGGATGAGGGTTTAAAGAAAAACGACGCTTATGTACTTAACGTATTTACTGGTATTTCTTTTAATCCTGTAATTCAGCTACTTTAGTATTTTTTTTAGTGAGCGAGTGAGGTTAGGTTTTTGCGGTTCTGAAATCAGAGATTAAATAGGATCCAACCGCACTTAAAAGTGCGGATGGAAGAAGAAAGTACATTCGTAGTCCCACTCTAACGTCTGGAATGGGAAGTACGTGACGGGATGGATAATTTAAAAAATATATATTTATTTCAGACTTTTAGCCCATCTTACATGAAATACAATATTCAAGAAACTATGTCTAATTCTTTCATAAATTAAATAATAATAATAACTTGCTATGTAACATCATTTAGTCTCATAAATGGACAGTCAAGCCGGTCGGCGACGACTGATAACAGGGCGCTGCCGCTGGTACGAACGCGGCACATTACAGGCCATGTAGCCAAGATGACAATCGTTTGCAGAAAACAAAACGAAACGCTACACGCTCACGCTCACTCTTCCGCGAACATACCAGACGCGCTGCAAATCAGCGGCAAACGCAGACTAAAAAAAACCGGCCAAGAGCGTGTCGGGCCACGCTCAGTTTAGGGTTCCGTAGTTTTTCGTCCGTCACAGTAAGTGTCCCCACTTAAGAGTTAAAATAACACCGCCATGTAGGATATGATATGAGCGTTCTACGTACAGCGACATCTATCGGCAAATTAAGTAAACTATTGCGCGCGAGCTTAAAGTATGGAAGATGATTTTTATGGGATAATTATTTATTGCGTGAACCGATTTTCACCATTTTTACTTTATTTGAAAGCAAGTCTTTTCATTGTAATTTTGTAGAAATTACAGTTACAATACACATCTGCTTATACGGTTAAATTACAAACTTAGTTCAGAAATAATTTTGTATTTTTTTTTTCAAAAACTATTCAACTTATCAAGTTCAAAATAATTTTTCTAGAAAGTTTTTATAAAGGTTTACTTTTCAAATTTTTTTCATATGTTTAAAACTTATGGTTCAAAAGTTAGAGGGGGGGACACATTTTTTTTAACTTCTGGAGCGATTATTTCCGAAAATATTTACATTATTAAAAAATGATTTCAGTAAACCCCTATTCATTTTTAAATACCTATCCAACAATATATCACACGTTAGGGTTGAAATGAAAAAAAAAATCCCTCCCCACTTTACATATAGGGGAGGTACCCTAATAAAACATTTTTTTCCACTTTTTATTTTATCACTTTGTCGGCGTGATTGATATACATATTAGTACCAAATTTCAGCTTTCTAGTGCTAATGGTCACTGAGATTATCCGCGGACGGACAGACGGACGGACGGGCAGACATGGCGAAACTATAAGGGTTCCTAGTTGACTACGGAACCCTAAATGGTTAATAGCAATACCTATCTGCAGTTATAGGCCAAGCAAATAAGATCTATAAAAAGTGTTTTGAAGAATTAATTCCCAGCAGGCTGGAAATCGCTTTAATACCTTCATGTGGTCCTAAATGCATGTAATCCGAGTTTGCCCAATCCCAAGAGGTGTGCATAACTTTTTTAGCGAAATTTTTGCTCTTTGTCAAGTTTTTGCTTGTAGCTCGAAAACAGTACGTCCGACGGAAAATGTCACGTATATCAATATTAAAGAGGGTTAAATTATGCGTCGAACGAGTAACTTAACTTCTAATTCGGTTCAGCGGTACAGCCGAAATCAAAAGTTATAAACCGGGAAAATGTCTCATTTAATTGAAAAACTAGCATTTTGACTTCCATACCACATATCTTTGAAACAGATGACTCCTGTTGAAAAACCTATAGAATAAAAGTTGTAGAGAATACAATTTCAAGTTATATCGACATCTCAATTTTCAAGTAGAGTCATTTTGAAACACTAAATTTGGCATGAATTCAAAATCAGTTTTTTCTAAATCCTGTTGAGTTGCATATTTTCCATAAAATATGAGGTGTGAGGCGTACATTTAATGCATCGTTACAACTAAAAACATTTAATTGCATATTTTCTAAAACGTATCTAATCAGAAAACTATTTATACACCGTGTTTTATTTTCATTTCCGGTAATTCCAAAGGTACATTCCTCATATTCTATGGAAAATATGCAACTCAGAAGGATTTAGAAAAAACTGATTTTGAATTTATCCCAAATTTAGACTTTCAAAATGACTCTACTTGAAAATTGAGATGTCGATATAACTCGAAATGGTATTCTGTACAACTTTTATTCTATAAGTTTTTCAACAGGAGTCATCTGTTTCAAAGATATGTGGTATGGAAGTCAAAATACGAGGTTTTCAATCAAATGAGACATTTAAACTTAAACTTTATTTATTTAAACTTTATTGCACACTGAAAAAAGAGTACAAAAGGCGAACTCAATGCCAAAAGGCATTCTCTACCAGTTAAACGTCGGGCCAAACAGAAATTAATAAAAGGTAAGACATTTTCCCGGTTTATAACTTTTGATTTCGGCTGAACCGCTGAACCGAATTAGAAGTTAAGCAACTCACTCGACGCAAAATTTAATCTTCTTTAATATTGATAGATATGACATTTTCCTTCGGACGTACTGTTTTCGAGCTACAAGCAAAAACCTGACAAAGGGCAAAAATTTCGCTAAAAAGTTATGCACACCTCTTGGGATTGGGCAAACTCGGATTACATGCATTTAGGACCACATGAAGGTATTAAAGTGATTTCCAGCCTGCTGGGAATTAATTCTTCGAAAAAATCTAATTTTCTTGGCCTATTATCGGAAGAAGCCGATTCGACATGCAATACATTACTAAAGTTGACGCGACATTGTATTCGCGGTAATACAGCATGAAGGACATTAATTTATACATACACGATTGTAATACTATTTAAATTGATTATACGTGTGGGTTATTCTATATGTTCGCACAATATATTCGTATGCGGAAAAGGAAGACATTTGTTTTTTTTAAATCGCCATCTACCAGCCAGTTTTTATTAAGCTATGTACTCGTATTTGTACTATTACTTTCATTACTTTTCACTATATTGTATATTAATGCTAGCGCCTGTAACTTTGTCCAAGAAAAAGTCATTTAGGCATTCAACCTTGTTTTTACGCCTATAGAGGTTGAATTTAAAAAAAAAACAACGGGGTGTACTCCGGGAGTGCCGGCAGAAGTGAAAACTTGAATATTAACGTTGTGCATTTTTAATATTTTGGAATGGTTAGGGAATAGTTTTGCACGAATTGCTTTAATTATTAGTATAAAAGTACTATCATTAATGTGGTAAAATACAATATTCATTTATTGCGCTATCGTACACAAACATGACAATTCATATTACATTAAAAATTTAACACTTGTCTACTACTAACAATGCCATTTGGCATTAAGTCCGCCATTTGTACATTATCACTTGTTGTGCAATAAAGTTTAAATAAATAAATAAATAATAAAAAATAATTTCAAAACTAAGAGAGGGGAAAAAAAATTCTGTTTCCCGCATTCCAGGGTTCCATAAACTGCGAATGAGACTCTAAAGCCCCGGTACGACTCACTCCCGGGCTCCCAGGATTTGTCGCGTTCCCAGAATCCCTGGTTTTAATAAGAATCTTGGAATTTTCCAAGCCACATTTTCGACAGTACATAGTCCCGGAATATATATATAATTTTCGAAGCACATGCTTCCAGGACCCTGAATATCCGGCGTACCACATTTTCAGAATACCAGCTTTCTAAAACCCCGGCAGCCCGGTGACCTTCCTTTCCGGAATCCTGGATTTTTAAAGTCCCGTATATCCAGGGAATCTGAAATCCCGGCATCCCACATTTTCGAAATCCCTGCTTTTCAAAGTACCGGAATCGCAGTTTTTAAAGGCCCGGAATTCCGGGGTCCTACCTCGCGCGGTCTATATACTTTCAAAAAAAACGTGGACCTCCTTTTCGCAGTCGGGTGATCCAATTAACATCCACTCAATGTAGTTGAAGTTAATACTTACGGCAGACAGAGACAGCAAACAGGCCATTTATTCACTTTGAAGGCGGTTATTGTGACAAATTGATGGGTATATAGAACGCTTGGAAACCACAAAAACAGGACACTGCAGACGCGGCTTCAGGCCTTCAACATGTTATTTACATTTATTTTTAGTAAAAATATCCATTTTTACTTACCTATATTTCAGTGAAAAGAAAACTAATTTCTGTAAGAATATATTTTGTCGTGTATCAAATGCTTTTTTTGCCTTTTCAGTCAGCCGGGTTTTCTTAATTTATTTACTTTCGTCCTACTTTTGACCAACTCATAGGTATAATTAGGCTATGGACCAACTAACCTGTTAAATATGGCGGACGTAAACATGGTTCACAAATTTCGAACGCACCCGTCACTGTCAAGTTGTCGACCACTAAAATATGTAATATGGCCGACCATTTGTCATTAAATTAACACTTTTAAATGCAAAATACGCGACAATCCGAATTTTGTCCATATATTAGTGATGGGTCAAACCGTAAAATTTTCAAACCGAGTAAGTCGACTCCGTTGTACACCCAAACCGGTTTGCAAACCGGTTTGGCCAAACCGATTTACCTGCTATCGTTTTTAAGTATTAGTGGCTCAAACCGCATAGTAGTCGCTCGGTTTTGAGTTGAGTAAATCGGTTTGTCAATTTTACGGTTTGTTCGACTTCGACCTAAAATGGTGGTTTGGACTACTCTAGTTTAACTAAATGTATGGGCTATTATTAAAAAAATTGTATCTGCGTTTTTTTATTTGGAAATGTTACGTCTTTCCTACGTAGAATCAGGGCTAGAATTATTGTTATGAAAAAAGTCTTTATTAGCTACACAAAACACAAGACAACATAAACTTTGACTTAAAATCTTATAATGTAGGTAGGTAAGTAATAATTCGCGCGGTAGATCACTATTTCATTTATTGTTAAAGGCTAAAACGGGAAGCAGTATGTATGAGCAAGCAGGAAAGAGCTTGTGGTCTCGTCAATCATCGGCCCGAACTCATGCATTTCCGTCAGCCGCGCGCGAACCGACGCGACGCGAAACTGCCAAACCAAACCGAAGCTTACCACCAAACCGTGACCAAACCGAACCGATCTCTTCTAGCTCATGCGAAATTGAACCTTACAGTTCAAGTTATAAGTTTCATTTTACTTTACCATTAGGTACCAAGTCGACTTGACTGTCTTCGGCTCGACTCAATAAAGGCGGCAATATGCATAGCCACATTTTTCTTCGTGTTTTGAAGTCGATTTGCATTAATTACATCTCTTTTCTCAATATGTCAAACGAAAGTGACGCAGCAACAAATCGAAATAGCAAGTTTCTAAGGGTAGCGGATGGATCTTCAAGTCGAGTTACGGTACACTCACGTCGGCTTGGTCGACTTCAAGCACAGATCGGTTTGAACCGGTTTGTGAAGTCGAACCGTTACATCACCACCATATATGCCTTCGATTCAAAACTTTTTTTTGCGCTTTTTCATTTGAGCATAATTTCATTCGGATCTACCGTACCCCTCGACGGAATTATTAATATAGATTTATTCGATCCGGTCACGTAACTGACTTACGAATTTTCAATCTGACGAATCTGACGGTCACGTGACCCTGACGCGAGTTTCACATTTTTTCCCCATCACAAAAAGTGCACAGCGCCGCTGAAGAAGTTTTCACTTCAAAATTAGTGACGTTATCTGAAGAATGTGCATCAAACGTTAACATTTTTAAGGTTTTACCTTTAAACACTCAAGTCTGTTTTAGGTCTAAATATTATTTACTAGCTTTTGCCCGCGGCTTCGCTCGCGTTAAATTCGGGGTAACACGGTTCCCCTTTGCCCTCCGTAATGCTCCATACAAACTTCCACCCCCCATTTTAGGGAAGTGGGGGATTAGAAAGAGACAAAAAGTAGCCTATGTCACTCTCTATCCCTTCAACTATCTCCACTTAAAAAATCACGTCAATTCGTCGCCCCGTTTTGCCGTGAAAGACGGACAAACAAACAAACACACACACTTTCCCATTTATAATATTAGTATGGATTTATTACTTCAATTATTGGTAAGGCTCCGTGCCCACTAGGATTTGGTTTCCGGGATTTCCGGGATTTTCGGGATTTTTTGAGTACAAAATTAGAACCGAAAGCAAACCCTTGTGCACACTATCAAACAAAATGGCACGACGCGTGAAAGCCGCGACCCCGCAACGTGTAGGTTTGTTTAAACTGTCGGGAAGCCGTCGACCGCCACTACTAGTGTGTCTAAAGGTTTACCGTTGAATCACCGACACACGTTTCTTCGAATATCACTTCATCGACAACATTTCAATTATTTTTATTTCATCGACAATTCACTCCGTCGAAAGAACGATACAAGGAAATTCAAAGCATGGATTCAATTAGAAGATGTCATTTCATATTGATTTAAATCATACTACAATGTTTCGTATACAAAATGATCCAAGTAGTGACTAAACGCAATCCGCTCAGCCTGCGCGCATAATACGAGTAAGTGGGTACTCTTAGGTTTAGATTTAAAGTTTTATCTGGTAGCCTTTTTATTTTGTAGGGGGTCATAGTTCTAACCTAACCTGCTCTCTGGTAGAAGTCTGGTAGCCGTTTTGTTTTGTAAGGGATAATAGTTCTATAATAAATAAAACGTACAGAATACAAAATTGTATTGTACTAATACATCGAAGAAGTAAAAGGCGATGTCTCGTAGTTCTGCTACTTAAAATACTTATGAATTGAATAATCGATCGAGTAATATTCGTTGAATTTAAGGAATAAGAATAATTTAATATAAATGTCAATGAAATAAACTAGCACCAATTAATAATACTTGAACTAAAATTTCGATGAAATGATATTCGATGAAATGGGTGTCGGCGAAACAAGGGTATCCCGTGTCTAAAGCCTTTACAATAAAGCGGTTCCAAAATAATTTCGATAATCTCACCCGCTTCGCTAATACATCTACTGCTGACTGTGTTTTAAAAAGTAGAAGGGGGTGTCGGAGAGGGCAGGCACGCTCAGGTTTTGCGGCGCTGGGCTACAGGCCTGCTCACACAAGTCCTTCATACACGTCCCCGTTGGCCCTGGTTCTGCCGCCGTGGACCAGGGTCGAACCCACCCAGAGTTCTTATTGGGTGGGTCGTGCACCCCGAAAATGCTAGTGGTCTTAACGGGCTACAGTATGAGGTTATTAAAAAAAGGAGTGTATATGTTCTTAAAGGGTAGGCAACGCGCATGTGAATCCTCTGGGGTTGCAGGCGTCCATAGGCTGCGGTACGCCACCGACGTGGTATTAAAAAATCAAGGAGCAACGAATGTGTAAAGGCTTATCGGGTAGCATCCGGGGGGTAGCGGGATCTTCTCAAGTAGGGATCCACAATTCGAACCCTATGAGTGAGGATCAAATGAAGTCGGTCCACCGTCACCTAAATCTCGCCATGGTAAAACAATGGTCGAATGCCAAGGGTGGTGCATCGCAGTTTCCGGGCTTCATTCACAAGACAGGTTAGATTCTGGTGACCTGTGTCAACCAGACTAGTAGAGACTGGCTTGTGAATGAGGTCCCGAAGTTAAAGCCGGGGCCGGAGGTGAAACTCTCCGTCATCCCTGAGGGTGAACTGTCCAAACCAGCCACGGCTATCACCTTTATTCCGAAGACCGAGGCAGCCTCTGTAGAGGAAGCCTTGGCGCGCTTAGGGTCCAGAATTTTGGCCTGAACACGGAGCTCTGGAAATTGCTCGGAGAGAAGGCTGAGCAGGGTGGCAGAGTGGTCACCTTCGCTCTGGATGAGCCTTCTGCCAAAACCCTTAAGGCAAATGGCAGGGAGGTAGCCAATGGCTTCAAAAAGGTGATGTTTCGGATAAAAGGGGGGCCAAATGCTCCCCTAGTGCAGCAGGGGCCAAATGCTCCTACAGCGCAGCAGACAGAACAGCAGACCCAGCCCCTCGCTGAACCTACTCCTGGGCCCAGTACTGTGGTACCTGGCAGCCATAATCCCATACCCCAGGGCTCTCGTGGCCGTGGGGGAGGTCTCCAGGCAGCCACAGGCACAAGGGGAGCGATGAGAGGCATGGTACCCAGAACCTCAGCGGTAGGAGAGCCACAAGGAAGGCCTCCGATCGCGAGAGGCAGGGGAGCGCCACAACGGGTCATCAAAAGGGCGATATAAAAGAGGGCCTCACCACTACGGCACCCGCGAGGGTCCTACAAACCAATATTCACCATAGGGCAGCCGTCACGGCCATTGTCGAAAGCCGTCTTGCAGGACACGTCGACCTCGCATTATTTCAAGAACCTTGGGTGCGAAACTCAAAAATACTAGGACGGAACTCGGTTGGTAAAGTTTTATTCAATACAAACGGCATAAAGCCTCGGGCATGTATTGTTTTTGGCACTTTTTGGTAAGAACATTGATTTTCTACCTTTTCCAGAGTTACGCACAGACGACCTGGTAGCAGCGTATGTAAACCTTAGGGGATGGAGCGGACAGAGGGTCATACTATGCTCGGCTTATCTCCCTGAAGATAGGAGTGACCCCTCTGCGGAACTTGCAGCTGTGGCCGACTGCGCCCGCAGACACAACGCAGAAATACTGGTGGGATGTGATGCTAACGCCCACCACACCAACTGGGAAAGCACGGATATCAACGATGGGGGTGAGTTACGTCATGACTTTCTTCTATGTAATAATTTCCAAATTCTAAACTTAGGATGTGAACCAACCTTCACTGGACGAGCCCTTAGCGAGGCTCCCTCTGCCCGGGGTCCGTGTGACTCCACTACCCCTGGAAAGCGAGTTTCGGCTAAAATCTCTAGTCTCCATTTCACTAGTAGTGAAGGAGCCATCTTACTCGCTTTAGAGAGTATCCTGTGAAGTCTAGCTCCTTGAGGCGTATTCTCTATTTCCTCCTAGAACCTTCTCCATGACGCTCTCTTAGCTTTCCTAATATCTTTGCTGTATTCATTTAGGGCTTTCCTATAGACCTCCTACTCCTTTGTCATCTTAGCGCTAGTGAATAACCTGCGCGTCTTGTCCCTGAGTCTCTTTAGCCTGGAGTTCCACCATGGGACGAGACGTTTGCAAAAGGTAAAGGCGTTGCGTGTGTGAAAGGTAAAGGTAGTGGTTAATGAAGAATGGACATATAGCTGTTCAATGGTTAATGTTTGTTACACCCTCATACATAAATAGAAGAATTATAGCATATGTTAATGAAGAATAAACACATAATTGCTCAATGGTTAATGTTTGTTACACTGTTATAAATAAATAATATTACAACACAAGTAATAATAACTTGAATTCAAGTCAATGCTCATATACCAAAGCACATGAACCGTAAGTAAAATGGTACACACTCTTTTCAATTCATAAATCAGGTACGTAAAACACGCTAAAAATTGTTCCCAAAATAGGGTAAACGTCTTATTATATATTCAATTTAATTCATACCCCGCATCCGCAAGACGTATAACAATATAACGCATACACAAAACATTTACAAATATAACGCATTCCGCAATAAAATAGGGTAAACGCCTTAATATATGTTGCATTAAATTCATAAGCCGCATCCGAATAACGCATAAAAATATAACGCATTCCGTAATAAATTCGTAAAATCGTTTCCGCATAAACCGTGAAATTCCGTACGCATACATATCGCATATAATAATACGATCATATTTCGCATAAATTAAATACAAGAAATACAGTAATAAATTAATCATAATATAATAGACAAGTGGTCTTCTACTGCTGGACCTCTTCTAGTTGGTGATGTAACGGTTCGACTTCACAAACCGGTTCAAACCGATCTGTGCTTGAAGTCGACCCAACCGACGTGAGTGTACCGTAACTCGACTTGAAGATCCATCCGCTACCCTTAGAAACTTGCTATTTCGATTTGTTGCTGCGTCACTTTCGTTTGACATATTGAGAAAAGATATGTAATTAATGCAAACCGACTTCAAAACACGAAGAAAAATGTGGCTATGCATATTGCCGCCTTTATTGAGTCGAGCCGAAAACAGTCAAGTCGACTTGGTACCTTATGGTAAAGTAAAATGAAACTTATAACTTGAACTGTAAGGTTCAATTTCGCATGAGCTAGAAGAGATCGTTTCGGTTTGGTCACGGTTTGGTGGTAAGCTTCGGTTTGGTTTGGCAGTTTCGCGTCGCGTCGGTTCGCGCGCGGCTGACGGAAATGCACGAGTTCGGACCGATGATTGACGAGAACACAAGCTCTTTCCTGCTTGCTCATACATACTGCTTCCCGTTTTAGCCTTTAACAATAAATGAAATAGTGATCTACCGCGCGAATTATTACTTACCTACCTACATTATAAGATTTTAAGTCAAAGTTTATGTTGTCTTGTGTTTTGTGTAGCTAATAAAGACTTTTTTCATAACAATAATTCTAGCCCTGATTCTACGTAGGAAAGACGTAACATTTCCAAATAAAAAAACGAAGATAATTTTTTTTTAATAATAGCCCATACATTTAGTTAAACTAGAGTAGTCCAAACCATCATTTTAGGTCGAAGTCGAACAAACCGTAAAATTGACAAATCGATTTACTCAACTCAAAACCGAGCGACTACTATGCGGTTTGAGCCACTAATACTTAAAAACGATAGCAGGTAAATCGGTTTGGCCAAACCGGTTTGCAAACCGGTTTGGGTGTACAACGGAGTCGACTTACTCGGTTTGAAAATTTTACGGTTTGACCCATCACTACTAGTTACTAGTAACCCTGGCCGGTGGTAGCTCGGGTCGGTGGCACGATGCTTGTAGCTCAGCTCGAAGGCAAGGAGGAAGCGAATGTTATTTTTCGCGTAGTTTTTGTATTGTATTGCCTTAAAATTATACATATTTAAAAACTGCATTAAATATTCTTCCTTATAAGATTTTTTTTATTTAAAAATAAATGATTTTTATTACTTATAACAAGTTCTAAAAAAATATATTTTTTTGAATATTGTTCCTCTTCGCAGAACTTTTTTTTTAAATACGGATTTTTACTTTTTTAATATCAAAAACGAATTCTGCATATCTGATTTATACGGAAATGATACCACACAATCCCTAGCAGCTTTAAACAGAGAGTAATAACATATTGCACGGGACCCCTGATTTTGATGTGAATGTCCAAAAATTTTACAGACCTAGTACTAAAAAAATATTCATCATAGGGCACTCTATCCATGGTCAAAAATTCACAACTTTTTCTCGATGCGCACAATTTTTTTCACTTTTGTACTGAGAGAAAACCCTACTAAGGGTGCTTAGTGGACACTGCGGCCTAAACCAGCACATGCATACTATGGGGGGGAAACGTGACATTGGGCGGTGCAGACTCTGCATGGAGACAGAGGAGACGCCCTAGCACATCCTCGCAGATTGCTTTTCCATAATGCGCACTCGCAACTTAATTCTGGGTAGGCACATACTCGTACTATGCCCAGAGGAGTTAAAGTCTCACGAGATCAAAAAGATCCTGGAACAGTTTGAAGTTGCAGGGTTAGATCGAGAGTTGTAGTACGTGGCGATCACAATAGATCAGTAATAGTCGCAGTAATACGTAGGCTTGGGAGCCTTACATAGCCCTTAACAAGAATAAGTAGAAGATGAAAAAGTAGAATGGCCCATGTCTGATCCACATTCGTAAATTATTGATACAAGATGGAAGTTATATTTATTATTTTCTGTTGTTGACTTAGATGTTAAATATTATGACGCAAATTATACAAATTTCAATGACAAAAGAACATTCAAGGTATAAAACACTGTTGATGAACAAGATACACTGTACTATCACTATCACTCTTATTAAAGCAAAGTGACAATGGATTTTTCCTGTGTTATTGTTATACTGTGCGTTCTATGTTGTGATTTGGAAATTTTCAAAGCGGACACCAATTTTAACTCGCAATCAATTTTTACTAAAGTCTCAGAAGCAACGTTGTCTGAAGATGGCAAGCTAAATTTTACTCAATTGGCAACAAAATATGGTTTATCCGTTAAACAATACAATGTGACAACTGAAGATGGCTACATCATAACCATCTTTTATGTCGCAAAGGACCTAAAAGCCACCAATACGCCTATATTACTGTTCCATGGAATAATTGACTCATGTGACATATTCATGATAAGAGGAAACACCTCATGGGTTTTCACTTTAGCGACCGCAGGCTATGGCGTTTGGATCGGTAACAACAGAGGCAATTTATACGGCCGTCAACATGTCACCTTCGATCCCGACACTGATGTCGAGTTCTGGGATTATAGCTTCCATGAAATCGGTTATTACGACCTAGCGGCACAGATAGATTTCGTCTGTGACAAAACCAACTCTCTCAGCATCTTAACCATCGGCCATTCTCAAGGAACATCTGCACATTTAGTACTTACTGCAATGCGGCCAGAGTATAATGAGAAAATTAAATTGTTCACTGCATTAGCACCAATAGCTTATTTAGACAATCTTGAGTTTCCAGTGTCACTAGTAACAGGAACCGGGCCACTTATTGCAGCAGTATTAAAAACGCTAAACATCAATGAATTACTAGAAAACCATAGCACGGCGTCCGACCTTGTAACTCTGCTATGTAGCAAAGGCATAGTCAGTTATGTTGCATGTGGTTTCGGAACACTATTCCCGTTGGCAGGATTTGACCCAGCTGGGCTGGAAGAAGATTTTTTAACAGGAGTTCTCTTTGGACATTATCCTAGAGCGACATCAAGGAAGAGTTTGGTGCATTATGACCAGGTTGTTTTGAGGAATCAGTTTGCTCAGTATGACTACGGAACTGTAAAAAATATTGCGAAGTATGGCAGTGCCAGTCCACCAACTTACAATCTGACAACAGTGACGACTAACGTTGCCCTGTTTGTGGGAAGGTCCGATGGAGTATCTAAGGTTAAAGATGTGGAACGTTTGAGGAACATACTTCCTAACGTGGCTCACTATGAGGTGATGGAACTCGAACGTTGGAATCATCTCGACTTCGTACTGGGAAAAGATATCATGTCTGAATACCTTTACCCAACAGTTTTGGAACTTCTAGAGAAATATAACTGATGAACACTTATGTAGGGTTATATTTATGAGCAGTTTCTATGATAAAAATAAAGTTTTTGCGAAAGTATTTTATTTAAGTGGTTTTCATGTGTACATCAATTTTTACACATTGATATTATGAGTTCAAACATCGAAAAGTTATTTTGGTATCAAATAAATAACAGCGCTGGGTCAGGTTGCATAGTCGTCTATTATTTTTCCTAATGGTTTTTAACTAAATAAAAAATATATACTAAATATGTGGCCTTAACAAAGGAGCTTGGTGCATCATGAAAGACATGTCGCATATTATGTCATATCAATCTAAATATATTTATTTATTTTATTTATTTATTTTATTTATTTATTTAAACTTTATTGCACAAAAGAAAAACTTGATGTACAAAAGGCGTAACGCACCTGATGAATAAACGGCGTAAGTTATTATTTTATAATGGTGCAATACGTTACTACGACGATTTGAATGGACAACATAACAAAACCTTACCATTATGACTTCAATGTATTCTAGTATTTGTATGTAGTTTTTAAGTTGCGACTGCTGCATAATTATAACTAATACTAGTCGTAAGGAAGCGTAAGGAATGACCTTCTGAATGAGAGTCACGATGAATAGGAGTCCAAATTATTTGAATTGTATACAGTAGCTGTGTATTGCTATACCTACATCATCATAATAACATTCAGTTGCGTACTACAATGTTAGAAAGGAACAATGAAAATTCATTAAGATTCTCCTCCTTTTTTACACACACGTGCCAAAACAGTCCAAAATATTAATATTGGCACAATCTTACACAAACCGACCTAGGCCCACAGTAAGCTCAGTAAGGCTTGTGCTGTGGTTACTAAACGAGGATATATATAATATAGTATAGATATAAATAAATACTTAAATACATAGGAAACATCTATAACTCAGGTACAAATAAATGCGCTGACCAGGATTCGAACCCGGGACCTTCTGCTTAATAGGCAGGGTCAGGGTCGTGACGATTGTGGAGACTTTCCACCAACGCTCTCCAAGCCGCACGATCCAGGGCCCGATGCATGCTTGCCTGTAGTGTGGCTTTAGTGATGGACTTATTCTGTCCGCCCAACGTGTAGCCATACGGCCATCTCTTCTTTCCTGGACATGCGTCTAGTCATAATATGCTTCTCCAGACTCTCTGGCCCGGATCTGCTCACTGCACTAGCTAGTATTTTGCTGAGCAGGGTCCATTTCGTGGTGCTACACCTATACGTCTTTATTTTGTTTGTATGTAAATTTTTATGTAATATTGTATACGTCATGAATAAATATCTTGAATCTTGAATCTCAGATGCCCAAAGAAACTTAGTACACGTTGGGTGCAGATAGTAGAGAGCCTCGTGGTGATCTTGAGCTCGTCAAGGATATAAACATTTGTGCGGCGTTCAGTCCAAGAGATCTTAAATCGAAGACCGTCGCCAGCCGATGGCCGAGAGGGGGGCAAGCTCATATAAATGGAGGGTGAAGAAAATATGAATTGTGGGTGAAACATTTGGCAAACTTTTTTTATGTCTAAGGGGGGCAGCTGCCTCTCCCTTCCCCCCCTTGGGGACGCCCTTGGCCAACACCACATCTCCAACGCTTCTATCCATTACCAATCATTAATGATTCGAAAATCCAGTAAAAAAAATTCAACCGCATGGCCTTATTTATCAAAGTGCCAGCCAAAATGTCTGACGAAATGAACTGTTAGCTGATCCCTTGTGATTGTATTTTAGAGTTAAATTGGCGGCAGTATATGATTTCAAGCTCACATGGTCATTCACATTATAAATATTGTTTGAAACGGGATATTTACCATGTATATTTCATAATTGCTCATAAACACAAATATACATGGTAAATATCCCGTTTCAAATAATATTTATAATTGGCGGGAGTTTCGGACGGCCTGTCAATATTATTGGATAGCGAATATGCAATGTATTTTTATGTCTAATGGCGACCAAAATAAACCGAGGCTTGACTGTATTGCTTTCCATTTGGAAAATAAAGTTAAATGAAAATGCCTGAATGCGTTATAAGGCTTGACTCGATTCTGATTTTTTGGCGGATTGCACAATCCGCCAATTGGTTGTATTAAAATGTCTACCATACATTTATTTTATTTTGTGTGCGCTTGAAGTGATTGTTTTTGCTGTTTCTTTCTATGTAGAGTATTCCTGTAAAATGGAAAGTAGAACAACAGTTGCTTTTAGGCGAATAGATATAAGTAACAGCTACTTTCAAAAAAATCACGCTGCATGTAATTAGACGATCATTCGAATCTACTTCTTCATGTAAAGGAGATGCGTATCGTAAGTTTAAAAGGGCACCTAGTATTTTTTTATTGTATGCGTACATGTCACTGGATATAGATTCTCTCGGGTAGTAGTAATGGGAAAGTAGATGATGAAGAAAATCCAGTGAGTGCTGCGAGGTCCAGAGGGGACAGTGCAGCTGCCAAGTTTGTTACTCTTTTAGCACCACCCAGGGATCACGTGTAGGATTGTCTAAGGTGTACCCTAGGGACGCAGAGTAACATTGATCCCGTAGTACTATTACAATATTAGTACATAGTATTAATATTATATGATGCTATCAATAATTTTACTATTATTGTTTAAAAAGAGTTTAGTTTGAGTTTTATTACGATAAACTGACATTTTTTAATGGAAGACTGTTACATATATAAAATACACTTAGTTATGTTATTAATTACATTACTATTTATTACAAGACAATAATTTCCGGGGAATTGTCAAGGCGGCGGCTTTAAGACTGTGTCGAGGAGGGTAAATTTTCAGATTCTGTTAAATTACCCAGATACACACATTACCAGACTTCACGCACACTACCACACTTCTGGGAAGACAGGTCATTGAACACTATTTTTTTCGGTTGCCATTATAAGTTTGACTACACACCTCCTTTGAGAAACTGAAACCATAGGTAATATATGCGTTCCAAGAAGACAGCGAAATAATGTATTTTATATTTAAATGATTAGTTGCGTTTTTGAGATACGAGTTTTGTAAAGGTATCTGTAGAAGTCAGATTGACAACGCCAAGAACCATTTTATATGGCTCTCGATAAGGTGTAAAATCAAAGGACCTGATAGGATTGAACAACGTCTTTGGGCGGATTTACGTACAATATCTTTACAGCTACAGTTTTAAATTTTCTATGCAAAATTGGCAAAAGAAATATAATTGTTAATTTATACATTGTTTTTATACTACGACGGTGGCAAACAAGAATACGGCTCGCCTGGTGGTAAGCAGCTACCGTAGCCTATGGATGGACGCCTGCAACTCCAGAGGTGTCACATGCGCGTTGCTAACCCTTTACAAAAAGGCGGATTCACTGTGTTGACTGCTAAAGGAACAAGAGGGTCCCTGGTCGTCAATACACTGGGTCCTCTTTGAGCTCTTTGACAAAGCTTACTCACCAGCAGGAACACCACACTATGGGTGGGGTCTAGTACTAGTTGTATGGCTAGTAGTAGTAGTAGTATGGCTGTGGTTTTCTGTAAGGTGCTCTGCTCCAGATTTGATCGTGGTTCTACATGCAGTACTAAATAACCAATAATTCTACTTTCAATCCATTTAAATTTTATTTTTAACTTAAGTTTGGCATACTTCTTTCGTGTGAATTTATTTTATAGTATTAGAGCCATGGGTATTTAAATTTATCATATTTCTTAGCGATTTGCTTCCATACAGTGTTGTGGCGGGCGTTTCAGACCGCATATTATAAACTTATATGTCTTAAACTGTCTGAAGGGACCTTACTCGCCGAAAGGATCAGGGACATCATAACCGAAAAATAAAAGACACACACAGGTTTACAGTTTTAAAACGGTATGACGTCATGCCGTTTGTTACGGTATGGTTTCGGTTGCGCAACCGAAATTTTCTGTACCAAAATATAACGGCACCGCCATTTTTTGCGATACCTTAACCGTTTTCTTAAACGACTCCCCGTGCCCCGCCCCATGCTCACATCCTTTATCGCCACTCGCGCCACCGTAGCAATTACCTACATCGTAAAAGTTACGGTCAATAATTTTGGTACCGAAATTATAACGGCTGTATATCGTTATAAAGGTATAAGTACCGTAAAAAAAACGTAAAAAAGCAATATCGTGATTTTATTACGAAAGAGTAATTTTTTTCGCTCACATACCATTACTCTTTAAATTATATCGTAGGTATGTAGGGCTATTTAATAACTTACATGAAAAAATTGGATAATCTCCCCTTTTTAAATTAATCTAAGAGCCAAAAGGACCAACTCTGAAAAAGGAATTTCCGTCATCACTATTTTCCGTATAATTAAGTGTACACTATGGACTAAACGGAATCGTTTTCAACTTGGTATTTGTGTTTTGTTGAATGTGTCTTGAAATTACTTATGTACTGTGAAAATTTGAAGATCAAAAATAAAAATAAATTAAGGCCAAAAAAAGTTGTGATTTCAATTGGTTTTAAAATATTATGCGCCCACCGCAATGGTCTCAAACTTGGTATGTACTGTATAGGTTATTATTACAAGTGGGCCCATTTACGACCGTGTCTCAAAAGTTTGGAGCGGTAGGCTTAAGGCTTTTAAATTATATTAAGTAAACGTTTATTTCAGGCCATTGCCCATTTCGTTGTTAGTAAAGAATTAATGTTAGTAGGTATATACAAATTTACGATTTTTAACTTAAACGAATAAAACAGGACCGGAGCATCATTAATACGAAGCATCAAAATAAATAACAATTAAAATTTAAACATCAAAATAATACAATTAAAATTGGGAATAAATTATAAAATCGTTAACGTCAACAGGTAAAATATTATTAATTGCTATAAATCCAAAAAATCTATATTATTAAAATTAATACATTATAAATTAAGTTGAGTAGTAGAATTGAATTAATTAAGGCGCTAGGCGCTGATGGTGGCCGAAAACTGTTACTTTCTAAGGGATATATCTCAATAACGGGTCATTCAAAAATTTTGAAAAAATATATGTTATTTACCATTTTATGTACAACATTGTCAACATTTGAATAACTCGTGTAGCGTATAGTTTCTCCGTTATGTAAATGTAACGAAATGTCGTTTTACGGTTAATTTTGCTTATATCTACTGAACGGCTCATTCGATTTAAAATATTGTTGAACTAAAAAATATGTACTACAGAACACTACAAACTCAACGTAGGGTATTTAAATTGATTAAATTTTCTTAAACAACTTGATCATAATTCCACATTTCGTGCGTTATTAGCTCGAAACGGCGTTGCTGGCAGTCGTGAGCTAGCTTTGAGACGAGGAGGCTGTGTCGCTCGTCGCTCCGTGCTTCCCTTGTACTACATATACTTGTGCTTGGCCCGTGAGCAATAATATCGGACTTACTGTGCCTAAAGACTAAATAACTGCAGAGGGTTCATGCGGTGCGGATATAACGTGTCTTCCCGGAATCAATAATTTATAGACGTTTTATCTTTTAAGATAACGTACTCGTATGCATGTTTATGTACGTTCGTATAAAAAGTGTATTTTATTTAGATTATAATACAAGTAAAAACCAAATGAAATAAAAATGGAGAAAAAACAAAAATCATGAATCTCACATTGCTCTGAAAACAAATTTGGTCATGTAAGTAAACTAAAATTATTATGTTTTAGTAGACGCATGCATCACGCAAAATAGGCATTAGTCGTCGAGTTGCGGAAATCTGCTAGTACTGCAATACAATACACTAATAATTAATTTAATAAAAAACTCCAAAGAACCGAATTTATTTAAACATATTTATTTAAGAATACCGTGTTCTAAACGAATGTTATACGCGTTTTATTTTAAGATTAAACACAATTTTTAATGTTATACTTTATACTAATTCCTCAAATCTAAAAATTGCGAAGTAAACTGCAAAGGATTGCAGATAAACCGGCCAAGAGAATATCGGGCTATGCTCAGTGTAGGGATCCGTAGTTGCCGGCCTGTTACAATACATCCATTCAGAAGGTAGTCTATAAAGAAATATTTTGTGGCACTTACGTTATTTTACTATAGGCATAACTCAAAAACGGCTCAACCGATTGTATTCCATATAGTTTTTATTGAAAATACGTAATAAGTATTTCAATGGCCTCACTTCCAGGAATTTTCCCAATTTTTTTGGACCGACGGTTCAAAAATCAAAGAGCATTTTAACTTTCGAAGCTATTATTTACGAAAGTATTCGTTTTATCCAAAAGTTGTTTAAGGCATATTCTTCTTGAAAGACCTATCCAACAATGGGTTTCAGATACTTATTGTTTTACCACTTTGTAGGCGTAATTAAAACACATAATTACTCATACCAAATTTCAGTCTACTAACTATCACTGAGCAAAGCCTGATTGAGAATCTAATAAAAAATTGCTGATATTTAAGAGTTCAATGTATGCAAGAATAGAGGAAATAAAGCTTTTTTTATACCACGACGCTGGCAAACAAGCATACGACCCGCCTGATTGAAAGCAGTTATAAAGCCTATGGACGCCTGCAACCTCAGAAGATTCACATGCGCGTTGACTACCCTAAAAAACTTTACTATGTCGGTGAAATGCAAATAAATACAAATTTTATATTAATTGTCAACACAAGTGAATAAATAAATTACTACTAAGGGTAAATACTACCTATCAAATATCTTTAAAAGGCCGGCCAAGTTTGTATCGGACCATGTATAATGTAGGGTTCCGTAGAAAGTAGTTTCTTGGAGATAACTGAAAAACGGATGAACCGATAATATGTGAAATAATTTTCGTAGAAAATTAAGTACTAAGCCTTCTTGGTATTTTTTCATATTTTTTAGACTTACGGATTAAAAGTTAGATGGGGGCTATTATATTTAGACTTTCGAAGCAATTATTTCTGAAAATATTGACTTAATAAAAAAGTTTGAAAAATACTATAGATATATATAAGATATTTTTAAAGCCGTATCGTACAACATGTTCATATTTACAAAAAAAATATTTTTGACATTTAGTTTGGCATATGTATGGAGTGCCTCACCTAAAAGATTTTTTTATCAATTTAGCCAGAAAACTAAGTAGTGGCACATGAAACACACCTCTAGATAAAATTTCAGTAATATATGTTTTATAATAAAAATGGCTGTGACATACGGACGGACAGACGGACATGTTTCAAAAAACTTTTCAGGGTTCCGTTTTTACCATTTTGGCTATGGAACCCTAAGAAGTGTTTGCGCTGTGTTATATTTTAAAGATCTAAATTTAATGGCCTTACAGCTCTCATTTGTATGATGATTTCGTGCATTTTTACTATTCGCAACTCGCAACAGGCTTAGTTTTGTTACTTTATCGTAATTAAGTGGATTTTTACGGTTAATATTTAAAATCGCAACAAAAAAATAACCATCTCTTAAGCTCACTTGCACAGCAAAAAAAATCCAAATTCACATGAAAACACCGCTTTGATGTGCATTCAGTTTTTTTTTGCTGTACTAGTCAGTATTTTTTAGTTTTTTCTGATATGCGGAATATTTTTAACCATATTTCGTAAATTCATAAATATTTTGCCGCTCACTGTACTTCAAATTCAAAATCTAGGTTTACATTTTTTTACATAAAAATCTACTAATCGAGATCGTTATTACTTATCTTATTTAGTAGTGTAGAGAGTATCCTTAATTAATACTCTCAAAATATACTTGATAGTTATTTATTTTCTTTTTTTATATTATTAGCTAGTACATCAAAATCGACTATCGGTTTAGGCTGTCCCTTTGAGACTCCTCAAAGAATCCTGAACGTCTGACATAGAACGTTGTAATTCTTAATTTGAATAACACCGTGCCAGACCGTGTTTGAGAAGAGAGGTTGTAAAGGTAGACAACCTTTACAGTAGCATTCCTAAAAAATGTCACCGTAGTACTTAATCACAGTATTCAAATCACAAAACATCCACAAAAGGATTAGGTATGATTATTATAAATCTGCCCGCGCGCCTCTGAGTAAAGTCATATTCTTTGAACATTATTGCGGTGCATCGCGGCGGATTTATGCACGATCGCAATGAGAAGGGTACGCGGGTGGCGCGGGTAGAGAGCGCCCAAACGCTCAAGGACACTCCGGCGACAATCGTCTTAAGAATTCAGAAAGAACCTAATCCCATGAATTAGCGTAGGGACTGGTAGTCTTTTTCAACTAATTAGGTGATGTACATATTTGCTTTAAAATCCAAGATGGACGATACACTCTTATATCTAATAATAATAAATAAAACCCTTAATTAGCCGTTAATTACTACCATGACGATTTAAAAAAAAAAAAGAGTATAGGCGCCATCTTTAAAGCACGTAATTTACAAAATTTACACCTCCCAATTAATTAAAAACTTTAACCATGACGATATTTTAGAAAACAAAGAGTATAGGCGCCATCTTGGGTTTTAAACAGACGTAATTTTCGAAATTTACACACCCGAAATAGATGAAAATGACTACCATGACAATTTATACAAAAAAGTGTATTTCCGCCATTTTGATTTTAAAACAGGCATAATTTTCGAAAACGATTTTTCATAAAAAAGTATAGCCGACTTTTTGGATTTTAAAACAGATATATAGTTAGTTGCATAACTGAACCAATGTGCATCACTTTGACATGCTTGTTTCATTATTTCAGAAGAGGCTCGTTATTAAGTTACTATTTTATTATTAATTGGTAACAACGCTAATAAACTTACTGACCTATTATGTTATTGTAGATAAAAATAAACATTTTCTCTATTAGATAATATTTGGTACTGACTCAGTTTTGCACCGACATCGTTAAATGAAGATAAGTCTGATCAATTACGAAAAAAATAAAAACTTTCAAGTTATATTTGTTCGTCTCGGTGTCAGCCATGTATCCATATGAAAAGCCAATTTCGATTCATTGCATTCACAATCTTGATTTTTTTTTAAATTCATCCATGATTTTGAACCAAAAACCGTTAAACTACTTTTTTTTATTTAACCCAATATTTATATTTTTCTTTTACACAACCAGGTCAGACAAATAGTTGAAATAGTACATTATATGCTCTTTAAAATGAGGTGTATGACTTGTATATCACTCACGTATTTTTATGGTTATCTCAGAATGAAGTCCGCTACAAAAATTAACTAACAAGAAATTTGTTCGGCCTTGACTCAGTTTTGCACCTGACTATACATCGCCAGTAAATAATTACAAAAATAAGCCTGATTTAAATGATTGATAACTAAAATAATGGTCGTAGAATTCCTTACTTTAAATGAGTTACTGAATTGGGAATGCCTAAGAAAAAATTAAATAATGGGAAAAATAAATTAGGTGAAATTTTACAGTTTTCGGTATGAAATTGAGAAAAATGTATAAGTCGGAAGAAAATAATTTGTGAAGCAGTTTTGTAGCGGTACCCAAGGATTAATATTTTACGTTTAGAACTTTTATGTAAATTTGATTGTTATCAAATTATTTACATTTTACTAAGGTACTAATATTGACTCAGTTATGCAACTAACTGTAATTTAATAAATCTATATCCCCTAATTAACCGAAAATAACTACCATGACCATTTACCAGAAATACGTATATAAAATAATCTAGATTATAAAAGAGATATAATTTCTAAATCTACAACCCTTAATTAGCTGAAAACGACTACTAGTCCCTACGCCAATTCATCACAGGCTCAATTGAGCCGTCGCAAAAGCCGGGACAAACGCTAGGAGGATGGTTGTATTGGTTTGTACCACAAACTTAACTTCATTCGAAATAACATTTTAGTTGAATAAAACGTTATTTGGAATAAACCCAATCGTAGAATAATTATTCAGTTTTTCATTATTTATTTAAAATAAGAATCACGTGATTTATTCCCATTCATTTTATTTTGAATAACGAGTGCAAGAATAATTTTTATTCAAATCGATTAGAATAAGAATAAAAAATGGGTTTTTATTTTTATTATTATTCAAAAAAAAATGCCCAAATCATCAATACGTGCAAATTATGCAAAAATAAACTGAAGGTAAGAAACATTTCTTTAACAGAATTTTTTTAAATTAAAGTTGTGTATGTACGTGAGGATTGCAAATCTGATATTCACTCAATTTGTTCCGCCGTCGCCTCTCCTGTTCCATTTCAAATGAGAAAGATAAAACCGCCTGCTTGCGCGGAAAAGAGACGGGAAAAGGGTAGCCCTATTAAAAGGTAAGCGGTAAATATTGAAGCTATCTTTACTCCATTCGACTCGGAAACCACATTGAAAAGGGTTAAGCCTATTCAAAATGATTTCCATATCGATAGGGTAACCCAATGATAGGGTAACCATAACATCAGGGTAAGTCTTTAATAGGGTTACCGTATTGAAACGATTAATCAAACGAAGGGGTTTTCCGGTCCCTCAACATAAATAATTAAGGAAACGCCGTAGTAAAATCTCATTGCAAATATTATTTTAACGCGCATGCTATTTAAGCTTAAAGTGAGCAACAATTCCATTCAATCTTCGACCCCCCTTTTCACTGGATAATTTCAGGGATAAAACTATCATATGTCATTCCCTGGGACTCAAACTATTTTCATACTTACCTAATTGTATCTAAATCGGTTAAGCGGTGTCAGCGTGAAGAGGTAACAGACAGGCAGACTAACACACTTTCGCATTTATAAAATTAAGAATGGATTCCCTAAACCAAATTAAGTAATTACTTGGCAATATTGGGAATTTAGTTTTCCGGTGGAGGTACTGTGCTTGATGTCCTGGTAAGTTTTGTGGTCTTCGCTTAACCTATTCCTTAAAAAAAAACAATATGTGTTTATACAACAATTTCAAAATTCCCCGATATTCCCTCGAGGTGAATATTCCCGGGAATGGTACAACACTGCTAGTGCCCATTTAAGGCCCATTTTCATGATCACCGAGATGGACTCTACAATGCCATAAAGAAGCCAACCGGTAATATTTTTGATAAATTTACAGTATGGCATAGTTGCCTTTTAAAATTTTGGTACAGTTTCCACCAAATATATCGAAGCGGCAAAGGTACTCAAAAGTATCTGAACATGCACTTTATCGCCTTGACAAAGAGGTGTCGTTCAGATATTTGTGGCCACCTTGACCGCTCCGGTATATCTGATGGCGACTGTACACTACATGCTTCGTTCAGTCCAGAGTTTGGCGTTATTTAGATAATTTTTTATCCAGATAATTATTTGAAATAAATTTATTCGAAGATAATTATCTAGATAAAAATGAAACTGATCTAGATAAATTCAAAATAACATGTGACGGATTATTTAGTTATTTCAAATAAAAGATGATTTAGTTATCTTCCGAATAGCTAATTTTTGCCCAACTCTGGTTCAGTACAGTAAATAAGTTAATTTGCACAGAATACTGATGAAATAAAAACTGAATTTTTGTACATTTACTTTTAGTATTTCGGCTGAGGTTTCAAATGCGACGTTACTTTCTTCCTCCCAGTATAGTATAGTATAGTGTAGTTCTTTATTTGCATTCCAGCTATGACTAAAAAGTCCAGGTTAAATGGTGTAAGTTACAATCAGAAAACAACAATTTTTATTGGTTTATTTCATAAATAGGTACATTTGTATAAAGGTGATAGATTCATGCAAAGTGAAACCGCTATGCGATAACGGAGATAGTTCAGACACACAATCCGCCGCCGGGATGAAAAACTATCACGTACACCGCTCTCAACTGGGTCCCACCAGGAGGCGGACGTAGAGTTGGTCGTCCCGTGCACTCACGATGGCGCTCAGTTGAGAAGAAGCCGTTCAGACGACCTGGAGTGATGTTAAAAGCGCTCCTGATGATTGAGAGGCGTGGCGTGAGTTCGTGAAGTCCATCTGTACCTCTGGGGTCCTACTCGTACCATATAGGAACGACAACCGATTCATGCGCTTCTCGATTTGTATGTGCTGCAGACAGAGACGTTCTTCATTACGCATGCACGTATGTTGTGTGCAAAAACTCGATAGATATGTTGGCCTAGTCATTATTTTAATTTCTGGGTCTTCTTTATCTCATCACATCACAAACGGCCAACAAGAAATAGGTTCCATGATTTTCATATATTGCGGAAATATATAGTAAAATAATTTGTCAATAAGATTTGAGTAGTAAGAAAATTGTCAATCAAGTTTATTGACGTTCGTATAGAATTTTTTAATGTCGTAATAATATGACCAGCATAATAAATAAAAACTCCGTAATTAAAAAGTAATCCTAAACCTCTTTTCGTATTAAATAGCTTTGGAAGAAACGAATTATGAGGATTCGGTAGAACCGTTTATTTTATGAAATCGTTAGTTGTATTTTTCTAGTATTACGACATGTAAACGTCAAAAAATATAATTTAATATGACACACGGTTTCTGTTTGTTTTCCCTTTTCCCTATTCATTTTGAATACATTCTGGCTACTGGTATCCTTTTTCGTGTACTTATATGATTTTCTGTCAAAATAATTGTCAAAATGAAATGTCAAAGTGTGAAATTTAGCAGCAGTCCGCTTACGACGGGCCCCGTGGGGCATCTGAGTCACAATGACAATTTGACTGATGTGGCGAATGTATGGGAATTTCACGAAAGTTTATATTTATAATTGAATTTCTTTGTTACTTTTATAAGGAAAAATATGAGTTACCCTTTATTATCTAGTGCATTTATCTGGCTTTCAAAATATTAGAACCATTTAATGATCGTATGCATTTTTAATTCATGTTTTTCCTAAATCGCACAAACGTTTTTCTCAGATTTTGTACAACTTTACTTCGTTGTATTGAGTTAACTACAAATGATCATCGAGTACTTATTACTTTAAATTGTAAACACACTCTTTGTTGTTATAATAACATATAAAATATAGATTTTTGTAAAGAATTGTGAAATCAGGAACCTAAACGGTGACTGCTGTTTTTGCTAATTTTGTACGACGCCCTCTTAACAGTAGAACCGTGGCACTTATTTACGAAAATAAATATACAAAATCAAGTTATAATTATAACTTTTAGACCAAGAAACGACAAAATTATAGTCAAGATAGTGACCTTTTTTTAAATGGTGGAAAGTAGTAGGTTATTGTGACTTTACTATGATTATGAAATAGCAAAGGAAGTATTTTTTCATCAATATAATACGAGTACTTCTCGTACTTATTTAGATATACCATAGTTTTAGGTTATAATATTTTGTAATTATTAGTATTTGTTGTTATTTTATGGTATTAATAACATTATACGAGAAGATTACACAATATGAGTGAGAGTCGCGAGTTCCATAGCTCACTGAGCCACTAACATTATCACTAGTCACTATCACTATCACTACATACATAGATACTAATAAAACACAGTCGCTTTCCGCTGTCTGTCCCTATGTATGCTTAGACCTTTAAAACTACGCAAGGGATTTTGATGGGGTTTTTTTAAATAGAGTGATTCAAGAGAAAGGTTTACAAGTATATTACATAGTTCAAAACAAAGTCGCTTTCCGCTGTCTGTCCCTATCCCTATGTATGCTTAGACCTTTAAAACTACACAAGGGATTCTGATGCCGTTTCTTTTTAATAGATAGAGCACGGACTAGATAAATACTATGGACGCGGTAATGGGCGCGGCGCGCATTACATGGTTTATGATCAGATGCGCATAAACTTGTCGAAACCTCATGCCGCGCGGTTCAGTCGTCGTTCGACCACGTGTGACGAATTTAGTGCCAAAAAACATATAAAAATGCCGTGTTGTACAATTTTGTCGTGTCGTATACGAAGCAACGAATTAAAAGAGGCCCCTGGAGTAGTTGCTTTCCACCGGTAAGTATAAAAACCGAGTATTTCACATTTTTTCCAAAAATTGTAGGCTTTTATTACGACATTCACCCATTATCTGATGGTACAACAGTATTCATATCAATTGCTCGCTGGCTATTGCTGCCGGTCGCAGGATTACGCGAGTAACGCGCAATGTATTTGGAAATACGAACGTCGCTCGTCAGTCTCGTCACACGATCGGCAGCCACGTTGCTGGGCAACATGGCTGCCGCGCCTGCCGCCACGAGAGTGCGGCCCGTTATTTATTATCGATAATTTCGAACACATTGTTTAAGGTGTAACTTTTATGTCCTATAGTAGAAACTAATTTTATTTCTTTCGAAAACAAAATAACGTGATTGACTGGATTAATTAATCCAATGATCAACTTATTTTATAGATACGATATAATTGTACTTCTAACCATACTAATATTATTCATGCGAAAGTGTCTCTCTCTGTCTGTTACCTTTTCACACTTAAACTGCTGAACCGATTAAGATGAAATTTGGTATGAAGATAGTTTGAGTCACGATTATTTTTAGTATTTTAGCAGACACATAAATTAGATAGATAAGGGTACATCCACAAATTACGTCAAACAAATTACAACAATAATGTTTAAAATTACTATTTATTTATTTTTCCCATTTTAAATAATATATTAAATGAAATCAAAGCGAGAAAAATAATAATACAAAGTGTTTGAATGTCAGACTAGAAGACATAAAGGGTTCCTTTCCTTCAAAAAAAGTGTACACTGTACTATGTGTATACATGTACACGATATTTGTATTTGTGATGTCACAAGAAATAAAACTCCCCCCTTCCCCTTATCAGAACTCGTCACACTTTGTTGATCCCTCTGTCCCCCTTAATATCTGACGTAATTAATGGATGAACCCTTATTAGGGTAGATTTTTATCCAGCTATTAATAAAATTCAGCATTATTTTATGTTTTATTAATATGAGGTGTGGCGCGGTATTATGGAGTTAATTATCGATAATCGATATCGATAAAAAATATATATATCGACAGGCCACATCCCTAAAGTAAGCGGAGCCTACGAGGCAATGGTAGTGGTTAAGTATTTTCGAGTGTACGCACACATCAACACAGCGAATGAGAGACTGACATTTCTTTGTATGTATCACCTCGTGCGACTTTAATGAGAATGTGTGCGTGTAAATGCCGGCTACGCTGGTTTTGGAACAAACTACGGCTAATACCGTCTCCATATACTCCGTGAGATAGAGTGATTCAAGAGAAAGGTTTACATCTATACATATAATAAAGCTGAAGAGGGTCGAAAGTCTGTACATGGAAGATAATCGAAAAAAAGTTGGCTGGGGATACTTAGAATCGATAACAGAACACGTTACAACAATTTTTAGAATTTTTGTCTGTTTGTCTGTTTGTCTGTTTATCTGTTTATCTGTTTGTCTGTTTATTTGACCGCGCATCACGTGAAAACGGCTGAACGGATTTTGATGAAATTTTGTATAGAGATAGTTTGAGTCCCGGGTAAGCGCCTGTTCTTACCTTTCATGCTTAGACTGATTTGACGGGGGGATCGATTTGGATGATATTTGCCGTGGACATGAACGTATAAATACAAAAGTGGTCCTGTATCGTCCGATATACACCTACTACTCTATGTCGTTTAAATCATGCCAAAAAAAATAATATGATAAAAAAAGTATTCATTTTTGAGTGTACTTTCATTCAGTGGTAATTTTAAAATATTTTATTAGGACTACTGTCCTCTAGCGTCATCTGTCAACTTTACTTCAAGTTCCGCCTCCAGGGTAGCGGGAGAGAAATTAGGGGTGAATTAGCCGCTTACTGACACAGACCGAATTCCACGCGGGCGGAGCCGCGGGCACAGCTACTATATAATACACGCATAACATAGTAGAGAAACAGATAATTTTTGAGGTTTCTAATGTGATGTCGTAAATAAACACATTTTTTGCGCTAACATTGCAAACGCTGGTTGAACCCTACGAGATAGATCAAAATAATGTACTACAGTATTGTGCACCTTGAAAAGGTCTACAAAAAAGTCGCATGCGAAGCCGGGGTGCGCCGCTAGTATTCAATAAGAAATAATTATTCGTATCT
Organism: Pammene aurita; assembly: GCA_947086415.1. Classification (NCBI taxonomy): domain Eukaryota; kingdom Metazoa; phylum Arthropoda; class Insecta; order Lepidoptera; family Tortricidae; genus Pammene; species Pammene aurita. The sequence goes on from OX352305.1 coordinate 28,082,936, forward strand.
AAATGAAGTCATCATCATATATGACGGAGGAAGAAGGCAGCGGCTTGTCGCAGAGCATCATAACTACTAGAATTATGATATCTTGTTGTAATGAGTTGCCTTTGTTGAACTAGTAACAAATTTGGAAAACGACGAGCTATGTTTGCTCGGGAGTGGTCGTTGTTTGGTCCGTGCAGGTAGTCATTAAAACTAACGTTTAGATTTACCCACTTTTAAAATAAGAAACGCGCCGGGAGTTTAAAACTCACATTTAGATTTACCCACCTGGGGACAGCATAAACGCATTGAACAGAGTATCCGAGATTCTGAGCATGCATGATTCATTTGACGATCGAGCAGTCAGTATCAACTGAGTTGTGACTTGTGGACAGCCGTATAGGAACGTGTGGTATTTTGTGCAGCACGGACGCAAACTAGAAACTCTCCTCGTTTCCACAGTTAAAGTGTTTTAGACTAGGGTTACACGATCAGTTTGGCGTCAGTTCAGTCCATCATTCTGGGTCAGAATGATAAGAGAATGATCCGGACTGATGAAAATTCAATACAAATAGAAAATATTCGTCAGTCCATCCATCCAGAATGATGGACTGAACTGACGCCAAACTGATCGTGTAACCCTAGTCTAAAACAGAGCCTTTTGTGATTAGAAAGTAGTATATGTGTTTGCGTTATAGTGTACCTAATCTATCAGATTTATGTCTGGGAATGTTTCAGGTGACAAATGATAAGTCCCGCTGAGTTTCTTACGCTGGTTCTTCTCGGTTGAGGCTCCTTTCCGAACCAGTAGTAATTTATTGCCCTTCCCATAATCTGGTTTTAAAAAGATTTGAATTCAGAATACAGTTGTTAAAACAGTGTTTATGTTTTATTTCATCACCGTGCGTCCGTGTGTAATGTGTTTAGTGCTAGGTTATCCTGATAATGCTAGTTTTTGAGTTCCGAACCACCTCTAAACTACCCTACTACCCAGGTAGTAGGGCCAGCCCTCGACGACATATATTTAAAAGCTAGGCTCTTGTCGGTGTAGTGATTTCCATGCATATCTGTCATGTGCTTTTTCTTTTAGAACCTGATGCGACACGATGTTTACTTTTTCCTTTACTTGATCCATGTACCTACCTAGGTATGCTCTCCTTGGCTTTGAATCAAGTGTGGTATCAAAATGCGAAAGTGTTAATGTTCTCTGGCTAAAGTCCCACTACAACTCAAACTGCAGAACCGAGTTTTTATATTCGGCTTTTGTTTTCACTACAATCGTTTTTTTACGTCTCGCACTAAAAGTATCGTCCGGTTTTTAACAACCAACAAGGCTGTGGACTGTACACCAGCGGGCAGTGGGGGCAGTGAAAGCTCTCGTCCAAATAGTTTCATTCAAGTCTATAAATCTTGAACGTGTCGCTTCATGCCTACGTGGGCGCAAGCGGTAGGTTTGAGTGACTCGATCAGGTACAGACTTGAATAAAATTATTTTTAACGAGAGCGGTAAGCGGCATCGCTTGCACTTAAGCCCCAATTAGATGGCTGTGCCAGAACTTATATGCAGTTTTAGTTACGGTCGACGTCAAATATATGTTTAGATTTTTAGACGATGTTATAAAAGAGTAAGGTGCAATAGTGCAAATATATCTGTGACGTCGACTGTACTTAGTAACCTGCAATGTGTGGATATGAAAGTCCATTCAAGTTCTGGCACCGTCTAATTGGAGTTTACGCTCTGCCCGCTAGCATCGAGTCCGCGGCCTCATGAGTACATATGCTTACTACCGAGCGCACAGGAAAACTATCGGCACTTCACTAGGTATTTAGTCAGACGCTAAGCGGCACCGCTTACACAACTCACACGCTGCCCGCTAGCATCGAGTCCGCGGCCTCATGAGTACATATGCCAACTACCGAGCGCACAGGACAAATATCGGCACTTCACTAGGTATTTAGTCAGACGCTAAGCGGTACCGCTTACACAACTCACACGCTGCCGGCTAGCATCGAGTCCGCGGCCTCATGAGTACATATGCTTACTACCGAGCGCACAGAAAAACTATCGGCACTTCTCTAGGTATTTGGTCAGACGCTAAGCGGCACCGCTTACACAACTCACACGCTGCCCGCTAGCATCGAGTCCGCGGCCTCATGAGTACATATGCTTACTACCGAGCGCACAGGAAAACTATCGGCATTTCATTAGGTATTTAGTCAGACGCTAAGCGGCACCACTTACACAACTCACATGCTGCCCGCTAGCATCGAGTCCACGGCCTCATGAGTACATATGCTTACTACGGAGCGCACAGGAAAACTATCGGCACTTCACTAGGTATTTAGTCAGACGCTAAGCGGCACCGCTTACACAACTCACACGCTGCCCGCTAGCATAGAGTCCGCGGCCTCATGAGTACATATGCTTACTACCGAGCGCACAGGAAAAATATCGGCACTTCACTAGGTATTTAGTCAGACGCTAAGCGGCACCGCTTACACTTACCCGCTATCCGCTAGCGTCGAGTCCGCAGCCTCATGAGTGCATATGCCGACTATACTAAGCGCACAGCGAAACTGTACTTCACTAGTACCTATAGATATTTAGTCAGAATCTAAGTGGCACCGGTTGCATTACCAGTAATCCGCTAGCGTCGAGACCAGGGCCTCACGAGTGCATATTGTGCCGACTAACTACCAAGCACACAGCAAAACTATCGTCACTTCACGACTCGGTTTTTACTCAGGCACTGAAGGTAAATACGACTGCTTTTAATCAACAAAAACAGATGTCACAAATAGGTAGGTATTAAACTGTCACCCGAAGTATAAAGACAATTCAAACTATAAAGATAAAAAACTAAAATAAAAAATCTACCTTTTACATCTGCCCTAGGTGTTCGGTTACAAATTGCGATAAAAATTGTAGATCAAAAATAGAACCAGGACATTTCGCCAGGATTGAACCAGGACGTTTTAAATACTGCTTATAATAGCAGAGTCAGACCTGCCGTTCTGCAGTGTCTGTTATACTGAGAGTTGTTAATACCACCGCTTACAAACTACCCTCAGATCTCAGATAAAGCATATATACTGTCGACTTCGATACCGCATTAGTACATGACTTACCAAGGACTGTAAAAGAAAGAAAGCCTGTGAAGTAAAATACATTACACACATTTTCTGCGGACACTCAAAAGCAAAAACTAGAACCCTTTTTACCTATTGGTAGTTTTGTCGGAATTTGTAAACAATACAAACAAACTAACTAACTAAGAATATTAACAGCATAATCAAAACACTGATAACTTTAATTAATTTTGTATTAAGCAGAACGTCTGCTAACGATACCACAATGCTTAGAAAAAATGGAAAATTAGAAAAATCCACTGCCTCAGGCGAGACTCGAACTCGCGACTCTGGGATACATGCCCATCGCTCTGACCAACTGAGCTACTGAGACACACCTGATGGCTGCGAATTTCTCCACTATATCCCATATGCGTCTTAGGGGGACGCCTAGCGACATCTGCCGAAGAAGTCTTACACTTCTCAACCGGCCATCGGAGTCCCAAGTTGTATTGAGAATCCACCGATAACAATGCGCTACCCCATACTACAATTAATTTTGTATTAAGCAGAACGTCTGCTAACGATACCACAATGCTTAGAAAAAATGGAAAATTAGAAAAATCCACTGCCTCAGGCGAGACTCGAACTCGCGACTCTGGGATACATGCCCATCGCTCTGACCAACTGAGCTACTGAGACACACCTGATGGCTGCGAATTTCTCCACTATATCCCATATGCGTCTTAGGGGGACGCCTAGCGACATCTGCCGAAGAAGTCTTACACTTCTCAACCGGCCATCGGAGTCCCAAGTTGTATTGAGAATCCACCGATAACAATGCGCTACCCCATACTACAATTAATTTTGTATTAAGCAGAACGTCTGCTAACGATACCACAATGCTTAGAAAAAATGGAAAATTAGAAAAATCCACTGCCTCAGGCGAGACTCGAACTCGCGACTCTGGGATACATGCCCATCGCTCTGACCAACTGAGCTACTGAGACACACCTGATGGCTGCGAATTTCTCCACTATATCCCATATGCGTCTTAGGGGGACGCCTAGCGACATCTGCCGAAGAAGTCTTACACTTCTCAACCGGCCATCGGAGTCCCAAGTTGTATTGAGAATCCACCGATAACAATGCGCTACCCCATACTACAATTAATTTTGTATTAAGCAGAACGTCTGCTAACGATACCACAATGCTTAGAAAAAATGGAAAATTAGAAAAATCCACTGCCTCAGGCGAGACTCGAACTCGCGACTCTGGGATACATGCCCATCGCTCTGACCAACTGAGCTACTGAGACACACCTGATGGCTGCGAATTTCTCCACTATATCCCATATGCGTCTTAGGGGGACGCCTAGCGACATCTGCCGAAGAAGTCTTACACTTCTCAACCGGCCATCGGAGTCCCAAGTTGTATTGAGAATCCACCGATAACAATGCGCTACCCCATACTACAATTAATTTTGTATTAAGCAGAACGTCTGCTAACGATACCACAATGCTTAGAAAAAATGGAAAATTAGAAAAATCCACTGCCTCAGGCGAGACTCGAACTCGCGACTCTGGGATACATGCCCATCGCTCTGACCAACTGAGCTACTGAGACACACCTGATGGCTGCGAATTTCTCCACTATATCCCATATGCGTCTTAGGGGGACGCCTAGCGACATCTGCCGAAGAAGTCTTACACTTCTCAACCGGCCATCGGAGTCCCAAGTTGTATTGAGAATCCACCGATAACAATGCGCTACCCCATACTACAATCAATTTTGTATTAAGCAGAACGTCTGCTAACGATACCACAATGCTTAGAAAAAATGGAAAATTAGAAAAATCCACTGCCTCAGGCGAGACTCGAACTCGCGACTCTGGGATACATGCCCATCGCTCTGACCAACTGAGCTACTGAGACACACCTGATGGCTGCGAATTTCTCCACTATATCCCATATGCGTCTTAGGGGGACGCCTAGCGACATCTGCCGAAGAAGTCTTACACTTCTCAACCGGCCATCGGAGTCCCAAGTTGTATTGAGAATCCACCGATAACAATGCGCTACCCCATACTACAATTAATTTTGTATTAAGCAGAACGTCTGCTAACGATACCACAATGCTTAGAAAAAATGGAAAATTAGAAAAATCCACTGCCTCAGGCGAGACTCGAACTCGCGACTCTGGGATACATGCCCATCGCTCTGACCAACTGAGCTACTGAGACACACCTGATGGCTGCGAATTTCTCCACTATATCCCATATGCGTCTTAGGGGGACGCCTAGCGACATCTGCCGAAGAAGTCTTACACTTCTCAACCGGCCATCGGAGTCCCAAGTTGTATTGAGAATCCACCGATAACAATGCGCTACCCCATACTACAATTAATTTTGTATTAAGCAGAACGTCTGCTAACGATACCACAATGCTTAGAAAAAATGGAAAATTAGAAAAATCCACTGCCTCAGGCGAGACTCGAACTCGCGACTCTGGGATACATGCCCATCGCTCTGACCAACTGAGCTACTGAGACACACCTGATGGCTGCGAATTTCTCCACTATATCCCATATGCGTCTTAGGGGGACGCCTAGCGACATCTGCCGAAGAAGTCTTACACTTCTCAACCGGCCATCGGAGTCCCAAGTTGTATTGAGAATCCACCGATAACAATGCGCTACCCCATACTACAATTAATTTTGTATTAAGCAGAACGTCTGCTAACGATACCACAATGCTTAGAAAAAATGGAAAATTAGAAAAATCCACTGCCTCAGGCGAGACTCGAACTCGCGACTCTGGGATACATGCCCATCGCTCTGACCAACTGAGCTACTGAGACACACCTGATGGCTGCGAATTTCTCCACTATATCCCATATGCGTCTTAGGGGGACGCCTAGCGACATCTGCCGAAGAAGTCTTACACTTCTCAACCGGCCATCGGAGTCCCAAGTTGTATTGAGAATCCACCGATAACAATGCGCTACCCCATACTACAATTAATTTTGTATTAAGCAGAACGTCTGCTAACGATACCACAATGCTTAGAAAAAATGGAAAATTAGAAAAATCCACTGCCTCAGGCGAGACTCGAACTCGCGACTCTGGGATACATGCCCATCGCTCTGACCAACTGAGCTACTGAGACACACCTGATGGCTGCAAATTTCTCCACTATATCCCATATGCGTCTTAGGGGGACGCCTAGCGACATCTGCCGAAGAAGTCTTACACTTCTCAACCGGCCATCGGAGTCCCAAGTTGTATTGAGAATCCACCGATAACAATGCGCTACCCCATACTACAATTAATTTTGTATTAAGCAGAACGTCTGCTAACGATACCACAATGCTTAGAAAAAATGGAAAATTAGAAAAATCCACTGCCTCAGGCGAGACTCGAACTCGCGACTCTGGGATACATGCCCATCGCTCTGACCAACTGAGCTACTGAGACACACCTGATGGCTGCGAATTTCTCCACTATATCCCATATGCGTCTTAGGGGGACGCCTAGCGACATCTGCCGAAGAAGTCTTACACTTCTCAACCGGCCATCGGAGTCCCAAGTTGTATTGAGAATCCACCGATAACAATGCGCTACCCCATACTACAATTAATTTTGTATTAAGCAGAACGTCTGCTAACGATACCACAATGCTTAGAAAAAATGGAAAATTAGAAAAATCCACTGCCTCAGGCGAGACTCGAACTCGCGACTCTGGGATACATGCCCATCGCTCTGACCAACTGAGCTACTGAGACACACCTGATGGCTGCGAATTTCTCCACTATATCCCATATGCGTCTTAGGGGGACGCCTAGCGACATCTGCCGAAGAAGTCTTACACTTCTCAACCGGCCATCGGAGTCCCAAGTTGTATTGAGAATCCACCGATAACAATGCGCTACCCCATACTACAATTAATTTTGTATTAAGCAGAACGTCTGCTAACGATACCACAATGCTTAGAAAAAATGGAAAATTAGAAAAATCCACTGCCTCAGGCGAGACTCGAACTCGCGACTCTGGGATACATGCCCATCGCTCTGACCAACTGAGCTACTGAGACACACCTGATGGCTGCGAATTTCTCCACTATATCCCATATGCGTCTTAGGGGGACGCCTAGCGACATCTGCCGAAGAAGTCTTACACTTCTCAACCGGCCATCGGAGTCCCAAGTTGTATTGAGAATCCACCGATAACAATGCGCTACCCCATACTACAATTAATTTTGTATTAAGCAGAACGTCTGCTAACGATACCACAATGCTTAGAAAAAATGGAAAATTAGAAAAATCCACTGCCTCAGGCGAGACTCGAACTCGCGACTCTGGGATACATGCCCATCGCTCTGACCAACTGAGCTACTGAGACACACCTGATGGCTGCGAATTTCTCCACTATATCCCATATGCGTCTTAGGGGGACGCCTAGCGACATCTGCCGAAGAAGTCTTACACTTCTCAACCGGCCATCGGAGTCCCAAGTTGTATTGAGAATCCACCGATAACAATGCGCTACCCCATACTACAATTAATTTTGTATTAAGCAGAACGTCTGCTAACGATACCACAATGCTTAGAAAAAATGGAAAATTAGAAAAATCCACTGCCTCAGGCGAGACTCGAACTCGCGACTCTGGGATACATGCCCATCGCTCTGACCAACTGAGCTACTGAGACACACCTGATGGCTGCGAATTTCTCCACTATATCCCATATGCGTCTTAGGGGGACGCCTAGCGACATCTGCCGAAGAAGTCTTACACTTCTCAACCGGCCATCGGAGTCCCAAGTTGTATTGAGAATCCACCGATAACAATGCGCTACCCCATACTACAATTAATTTTGTATTAAGCAGAACGTCTGCTAACGATACCACAATGCTTAGAAAAAATGGAAAATTAGAAAAATCCACTGCCTCAGGCGAGACTCGAACTCGCGACTCTGGGATACATGCCCATCGCTCTGACCAACTGAGCTACTGAGACACACCTGATGGCTGCGAATTTCTCCACTATATCCCATATGCGTCTTAGGGGGACGCCTAGCGACATCTGCCGAAGAAGTCTTACACTTCTCAACCGGCCATCGGAGTCCCAAGTTGTATTGAGAATCCACCGATAACAATGCGCTACCCCATACTACAATTAATTTTGTATTAAGCAGAACGTCTGCTAACGATACCACAATGCTTAGAAAAAATGGAAAATTAGAAAAATCCACTGCCTCAGGCGAGACTCGAACTCGCGACTCTGGGATACATGCCCATCGCTCTGACCAACTGAGCTACTGAGACACACCTGATGGCTGCGAATTTCTCCACTATATCCCATATGCGTCTTAGGGGGACGCCTAGCGACATCTGCCGAAGAAGTCTTACACTTCTCAACCGGCCATCGGAGTCCCAAGTTGTATTGAGAATCCACCGATAACAATGCGCTACCCCATACTACAATTAATTTTGTATTAAGCAGAACGTCTGCTAACGATACCACAATGCTTAGAAAAAATGGAAAATTAGAAAAATCCACTGCCTCAGGCGAGACTCGAACTCGCGACTCTGGGATACATGCCCATCGCTCTGACCAACTGAGCTACTGAGACACACCTGATGGCTGCGAAGTTCTCCACTATATCCCATATGCGTCTTAGGGGGACGCCTAGCGACATCTGCCGAAGAAGTCTTACACTTCTCAACCGGCCATCGGAGTCCCAAGTTGTATTGAGAATCCACCGATAACAATGCGCTACCCCATACTACAATTAATTTTGTATTAAGCAGAACGTCTGCTAACGATACCACAATGCTTAGAAAAAATGGAAAATTAGAAAAATCCACTGCCTCAGGCGAGACTCGAACTCGCGACTCTGGGATACATGCCCATCGCTCTGACCAACTGAGCTACTGAGACACACCTGATGGCTGCGAATTTCTCCACTATATCCCATATGCGTCTTAGGGGGACGCCTAGCGACATCTGCCGAAGAAGTCTTACACTTCTCAACCGGCCATCGGAGTCCCAAGTTGTATTGAGAATCCACCGATAACAATGCGCTACCCCATACTACAATTAATTTTGTATTAAGCAGAACGTCTGCTAACGATACCACAATGCTTAGAAAAAATGGAAAATTAGAAAAATCCACTGCCTCAGGCGAGACTCGAACTCGCGACTCTGGGATACATGCCCATCGCTCTGACCAACTGAGCTACTGAGACACACCTGATGGCTGCGAATTTCTCCACTATATCCCATATGCGTCTTAGGGGGACGCCTAGCGACATCTGCCGAAGAAGTCTTACACTTCTCAACCGGCCATCGGAGTCCCAAGTTGTATTGAGAATCCACCGATAACAATGCGCTACCCCATACTACAATTAATTTTGTATTAAGCAGAACGTCTGCTAACGATACCACAATGCTTAGAAAAAATGGAAAATTAGAAAAATCCACTGCCTCAGGCGAGACTCGAACTCGCGACTCTGGGATACATGCCCATCGCTCTGACCAACTGAGCTACTGAGACACACCTGATGGCTGCGAATTTCTCCACTATATCCCATATGCGTCTTAGGGGGACGCCTAGCGACATCTGCCGAAGAAGTCTTACACTTCTCAACCGGCCATCGGAGTCCCAAGTTGTATTGAGAATCCACCGATAACAATGCGCTACCCCATACTACAATTAATTTTGTATTAAGCAGAACGTCTGCTAACGATACCACAATGCTTAGAAAAAATGGAAAATTAGAAAAATCCACTGCCTCAGGCGAGACTCGAACTCGCGACTCTGGGATACATGCCCATCGCTCTGACCAACTGAGCTACTGAGACACACCTGATGGCTGCGAATTTCTCCACTATATCCCATATGCGTCTTAGGGGGACGCCTAGCGACATCTGCCGAAGAAGTCTTACACTTCTCAACCGGCCATCGGAGTCCCAAGTTGTATTGAGAATCCACCGATAACAATGCGCTACCCCATACTACAATTAATTTTGTATTAAGCAGAACGTCTGCTAACGATACCACAATGCTTAGAAAAAATGGAAAATTAGAAAAATCCACTGCCTCAGGCGAGACTCGAACTCGCGACTCTGGGATACATGCCCATCGCTCTGACCAACTGAGCTACTGAGACACACCTGATGGCTGCGAATTTCTCCACTATATCCCATATGCGTCTTAGGGGGACGCCTAGCGACATCTGCCGAAGAAGTCTTACACTTCTCAACCGGCCATCGGAGTCCCAAGTTGTATTGAGAATCCACCGATAACAATGCGCTACCCCATACTACAATTAATTTTGTATTAAGCAGAACGTCTGCTAACGATACCACAATGCTTAGAAAAAATTGAAAATTAGAAAAATCCACTGCCTCAGGCGAGACTCGAACTCGCGACTCTGGGATACATGCCCATCGCTCTGACCAACTGAGCTACTGAGACACACCTGATGGCTGCGAATTTCTCCACTATATCCCATATGCGTCTTAGGGGGACGCCTAGCGACATCTGCCGAAGAAGTCTTACACTTCTCAACCGGCCATCGGAGTCCCAAGTTGTATTGAGAATCCACCGATAACAATGCGCTACCCCATACTACAATTAATTTTGTATTAAGCAGAACGTCTGCTAACGATACCAGAATGCTTAGAAAAAATGGAAAATTAGAAAAATCCACTGCCTCAGGCGAGACTCGAACTCGCGACTCTGGGATACATGCCCATCGCTCTGACCAACTGAGCTACTGAGACACACCTGATGGCTGCGAATTTCTCCACTATATCCCATATGCGTCTTAGGGGGACGCCTAGCGACATCTGCCGAAGAAGTCTTACACTTCTCAACCGGCCATCGGAGTCCCAAGTTGTATTGAGAATCCACCGATAACAATGCGCTACCCCATACTACAATTAATTTTGTATTAAGCAGAACGTCTGCTAACGATACCACAATGCTTAGAAAAAATGGAAAATTAGAAAAATCCACTGCCTCAGGCGAGACTCGAACTCGCGACTCTGGGATACATGCCCATCGCTCTGACCAACTGAGCTACTGAGACACACCTGATGGCTGCGAATTTCTCCACTATATCCCATATGCGTCTTAGGGGGACGCCTAGCGACATCTGCCGAAGAAGTCTTACACTTCTCAACCGGCCATCGGAGTCCCAAGTTGTATTGAGAATCCACCGATAACAATGCGCTACCCCATACTACAATTAATTTTGTATTAAGCAGAACGTCTGCTAACGATACCACAATGCTTAGAAAAAATGGAAAATTAGAAAAATCCACTGCCTCAGGCGAGACTCGAACTCGCGACTCTGGGATACATGCCCATCGCTCTGACCAACTGAGCTACTGAGACACACCTGATGGCTGCGAATTTCTCCACTATATCCCATATGCGTCTTAGGGGGACGCCTAGCGACATCTGCCGAAGAAGTCTTACACTTCTCAACCGGCCATCGGAGTCCCAAGTTGTATTGAGAATCCACCGATAACAATGGGCTACCCCATACTACAATTAATTTTGTATTAATCAGAACGTCTGCTAACGATACCACAATGCTTAGAAAAAATGGAAAATTAGAAAAATCCACTGCCTCAGGCGAGACTCGAACTCGCGACTCTGGGATACATGCCCATCGCTCTGACCAACTGAGCTACTGAGACACACCTGATGGCTGCGAATTTCTCCACTATATCCCATGTGCGTCTTAGGGGGACGCCTAGCGACATCTGCCGAAGAAGTCTTACACTTCTCAACCGGCCATCGGAGTCCCAAGTTGTATTGAGAATCCACCGATAACAATGCGCTACCCCATACTACAATTAATTTTGTATTAAGCAGAACGTCTGCTAACGATACCACAATGCTTAGAAAAAATGGAAAATTAGAAAAATCCACTGCCTCAGGCGAGACTCGAACTCGCGACTCTGGGATACATGCCCATCGCTCTGACCAACTGAGCTACTGAGACACACCTGATGGCTGCGAATTTCTCCACTATATCCCATATGCGTCTTAGGGGGACGCCTAGCGACATCTGCCGAAGAAGTCTTACACTTCTCAACCGGCCATCGGAGTCCCAAGTTGTATTGAGAATCCACCGATAACAATGCGCTACCCCATACTACAATTAATTTTGTATTAAGCAGAACGTCTGCTAACGATACCACAATGCTTAGAAAAAATGGAAAATTAGAAAAATCCACTGCCTCAGGCGAGACTCGAACTCGCGACTCTGGGATACATGCCCATCGCTCTGACCAACTGAGCTACTGAGACACACCTGATGGCTGCGAATTTCTTATACAGTGATTGGCTGTGATATCGCTAGGCGTCCCCCTAAGACGCATATGGGATATAGTGGAGAAATTCGCAGCCATCAGGTGTGTCTCAGTAGCTCAGTTGGTCAGAGCGATGGGCATGTATCCCAGAGTCGCGAGTACGAGTCTCGCCTGAGGCAGTGGATTTTTCTAATTTTCCATTTTTTCTAAGCATTGTGGTATCGTTAGCAGACGTTCTGCTTAATACAAAATTAATTGTAGTATGGGGTAGCGCATTGTTATCGGTGGATTCTCAATACAACTTGGGACTCCGATGGCCGGTTGAGAAGTGTAAGACTTCTTCGGCAGATGTCGCTAGGCGTCCCCCTAAGACGCATATGGGATATAGTGGAGAAATTCGCAGCCATCAGGTGTGTCTCAGTAGCTCAGTTGGTCAGAGCGATGGGCATGTATCCCAGAGTCGCGAGTTCGAGTCTCGCCTGAGGCAGTGGATTTTTCTAATTTTCCATTTTTTCTAAGCATTGTGGTATCGTTAGCAGACTTTCTGCTTAATACAAAATTAATTGTAGTATGGGGTAGCGCATTGTTATCGGTGGATTCTCAATACAACTTGGGACTCCGATGGCCGGTTGAGAAGTGTAAGACTTCTTCGGCAGATGTCGCTAGGCGTCCCCCTAAGACGCATATGGGATATAGTGGAGAAATTCGCAGCCATCAGGTGTGTCTCAGTAGCTCAGTTGGTCAGAGCGATGGGCATGTATCCCAGAGTCGCGAGTTCGAGTCTCGCCTGAGGCAGTGGATTTTTCTAATTTTCCATTTTTTCTAAGCATTGTGGTATCGTTAGCAGACGTTCTGCTTAATACAAAATTAATTGTAGTATGGGGTAGCGCATTGTTATCGGTGGATTCTCAATACAACTTGGGACTCCGATGGCCGGTTGAGAAGTGTAAGACTTCTTCGGCAGATGTCGCTAGGCGTCCCCCTAAGACGCATATGGGATATAGTGGAGAAATTCGCAGCCATCAGGTGTGTCTCAGTAGCTCAGTTGGTCAGAGCGATGGGCATGTATCCCAGAGTCGCGAGTTCGAGTCTCGCCTGAGGCAGTGGATTTTTCTAATTCTCCATTTTTTCTAAGCATTGTGGTATCGTTAGCAGACGTTCTGCTTAATACAAAATTAATTGTAGTATGGGGTAGCGCATTGTTATCGGTGGATTCTCAATACAACTTGGGACTCCGATGGCCGGTTGAGAAGTGTAAGACTTCTTCGGCAGATGTCGCTAGGCGTCCCCCTAAGACGCATATGGGATATAGTGGAGAAATTCGCAGCCATCAGGTGTGTCTCAGTAGCTCAGTTGGTCAGAGCGATGGGCATGTATCCCAGAGTCGCGAGTTCGAGTCTCGCCTGAGGCAGTGGATTTTTCTAATTTTCCATTTTTTCTAAGCATTGTGGTATCGTTAGCAGACGTTCTGCTTAATACAAAATTAATTGTAGTATGGGGTAGCGCATTGTTATCGGTGGATTCTCAATACAACTTGGGACTCCGATGGCCGGTTGAGAAGTGTAAGACTTCTTCGGCAGATGTCGCTAGGCGTCCCCCTAAGACGCATATGGGATATAGTGGAGAAATTCGCAGCCATCAGGTGTGTCTCAGTAGCTCAGTTGGTCAGAGCGATGGGCATGTATCCCAGAGTCGCGAGTTCGAGTCTCGCCTGAGGCAGTGGATTTTTCTAATTTTCCATTTTTTCTAAGCATTGTGGTATCGTTAGCAGACGTTCTGCTTAATACAAAATTAATTGTAGTATGGGGTAGCGCATTGTTATCGGTGGATTCTCAATACAACTTGGGACTCCGATGGCCGGTTGAGAAGTGTAAGACTTCTTCGGCAGATGTCGCTAGGCGTCCCCCTAAGACGCATATGGGATATAGTGGAGAAATTCGCAGCCATCAGGTGTGTCTCAGTAGCTCAGTTGGTCAGAACGATGGGCATGTATCCCAGAGTCGCGAGTTCGAGTCTCGCCTGAGGCAGTGGATTTTTCTAATTTTCCATTTTTTCTAAGCATTGTGGTATCGTTAGCAGACGTTCTGCTTAATACAAAATTAATTGTAGTATGGGGTAGCGCATTGTTATCGGTGGATTCTCAATACAACTTGGGACTCCGATGGCCGGTTGAGAAGTGTAAGACTTCTTCGGCAGATGTCGCTAGGCGTCCCCCTAAGACGCATATGGGATATAGTGGAGAAATTCGCAGCCATCAGGTGTGTCTCAGTAGCTCAGTTGGTCAGAGCGATGGGCATGTATCCCAGAGTCGCGAGTTCGAGTCTCGCCTGAGGCAGTGGATTTTTCTAATTTTCCATTTTTTCTAAGCATTGTGGTATCGTTAGCAGACGTTCTGCTTAATACAAAATTAATTGTAGTATGGGGTAGCGCATTGTTATCGGTGGATTCTCAATACAACTTGGGACTCCGATGGCCGGTTGAGAAGTGTAAGACTTCTTCGGCAGATGTCGCTAGGCGTCCCCCTAAGACGCATATGGGATATAGTGGAGAAATTCGCAGCCATCAGGTGTGTCTCAGTAGCTCAGTTGGTCAGAGCGATGGGCATGTATCCCAGAGTCGCGAGTTCGAGTCTCGCCTGAGGCAGTGGATTTTTCTAATTTTCCATTTTTTCTAAGCATTGTGGTATCGTTAGCAGACGTTCTGCTTAATACAAAATTAATTGTAGTATGGGGTAGCGCATTGTTATCGGTGGATTCTCAATACAACTTGGGACTCCGATGGCCGGTTGAGAAGTGTAAGACTTCTTCGGCAGATGTCGCTAGGCGTCCCCCTAAGACGCATATGGGATATAGTGGAGAAATTCGCAGCCATCAGGTGTGTCTCAGTAGCTCAGTTGGTCAGAGCGATGGGCATGTATCCCAGAGTCGCGAGTTCGAGTCTCGCCTGAGGCAGTGGATTTTTCTAATTTTCCATTTTTTCTAAGCATTGTGGTATCGTTAGCAGACGTTCTGCTTAATACAAAATTAATTGTAGTATGGGGTAGCGCATTGTTATCGGTGGATTCTCAATACAACTTGGGACTCCGATGGCCGGTTGAGAAGTGTAAGACTTCTTCGGCAGATGTCGCTAGGCGTCCCCCTAAGACGCATATGGGATATAGTGGAGAAATTCGCAGCCATCAGGTGTGTCTCAGTAGCTCAGTTGGTCAGAGCGATGGGCATGTATCCCAGAGTCGCGAGTTCGAGTCTCGCCTGAGGCAGTGGATTTTTCTAATTTTCCATTTTTTCTAAGCATTGTGGTATCGTTAGCAGACGTTCTGCTTAATACAAAATTAATTGTAGTATGGGGTAGCGCATTGTTATCGGTGGATTCTCAATACAACTTGGGACTCCGATGGCCGGTTGAGAAGTGTAAGACTTCTTCGGCAGATGTCGCTAGGCGTCCCCCTAAGACGCATATGGGATATAGTGGAGAAATTCGCAGCCATCAGGTGTGTCTCAGTAGCTCAGTTGGTCAGAGCGATGGGCATGTATCCCAGAGTCGCGAGTTCGAGTCTCGCCTGAGGCAGTGGATTTTTCTAATTTTCCATTTTTTCTAAGCATTGTGGTATCGTTAGCAGACGTTCTGCTTAATACAAAATTAATTGTAGTATGGGGTAGCGCATTGTTATCGGTGGATTCTCAATACAACTTGGGACTCCGATGGCCGGTTGAGAAGTGTAAGACTTCTTCGGCAGATGTCGCTAGGCGTCCCCCTAAGACGCATATGGGATATAGTGGAGAAATTCGCAGCCATCAGGTGTGTCTCAGTAGCTCAGTTGGTCAGAGCGATGGGCATGTATCCCAGAGTCGCGAGTTCGAGTCTCGCCTGAGGCAGTGGATTTTTCTAATTTTCCATTTTTTCTAAGCATTGTGGTATCGTTAGCAGACGTTCTGCTTAATACAAAATTAATTGTAGTATGGGGTAGCGCATTGTTATCGGTGGATTCTCAATACAACTTGGGACTCCGATGGCCGGTTGAGAAGTGTAAGACTTCTTCGGCAGATGTCGCTAGGCGTCCCCCTAAGACGCATATGGGATATAGTGGAGAAATTCGCAGCCATCAGGTGTGTCTCAGTAGCTCAGTTGGTCAGAGCGATGGGCATGTATCCCAGAGTCGCGAGTTCGAGTCTCGCCTGAGGCAGTGGATTTTTCTAATTTTCCATTTTTTCTAAGCATTGTGGTATCGTTAGCAGACGTTCTGCTTAATACAAAATTAATTGTAGTATGGGGTAGCGCATTGTTATCGGTGGATTCTCAATACAACTTGGGACTCCGATGGCCGGTTGAGAAGTGTAAGACTTCTTCGGCAGATGTCGCTAGGCGTCCCCCTAAGACGCATATGGGATATAGTGGAGAAATTCGCAGCCATCAGGTGTGTCTCAGTAGCTCAGTTGGTCAGAGCGATGGGCATGTATCCCAGAGTCGCGAGTTCGAGTCTCGCCTGAGGCAGTGGATTTTTCTAATTTTCCATTTTTTCTAAGCATTGTGGTATCGTTAGCAGACGTTCTGCTTAATACAAAATTAATTGTAGTATGGGGTAGCGCATTGTTATCGGTGGATTCTCAATACAACTTGGGACTCCGATGGCCGGTTGAGAAGTGTAAGACTTCTTCGGCAGATGTCGCTAGGCGTCCCCCTAAGACGCATATGGGATATAGTGGAGAAATTCGCAGCCATCAGGTGTGTCTCAGTAGCTCAGTTGGTCAGAGCGATGGGCATGTATCCCAGAGTCGCGAGTTCGAGTCTCGCCTGAGGCAGTGGATTTTTCTAATTTTCCATTTTTTCTAAGCATTGTGGTATCGTTAGCAGACGTTCTGCTTAATACAAAATTAATTGTAGTATGGGGTAGCGCATTGTTATCGGTGGATTCTCAATACAACTTGGGACTCCGATGGCCGGTTGAGAAGTGTAAGACTTCTTCGGCAGATGTCGCTAGGCGTCCCCCTAAGACGCATATGGGATATAGTGGAGAAATTCGCAGCCATCAGGTGTGTCTCAGTAGCTCAGTTGGTCAGAGCGATGGGCATGTATCCCAGAGTCGCGAGTTCGAGTCTCGCCTGAGGCAGTGGATTTTTCTAATTTTCCATTTTTTCTAAGCATTGTGGTATCGTTAGCAGACGTTCTGCTTAATACAAAATTAATTGTAGTATGGGGTAGCGCATTGTTATCGGTGGATTCTCAATACAACTTGGGACTCCGATGGCCGGTTGAGAAGTGTAAGACTTCTTCGGCAGATGTCGCTAGGCGTCCCCCTAAGACGCATATGGGATATAGTGGAGAAATTCGCAGCCATCAGGTGTGTCTCAGTAGCTCAGTTGGTCAGAGCGATGGGCATGTATCCCAGAGTCGCGAGTTCGAGTCTCGCCTGAGGCAGTGGATTTTTCTAATTTTCCATTTTTTCTAAGCATTGTGGTATCGTTAGCAGACGTTCTGCTTAATACAAAATTAATTGTAGTATGGGGTAGCGCATTGTTATCGGTGGATTCTCAATACAACTTGGGACTCCGATGGCCGGTTGAGAAGTGTAAGACTTCTTCGGCAGATGTCGCTAGGCGTCCCCCTAAGACGCATATGGGATATAGTGGAGAAATTCGCAGCCATCAGGTGTGTCTCAGTAGCTCAGTTGGTCAGAGCGATGGGCATGTATCCCAGAGTCGCGAGTTCGAGTCTCGCCTGAGGCAGTGGATTTTTCTAATTTTCCATTTTTTCTAAGCATTGTGGTATCGTTAGCAGACGTTCTGCTTAATACAAAATTAATTGTAGTATGGGGTAGCGCATTGTTATCGGTGGATTCTCAATACAACTTGGGACTCCGATGGCCGGTTGAGAAGTGTAAGACTTCTTCGGCAGATGTCGCTAGGCGTCCCCCTAAGACGCATATGGGATATAGTGGAGAAATTCGCAGCCATCAGGTGTGTCTCAGTAGCTCAGTTGGTCAGAGCGATGGGCATGTATCCCAGAGTCGCGAGTTCGAGTCTCGCCTGAGGCAGTGGATTTTTCTAATTTTCCATTTTTTCTAAGCATTGTGGTATCGTTAGCAGACGTTCTGCTTAATACAAAATTAATTGTAGTATGGGGTAGCGCATTGTTATCGGTGGATTCTCAATACAACTTGGGACTCCGATGGCCGGTTGAGAAGTGTAAGACTTCTTCGGCAGATGTCGCTAGGCGTCCCCCTAAGACGCATATGGGATATAGTGGAGAAATTCGCAGCCATCAGGTGTGTCTCAGTAGCTCAGTTGGTCAGAGCGATGGGCATGTATCCCAGAGTCGCAGAGTTCGAGTCTCGCCTGAGGCAGTGGATTTTTCTAATTTTCCATTTTTTCTAAGCATTGTGGTATCGTTAGCAGACGTTCTGCTTAATACAAAATTAATTGTAGTATGGGGTAGCGCATTGTTATCGGTGGATTCTCAATACAACTTGGGACTCCGATGGCCGGTTGAGAAGTGTAAGACTTCTTCGGCAGATGTCGCTAGGCGTCCCCCTAAGACGCATATGGGATATAGTGGAGAAATTCGCAGCCATCAGGTGTGTCTCAGTAGCTCAGTTGGTCAGAGCGATGGGCATGTATCCCAGAGTCGCGAGTTCGAGTCTCGCCTGAGGCAGTGGATTTTTCTAATTTTCCATTTTTTCTAAGCATTGTGGTATCGTTAGCAGACTTTCTGCTTAATACAAAATTAATTGTAGTATGGGGTAGCGCATTGTTATCGGTGGATTCTCAATACAACTTGGGACTCCGATGGCCGGTTGAGAAGTGTAAGACTTCTTCGGCAGATGTCGCTAGGCGTCCCCCTAAGACGCATATGGGATATAGTGGAGAAATTCGCAGCCATCAGGTGTGTCTCAGTAGCTCAGTTGGTCAGAGCGATGGGCATGTATCCCAGAGTCGCGAGTTCGAGTCTCGCCTGAGGCAGTGGATTTTTCTAATTTTCCATTTTTTCTAAGCATTGTGGTATCGTTAGCAGACGTTCTGCTTAATACAAAATTAATTGTAGTATGGGGTAGCGCATTGTTATCGGTGGATTCTCAATACAACTTGGGACTCCGATGGCCGGTTGAGAAGTGTAAGACTTCTTCGGCAGATGTCGCTAGGCGTCCCCCTAAGACGCATATGGGATATAGTGGAGAAATTCGCAGCCATCAGGTGTGTCTCAGTAGCTCAGTTGGTCAGAGCGATGGGCATGTATCCCAGAGTCGCGAGTTCGAGTCTCGCCTGAGGCAGTGGATTTTTCTAATTTTCCATTTTTTCTAAGCATTGTGGTATCGTTAGCAGACGTTCTGCTTAATACAAAATTAATTGTAGTATGGGGTAGCGCATTGTTATCGGTGGATTCTCAATACAACTTGGGACTCCGATGGCCGGTTGAGAAGTGTAAGACTTCTTCGGCAGATGTCGCTAGGCGTCCCCCTAAGACGCATATGGGATATAGTGGAGAAATTCGCAGCCATCAGGTGTGTCTCAGTAGCTCAGTTGGTCAGAGCGATGGGCATGTATCCCAGAGTCGCGAGTTCGAGTCTCGCCTGAGGCAGTGGATTTTTCTAATTTTCCATTTTTTCTAAGCATTGTGGTATCGTTAGCAGACGTTCTGCTTAATACAAAATTAATTGTAGTATGGGGTAGCGCATTGTTATCGGTGGATTCTCAATACAACTTGGGACTCCGATGGCCGGTTGAGAAGTGTAAGACTTCTTCGGCAGATGTCGCTAGGCGTCCCCCTAAGACGCATATGGGATATAGTGGAGAAATTCGCAGCCATCAGGTGTGTCTCAGTAGCTCAGTTGGTCAGAGCGATGGGCATGTATCCCAGAGTCGCGAGTTCGAGTCTCGCCTGAGGCAGTGGATTTTTCTAATTTTCCATTTTTTCTAAGCATTGTGGTATCGTTAGCAGACGTTCTGCTTAATACAAAATTAATTGTAGTATGGGGTAGCGCATTGTTATCGGTGGATTCTCAATACAACTTGGGACTCCGATGGCCGGTTGAGAAGTGTAAGACTTCTTCGGCAGATGTCGCTAGGCGTCCCCCTAAGACGCATATGGGATATAGTGGAGAAATTCGCAGCCATCAGGTGTGTCTCAGTAGCTCAGTTGGTCAGAGCGATGGGCATGTATCCCAGAGTCGCGAGTTCGAGTCTCGCCTGAGGCAGTGGATTTTTCTAATTTTCCATTTTTTCTAAGCATTGTGGTATCGTTAGCAGACGTTCTGCTTAATACAAAATTAATTGTAGTATGGGGTAGCGCATTGTTATCGGTGGATTCTCAATACAACTTGGGACTCCGATGGCCGGTTGAGAAGTGTAAGACTTCTTCGGCAGATGTCGCTAGGCGTCCCCCTAAGACGCATATGGGATATAGTGGAGAAATTCGCAGCCATCAGGTGTGTCTCAGTAGCTCAGTTGGTCAGAGCGATGGGCATGTATCCCAGAGTCGCGAGTTCGAGTCTCGCCTGAGGCAGTGGATTTTTCTAATTTTCCATTTTTTCTAAGCATTGTGGTATCGTTAGCAGACGTTCTGCTTAATACAAAATTAATTGTAGTATGGGGTAGCGCATTGTTATCGGTGGATTCTCAATACAACTTGGGACTCCGATGGCCGGTTGAGAAGTGTAAGACTTCTTCGGCAGATGTCGCTAGGCGTCCCCCTAAGACGCATATGGGATATAGTGGAGAAATTCGCAGCCATCAGGTGTGTCTCAGTAGCTCAGTTGGTCAGAGCGATGGGCATGTATCCCAGAGTCGCGAGTTCGAGTCTCGCCTGAGGCAGTGGATTTTTCTAATTTTCCATTTTTTCTAAGCATTGTGGTATCGTTAGCAGACGTTCTGCTTAATACAAAATTAATTGTAGTATGGGGTAGCGCATTGTTATCGGTGGATTCTCAATACAACTTGGGACTCCGATGGCCGGTTGAGAAGTGTAAGACTTCTTCGGCAGATGTCGCTAGGCGTCCCCCTAAGACGCATATGGGATATAGTGGAGAAATTCGCAGCCATCAGGTGTGTCTCAGTAGCTCAGTTGGTCAGAGCGATGGGCATGTATCCCAGAGTCGCGAGTTCGAGTCTCGCCTGAGGCAGTGGATTTTTCTAATTTTCCATTTTTTCTAAGCATTGTGGTATCGTTAGCAGACGTTCTGCTTAATACAAAATTAATTGTAGTATGGGGTAGCGCATTGTTATCGGTGGATTCTCAATACAACTTGGGACTCCGATGGCCGGTTGAGAAGTGTAAGACTTCTTCGGCAGATGTCGCTAGGCGTCCCCCTAAGACGCATATGGGATATAGTGGAGAAATTCGCAGCCATCAGGTGTGTCTCAGTAGCTCAGTTGGTCAGAGCGATGGGCATGTATCCCAGAGTCGCGAGTTCGAGTCTCGCCTGAGGCAGTGGATTTTTCTAATTTTCCATTTTTTCTAAGCATTGTGGTATCGTTAGCAGACGTTCTGCTTAATACAAAATTAATTGTAGTATGGGGTAGCGCATTGTTATCGGTGGATTCTCAATACAACTTGGGACTCCGATGGCCGGTTGAGAAGTGTAAGACTTCTTCGGCAGATGTCGCTAGGCGTCCCCCTAAGACGCATATGGGATATAGTGGAGAAATTCGCAGCCATCAGGTGTGTCTCAGTAGCTCAGTTGGTCAGAGCGATGGGCATGTATCCCAGAGTCGCGAGTTCGAGTCTCGCCTGAGGCAGTGGATTTTTCTAATTTTCCATTTTTTCTAAGCATTGTGGTATCGTTAGCAGACGTTCTGCTTAATACAAAATTAATTGTAGTATGGGGTAGCGCATTGTTATCGGTGGATTCTCAATACAACTTGGGACTCCGATGGCCGGTTGAGAAGTGTAAGACTTCTTCGGCAGATGTCGCTAGGCGTCCCCCTAAGACGCATATGGGATATAGTGGAGAAATTCGCAGCCATCAGGTGTGTCTCAGTAGCTCAGTTGGTCAGAGCGATGGGCATGTATCCCAGAGTCGCGAGTTCGAGTCTCGCCTGAGGCAGTGGATTTTTCTAATTTTCCATTTTTTCTAAGCATTGTGGTATCGTTAGCAGACGTTCTGCTTAATACAAAATTAATTGTAGTATGGGGTAGCGCATTGTTATCGGTGGATTCTCAATACAACTTGGGACTCCGATGGCCGGTTGAGAAGTGTAAGACTTCTTCGGCAGATGTCGCTAGGCGTCCCCCTAAGACGCATATGGGATATAGTGGAGAAATTCGCAGCCATCAGGTGTGTCTCAGTAGCTCAGTTGGTCAGAGCGATGGGCATGTATCCCAGAGTCGCGAGTTCGAGTCTCGCCTGAGGCAGTGGATTTTTCTAATTTTCCATTTTTTCTAAGCATTGTGGTATCGTTAGCAGACGTTCTGCTTAATACAAAATTGATTGTAGTATGGGGTAGCGCATTGTTATCGGTGGATTCTCAATACAACTTGGGACTCCGATGGCCGGTTGAGAAGTGTAAGACTTCTTCGGCAGATGTCGCTAGGCGTCCCCCTAAGACGCATATGGGATATAGTGGAGAAATTCGCAGCCATCAGGTGTGTCTCAGTAGCTCAGTTGGTCAGAGCGATGGGCATGTATCCCAGAGTCGCGAGTTCGAGTCTCGCCTGAGGCAGTGGATTTTTCTAATTTTCCATTTTTTCTAAGCATTGTGGTATCGTTAGCAGACGTTCTGCTTAATACAAAATTAATTGTAGTATGGGGTAGCGCATTGTTATCGGTGGATTCTCAATACAACTTGGGACTCCGATGGCCGGTTGAGAAGTGTAAGACTTCTTCGGCAGATGTCGCTAGGCGTCCCCCTAAGACGCATATGGGATATAGTGGAGAAATTCGCAGCCATCAGGTGTGTCTCAGTAGCTCAGTTGGTCAGAGCGATGGGCATGTATCCCAGAGTCGCGAGTTCGAGTCTCGCCTGAGGCAGTGGATTTTTCTAATTTTCCATTTTTTCTAAGCATTGTGGTATCGTTAGCAGACGTTCTGCTTAATACAAAATTAATTGTAGTATGGGGTAGCGCATTGTTATCGGTGGATTCTCAATACAACTTGGGACTCCGATGGCCGGTTGAGAAGTGTAAGACTTCTTCGGCAGATGTCGCTAGGCGTCCCCCTAAGACGCATATGGGATATAGTGGAGAACTTCGCAGCCATCAGGTGTGTCTCAGTAGCTCAGTTGGTCAGAGCGATGGGCATGTATCCCAGAGTCGCGAGTTCGAGTCTCGCCTGAGGCAGTGGATTTTTCTAATTTTCCATTTTTTCTAAGCATTGTGGTATCGTTAGCAGACGTTCTGCTTAATACAAAATTAATTGTAGTATGGGGTAGCGCATTGTTATCGGTGGATTCTCAATACAACTTGGGACTCCGATGGCCGGTTGAGAAGTGTAAGACTTCTTCGGCAGATGTCGCTAGGCGTCCCCCTAAGACGCATATGGGATATAGTGGAGAAATTCGCAGCCATCAGGTGTGTCTCAGTAGCTCAGTTGGTCAGAGCGATGGGCATGTATCCCAGAGTCGCGAGTTCGAGTCTCGCCTGAGGCAGTGGATTTTTCTAATTTTCCATTTTTTCTAAGCATTGTGGTATCGTTAGCAGACGTTCTGCTTAATACAAAATTAATTGTAGTATGGGGTAGCGCATTGTTATCGGTGGATTCTCAATACAACTTGGGACTCCGATGGCCGGTTGAGAAGTGTAAGACTTCTTCGGCAGATGTCGCTAGGCGTCCCCCTAAGACGCATATGGGATATAGTGGAGAAATTCGCAGCCATCAGGTGTGTCTCAGTAGCTCAGTTGGTCAGAGCGATGGGCATGTATCCCAGAGTCGCGAGTTCGAGTCTCGCCTGAGGCAGTGGATTTTTCTAATTTTCCATTTTTTCTAAGCATTGTGGTATCGTTAGCAGACGTTCTGCTTAATACAAAATTAATTGTAGTATGGGGTAGCGCATTGTTATCGGTGGATTCTCAATACAACTTGGGACTCCGATGGCCGGTTGAGAAGTGTAAGACTTCTTCGGCAGATGTCGCTAGGCGTCCCCCTAAGACGCATATGGGATATAGTGGAGAAATTCGCAGCCATCAGGTGTGTCTCAGTAGCTCAGTTGGTCAGAGCGATGGGCATGTATCCCAGAGTCGCGAGTTCGAGTCTCGCCTGAGGCAGTGGATTTTTCTAATTTTCCATTTTTTCTAAGCATTGTGGTATCGTTAGCAGACGTTCTGCTTAATACAAAATTAATTGTAGTATGGGGTAGCGCATTGTTATCGGTGGATTCTCAATACAACTTGGGACTCCGATGGCCGGTTGAGAAGTGTAAGACTTCTTCGGCAGATGTCGCTAGGCGTCCCCCTAAGACGCATATGGGATATAGTGGAGAAATTCGCAGCCATCAGGTGTGTCTCAGTAGCTCAGTTGGTCAGAGCGATGGGCATGTATCCCAGAGTCGCGAGTTCGAGTCTCGCCTGAGGCAGTGGATTTTTCTAATTTTCCATTTTTTCTAAGCATTGTGGTATCGTTAGCAGACGTTCTGCTTAATACAAAATTAATTGTAGTATGGGGTAGCGCATTGTTATCGGTGGATTCTCAATACAACTTGGGACTCCGATGGCCGGTTGAGAAGTGTAAGACTTCTTCGGCAGATGTCGCTAGGCGTCCCCCTAAGACGCATATGGGATATAGTGGAGAAATTCGCAGCCATCAGGTGTGTCTCAGTAGCTCAGTTGGTCAGAGCGATGGGCATGTATCCCAGAGTCGCGAGTTCGAGTCTCGCCTGAGGCAGTGGATTTTTCTAATTTTCCATTTTTTCTAAGCATTGTGGTATCGTTAGCAGACGTTCTGCTTAATACAAAATTAATTGTAGTATGGGGTAGCGCATTGTTATCGGTGGATTCTCAATACAACTTGGGACTCCGATGGCCGGTTGAGAAGTGTAAGACTTCTTCGGCAGATGTCGCTAGGCGTCCCCCTAAGACGCATATGGGATATAGTGGAGAAATTCGCAGCCATCAGGTGTGTCTCAGTAGCTCAGTTGGTCAGAGCGATGGGCATGTATCCCAGAGTCGCGAGTTCGAGTCTCGCCTGAGGCAGTGGATTTTTCTAATTTTCCATTTTTTCTAAGCATTGTGGTATCGTTAGCAGACGTTCTGCTTAATACAAAATTAATTGTAGTATGGGGTAGCGCATTGTTATCGGTGGATTCTCAATACAACTTGGGACTCCGATGGCCGGTTGAGAAGTGTAAGACTTCTTCGGCAGATGTCGCTAGGCGTCCCCCTAAGACGCATATGGGATATAGTGGAGAAATTCGCAGCCATCAGGTGTGTCTCAGTAGCTCAGTTGGTCAGAGCGATGGGCATGTATCCCAGAGTCGCGAGTTCGAGTCTCGCCTG
Organism: Pammene aurita; assembly: GCA_947086415.1. NCBI lineage: Eukaryota > Metazoa > Arthropoda > Insecta > Lepidoptera > Tortricidae > Pammene > Pammene aurita. Next base: position 28,108,728 of record OX352305.1, read on the forward strand.
AGGCAGTGGATTTTTCTAATTTTCCATTTTTTCTAAGCATTGTGGTATCGTTAGCAGACGTTCTGCTTAATACAAAATTAATTGTAGTATGGGGTAGCGCATTGTTATCGGTGGATTCTCAATACAACTTGGGACTCCGATGGCCGGTTGAGAAGTGTAAGACTTCTTCGGCAGATGTCGCTAGGCGTCCCCCTAAGACGCATATGGGATATAGTGGAGAAATTTGCAGCCATCAGGTGTGTCTCAGTAGCTCAGTTGGTCAGAGCGATGGGCATGTATCCCAGAGTCGCGAGTTCGAGTCTCGCCTGAGGCAGTGGATTTTTCTAATTTTCCATTTTTTCTAAGCATTGTGGTATCGTTAGCAGACGTTCTGCTTAATACAAAATTAATTGTAGTATGGGGTAGCGCATTGTTATCGGTGGATTCTCAATACAACTTGGGACTCCGATGGCCGGTTGAGAAGTGTAAGACTTCTTCGGCAGATGTCGCTAGGCGTCCCCCTAAGACGCATATGGGATATAGTGGAGAAATTCGCAGCCATCAGGTGTGTCTCAGTAGCTCAGTTGGTCAGAGCGATGGGCATGTATCCCAGAGTCGCGAGTTCGAGTCTCGCCTGAGGCAGTGGATTTTTCTAATTTTCCATTTTTTCTAAGCATTGTGGTATCGTTAGCAGACGTTCTGCTTAATACAAAATTAATTGTAGTATGGGGTAGCGCATTGTTATCGGTGGATTCTCAATACAACTTGGGACTCCGATGGCCGGTTGAGAAGTGTAAGACTTCTTCGGCAGATGTCGCTAGGCGTCCCCCTAAGACGCATATGGGATATAGTGGAGAAATTCGCAGCCATCAGGTGTGTCTCAGTAGCTCAGTTGGTCAGAGCGATGGGCATGTATCCCAGAGTCGCGAGTTCGAGTCTCGCCTGAGGCAGTGGATTTTTCTAATTTTCCATTTTTTCTAAGCATTGTGGTATCGTTAGCAGACGTTCTGCTTAATACAAAATTAATTGTAGTATGGGGTAGCGCATTGTTATCGGTGGATTCTCAATACAACTTGGGACTCCGATGGCCGGTTGAGAAGTGTAAGACTTCTTCGGCAGATGTCGCTAGGCGTCCCCCTAAGACGCATATGGGATATAGTGGAGAAATTCGCAGCCATCAGGTGTGTCTCAGTAGCTCAGTTGGTCAGAGCGATGGGCATGTATCCCAGAGTCGCGAGTTCGAGTCTCGCCTGAGGCAGTGGATTTTTCTAATTTTCCATTTTTTCTAAGCATTGTGGTATCGTTAGCAGACGTTCTGCTTAATACAAAATTAATTGTAGTATGGGGTAGCGCATTGTTATCGGTGGATTCTCAATACAACTTGGGACTCCGATGGCCGGTTGAGAAGTGTAAGACTTCTTCGGCAGATGTCGCTAGGCGTCCCCCTAAGACGCATATGGGATATAGTGGAGAAATTCGCAGCCATCAGGTGTGTCTCAGTAGCTCAGTTGGTCAGAGCGATGGGCATGTATCCCAGAGTCGCGAGTTCGAGTCTCGCCTGAGGCAGTGGATTTTTCTAATTTTCCATTTTTTCTAAGCATTGTGGTATCGTTAGCAGACGTTCTGCTTAATACAAAATTAATTGTAGTATGGGGTAGCGCATTGTTATCGGTGGATTCTCAATACAACTTGGGACTCCGATGGCCGGTTGAGAAGTGTAAGACTTCTTCGGCAGATGTCGCTAGGCGTCCCCCTAAGACGCATATGGGATATAGTGGAGAAATTCGCAGCCATCAGGTGTGTCTCAGTAGCTCAGTTGGTCAGAGCGATGGGCATGTATCCCAGAGTCGCGAGTTCGAGTCTCGCCTGAGGCAGTGGATTTTTCTAATTTTCCATTTTTTCTAAGCATTGTGGTATCGTTAGCAGACGTTCTGCTTAATACAAAATTAATTGTAGTATGGGGTAGCGCATTGTTATCGGTGGATTCTCAATACAACTTGGGACTCCGATGGCCGGTTGAGAAGTGTAAGACTTCTTCGGCAGATGTCGCTAGGCGTCCCCCTAAGACGCATATGGGATATAGTGGAGAAATTCGCAGCCATCAGGTGTGTCTCAGTAGCTCAGTTGGTCAGAGCGATGGGCATGTATCCCAGAGTCGCGAGTTCGAGTCTCGCCTGAGGCAGTGGATTTTTCTAATTTTCCATTTTTTCTAAGCATTGTGGTATCGTTAGCAGACGTTCTGCTTAATACAAAATTAATTGTAGTATGGGGTAGCGCATTGTTATCGGTGGATTCTCAATACAACTTGGGACTCCGATGGCCGGTTGAGAAGTGTAAGACTTCTTCGGCAGATGTCGCTAGGCGTCCCCCTAAGACGCATATGGGATATAGTGGAGAAATTCGCAGCCATCAGGTGTGTCTCAGTAGCTCAGTTGGTCAGAGCGATGGGCATGTATCCCAGAGTCGCGAGTTCGAGTCTCGCCTGAGGCAGTGGATTTTTCTAATTTTCCATTTTTTCTAAGCATTGTGGTATCGTTAGCAGACGTTCTGCTTAATACAAAATTAATTGTAGTATGGGGTAGCGCATTGTTATCGGTGGATTCTCAATACAACTTGGGACTCCGATGGCCGGTTGAGAAGTGTAAGACTTCTTCGGCAGATGTCGCTAGGCGTCCCCCTAAGACGCATATGGGATATAGTGGAGAAATTCGCAGCCATCAGGTGTGTCTCAGTAGCTCAGTTGGTCAGAGCGATGGGCATGTATCCCAGAGTCGCGAGTTCGAGTCTCGCCTGAGGCAGTGGATTTTTCTAATTTTCCATTTTTTCTAAGCATTGTGGTATCGTTAGCAGACGTTCTGCTTAATACAAAATTAATTGTAGTATGGGGTAGCGCATTGTTATCGGTGGATTCTCAATACAACTTGGGACTCCGATGGCCGGTTGAGAAGTGTAAGACTTCTTCGGCAGATGTCGCTAGGCGTCCCCCTAAGACGCATATGGGATAGTGGAGAAATTCGCAGCCATCAGGTGTGTCTCAGTAGCTCAGTTGGTCAGAGCGATGGGCATGTATCCCAGAGTCGCGAGTTCGAGTCTCGCCTGAGGCAGTGGATTTTTCTAATTTTCCATTTTTTCTAAGCATTGTGGTATCGTTAGCAGACGTTCTGCTTAATACAAAATTAATTGTAGTATGAGGTAGCGCATTGTTATCGGTGGATTCTCAATACAACTTGGGACTCCGATGGCCGGTTGAGAAGTGTAAGACTTCTTCGGCAGATGTCGCTAGGCGTCCCCCTAAGACGCATATGGGATATAGTGGAGAAATTCGCAGCCATCAGGTGTGTCTCAGTAGCTCAGTTGGTCAGAGCGATGGGCATGTATCCCAGAGTCGCGAGTTCGAGTCTCGCCTGAGGCAGTGGATTTTTCTAATTTTCCATTTTTTCTAAGCATTGTGGTATCGTTAGCAGACGTTCTGCTTAATACAAAATTAATTGTAGTATGGGGTAGCGCATTGTTATCGGTGGATTCTCAATACAACTTGGGACTCCGATGGCCGGTTGAGAAGTGTAAGACTTCTTCGGCAGATGTCGCTAGGCGTCCCCCTAAGACGCATATGGGATATAGTGGAGAAATTCGCAGCCATAAGGTGTGTCTCAGTAGATCAGTTGGTCAGAGCGATGGGCATGTATCCCAGAGTCGCGAGTTCGAGTCTCGCCTGTGGCAGTGGATTTTTCTAATTTTCCATTTTTTCTAAGCACTGATAACTTTGTTGGATTGTTACAGGTTTCTAGGAAGTCGGTGAGGAAAATATTAAATACTATACAGGCTGTCCCCAAAACCAAAGTCAAGAGTTAGACATAGATTCGACATAGATATAGGTATAGACGACGGATAGACATAGGTTCGTCAGGTATAGACCTGATGCAGTAATACTCATACCTACTACCTATAGCAGAAGCAGAACCAGTTAATGGCGCAAGTATCAAAACACACTTCCCGCGCTATTATTTTCTGAAAAATCGATGCCAAGATCATTAAGAACATCCCACCCGTCTATTTACTTTTGCCGCTGAAGAGAAACGCGCCAGGCGTTTCTTAAAATAAGAACGCTTCTTTACGTTATAAGCTACTAAAAGCTAGAGCAGCTATTGGAAGCTACTAAACGACGGTACAACTTAGAAAGCTGAAACTGAAAAGCTTAGAAAGCCAAAGTAGCTCTCTATGAAGGAAACCCTCTACCCCGTCTGAAACCCTGTAATACTAAAATGTTCTAAGCTCTGATGACTATACATACTTACCTCCTGAAGGGAACACTACAACCCTGCGTTAAATACTATAACCCCAATAATCTAATTTCCTATATAAACATGATTTGTCAGACAATTTCAGCGGTTTTTCCTAACAATGGCTCGTGAAAGTCTAGTAGTAGATCCCTAGTTATGTAGTAACCCGATAATTTTTAGGAGACTGATAAAGAGGTTGTTGAAACAAAAACAGTGATATTTATTTTAAACTTAAGGTACTTTACAAGGAAAAAATATTAAGTAAATAGGTATATAAAATTAATTAGTAAATTAAATTTATTCGGTTGTAAGTTCAAGTTGTTGATGCGGGAAGGTTAGTGGTAAGGCTGTAGAATGGTGTCAGGATCTGTAAAAGAAAAGGCTATTCGGTAGTTTCCACATAGACAAAGTCTTCCCAACATTTGTGGTAAGGATTAATGATAGAAAATTAACTTGTAAAATTTTGTTATTGACGATGTAATGATCTCTTGTCTTATTTGAATATTTTTTTAACTATAAGCAAATATGTTTTTTTTTATTTATCCCCTACGCCCTAAAAGCGATAGTGTTAACGAATACAGACAATAATTATACAATTAAATTATTTTCTTAGAAAAATTATTTATTTATTTTAAATATAGTTAGGAAGGGTAGCTAATGTGTGATAGGGGTTTCTTTTCCCAAATACACACGCCTGTAGTTCGTGCGGTGGGGTAAACTATCTCATAACCTATCTAATTATTATTATTATTTTTATATATTTTATTAAAAATAAAATATTTTTATTTTGTCTATTAATAACTTTATTAAGTGAAGCTACCAACGTTTCGTAACCTACACACCAGAGGAAAGAAACGCCAAGAAAACCTCTGAGATGCCTAGCTAATTAATTAAATCAAAATTAAATCTAAAATTCAACCAAAGGGACCGTGGTCATGCCGAAATAGGTCATAGAAATATGTCGTGTGAGGCAGTTATGCTAATTCAAACTTCAAGTATAGGCAAATAGTATTGTACGCAGAGTAGGGCATTGTTTCTAACTACCGAACTCTTCATCTAATTATCAAATTTTACAGATGATGTACACTATTGAATTGAAAGCCTGAATTAACTTATGAACTATTTTCGTTCAGTTGTAGTTGATATGGATCCCCATAACTCACTCCAGCACGACTCAATCTCTCAGTTGAATTTCAATACTTTATTATAGTGGCTTCCTCTTTGCCAATAATTGTATTTCCAACAATAAAATAATATTTATTCATCGATTATCATGAATGGTGATAAAATACAAGTCTCACTATGTCAAAAATTTCCGTAATATTTTTGTTTTACAGCTCATTGTTGGTACAAGGTTAGATGCCTTATTTCAGCTCAAAAGTAATAAATAATTTCAGTTATATAAATAACACTTCATAGAAGGATCAAGGTAGTGGTTATGAAGAGTGAACATAATTGTTCAATGGTTAATGTCGGTTACACTGTCATACATAAATAATGTTACAATCACACAAGTAATAAATACTTTAGTTCAATTCATTGCTTATATAGAAAAGCATATGATCCGTAAGTATATAGAGTACGCACTCCTTCAAATTCATAAATCAGGTACGTAAACACGCTAAAAATCGTTCCCGAAATAGGGTAAACGACTTAATATATACTCAATTAAATTCATATACCGCAACCGCAAAACATAAAATTATAACGCATTCCGCAATAAAATTCGCAAACCGTATAAAAATATAACGCATACGACATATAGGATATAGGATAAACGCATCTATCCATATTTCGTTAAATTCGTAAAATGTTTCCGCATACTCCGTTAAATTCCGTACGCATATATATATCATATAATAATTCAACCAAATTTCACATAAATTAAATACAAGAACCACAACAGTAAGGAAAATGTTCATAATATAGCAGTCAATTAAAAGCACTTACTCAACTCCAAGGCCTAAAGAGAATACACAGAAAAGAAATAAATTTTATAAGTGAATAGATTTTGTCTCACCAAATTAGACTTCTTTACGGCTGGTCCCTTCCCTCTAGTCGCTCTAGCCGAAGGCAGCCCAGGTCGGCTTGAAGGCAGAAGTTGGGGTCTCGTTGCTCAGGATGTGCTTCTGGCTCACGTTGGCCGCCGTAGTCAAGTAGTCCCGTAGTCCGTAGGTAGAAGTGTTCGTGGTTCTCTGGTCGGAGGCAAAGTGATTCCCTACCGTACGCCCTTCCCTTATATAGTAATAAAAATTCCGTATCGATTCGTCCAATAAGATTGCTTGCGGCGTATTAGTCGAGTTTGGTATGCTTTCGACCACCATCTGTGACGTCAGAGAGGTTCGAAACGTCCGCCTTCTGGTAGCTTGGTTAGATTGATTTAAGCCAATTTGAACCTTTTTGATCCTTTAGTTCATACTATTTTAAAGACCAAATTCCTATACTTAAGTGACCTAGTTCGATAACCTCCTATCTCACATAGGGAATGTTTTTCTTCAATATCTATCCAATTATGCAATTTCCAATGAAAATTTATATGAAAATAGATGAAAACAATAGCCCCGCGTATGATTTAATAAACCCCTGTAAGTATTAATGTCTATTTTCCCCGTAAAATGCCAATATATCTTTGTATACCAATTTGATTCTTAAGATCCCTACGCTACATACTTCTATAAGAAACAAGTTCCTATGAGCGCCCTACCCTTTTTGGAAAACCTAACCTCTAAGAAAACGATTTTCTTTAATTCAAACAAAAGTAAGTATTTCCTAAGGTGTATTTATATAATTTATGATGAAGATAATTTTTCTGCATATATTATGACCAGATCCTATCGGATTTACTGCGTATTTACTCCGTAAAATACCAATATATCTTTTATAAGAAAATTCGCTTTTTATCCTAATTTTCATCACTTTGCTTTATTTGTTTTGATCAAATTTGTGTTTTCCACACGTTTATGAGCTAATACTAGCCTAGAATTCCATCAAACACCAGTAATTTTAAAATCCTAACAATATTCTTACGACAATTTTCGATCATACAATTTGTTAATTTTAGCGTTTTACCGAATCGAACTCGTTATGTTTTATTAAAACAAAGCTCCAAACTTTATTTATTTCCGTTATTTAACTTCATAATACGAGTTTTTATATAATATTCCCAAAATCGATTTTGGACGAAAAGTAAGTTCTTAGTTTTTTTTTTCGCTTAATTCGTTCAATTCCGTTAATATACTTGCTGCTGCAATATAGCTTTAATCACTTTCCCTTTAATTTAAGTATCGATTTATAACAATAATTAACAAAATAAAAAACATAACCTCTCCATTTGGAGAAATTTTCAGACAAATCTTAAATATTATTAGATACTACTTTTTGTTATTGAATAAATTATCAATAATACATTTATTCTATACAACAAACTACATTTCATCTCGAAAATCCTATTAAAAGTATAAATTTTCATCATTACTTAACGAAAAATCTTCGAAGTTGTCGGTCATTTCCATCCCTAGGTATTCTCACAATGAAAACATATGAAATTATAAGAAACTGATGATAAAGCAATTTGTAATCAAAATACTAATTTCTAAATAGGTAAAAGAACCTGTCTATGTTACTAACCGTTTGTACTATGTCATAAAATGTCTTTAGTAAATTATATATTTTTGTCCTTAGTACATATCTCAAGAATGAAGTAAATATTTCTAGAACATACTTTATATACGAACCCCTGCCATCCTATGAGTTTAATTTTACCTAATAATATATCCCCCATTGAAGGAATCGATCACAAGATTGCTAAAACTTTATGACATATCTAGTGCGGTAACCAAATTACTGTTTGTCCACTGCAAATGGTACAAACGGATATTTCAGATAATAATTCCCCAAAACGTTGCATACTTATCCTGTTAAGTTGTTATTCATAGCCTCTGTTCCTATGAAAACTAAAACATACATTAAATATCTACACAAGCTGCATATATAAATTACATATGAATGCCACTTATGGTCAAAATGCCATTTTAAATACCCAAATAATAATAATAATAATAACCATTATTTCTATCTAAAATGCAACTATGCAAAATACATAATTAATTGACCAAGATCATGAATGTTTCAAAATCTTGCCAATCAACGGTGAACAGTATTTAGCAAAACTCTATGGTATCAATTGCTTATGCAATAATGCAAAAATAAGTAATAATATAAATATAATTATATCTAAACATAATATAATTTATCGAAAACTGTGAGAAATCCTAGTAAAGATTTCAGGTTTTATATTTTCCAAATATTCTCAGTTGCTGAAAGCAATGATAATAGCTTATCATTAAAGTTCAGGTATGTATTGTTGCTAATAAAACACAATGATGCTTATATACTTCCATTTATTTTATTTCCTTTGTCAGATCATTAACTTGATCTTTTCTTACATACTAAAATAAAACCAATATGTAATAAGGTGTCCACTCTCATACATACTATGTGAATCATTTATTTTTCATTTTTTCATGAACTTTACTCCTGAAAATATCATGTAAACGCTTACAAATGGAGCTCTATCAGCCTTTAAAGTCATTTTGCTACTTTTCGTACATAGAGGACCCTGTGGACCGCTACAGCTCTGCCCTCCGATGGAATTGACGCGGAAAGGACATTTGTACTTGAAGCAGAGATTGCATCGTAACCCAATAAAGACACAGATATTGATATTTCACCCTCCCAGTGTTATTTCACCCCATTTGACTAACCATCAATCAAAAAGTTGACAGTATCATCAAACAGAGCAATTTTTTTTTTTTTTTTTTATAGTGTGATATGTAAAAGTGACCATTACTCAGCAGTAATTAATTGATTCCAAGATAATCATAGACCTTGTGGTTTCTCAGTTCCTTGAGTCAGAATTGGTAAAAAGCCAGAATTTCCGCCCTGACGGAAGTGCAAGGTTTGTGAAGTCTTACAGTCTCTAATAGAAACTCCCATTACCCATTCATATGTATTGTATCAAATAAGATTCTTTCCTTAATTCTCAAGCAAAACACGACCAACTTTGTCCTGGCCTTATGAAGGGACAAGAGAAGCCTTCGTCAGGACGACTATCCCTTTACTCTTTTATAACTTCCCCCAATAGTATCCCCAAGTACCGATGGCCAGTCTACAACCATCTCCAAACCAACTAATACTACCTTTTATGGCGTGATGTCCTTTATTCAAACAAAAACAGATCAATAATAACAATTCTGAAATACTCAAAATCATTCAGTCACTGATCTACCTTATATCTGAACAAAAGGGTGTGTGAAACTAGTTTTTGCAACGTGTATAGTGTCTCATTGTCAAAGAAAGATACCTAGAACTGGTATGTATAAAATTAACCTAACACCAAGATTCCTTTGACAACGATCATTGTAATCCCTTCAAGACCCCTTCCCCCCCCCTAAGCTCAACTTAAGAAACAACAATATCCGCTGACCATAATCTTGACTTTGCGTTATTAAACAAACCCTACGCTAACTCTTTCTCTCAATCAGTCAAACAAACGATACGTTTTCGTTTGTCATATCATAGCAAGTCTCTCGTCTGTCATCTCTCTAAGTCCCCCTTCCTAGCTTAGTAATCTGTATTTGTTCAAAAACCCAAAGCCATTTTTGGTATATGGTCATATGAAAAAGAAATTATTCCCTAAACTCAATTTTGACCCCCCCATACATTAAGAGAATAATAGTAATTACCTCATAACCAAAATTGCAGAATCATAAAATAAAACTACAACTCTAGTTACTACAATACCTTTTCAAAACCTCGTAACTGGACTATAAAACCATAGAACCAGCTACTACCATTACCTGAACTAAAATTATTAGAACTTAAAAATCTATATAATTTCAGTTGTACCTTTAAGTATAGAAATTATTGTAATTGTACTAAACCAAGAACCTCACTTATTTATTAAACCCGCGTAAAAACTTGAATTTCCGAAGTTTGTAACTACTATGTTGCATAACTCTACATTTTAGAACAACTCGGTGTGCTTGTATTTCCCCAATATCCCTCGTTATCTATCTTCCCTCTTACTTGTTTAACCTACACTCTTTATTTATTTACTTATTTCTACTAGATAAAAAAAAAACCGTTTTATCTAAGAATCAAAACAAATGGTAACAACGCCAAGTCAAATCCATGATGTGTATTATACCCGCGAAGTACTATAAAGTAGATAGGCGTTTACGTAATATCAAAACCTCTAATTCAACGTAATTATATATTTGCCTACTTTATTCTAAACTTAAAAAATTTCAAATATGTACGTTTGTATACCTGCCCGGAGTATAGACTTGTGTCGCGACATCTATTATTCGATTTATTTTCATATTACTATCGACAAATATCCCTTTTAACTATTCTACTCAAAATATGTCGTCATCTCGGAACCGAAAAGTTTACTTATGAAATTGTCTCCTATCCTATAAAATTTACGACAACAAGTCATTCGCCCGTTCCTAGCTCTAACGACGTCATCTAGTGGCAAGGGATGTGACGGATAAAATCTATAAGGATTCTACAAGAAAACATCGTTCGCTAGTTTACGCTTGTAACAGTGACATCTAGTGATGAGTAGTTGAACTAAAACTGAATAATTATTGTAATATCGAAAAATCTATTAGCATTCTACAAGAAAACATCGTTCGCTAGTTTACGCTAGTAACAGTGACATCTAGTGACGAGTAGTTGAACTAAAACTGAATAATTATTGTAATATCGAAAAATCTAAAAGCATTCTACAAGAAAACATCGTTCGCTAGTTTACGCTAAGAACAGTGACATCTAGTGACGCTTTGAAGAACCTCCTGCCTGCTAATTGTTAAAACAAAATTATAATTTTAAAACCATTTGATGTAAGAACATTGTTGGCTAGTTCGTAATTGTAACAACGACCCCTTGCGACCCTTACATAAACTATTCCCAAAACATAGTAAAATCTGTAAAAGCTATTTTTTTTTTTTTTTCGAGTCTAAAATTTATATCATGTTGAAGGAATAATCGGTAGTTCTCACTAATGCCAACATAACGCACAATTTTTTCTGAATTTGTTGTTGCAAATTTGTGTATGGACCCCCTTTTTTATTCCAAATCTTAACTTGACATAACTACGTATCGTATTTGTAGGTTTAATTAACACAAATACCGTCCTAACTCAAGTAAACGCAAAATAAAAGCTGAATGTACGATGAGACGATGACGCTTATATACTTGTCTTAGTTAGCTTCCTAAATGATTTAGTTTCTAAATTTAGTCAAGTCTAACCGCATTTAGCAAATAAATTTACTATGAAAACTAGTTAGGATCCTAATTAGGGTGCTAGTTAGGACACTAAAAAAAAGTTAAGTGTAACAGGGCTTTTAAACACTAATGTTATCAGTGACTATCAAAGATTTCTTTATCTGTGGAATGACTTTGTGTATTTTAAAATAGGATTGTACCATAAACTTATCAATGCTACTATTAAATCGAACCCGAAAGTATATTAGTGTGTGTCTGTTTACAAAACTAGTTCGTTTTAAGTGTATGCATTTAAATCTTATTTCTGTCCCAATAAATAAAACGAAATAAATAAATATTTTCTTTTTCTCGCAAGGATTTTACTAATTTACGAACGCGCTTCGTAGTTTTTAATTTAACTGGCAACACCGCTCTGAGCTCATAGCCGTCCCTACCAACCAAACAGAGCCGTTCAAAATTTTCACAAGTATAGCGTGAATATAGCAATGTTAGCAATGGCCGACCGGCGTTTTAATGTGACACGTTTCGACTCCGGTTTTCTGATTCCTAATTTCCTTATATGTGTCCGTTTATTAAGTAAAACAATAGCAAAAGTACCTAAGTGAAAGAAGTAAGTGTTAACCGACATATTTAATCAACAGTGGTTTAAGTAGTTCGAACGATGGAGATGTGTTTACGAGTTCACAATTTTGTTAGTAAATACCGGCGCCATTTTTACTACGTTTCATGAATTTGTTTTGTTTCTAGATTATATCTGTTGATGAATATCTACCCCTATTATGTTATGGATAAAACCAGATTACAATGGGAAACGTATAAGTTACTACGCAATAATCAATCAATCAAGGAAGCTATGCAGTGTCTAAAGCCCTTGAAAACTTGTGACGTAAAATGTAGCGGATTAAATGGACTTGAATTACAGTAAAATATCAAGTAAGTACGCATTATTTTGTTTAAAAGTGGACTATCTACCCAATTCAGTTTATTTTACAACCGTATCCCTTTTGTTTTTAAATATATATCTAAAGGTAAACAAGGTTTTGTCCCGTCAAAACTTATATATGACGTTTGTACCTACAAGGTTACTAAAGTTACTTTATCTCTACAATGTTACTCTATCTCGGTCATTCCATTAAGTTATTCCAATTGCAGGTTGACAAGAGAACGTGCCTACATGAAAGGAAGAAGCACGGAATTTAAAATTGCCAGATTTCACGACACTGTCCCTACTTCTACGGCTTCAACTACAGCTGCCTAAGCAACGTGTGTCTCTCCGGAACTAAAATGTAAGTACATGTTTAACCCAACATTTTTAATTATCTATACTAAAGCATTTAATCATAAGGAAACGCTGCCCCCCGCATTTTAGACCGATAACTAATCATATTTTTTTTTTGTAGGTTATGTTTATTATGTTGTTTCTGAAATATGTACACTCCCTATGAAACGAATCTTAGTCTTAACTACATACAAAGAATATTTTTATTATTTAAACCAGCCTACTATATAAACTACTTTATGTATTTCAGTGAATCCAGCCCCGCAATGCATCGTTAGCCAGTCTGACAGTGGCTGCCCTCCAGATTTCCGACTCTTACACCAGGTATTTAACCTTTATCTTTTGTTGGTAAATTAATTATTACAATGAACTACCTAAATTGACTTACCAAAGTACTACTCTATATAGTACACACACTTTAGTATCACCTTTTGTGAAATTTTGTTTTACCCGTCCCGCTGTCTGTAATTAAATCTTAAAAGCGAACTTTGACCCCCTTCCCTGTTTCCAATTGAGCTGAAATTTCCCACTTCTATGTATGTCACGTGACAATGCAATATTATGATGACATGGAACTGATCTGATGATGGAGCAGAAAGGTGTCTATAAGAACTCCCTCAACTATTCAATTTTATCCCGTTGTGTTTGGGCTTGTTGTACTTTTGTAGTTAGAGATTGTATAAGAGTACAGTTAGCAAAGAAAAGCTTATCTTATCTTATAAAATTTAAATTATTGAGAGAAAAAAAAATGTAGTAAAATTTTTAAGGCCCCGTTAACTAAACAATGGATATTTTTTTTTCTAAAATTAAGTACTAAGACAGCTATATTTTAAAATCTCCCTATTCTAAGATAGATCACACTGATACTCTGAATGCAGAAGACTAGCCCGACGCTAGTTTCGAGCACCAGAAACCTAGATCACTTTTTTTTCTTTGTAAATGACATACATGTAAGTTCACACTAATACCATTCCTATTTAAACTAATTTCAGGCTAATTTATGCAGTACCCTCAGAGCTTCCAGTCTACCCCTGGCTCCTCGCATCTCTTCTACGCGTTTCACAACGGAAAACAAGTGAGTATAGAATCTCTTCCTAATAATAAAATTAAAACCTATGGCTGTATATGCATGCATGCCTACACATGTGTGTAAGTATGTACTTAATCATCTACTATTAACGTGATGCTGATGATGATGATGATTTCGAAAATATTTTTTTGAATTCAGCCCTACATGTACATAGTGACAAACCTTCATGAAATAGAGTTCTATGGCCGAATTACTGGTCCTAATTTTGGTATAGACACCTACACAAAAGATCAGATTCAAATGAAACCCAGGCCCTAAATTTAGTCACCCTATTGACTACCCGTTACTTGCCATGCCACGCTATTGCTATGACCAGAGAGACCATCTCAAACCCCTTATGAATACTAATATGAGTTCCTATTTTTTTAAAACTAGAATACTTTATTAACGTTTTACCTGTGCTTGGAAGTAATAACAAACTTACTTACTTACTTTATTTAAAGTAAAACGTACCTACATTTGGAATGCAAATAACCATTTAACCTATCCCCAAGTTCAGACACTAGTAACGTTTTTATTTTAATCAATTTTCAGAGTCCCGGAACATCTATACAAAGCGACTTCCGTCTCATCATCGATCAACGCGGCCCACCTTCCTATCACTGTGGAAGACAGACTGGAATCTACACACTATTCCTATTGTAGCTTTAGTCCCTTAAGTTAGCCACTAATTATCATTTATTTTATACCACGACGGTGGCAAACAAGCATACGACCCGCTTTATGGTAAGCAATTACCGTAGCCTATGGACGCCCGTAACCCCAGAGGATTCACATGCAAGCATTTATAGTACCTATATGCTTTCGAACATGACAACTTTTCAAAATAATGATTTTATTTTTATTTTATTAAGTTAATCAATATATACAAGCAATTACATCTAATACTAGCTGGGTAATGTTGTTTTAATGTGAATACCCTACAAGTAAATAACATCCTTATCATTGCTAAACCTTTTTAAATATTTAAACTTTTGTGAGATATGTTAACAAGTACTTGTGGCTGTACTCACTACTTGGCTGGTTTTTAAGTATTACACTAAAACTGCCTACGTCAACTAATGATTTCAATTTGTAAAATTAGCATACATTTGACAAATAAGCCTTTCAAATCACCGAAACATCAAATGCAGTGTGCAAACTATTAAGTTGATAATCTCAAATAATAGCAAAGACAAGGATCCCGACGAATTGAGGAATCCTCTTTTGAAACTTGAATGTCGTTTGATAAGAGATCATTGCTTGGAACTGGTATGTGTAAATAAATATATATCCTAGGTTACCCTACATTGCCTAAGATGAAATACTATTATCTATTCTGTGGCCTAAGTTTATTATCCTGCCATAATATAATACATTTGCTTGATAAAGGTTCTCCAGATGGAGAAGTAAGTGAGATTACTGATAGATGGATTAGATAGATTGCTTAATTATTCGAAAAGTATACATTTATTTATACAGTGCCCTGCAGAACTGTTTTCGTAGTTTGTCTGTAGGTGAGCTAGTTACTAAATAGTTATTCTATTGTTATGCTAATGTTATTTATTGGCACACTTAGCGATATGCTGTTTGTGATACCGGTGTCACTCATGTGTATCTAGTAGATATGTCTAAAGCTGTTTTTTTTTTTTTTTTAATTTTAATTTGTACCAGCTGGTGTCTTATCTTATACGGTAGATTATTTAGATAATACGGTGATCTTTTATTGAGGGTTCGAACACCGAAATAGTTTTCTACTTGTATTTGTCAATAGACACTGATTTTGTGTTATGTGAGTGATCGATCAGTACCAGGCTGCACTATGATCATGTTGATACTACTTTTATTTTGTTATTATTTATTAAACAAGAAATAAACATGCAGTTTTATTAAGCGTGACTACCTTACCAAATCAGCCCCACCCCAATGATCATTTCTTTGCTACTACTTTTAATAAAGGAACCTATCTCTATTGTTATGTATCTACTAATAACCCTTGATTTTCCCCTCCTGAAACAGGCTACATGTTAACTACAATATACTTTTAAATGATTGATATCTCATGAAATAGAAATGAATATTAAAATTATGGACCTAGACAGTCATATTTTTACCAAAAACATTGGTATTTTGAATCTGCCGCCTTTTGAACCATTCGATATTAATGAAAATGTCTCATTGTTTATTGAATGACAATAATAATACGTTAATTACATAGTGAAATACTAATTATTTTTACAATTTGCAAAATAAAACATTGTTAGAACACATAGAATCGAAACGCAACGCCAGTGACAGTCAGTATTAACATGGCTGTCAGATAGTCAAAACAAAGTTTTCGTGGTTATGTTATTGTTAGTTTTAGTGATTTTAAAACGCGTGAACTGCTTAAAAAGTGTGTGGAAAAGATGCTTTCGAGCACCAGTGAAGTGACGCAATTATGTTTCAAGTGTATTTCGTGATATACCGTGATTTAATGTGCCTACAAAGTTTACCCGGAATTCGCGCCTAAGGTAACAATATGATTTAAGAATGCTTCCCTCTGCCCTCCGCGTATATATTTTTTATTGTTTCAACAACAATATCAGTCTCCATATCCATTAACACGGTCAGCAACTGAAACCGCTTAAATTATCCAACCAAATTATGTGTAAATACTAATATGTATGATTCTAATCCTGGTCACGGCACCAACTGAAGAGAAACGCGCCAGGCGTTTCTTAAAATAAGAACGCTTCTTTACGTTATAAGCTACTAAAAGCTAGAGCAGCTATTGGAAGCTACTAAACGACGGTACAACTTAGAAAGCTGAAACTGAAAAGCTTAGAAAGCCAAAGTAGCTCTCTATGAAGGAAACCCTCTACCCCGTCTGAAACCCTGTAATACTAAAATGTTCTAAGCTCTGATGACTATACATACTTACCTCCTGAAGGGAACACTACAACCCTGCGTTAAATACTATAACCCCAATAATCTAATTTCCTATATAAACATGATTTGTCAGACAATTTCAGCGGTTTTTCCTAACAATGGCTCGTGAAAGTCTAGTAGTAGATCCCTAGTTATGTAGTAACCCGATAATTTTTAGGAGACTGATAAAGAGGTTGTTGAAACAAAAACAGTGATATTTATTTTAAACTTAAGGTACTTTACAAGGAAAAAATATTAAGTAAATAGGTATATAAAATTAATTAGTAAATTAAATTTATTCGGTTGTAAGTTCAAGTTGTTGATGCGGGAAGGTTAGTGGTAAGGCTGTAGAATGGTGTCAGGATCTGTAAAAGAAAAGGCTATTCGGTAGTTTCCACATAGACAAAGTCTTCCCAACATTTGTGGTAAGGATTAATGATAGAAAATTAACTTGTAAAATTTTGTTATTGACGATGTAATGATCTCTTGTCTTATTTGAATATTTTTTTAACTATAAGCAAATATGTTTTTTTTTATTTATCCCCTACGCCCTAAAAGCGATAGTGTTAACGAATACAGACAATAATTATACAATTAAATTATTTTCTTAGAAAAATTATTTATTTATTTTAAATATAGTTAGGAAGGGTAGCTAATGTGTGATAGGGGTTTCTTTTCCCAAATACACACGCCTGTAGTTCGTGCGGTGGGGTAAACTATCTCATAACCTATCTAATTATTATTATTATTTTTATATATTTTATTAAAAATAAAATATTTTTATTTTGTCTATTAATAACTTTATTAAGTGAAGCTACCAACGTTTCGTAACCTACACACCAGAGGAAAGAAACGCCAAGAAAACCTCTGAGATGCCTAGCTAATTAATTAAATCAAAATTAAATCTAAAATTCAACCAAAGGGACCGTGGTCATGCCGAAATAGGTCATAGAAATATGTCGTGTGAGGCAGTTATGCTAATTCAAACTTCAAGTATAGGCAAATAGTATTGTACGCAGAGTAGGGCATTGTTTCTAACTACCGAACTCTTCATCTAATTATCAAATTTTACAGATGATGTACACTATTGAATTGAAAGCCTGAATTAACTTATGAACTATTTTCGTTCAGTTGTAGTTGATATGGATCCCCATAACTCACTCCAGCACGACTCAATCTCTCAGTTGAATTTCAATACTTTATTATAGTGGCTTCCTCTTTGCCAATAATTGTATTTCCAACAATAAAATAATATTTATTCATCGATTATCATGAATGGTGATAAAATACAAGTCTCACTATGTCAAAAATTTCCGTAATATTTTTGTTTTACAGCTCATTGTTGGTACAAGGTTAGATGCCTTATTTCAGCTCAAAAGTAATAAATAATTTCAGTTATATAAATAACACTTCATAGAAGGATCAAGGTAGTGGTTATGAAGAGTGAACATAATTGTTCAATGGTTAATGTCGGTTACACTGTCATACATAAATAATGTTACAATCACACAAGTAATAAATACTTTAGTTCAATTCATTGCTTATATAGAAAAGCATATGATCCGTAAGTATATAGAGTACGCACTCCTTCAAATTCATAAATCAGGTACGTAAACACGCTAAAAATCGTTCCCGAAATAGGGTAAACGACTTAATATATACTCAATTAAATTCATATACCGCAACCGCAAAACATAAAATTATAACGCATTCCGCAATAAAATTCGCAAACCGTATAAAAATATAACGCATACGACATATAGGATATAGGATAAACGCATCTATCCATATTTCGTTAAATTCGTAAAATGTTTCCGCATACTCCGTTAAATTCCGTACGCATATATATATCATATAATAATTCAACCAAATTTCACATAAATTAAATACAAGAACCACAACAGTAAGGAAAATGTTCATAATATAGCAGTCAATTAAAAGCACTTACTCAACTCCAAGGCCTAAAGAGAATACACAGAAAAGAAATAAATTTTATAAGTGAATAGATTTTGTCTCACCAAATTAGACTTCTTTACGGCTGGTCCCTTCCCTCTAGTCGCTCTAGCCGAAGGCAGCCCAGGTCGGCTTGAAGGCAGAAGTTGGGGTCTCGTTGCTCAGGATGTGCTTCTGGCTCACGTTGGCCGCCGTAGTCAAGTAGTCCCGTAGTCCGTAGGTAGAAGTGTTCGTGGTTCTCTGGTCGGAGGCAAAGTGATTCCCTACCGTACGCCCTTCCCTTATATAGTAATAAAAATTCCGTATCGATTCGTCCAATAAGATTGCTTGCGGCGTATTAGTCGAGTTTGGTATGCTTTCGACCACCATCTGTGACGTCAGAGAGGTTCGAAACGTCCGCCTTCTGGTAGCTTGGTTAGATTGATTTAAGCCAATTTGAACCTTTTTGATCCTTTAGTTCATACTATTTTAAAGACCAAATTCCTATACTTAAGTGACCTAGTTCGATAACCTCCTATCTCACATAGGGAATGTTTTTCTTCAATATCTATCCAATTATGCAATTTCCAATGAAAATTTATATGAAAATAGATGAAAACAATAGCCCCGCGTATGATTTAATAAACCCCTGTAAGTATTAATGTCTATTTTCCCCGTAAAATGCCAATATATCTTTGTATACCAATTTGATTCTTAAGATCCCTACGCTACATACTTCTATAAGAAACAAGTTCTTATGAGCGCCCTACCCTTTTTGGAAAACCTAACCTCTAAGAAAACGATTTTCTTTAATTCAAACAAAAGTAAGTATTTCCTAAGGTGTATTTATATAATTTATGATGAAGATAATTTTTCTGCATATATTATGACCAGATCCTATCGGATTTACTGCGTATTTACTCCGTAAAATACCAATATATCTTTTATAAGAAAATTCGCTTTTTATCCTAATTTTCATCACTTTGCTTTATTTGTTTTGATCAAATTTGTGTTTTCCACACGTTTATGAGCTAATACTAGCCTAGAATTCCATCAAACACCAGTAATTTTAAAATCCTAACAATATTCTTACGACAATTTTCGATCATACAATTTGTTAATTTTAGCGTTTTACCGAATCGAACTCGTTATGTTTTATTAAAACAAAGCTCCAAACTTTATTTATTTCCGTTATTTAACTTCATAATACGAGTTTTTATATAATATTCCCAAAATCGATTTTGGACGAAAAGTAAGTTCTTAGTTTTTTTTTTCGCTTAATTCGTTCAATTCCGTTAATATACTTGCTGCTGCAATATAGCTTTAATCACTTTCCCTTTAATTTAAGTATCGATTTATAACAATAATTAACAAAATAAAAAACATAACCTCTCCATTTGGAGAAATTTTCAGACAAATCTTAAATATTATTAGATACTACTTTTTGTTATTGAATAAATTATCAATAATACATTTATTCTATACAACAAACTACATTTCATCTCGAAAATCCTATTAAAAGTATAAATTTTCATCATTACTTAACGAAAAATCTTCGAAGTTGTCGGTCATTTCCATCCCTAGGTATTCTCACAATGAAAACATATGAAATTATAAGAAACTGATGATAAAGCAATTTGTAATCAAAATACTAATTTCTAAATAGGTAAAAGAACCTGTCTATGTTACTAACCGTTTGTACTATGTCATAAAATGTCTTTAGTAAATTATATATTTTTGTCCTTAGTACATATCTCAAGAATGAAGTAAATATTTCTAGAACATACTTTATATACGAACCCCTGCCATCCTATGAGTTTAATTTTACCTAATAATATATCCCCCATTGAAGGAATCGATCACAAGATTGCTAAAACTTTATGACATATCTAGTGCGGTAACCAAATTACTGTTTGTCCACTGCAAATGGTACAAACGGATATTTCAGATAATAATTCCCCAAAACGTTGCATACTTATCCTGTTAAGTTGTTATTCATAGCCTCTGTTCCTATGAAAACTAAAACATACATTAAATATCTACACAAGCTGCATATATAAATTACATATGAATGCCACTTATGGTCAAAATGCCATTTTAAATACCCAAATAATAATAATAATAATAACCATTATTTCTATCTAAAATGCAACTATGCAAAATACATAATTAATTGACCAAGATCATGAATGTTTCAAAATCTTGCCAATCAACGGTGAACAGTATTTAGCAAAACTCTATGGTATCAATTGCTTATGCAATAATGCAAAAATAAGTAATAATATAAATATAATTATATCTAAACATAATATAATTTATCGAAAACTGTGAGAAATCCTAGTAAAGATTTCAGGTTTTATATTTTCCAAATATTCTCAGTTGCTGAAAGCAATGATAATAGCTTATCATTAAAGTTCAGGTATGTATTGTTGCTAATAAAACACAATGATGCTTATATACTTCCATTTATTTTATTTCCTTTGTCAGATCATTAACTTGATCTTTTCTTACATACTAAAATAAAACCAATATGTAATAAGGTGTCCACTCTCATACATACTATGTGAATCATTTATTTTTCATTTTTTCATGAACTTTACTCCTGAAAATATCATGTAAACGCTTACAAATGGAGCTCTATCAGCCTTTAAAGTCATTTTGCTACTTTTCGTACATAGAGGACCCTGTGGACCGCTACACCGCTGACTGTACATACCATGGCTCGTTTTTTAGTGTTCCGTACCCAAAGGGTAAAAACGGGATCCTATTACTATTTAAGACTCCGCTGTCCGTTTGCCACCAGGCTGTATCTCATGAACCGTGATAGTTAGACAGTTGAAATTTTCACAGATGATGTATTTCTGTTGCCGCTATAACAACAAACACTAAAAAACAGAATAAAATAAATATTTAAGAGGGCTCCCATACAACAGACATGTTTTTTTTTGCCGTAGGTATTTATAGCTAATAATATGGAACCCTTCGTGCGCGAGTCCGACTCGCACTTGGCCGGTTTTTTTGTTTGTTTTTTGATCCTGACTTCAGCGCGCGTTATGTTACTGGAGCGGTAAAGCGAGCAGACTGTTTGGTGGCATGGAAATCCTCCCTTTCGCGACCAGACATGTTTGCTACACCGAAATGCTCCTACTGAGCTTACGCTTCCCGCGAGATCAGTTGAAGCGAGTTCAACTTGATCTGCAGGAGTAGATCGGAATCTAACTGATGGGAGTTTTGTCGCTGGTGCGCTATCCCTAGCCTATTTGAAATTACTCCAGCAAGAAACTCAGTTAGGCTCGATGACTGTCGGAGTGACTTTATCTGGTAAGCAGCGGTATCGAGTGGATAATGCGGGTTTACGGTGAATGCAGAAGACACAGGCCTGGGCACCAGAGACATACCTACTTACTTACTCCTCTGGCGCAGTGACCCAAAGTGGGTCTTGGCCTTCGTAGACATATGACATCCAGAGACATACCATTATTTATTCTGAGGTGACCACATTTTGTTTATTTTAGTAGAAGGGAAAGAGTTAAACATTTGCTTAAAAGTGGTACACTCTCGGCTTCTACATATAAATAAATTATATGTCTTATTTATACCTACTTAAGCTGGTGGCCTGCTTAAGCCCGCCTGATAGTATGCAGCTACATGGACGCTTGCAACTCCAGAGGTGAAGGTCCCCCGACTCCCCCGTCGTCGTCAACAAACTGTATCTTCTTTGAGCTCTAGCGACTTTACTCTTCGGTAGGAATACAACACTATGAGTAGGCTCATATATTTCAGTTTAACATCATCATCGTCTCTTCCTAACCGATACGGCTACGGCGACTGCTGCTGGTATCATGTAGTACCAACTTTTGTAGCATTTATCACATTTAAGGATGACACATTTAAGTACTCTTTTTAGCATACTGTGACGTCACGCGGAACTTTAACGGGCTATATCTTCTCCAATTTTTGTTTGATTGACAAAATAAAAAATACGTGTCCAATATTTTTTGATAATCTAACTGACGATCTGAATAGAATTATTTTCTTTTTTACCCGGGAAAGTACCCAATTGTAGTTGATTGCCGCAGGTGGGTCGGGCTTTGAATTGATCTCGTTTAATATCGAGATCTATTAACAACTATTTATTTTTAGTTTAACATAGTTCAGACTTAAACTGGTTATTCATAGTCGATTGGTGATTGGGAATATAGCTGTCCTGGTCGGACGAGGTCCGGCTGATTGAAATCACTGTCGTGCCCTCGGTCGTGTCGAGTGTGCACACACCGAGCTACTGTACAGTCGGACTGAGGAATTCATTTATAAATCATTGTAAAAATTTGAAATGCAACGGATATCCGGCCTATCCAGCCACAATTTTACTATTCGGCTGAATACCGGATAGTACCGTAATCTATCGTATCGTATCCGGAGGAGCCCAAACTTGGTATGTTTTGAAAATTATTTTTGTTTTAATAAAAATAAATGGCTGAAATGTAATGATGTGGTTAGAATCACCTAAAAATCCCTTTCATATCATATCCCGGTCTAGGACCCGGGGTATGTCCTTAAACTAAGTCCGGACCTGGGTATGTCCTTAAACTACGTCCGGACCTGGGTATGTCCTTAAACTGCGCCAAAAAGAGAGGTATGGGCACTGCGAATGGCATCTCGCTAAGTGTGGTAGGGCACGTTCAGCGAATGTCATCGCTCAAATCTGGAGCAGAGCCCGACTGGGGAAGTACCTCCACCTTACAGAAAACCACAGCCAAATAGCACTAGACCCTACTCATAGTGTTGTGTTCCTGCTGGTGAGTAAGGTTGCCAAAGAGCTCAAAGAGGACCCAGTGTGTTGACGATGAGGGACCTTCTTGTTCCTTTAGTCGTCAACACAGTGAATCCTCCTTTTTGTAAAGGGTCGGCAACGCGTATGTGACTCCTTTGGAGTTGCAGGCGTCCATAGGTTACGGTAGCTGCTTACCATCAGGCGGGCTGTATGCTTGTTTGCCACCGTCGTGGTATAAAAAAAAAATTTAAAAAAATATCCACGCGCGAAAGGTTTGTGACACCTCTGGAGTTGCAGGCGTCCTAAGGCTACGATACCATCAGGCGGGCAGTATGCTTGTTTGCCACCGTCGTGGTATAAAATAAAATAAATCGAACATTCTGTATGTTTTCAGTCAAACTAATGCCGCGGGGTGAGAGTTATGTAAGGTGCGAGATTGAAAAAAGCTTAATTATGTCACAATACTATTTCAACGGGTGCTACAGGCAAGCCGGTAAGAATTGAGTTCGACGATTGCCTTACAACCTGCTGCCTCTGTACAATTTAGTAACCTCAATCTCCCAGTGGATGGTGCCGGCGATCGGGGACGAGGACGTTGTCCTCCTCCACGACCATAAAAGCTCCATCGAAATTTATGCGCTAGCAGTTCGGTCTACAAAATCTCAATTCAGGCATCAGTCGATGAGTAGAAGAAATATTATTATGTGCTTGTATCATGTATCATGTTATACATGGTCATATATAAGTTATCTCTATACTCCGCTTAGCGCGTTATTTCTTTGAAACCAAAGCTGCCAAGAAGAAGGGGTGCGGGAGGGGAACACGCATTGCTAGACCGGAAACGCGCAATTCTTCCGTGGGGCTTCCGAGAGATCCAGACATTAATGGTTGCCATGGAGACGTACTAAGTTTACTGTCACTTACAATAAATTAGTGTCTCACTATAGGGTGAAATTACTTCGAGCGTGGCAGCGGGACTCGCCCATCTATGTGGGGTCTTGGGTTATTAGTGTATGTGTCAAGTGCAAAAATACGTATCCAAAAAATCGTCTCATAAATATGGTACGCACTTATTACAACGGAATAAGATACTATGGGACATATTTTTGAGTAAGAGGAGTACACCCATATTTTTACACTTGACTGTACATGGTAAATACAAGATGCCTAGTCTACGTTTTCACAGCTCCACGAGCTAGCATCTCGAACAAGTGACGTTTATTCGGCCCATCATTTACACTCGGCTGAAACGTCAGTCCGCGATGGAATTGCCTAACCGTCAGGCAATATGCTGTCTGTTATGCCTTCGCAGCTCTTTAAGCATGTTAGGCTTGAGTTGTGTTTGACTTGTCTAATAGGGAACTGTCAATTTGGTTGTCTATGCAATATAACTTCATACAAAAAACCGGCCGAGCGTGTCGGGCCACGCTCAGTGTAGGGTTTGTAGTTTTCCGTCCGTCACAGTAAGTGTCCCCACTTAAGAGTTAAAATAACACCGCCATGTAGGATATGATATGAGCGTTCCACGTACAGCGACATCTATCGGCAAATTAAGTAAACTATTGCGCGCGAGCTTAAAGTATGGAAGATGATTTTTATGGGATAATTCTTTATTGCGTGAACCGATTTTCACCGTTTTTACTTTATTTGAAAGCACGTTATTTCATTGTAATTTTGTAGAAATTACAGGTACAATAAACACCTGCTTATACGGTTAAATTACAAACTTAGTTCAGAAATCCTTTTGTAATTTTTTTTTTAAAACTATTCAACCTATCAAGTTCAAAATAATTTTCCTAGAAAGTTTTTATGAAGTTCTACTTTTGAGATTTTTTTTATATTTTTTAAACTTATGGTTCAAAAATTAGAGGGTGGGGATACATTTCTTTTTACTTCTGGAGCGATTATTTCCGAAAATATTTACATTATAAAAAAAATATTTTAGTAAACCCCTATTCATTTTTAAATAGCTATCCAACAATATATCACACGTTAGGGTTGAAATGAAAAAAAAAATCACTCCCCACTTTACGTATAGCGGAGGTACCCTAATAAAACATTTTTTTCCACTTTTTATTTTACCACTTTGTCGGCGTGATTGATATACATATTAGTACCAAATTTCAGCTTTCTAGTGCTAACGGTCACTGAGATTATCCGCGGACGGACGGACGGACGGGCAGACATGGCGAAACTATAAGGGTTATAAGTTGACTACGGAACCCTAAAAAGACCATCGATCAATTTGGAGCGCCATCTACGTTTTGCCTAAACCAGCTGTGAAATTATATTTAAATCATCGTCAAGATCTACGATTTTATGTAGGAAGTTGTTGTCGTGAACGTAAGTATGAACAATTTGTGACTGGAGGTACGAACTCGTAATAGATGATTAGCCAAAAGCATTTACAAAGATTGCATATACACGGGAAAATTCGACCGGTACCGCTGTGACCCGAGTAGCCAAGTGGTTAGGACGTGTGCCGTGAATGCAGAAGACGCTGGTTAGATCCCAGCCCTGGGCACACCAAGAAATGTAAAATTGGGACGGAACGTTCGAAATGTTTTCGTCATATTTCAAAGGAGTTCCGAAACGCACACGTTTTTCGATTTGTAAAAAAATGTTTTTGCCGACGTGTATATTTGGTACGAAAGGACCAGATTCATACGTACTTTTGCCGTGCTTTGAATTGAATCCATTAAATTACAGTCTCTTCTTCTGTTCTTGGGTAAAAAACAATCAACCTACAGCCAGCTCCCTACAGCCTGTAAATTTTATACGGGCGTATACTTTATCCACCTATAGTATCCTGCAATAGGACTCATATGTGTAGTATAATCATTATAATGCATCTTAGTGATAAGATGTACTTAGGTATGTTTCCAAAAAAATAAGTCCTGACGACTTTCGTGCCGATATTACTACTTCTAGGGCCAGTGATGTATGACTAAAACCGGACACGTATGATTGTATTATGCCTTCTGTAGATTAAACCCGGACGTGTTTTATATGGCATATAGTGTTATTAATATAGTGTTATTAATTATGTGTAATGATTTTTTAAAGTCCTACCGGACACCAATGTACGCTATCCAACTGATTTAAAACTGACATAACTGACATGACGCACCGGTAAGTTAATTGTCATGGATGCAATACATTGCGGGCTGAATTATTATGTATGAAAAAAAATTTCTTATTTTCATAAAGAAATAAATGTAAATAGGTTCCCTAGGTCCAGGTACTAATCGCTATCACAATACACGCCCGTATAAAATTTACACACTGTATGTTATAGTCAAATCTATAACATAAATAAACAATTGTACACTCCGCTTACTCGCCATCCAATAATTATTGACAGGCCGTCCGAAATGGCCGCCAATTTTACTCTAAAATCCAATCACAAGGGATCAGGTAACAGTTCATCTCATCAGTCATTCCGGCAGACACGTTGATAAATAAATCAATACGGATTCAATTGTATATTGGCTTTTCGAATGGTTAATGATTGGCAATGGTAAAAATAATTTGGGACTGTTTTCTGGTTCACGTAGGGGAACTTAATGAGGTGAATGTTAATGAAACAGTTGACAGGGTTGTGACCTTTGTCACAGAATGGTCACAGACAACTGCCACGCATCCCCAGATTATGAGTATCCAGCATCGAAGTACCTTTAAGCTACTTAGACGATAAAGACTAAATAATTTACTGACTAGTCTAAAAATATTATTCATTTGGTTGAAAACTAAACAAGTGGACTTGTCAAAGACTTGGGAACGATTTAAATATTTGCCTTATAAATATGTTTATGCAGCAGAGGTGGGCCATTGATATTACTCTCTTTCCCACTGGATTTCCTAAGTATCAAAATGTTGACTATTTTTATATGCCGAAAAACAGGAAGCCCAATACCAATACGACAGCCGTCATCAGCTGACGTGATCTCTCCTGAGGCATGTACTAGTGTTGGCAGACTCGAGTCTTCAATCTCTAGCTTAGAAACGTATCCGTTTATAACCTATCCTTTTCTTTAGGTAACCTTTTTATTGATGCAGATGAAGAGGACTAAAGATTTTTGCTAGAGTGAATAAGTACTTAACTTGCTTCCTACGATACCGAGGTTTCTTTTACTAAATGCCTACCAATTATATATTAATACTTACCTTTCTTGCTACTATAATCAAAATGCCTTTACTGATACATGCCTAGGTACCTAATACCATAACCTACTGTGTTAAAACCCTACAAATCTCCCTACAAAAACAATTCCACCATTTTTAAATTCCCCGATACATTATTTTTCCAATAGCGTCGGCGACCGTTCGAAAACATTCAGTCCTCTAAAATAGATCCTGCATACTAATACGAGTAGGAGGATATCGCGGTCTTTTAAAAATGCAAATTTAAATGCGATTAGTGCGAAAGAGAGACCAAGCATGTCGTTCGGGTGAGAGAGAGACTGGCGTATTTTTGCTGTTTAACTTTGTAATAGTTAACCCAGATGCATATTTTAATTACTCTTTACTCCATCAGGAATTTCGTTTTATGTTAGGTGAATTAATTCGGTAATGAGAATTGGATGACGCTGATATTTCGGCGATAGTACGGAGAAGCATAATAGGTATGACTATATCAAAGTTTAACAGCTAAAGAACGAATCAAATTATGATGATTGGTCAAATGCGCCTTAGCATTTAGAAATATTGCATATACACGGGAAATTTCGACAGGTGCCGCTGTGACCCGGGTAGCCTAGTGGTTAGGGCATCTGTCGGGAATGCAGAAGACGCTGGTTCGATCCCAGCCCTGGGCACCGGAGGCCTAGGTCAGTTTTTCCTTTGTATATGACATCTAAATGTATGTATAAGTTTTTAATGTTTCAACATGACTACGAGTACCTAAATTTGCTCCGATGGATGAACCGTCTGGTGTAATTGGAAACACATTTGGACCGGCAGTCCATAGGACACGGGTTCGAATCCCGTGATGTTCCAAAATTCTTCAGAGTTAATTTTTTCATTGTAATGGTCATCTGAAGGGTACACGGAAAGAACATGTCTAGTCACTATTTTTGTAAATTGAGATTTTTATATCAAAATGTAATGTATCATTAACAACTTCAGCTGTAAATTTTAATGTAAGTCCACTTTTTAACTCGTAAAAACCATCTAGTTTCGAAAATAGTATGATTATTTGAATCGTTCCAAACTTTAAAAGCGCTGTATTTCAAAATGTTGTCAAAGTGACTAGACATGTTCTTTCCGTGTACCCTTAATTCTGTGTTCAATTTATGGTATATTCAACATTTATTTTCAGAAGAATGCAATAGGCAATACAATATAATATAATACAAGTAAATAATCCCAATGGCAAAAATTACCCACCGGGGCTAAAATAATCCAGTTTACAAATCGAATTCATTACAAAAATCAAAATACGCTTGTACAGTCAGCTGCAGAGAAAAAAATTTCAGCCATTTCATAAAGCTCGCCATGTCACGATTTGTCATTAAAATAGGTCGAATGCAGTCCACTGTTATTGCACGCGTTTATATTGCGTATTCCATGCGAGTAACTCTCAATATTCCGTATCACGGGGCACGTGTGCTGTTTGCTAATATTTGGAACGGCATTCCAACTTTTAAAATATTAATTTGATTTGACTCATGGCAACCTAATTTCAATTGGTAACAACATTGGTTGTTGTGAAGGCCATCTGACCAGAAAATTGACGGTTGGAAAATCCTGACACAAAAACTAGACCTTATTGATCTACAATTAATTTTGTATTAAGCAGAACGTGTGCTAATTATACCACAATGTTTTAGAAACACATACGTTTACGGGATAGCGCTTTATTATCGGTGAATTCTCAATATAACTTGGGACTCCGATGAGCGGTTGAGAAGTGTAAGACTTTTTTGGCAGATGTCGCTAGGCGTCCCCCTAAGACGCATAAAAGGATATTGTGGAGAAATTTGCAGCCATTAGGTAAGTCTCAGTAGCTCAATTGGTCAGAGCGATGGGCATGTATCCCAGAGTTGCGTTTCTACTTTTCCTTTACTTTTAAAATATTGTTTATTGGTTTATCCCAATACACTCATATTTGGTTTTCTTAACGACTATGAAGAAATTATCATTATATGTGTTTGATAAACTAAATAACCGGTGTTTTAACCATTATTAGCTTCCGGGTTGAAAGCCACTCGCTATGTAGGCAAAAAAAAACTGTGTACCTACAATGTACTGATTTAAACTCACACGATTTTCACTACCACCAGTCTGCCTGCGACACGCTCGAAACGTCAGGAAAATAATAAAAGTAAGTGTACGAGATTAAGTCCCGTTTTTGTCAAAATAATGTAGTGTACCTACAGTTTGCAGAACCGCACACTATATGAAGTCACAAATTATCAATTGACAGTAAAACTATTTATGCTGGAATTTACAATTATTTATGAACAGGATTTATTCAGCTTTGTAGCTTAGTCAATAATTAGTGAAAACCATAAATCTTTTACGAATAGCAAAATGAAATTTATCTGAGCACCGAACACTTTGCGATTACTGTCAAATCAATCAGTATCAGTATCAAATCAACGGGGGATCAATATTACTCTGCATCCGTAGGAAACACCTTAGACAACCCTACACGTGATCCCTGGGTGGAAAAGAGTAACAAGCAGCTGCATTGTCCCATCTGGTCCTCACAGCACTCACTGGATTTTCATCATCATCTGATTTTCATTCCCACTACTTCTACTCCAGAGAAGAAGTACCTATATATATCCAGTGATATTTAGCCATACGATAAAATAAAATAAAAAGTATCAAATCTATTTAACATTTTTAGAGTTCAAACGCGTCTATCCTGATTGCGCCTACAGACACTAGCGTGCTATTCCAACTTCACTTCTTAACTGACAACGGATTGCAATTCAGTCCGGTGCATCCGGAAAACCGGATCCGGCGAAATTGATGGCAATCCGGATCGGACCCGGAAACTGATATATGTTTATCAAGACATACAATATTAAATATAATCAACAAGATACCACAGAAATTAAAGGTAAACAGCTCAAAGTCAGCGGAATGTTTGACTTCCTACCTATATTATAAATAACTGACTAGAACAGATAAAGTTTGAACGTTTCGCAATTTCCCCGGACTTCGAATTGAGTTTCTCAAGCGTTTGAGCTTTAATACTTAATAAGTAACCCTCATTAAGTAACTTTGGGACAAATTTATTAACTCTTTATTTGATGTACTGTTGCAAAGTTTTCCTCTTGAGAAATAATATCGTTTCTGTTTCTTTGAATTGTTTCCTGGTTTTCAAAGGAATGTTAGCTATTTATTTGTTTTTAAGAATTATTTGATCTAATTCGGGATTTGGTAAGCTTTTTCTGCGTTTGTATTTGGGAGAAATGATGAAACTATGTACTGTCTAAGGATTACGTGGAATGAGGTGTTTTAATGGTAGAATTTTCTACTAATAGTCTGTCGAGCGTAATTAGTCCTTAACCTCCGTTTGGGGTTGAAACCTTGGGGCCGTGGGGGCCAAGCGCGCGCCGACTATACAAAGATCTATCGGCGCGCCTAATAGAGGCCTCTGATGACCAGAGGGCTGGCTACTATTTTGCACAACCTATTATAGCTATCGCCATTCAACGTGGCAATACGGCCAGCTTTCTGGGCATCCTGCCCGTTGACAGTGATCTGGGCCAAATATTTTATCTCTAGTTTTAAGTAGTTTAGTGTTTATTATTTTTTATTTTTTTAATACCACGATGGTGGCAAACAAGCATATGGCCCACCTGATGGTAAGCAACTACCGTAACCTATGGACGCCTGCAACTCCAAAGGAGTCACATGCGCGTTGCCGACCCTTTAAAAAAGGAGGATTCACTGTGTTGATGGCTAAAGGAATTAGAAGGTCCCCAACTAGCAAAATTGCTGTATAAACATGCCTTTATAAGAAGTAAGACATTATAAAAGGTTTATATATATCCTGACTAAGAAGGTACATCTTACAAAGGCATTTGATAGGACTTATTGGTCTTGAAAATATTTAAACTTGTTATGTACTCTTGTAGACGTATATAAGAAATTCTTATAAAATATTTATCAGAACATCGGTTTTACAAAGGCATTTTATAGGACTAATTGATCTTGAGAAAATGTAAACTTATTAAGTACTCTTGTAGACGTATATAAGAAATTCTTATAAAATATTTATCAGAACAATGGTTTTAAAAGTGCATTTTATAAGCCTAATTGGTCTGGAGAATATTTAAACTTATTACGTAATCTGGTAGACGTATATAAGAATTTATTTTAAAACATTTATAAGAACAAGGTTTTATAAGTGCATTTTATAAGACTAATTAGTCTTGAGAAAATTTTAACATATTAACTACTCTTGTAGACATCTATAAGAAACTATTATAAAATATTTATCAGAAAAGAAGAAGGTTTCACTAGTGCGTTTCATAAGACTAATTGGTCTTGATCATTATTTACATTTAGTACAACACCATAGAAGTCAATTTGTTCTTAGTTGAGTCTGCAATAAGTGTTTTATCAGACTTCTTGCTCTTACTAAAGCCTTCTATAAAACTCCTTTGAAACCAACCAATTTAAAGTGTATTTGGTCTTGTCTAAGCCACATGTAAGATTAGGAGCATGTTATGTCTTTTATAAGATCAATATACCTTACAAGAACCTTTGGCATTCTTTATTAAGAGTATCGCATGGCTGATATAACCTAAATTTATTAAGCCGAGATCATTTCATAAAATGGCCACAGGTAGATAGCCTTAGATAAGTGTTTAACAAGAGCAAAAGGCTTACAATTGACTTAACGAGTGTTAAATAAGAAATATTAGCCTTACATGCATCTTTAAAAAGAGTAATTGTACTTTTAACTGTTTTTACAATGTCATTTATTGAAACATTTCAATTTCACAAATAATTTAACAAATAATGAATATTTTAGAGACATTCCAGAAGGGCCCGTGAAAATATTATTAATAATATTACAAAACTATCGAGGAAATGTACTTCGCAAGTTGTTCATCAATATAATACAAAGATAATTTGCATGTCAAAGAAATAACAGTTAGCATTAGTAAGAGTACATATAAAAATATAGACTTACTTGGGTATTTATATTTTTAATATAATATCACTTTGTCCGAACACGTTTTCTGCAATAGCCTCTTCGACTGGTTGTGCTAATACTCTTACAATGAGATCACAGAAGGAATATAAGGGGAATCACGCTTAGAACGGCATTAGTAAGAGTACTCAAAGACTCATTAACCTTACAGTATGCCACTGTAAGATATTTGTAAGTCTATTTGTTCTTACAACAGCATTATCAAGATGATCTTAGGATTAAAAACACACTTAATAAGATTATACAACAACTATAATCAGAAAGGCGCCCAATTCCACACTTAAAGAGGTTTGAAAGTGTACTGTAAGAGTAAAGAAAATTTGGTCTTAGGACATTTGTAAGAGAAAATTTTGCTAGTTGGGTCCCTCATCGTCAACACATGGGTCCTCTTTGAGCTTTTTATTATATGTTTACTGTTGTGTTAAAATAAATTATACTTACGTCCTTAAATATAAATCTGCCGATTTGGACAATTACCAGACTCTCGGATCTATTAATAAGATCACAATCTAACTACGGGATTATATTCCGGTCGAACGTGAGAACCGTATTGATGTACGGATGTGAGACGTGGAAGGTAGGGTTTGCTCCCGGTACTCGTTTTCTATACAAGTCCAGTACCGGAACCGGGAATTCCCGGTTCTCGCCATACAAAATCAGAACCGAGAGCATTCCCTAGTGGAAGGTCACTAACAACATCTCGCGTCGGCTCCAAGTCTACATCAACCGCTGTCTTCGCCGTATCCTCGGTGTATTACCGACCCGAGAGAATCTCCAACGTAGATCTGTGGGAACGCTGTGGTGAGACTCCAATCGACCAGCAGATCAAACGCCGCAAGTGGAACTGGATCGGCCACACGCTCCGAAGGGGGTGATCACATCCCGAGGCAAGCCCTACACTGGAATCCCCAAGAAAAACGGAAACGTGGCCGCCCTAAGCAATCCTGGCGGCGGACGATCATTACAGAGGCGTCGACAATTGACAAGACGTGGAGCGAAATAAAGCGCGAAGCTCAAGACCGAACGGGATGGCGGAGCACTGTGGATGCCCTCTGCCCCATCTAGGGGACATGGGACCATAAGTCAAGTCAAACTACGGGATTACGTTTAATACTCTCAAATTTGTATGGGTAAGGTCAGCTGCAGAAAAAGGCCCACGCTGTATACAAAGTTTGAAGGTAGGTAAATATATTTTTCGGGCGGGCGTAGCTCTTACCTTACCTTACTTTATTTAAAATGTTGGTATTACTTACGTATGGAACGAAAACATGCTTGATTTGGCCTTTCTTACTTCAAACTACCAACTTTTCCAAGAACAACTTAAATTAAACGAGTCCTGCATTTGTTTTAAAAGTCCGGTAACGATTTGAAAACAAAAATCGCTAATTAATGAAATAACACATGAATTGCATTCAGTATGATAGTTTGAAGTCTTGTTGTTGCAAAAAAATAGTTTGGTACACATTTATTATTAATTAATACCCGAAAACTCAATTCTTGCAGAGCTTATTTAGTGAGGACGTTGATTCGTGTAAACTTGATTTTTTATCTAGACACGCGGCAGCGTGTCAAGCCAAGTTCAAGCAAAGGAACTGGCTAGCCAGCGCCGAGTGTATATTACACGAACCACTTGGTGCCACTTTTGACCCTTCTATAACTCAAAACCTCTTTAACGTAAACACATAAAACTACGTGTGTTTAATTATACCCGTAAGGACATCTAGAAGCCCAAATTTCATGAAGATAGCTGAAACGGTTATAAAGATATGAAGGTCAAAAAGTCGTAAATTTTTGCACTGACTGACATATGGTACCTAAATCTAACCTACTTCCAGATGACCTAGAAGGATGAAATTTTGAATCCAGCTCGGTAATTGTGTGTAAGCGTAGGACAAAATCTAAAATCTAAAAAAAGTTAAAAAATAGGGGGGCCCCATACAATTTTTTTTATTGTATCGTTGGAACCGTTACAAGCAGATATTTGAAACTATCCCAATATATGTATTATTATATTTGCTATATAACAGAAATATAAAAATAAAGTTAAGTCAAAAAATAAGTGGTGTCCCCATACAAAAAACTTGTAATACGCGCTAAACGACCGGCCAACGGTGTGTCATCGGCGGCGCGCGGTACAGTCAAGTGTAAAAATATGGGTGTACTCATCTTACTCAAAAATATGTCCCATAGTATTTTATTCCGTTGTAATAAGTGCGTAGTACCATATTTATGAGACGATTTTTTCGATACGTATTTTTGCACTTGACTGTACCACATCTGCAAGATTTATTGCAGCAACTACCACTACAACTACAACTTGACCAAGTCTTACCTACTTTAAGATCTCACATTTTAAAATAACAGCAATTGTTATAGTTATCCAATAAAACAAAGAAATTGAGTTTAATACTTGTTCATAATGTTATTTTGTTCCTATAAATACATATTTGGATTTTGCATAGAAGTTGGCACTCATTTAGATCTCCATTCTTTTTGCGGCGAAGCCCACAGCCAAGCATAATTTTTTTATTGAACTTGGCTCTCCTTTTTAGGGTTCCGTAGTCAACTAGGAACCCTTATAGTTTCGCCATGTCTGCCCGTCCGTCCGTCCGTCCGTCCGCGGATAATCTCAGTGACCGTTAGCACTAGAAAGCTGAAATTTGGTACTAATATGTATATCAATCACGCCGACAAAGTGGTAAAATAAAAAGTGGATTTTTTTTTTATTAGGGTACCTCCCCTATACGTAAAGTGGGGAGTGATTTTTTTTTTCATTTCAACCCTAACGTGTGATATATTTTTTTTTTTTTTTAAATGAATAGGAGTTTACTAAAATCATTTTTCGATAATGTAAATATTTTTGGAAATAATCGCTCCAGAAATAAAAAAATATGCGTCCCCCCCCCTCTAACTTTTGAACCATAAGTTTTAAAAATATGAAAAAAATCTCAAAAGTAGAACTTTATAAAAACTTTCTAGGAAAATTATATTGAACTTGATAGGATGAATAGTTTTTGAAAAAAAATACAAAATAATTTCTGAACTAAGTTTGTAATTTAACCGTATAAGCAGGTGTTTATTGTACCTGTAATTTCTACGAAATTACAATGAAATGACGTGCTTTCAAATAAAGTAAAAACGGTGAAAATCGGTTCACGCAATAAATAATTATTCCATAAAAATCATCTTCCATACTTTAAGCTCGCGCGCAATAGTTTACTTAATTTGCCGATAGATGTCGCTGTACGTGGAACTCTCATATCATATCCTACATGGCGGTGTTATTAACTCTTAAGTGGGGACACTTACTGTGACGGACGGAAAACTACGGAACCCTACACTGAGCGTGGCCCGACACGCTCTTGGCCGGTTTTTTACATTTATGTTTTTGGTGGGTTATTATTTGTCAAGCCGTCCAATATTTTTTATATTATCTGATTAAAGCATAAAGCCAAATTTATATATACATTTAATTATATATGAAATACTTAAATACATTCTCAAAAATACCACCTAAACTTATGCAATTTTTCTTAAAATTGCTCTAGGTAAATATACTCTTGCTTAAAAACATATATAATAATTTGAAACAAAAAAGAACCGACTTCACTAAGCATCCACCTTTCCACCAAATGCTCGATCTGCTGTAAAAAATACTCAAATCACCATAGGTGTGCCTATAATAGTTGAAGAGTTCCCTTGATTTCTCCAGGATCCCATCATCAGATCCTGACATGGTTACAATGGGACCAACTGTGAAGTATACTCTTTCAAACAAAATAAGTATTTTCCAAATCGGTCCAGCCGTCTTCGAATAATCCGTGAACATATATAAAAAAAAAAAAAAAAAAAAAATAGCAAAAACAAAGATCCCGACGAATTGATAACCTCCTCCTTCGAAATCTTGAAGTCGGTTGAAAATAAAAAAAAACTGTGTCACGTATACTTAAACGATTCATTTTTCCACGCATTTATATATTTTACATACTAGATTAACATCATTTTAATCAATAAAAAATCTTACTCTTTTCACCTCTCCAAGCTAATAGTAGTCTTATTAGTTACTGTGAAATAGTATCGAAAAATTGAGCGAAATCAAGAAAAAACTTTACCGGACTCTTAAGCGTTTTTATATGTATCGTGAAACATTCAATTACTTAAATAAATCAACATGGGATTTTTTTTTCAAAGCGGCAGTCTTCATCTCCAGTTTTTCTAGAAGTACCTATATGATTTCACCGCCGTATTGTAAAGCCCAGCAACATATTGCTTCCTAGTAAAAACAAATAATATGCAAAATAGTGAAAACTACCAAAATTTTAGAAACCCGCTCAAATCAAACGCAGTAGTCGCAGCACCCATGTATCGCACAATGCTCAATTTAGTCAACATGCCTGCAAATTTTTCCTCCCACCTAAACGGCGCTCTCCATCGGAATGCTAGGTACGCGTTTGTGGTAAATGAAATTTTCACCTATCCCGGATTTCAGCTGCATTTGAATTTTTTCCTACGTATATTTGAGTTAGATTGCAACTGTGCGGGAATGATTTAATTTTGGCTGTAATGGAGACACGTTTAGAACTCGCGTAGGAAAACTTTAAATCTATTTTGTTTAGAGCATGGCTGTGTTTTAACTTGTGAGTAAGATGGTATCGTTGAAGCGGTTATGTCAGAATGATAACTGATAACATATCCGATTATTAGAAGTTGACAATACCATTTTCAATATTTTAAGGCACAGTGACGAAAATTGTTTCTGTAAAAGAAGTCTCAGAAACGTGATCCTTTTTATTATTTGGAGTAAGTACAGTCAGCAACAGAATCTTCACACGCTCTTATTCTCTTAACAATAAAGTCGTGCTCAGCTCATTTTGAAAACGTCACCCGCCTAGCTACTTCTGCTGCTGACTGCACGTAAGCTGGTGATGCAGATAAGACAATAACACGAAATAAGGTGTCTGCACTAAACGGTAAAATGAACAAACCTAGGGGGGCGATTTTTGATTTTCGACCGCCCGAATTCAAGGAAATTAAGCAAAAAACAACGGCACATTGTTTGTCGCCATTCTTTTCGCATGAAATTATAGTTTAAATGATTAATATCTTAAATTCCTATTGTTGTTATCAACCGACTTCAAGATTTCGAAGGAGGAGGTTATCAATTCGTCGGGATCTTTGTTTTTTTTTTTTAATGTATGTTCACCGATTATTCGGAAACGGCTGGACCGATTTGGAAAATTCTTTTTTTGTTTGAAAGAGTATACTTTACAGTTGGTCCCATTGTAACCAGGTTAGGACCTGATCATGGGATCCTGGAGAAATCGAGGGAACTCTTCAACTATTATAGGCACACCTATAGTGATTTGAGTATTTTTTACAGCAGCTCGAGCATTTGCTGTTGGAAAGGTGGATGCTAAGTGAAGTCGGTTCTTTTTTGTTTAAAATTATTTTTAAAATACCATTTCATCGTTTTAGACAGAGTTGAATAGAGAGATGTCAGATTCGAGCGCTCGAATCTCAAAAATCGCTCCCTTGCTATTTTGAGCAAAGTTTTTCACTGTGTTAATCGTATTCCTCACAAATCGACTACACATCAATTTAAATAGGACTGCAGTTGAAATGAATCTCATTTTGCCAAGACAAACTTCGCATTGAGCATTCAGTACAACTCGATCTTAGTACCAGTTGTATTGGATCCTAGCGACACAACTTCGGGAATGAATTTAGATTAGAGGCATGTCTCTCACTGGGATTGGTTGTACAAGTAGTTTAACATTGAGCCGCTAATAACTTTGCCGTCAAAAGTTGATAAGCGAATCAAGTGTTCGAAATATCTACGCACGCATTTCTTCTCTTTATAATGCACTACCTACATAATTTGCGCTACGATAAGTTGACTACGGAATCCTAAAAATCGTTGTGCATTTTTAGGGTTCTGTAGTCACCTAGGAACCCTTCTATTTTCACCATGCCCCGCTATCCGTCCGTCTATCCGTCTGGGATGTTTTGGTTAGTACTATATAGAAAACTGGGTATGAGTAGGTATGTGTTTTAATCACGCCAACAAAGTGGTAAATCAAAATCAGAAAAAATATTATATTTTAGGGTACTTCCCGTACGCATGAAGTGGGGGGTGATTTTTTTTTGCTCCAACCCTATCATAAAACGAATAGTTTCGTAAATAATAGCTCCGACTGTTTAAAAAGGGACCACCCCTCTCCTTTAACTTTTGAACCGGTGGTCCAAAAAATGTGGGAAAATTCATGAAAGTGAGGCCTACTAAGTACTTTCAATGAAAACTATCTATACATATAATAAAGCTGAAGAGGGTCGAAAGTCTGTACATGGAAGATAATCGAAAAAAAGTTGGCTGGGGATACTTAGAATCGATAACAGAACACGTTCCAACAATTTTTAGATTTTTTGTCTGTTTGTCTGTTTATCTGTTTATCTGTTTGTCTGTTTATTTGACCGCGCATCACGGGAAAACGGCTGAACGGATTTTGATGAAATTTTGTATAGAGATAGTTTCGAGTCCCGGGAAAGGATAATATATAGTTTTAATCCCGAAAATCAACCCTGGTGGGGGTGAAAATGGGGTTGAAAGTTTGTATGGAGAATTTTTAACCGCTGAAACGATTTAGATAGAAATGAGTATGGAGACAATTTGAGTCTCGAGAAACGTCATAGGATAGTTTTCAAACCCTTGTGGGGGTGAAAAGGGGGTTGGAAGTTGGTATGACGATTTTTTTACCGCTGAATTGATTTAGATGAAAATTGGTATAGAGATAGTATGGGTCTCGAGAAAGGACAAAGGATAGTTTCATCTTCAAAAAAACCCCCCTCTTACTTTAGAACCGTAGGTCCAAAAAAATAGAAAAAAATAATGGAAGTAATGCCTGAAAGGTACTTTCAATAAAAACTATATATACATATAATAAAGCTGAAGAGGGTCGAAAGTGTTCATGGAATGTATTCGAAAAAAAGTTGGCTGGGGATACTTAGAATCGATAACAGAACACGTTCCAACAGTTTTTAGAATTTTTGTCTGTTTATCTGTTTATCTCGAAAATTATCCCTTAAGCGGATGCAAAAGGGGTGGAAGTTTACATGGGGAAGAAACAACCAATAACCGCTGTACGTATTTAGATGAAATTTGGTATTGAAATAATTTGTAATTTTTTGGTCAAGGTGTTCATATTTGTAACATGTTACCCGTCGATGCTTTAAATTTACCTTTACCCGCTCTTAAGAAATATTTGAAAATGTCATGAATGTCAAAGGGTTATTGCTAGTTTGAGGACTATATATGACGGACAAAGAAGCATGGCCCAAACCAGAAACTACTACAAAATCATCTAACATTTATAGGACACCGTTTAGGTAGGAAAACATATCAAACGTTTTGTGAAGCAGTCAGATTAGGATTTATTTTTCTTTATAATTAAACAATAGGTACATTATCTGTCTCTCAAGCTGTTTTGATATGTCTTCTTGAAGAACTGCGCATTATTTTGTATCTTTAAGATCTAATAATGTATTTTTTTTTATTTTATTCTGGAAGTATCTTTTATTAAACAAAACTAGAATATCTATAAAAACATAAACCTAACTAAAAACTTATAAATAAAAAATCTGCCCCAGGTCCATGTCATGAGGTAGAGTGCCCAGAAGGCTGGCCGCATTTCCGCGCTGGATAGCTATGCTGATCCGTTGACCAAAATAGTGGCCAGCCCTCTGGTCACCAGAGGCCTCAATAAGGCGCGCCGAAATCTCTTTATAGAGGCGACGCGCATTTGGTCCCCATGGACCCAGGGTTTCGACCCCAAACGCCGCAAACATGTAACTACTGCCAAGGGCAGCATACTTGCGACGCTTGAGGCTCTCGGCTGAGGATGCTGCCGCACCAGCATCAACTTTGGTGCCCGGAATATGGGACGGCGCCAGGGTGTCTACACATGTAGCATCCCAGACAAGGGGCCGACCCATACTCCACGACACCAAAGTCATGCCATCGGGCCTCTTGCCGTCGTCCCTAGTCAAACCATTTGGCTCAAGAACTGCCGGCACTTTGGCGGAAACAAGGGCCCGACGGATGACGTCGTTGATGCTGGCATGCCGAAGGATTCTCCCAGCACTACGACTGCATGAGAGGCCATGGTGACCAAGACCGTCCACCGTGACTCCGCATTGGCAGAGATGGGGTACATTAGTTGGTGCCCCTATTCTAAGGGATGTGGCTAACCGAAAAGTGGTATTGTCCAGCAATGTGCCTACTGTGGAAGATGGAAGTGTCTGTAACCACAGACCCGACTCCCACTCCGCGGTGGCAATGAGACGAGCCCGATCACTTGGATTAAGTGCCGTGTCTAAGAGGTTTTTCCTAGTAAGATCACATAGAGGCTCGTCCCATTGTCTTTGCGAACAAGGGTTGGAAGGCGGGTTCGTGTTAGGGCATGTTAAAGACCATACGTTCTTAGCCTCGGTACAGTGTGCAGCCTCCTGGACCCCAATTGAAAGGGCTAAAAATTTTCCAATGAGACTTTGAGCACAGTGTACCGAAGCCAAGAAAGCAGGTAGCGCCACGCTGGAAATTTTGCGGATGCCCAGGCCGCCGAACCTAATGGGTAAGCTAGCCTGAGTCCATGTTCTTTCGCCAAAGGGTATATTAAGAATGGAGGTGAGAGTTTCTAAAACTAAAGTGTCCAAAGTTGAAATCAAAGTGGGGTGTTTCCAAAAGTGTGCACCGCGAAGAATATATGTGAATTTTGGCACAAATAGACAATGTTTAATGATACAATAGGCCGAATGAATGTTTATTTTGGACAAACGATGTGAAGATGCCTTGAAATTTAGAATTTTAGTGTTTATGAAATTTTCGAAAGATTGGTCTAGAATAGGACAACCCAGGAGGTGAAGGGATTCTTTTTTAATAATTTTGATGCCTGGGGCTAACTGTTCAAACTGTGCTATTGTGTGTTCCTTGTTAGCACAGGACTCGGTAACAAAAAGCTCACATTTCGAAAAGTTGAGGGTAAGGCCGATTGACTTAAAATCTAATATTAGTTTTTCTAGGTCACTGAGAACTGAAGTCGCTTCTCCGCCTAGGGTACCGTCATCTAGGTACCATACGTTTAATTTAGAATTTAGTTCTTTGATAATGGGATGAATGGCGAGGCTAAAAATTGCTGGACCAAGTGGGTCGCCTTGTTGACAACCAACGGAAGAAGCCAAAACGTTGGATTTATATAATAAATTAAATGGAGAACTGTAACATTGCCAAAGAAATTTATAGGTTGTGGGAATTTTATCTTTAATTTGCGTCAACAAGGCGATCCTCTCTAGGGAATTGAAGGCATTGGAAACATCCACCTTTTGCAGAACCTCTCCTGCCTGGTGCTCTATGAAGGTTCGGACGGCGTGAACAGCGGCTTCGCTCCCGCTCTTGGATCCAAAACCTAGTTGCACAGGCTGTAGGAAATTACTTACTTCCTTAAGAATGGAGCGACAAGCAATTTTCGCTGTAAGACGGCGTAGGGTAGAGCCAACTGCAATTGGGCAAATTCCACCATCTTTTTTGGTTAGGGCGCACAGATTGGCTCCGTAGAGGATGCCTGTAATTTCACTCGGAACTTCGCCAGCCAACATTATATTTACTAGCGTCGTTAAATCTTTTAAAAGCATTTCCTTAGTGTCACCGCAGCCGCAGAACAGCAGGTCCTTCAAGTGCTGTGGTGAAAGACCGTCAAGGCCCGCTGCGGAGCCATTAGGGAATGACATTATTGCTCCGAAAATATCCTCAGGGGTAGCAATGAGGGTAGGGTCGTTAGGCCGTGGGGGGTCGGGGAGACTAAAGTTCGTGTCTGGAGGTGGATGTTTAGCAAGGAGGGCTGTAAGTGTGTTTGAATTGTCCGGGGCCACTGCATCGTCAGAAAAAAGAAGGCGAGCTGCACCTTTGATGTCGCCATCTGCGACCTTACTTTCGACTTTTTTGAACAGATTATTATTATTTAGATTTCCAGTTCCAACTGCAGTTGGAAAATGTGAAATATCGGCATTGCAGTTGTCTTTGACTATTTTTGTTAATGATTTAGGATTTTGATTTGGTACAATATGTAGAACTTTAAATGTAAAAGTTAGCAACTTTTCCCAGCTATGGCTTGAATTAGAAGAAACTAAAGTTTTAATGGTACCTGATAGGAATTTGGCAACGGAAACGCGAGCGCCACGCGGTATCCGTTTTAGAACCGGGCGTGTATTTTTAAGGCCACTTAGAGTTTGCCAAAATGGTACGCCTGGGTTAGGCGGTACTTGCGAAAGGGGAAGCGCTGAGGCGGTAGACTGAGGCTGCGTAGATTGTGTGGGTTGGCTAGCACAAAGCCGATGTTTCTTGGCGATGTGTATTTTCAGTCCTCGAGTGCCTTTGAAAAAGAGCGGTTCTGGACATTGAGGACAGCGCACTCGATTCTCTGGCGATGCAGAAGCTGGGGTAGGGCAAGAAAGGGTTGAAAGGGGCATCATCAATGTCTTAAAAAATTATAAATTAATAATAAAAATTAAATTTGCCTAAATTAAAATTAATCTAAATAAAAAACTACGAGTAACTAAAACTAAAGGCTTATGTAAATAATGTATTACTGTTTTGAAAAAAATAAGTCCTGTCGAGTTTCTTTTCGGTCATAATACTTCTTGGGCCAGAGGTGTAAGGTTAGAACCGGTGGTAGTTTTGGAACGAAGTTCCTTCTCTTCTCGGACGGTTCGCGAATGGGGAGCTAGACGAAAAAGCGTCACGTCACGAAAACGCGACAGTCCATACGATTGAGAAACATGTAAAATGGAATGAAATAAAAAATATATAAAATAGAATAAAGTGAAGTGAATTGAAGTGTAGTGAAAAGTGAAAGTGGAAGTGACAATGATAAAAGTGAAAAAAGTCGAGAACCTAAAAGTAAAAAATGTCAAAAATGGCAAAATTTCTAAATCTCAAAAATTTCCAAAATTTCCAAAATTTCCAAACATTCAAATATTTCCAAAATTTCCAAAATTTCCAAACTTTCCAAAATTTCCAAAATGTCCAAAAAATACAAAAAAAAATTAAAACCACAAAATTTACGAAAAAGTCAAAAATGATATAAAATTAAATAACATAACTTCGTTCCAATCGAGTGTTCCACGACACTCACGTATTTTATTTTTCTCTGACGTTCATTAGTGCATTGTAATGTGCTTACATTGAAGAATAAATAT
This sequence comes from Pammene aurita, assembly GCA_947086415.1. NCBI lineage: Eukaryota > Metazoa > Arthropoda > Insecta > Lepidoptera > Tortricidae > Pammene > Pammene aurita. The sequence goes on from OX352305.1 coordinate 28,152,672, forward strand.
CTTGATCTACACCAATATCATAAATCCTCTGGAATGTAGGTATAGGTATAAGTAATATAATCTGTTATTGTAGTAGGTACATATAAGGAGAGGCATGTAATATGACTCTCCTCCATATTAGGTTAGGAATGTAGCCATATACGGAGAGTCATCGGAGACTCATGTAAGATGACTCTCCTCTATATAAGGAATGGAGGTCAAACCATATGACACCTTCCACGTGTAGCCATCCCCACTTAAACACGTGTAACCTAGATTCATAAGTTTATATATACCTAGTTTAATGAATAAATAGTTCAGTTGTACTCGTGAGTCCGGTGTTTCACTACTTTCCCTGGTCCCATCCTTACATGGCGACCCTGCCAGTGCCGTATTAGGAACACATTCTTTCATCTCGGGTATCCGGCCGCCGCTGCCGAATATGGCAGGATGGGTGTAAAGTGACTAGTGAAATAATAGAACCCCGCCAGCCTACAACATGGGGAATCAAGGCAGTGTTGTACCCAAACAACCAGCGGAAGGACGTATTTATACGCAAATCGGAAAAACTAACCAGATCGACGTCGACACCGGTATTACCATAGAAGTTTCGCGCATCGGGATTTACCTTTGTGTCGTAACAGTTGCAGCTCTGGTAATCATCATCGTGGTCTGCCTAAGGTATTTCAACGCCTGTTTAAACAAAAGAATTGAGCGACGGGCCCAAAGCGAGCTGATCAAGGGCAGGATTTTGCAAGTTTAACTATGGAAAGATACATTCGGGAGATATTTAGTCATCTGATACTATACTGTCAAGCAAGGGAGATGCAGTTTGTGGAACCCCGGGTGGAAATACATGAAAATAGAGAAGTCGTGAGGGCATGCATCGAGGGGAGAAGCGGGCACTATCTGCTCTGCCCCGGCAAGCTGTCCAAGGAAAATTTTGTGCGTGTCTCTAATGAATTAGACGTGGACTTTACGGACGGAACAAAAGCAGTAGCTGTGATTATACTGGTGTACGCGGGAAAGGAACTTTGGATCTACGACATTCAGTGGGAGCGTGACTGTGTGTTCGCGAAGTGGTGAAAAAAAAAAACATTATGACTTAAGACTTTGTGAAGTGAGTGGTAGATAGTGGTTCCCGTAAGTTCTAGAACAAACTGTAAGTACATCCATAATTAATTGCACTGTGTAGCGCAAAAGTATGTTCAGATTGAAGCAAATTAATGGCTAATGTACTAGAGAAATTAGTTCAACAAATAACGGAAATTAGAGTTTATTTGATAAAATTAGGCCCTAGTAGACGTAAAGGTCAAATATTAAATAAAAAGCAAGCAGAGGCCGAAGAGTTGCATACACAATTTGTCAGTTTTAAAGAAAAATTAAGCGATCAAGTAAAATTAGGTACTTTTGATGTAAGCACAGAATTAATAAACCAATTAAGCGTAAATTTTCTCAAAATATACGAAGAGATAAAAGAGTTGTGTAAAGAAAAAGAAATCATGGCGACATTTAATTTAAAAACAGCATTAAGCTTGATGCCAGTTATGGACGGAGATGAAAAGGTGACCAGACAGTTGATAGACAACATAGAATATTACGAATCAACTCTCTCGACACCTGACTGTAAGAAAAGCTTTATTAATTTTGTGCTGAAAAGCAGGCTTTCACAATTAGCTAAGCTAAAATTAGACGAAAAATACTCAAATGTAGAGGGATTACTAAGCGACATGAGGTGTAAATTACTGCCGCAAAAAGCTGCGACGACAATACAAGCAAAATTACAGCAGCTACGGCAAGATAACTTGACCATTGCAGATTTTGGACAGGAATTGACGCAATTATTCGTAGAACTGACGATTACGCAGGCCAGTGGCAATAGTAAGAATTATGATGTTTTGAAGCCGCTTAATGAAAAGATGGCCATAAAAAGATTCGCTGACGGACTGCGGAATCGTCGCACAGGCACTATTATAGCCGCCAGAGACTTTTCATCATTGAAAGACGCGATACGAGCCGCTCTGGATGAGGAAATTGCAACAACCCCAGGAACAGGCGTCGTCGGTACGTATCACAGGTCACATTACAATAATGCATATAATCATGCAAGAGGGGGTAGTCAGGTAAGAAAAGGTTACAGGGGAAATTATGCACGGACATGGTCAAATCAAAACTACCGCGACAACACTAGCAGGTATGGTAATTACAGTCACCAATCACATAATGTTTATCGACCTCAGCGAGGTGCTAGCAGAGGATTCCGAGGTAACGTAGCGTAGGTTTCAATCAACGGAGAGGCACAAGTCGTAATGGCTACAACAACCATTCGCGCGGAGATCGCAACCGACAACGTTTAAACATTATTAGAGAAGAAGCGGAAACTGTAGAGAATCAAAATAATGATAACAATCAGTTTTTTCGTGATTAATAATCACATATTTTCGGGTGGTCGTTCCATATCAGCGCAATTGAAAACAAATGGTGAATTATGTCCATGGTTACTTGATTCAGGCGCGACTTTATCTGCAGTTAAATATAGTTATGTAAAACAACGGAATATACCAATAATACATGATAGAACAAATATAGCAGGAGTTGGAGGAGTTGTTCGCTCCATTGGTTACGTACGGCTAAATTTTAAAATAGGATGCGAATTAATACAACATAAAATCCATGTTTTTAAATCATTACCTTGCATAACAACGGGGATAATAGGAGATGATTTCTTCAGGAAATATAAAGCCAATTTAGATTATGAAACTAACACTTTTTCGCTTACAGTAAATGGAAATCGGTTAAAAATAAACTTCGAAAATAAAGGAGACAGTCGGACTACTTATATTATATCACCCCGATCAGAGGCAATTCATTATGTAAATACATTGATGACAGAAGATAGTGTGGTTTGTGCAAAAGAAATAAGCGAAGGAGTATTTATAGCAAGTGCTATTGTAACACCAATAGATGGCAAGATACCAGTACAAGTATTAAACACCACAGAGAAAGAAATTGAACTAAATGACATAAACCCAGATGTATGTAAATTGACCGATTATCATAGTTGTGACTTTGGACGTGAAAACATAAATTCGGATAGGGTAGCAAGATTATTGTCACAGTTACAATTAAAACACTTAAATATACAAGAACAAACAGAGATAGAGAAGCTATGTGCCAAGTACGCTGATATTTTTCAACTGCCAGGAGACAAATTGACAGTTACAAACCTTTATTAACAAAATATTCAGTTAAAACCTAATGTTGGTCCATGTTTTGTGAAAAATTACAGATTGCCGCATTCACAAAAGAAAGAAGTAGACAAACAAATAAACGAAATGTTAGATAGTGGAGTAATAGAACCAGCAAAAAGTGAATGGTCTAGTCCATTGCTATTAGTTCCGAAGAAAGTAGATGCAACAGGGAAAAAGAAATGGCGACTTGTTATAGACTATAGGAAATTGAATGAAAGGGTGCAAGACGACAAGTTCCCATTACCAAATATAACCGAGATATTAGACTCGTTGTCAGGATCTATTTATTTCAGTCACCTAGATTTATTTTCGGGATATTATCAACAAGAATTAGAACCAGAGGCTAGGAAATACACAGCCTTCAATTCAGGGCAATTTCAAATGACTCGCTTGCCGATGGGACTAAAAATAAGCCCAAGCACATTTAGCAGGATGATAACGTTAGCTATGTCAGGACTCACACACGAAAAATGTTTTGTTTACTTGGATGACATCGTAGTTTTTGGTAGAAATCTTGACATACACAATAAATTCTTATTAATCAAAGGATTCGAAAGATTGCGAACTGTAAACCTTAAACTTAATCCTTTGAAGTGTGATTTTTTGAAAAAAAGAAATATTATATCTCGGGCATGTGGTATCAGCAGAAGGTATTTCACCAGATCCAGACAAGATAAAAGCAATTAAAAATTATCCAACCCCAACGAATGGAACAGAAACTAAAAGCTTCGTAGCTTTAGCCAACTATTATAGAAAATTCATTCCTCATTTCGCAGATAAGGCATATTATTTAAACAATTTGAGCAAAAAGAATGTAAAATTTGTATGGGATGAAAACTGTCAAAAATCGTTCATACAGTTAAAAGAAGCAATAACCACACCACCAATACTACAATACCCAGATTTCAATACAAGCAATGAGTTTATTTTAACCACAGATGCATCTAACTATGCCATAGGAGCAGTACTTTCAAACAGTGATGGAAAATCCGTAGCATTTGCAAGTAGGAGTTTAAACAAAGCCGAAAAGAACTATGCAGTGATAGAGAAAGAACTATTAGCTATTGTCTGGGCAACTAGGTACTTCAGACCATATTTATATGGGCGACATTTTATCATACGAACCGATCATAAACCATTAATATATCTATTTAATATGAAAGACCCAACAAGTCGATTAACGAAATTTAGACTAGCAATAGAGGAATATGACTTCACAGTGGAATATTTAAAAGGGAAAGACAACTCGGTAGCGTTATCGAGGATAAAGGTCACATCAGACGAATTAAAAGAAATGACAAACAGTATGTACGTCATGACTAGGTCAAAGAGGAGAAAAGAGTTAGGAAATAGCAGTCCAACAGACTCAACTGCCATTCGGTCTGATCAACCGAGAGCAGTAGAAGTTAATACGAAAATAAAAGACAGTGTAGAATTAAAATTTATGCAAACAACTGAGCTCAGTAAGATAAATAAAATGAAGATAAATGAGATAGAGGAATCTAAGTCAATGATATATGTGAAAAGCAACAAAATAATATATATAAAACCATACTTCCCAGGGCAAATGACGCGAGCCGCCTTTGTCGAGGAACTTGGTATAAAATGTAAAGAATGGAACATAAATGAATTATTAATTGTAAAAAATAAAAATAATGAAATATTTGTTGAAAAGCTAGCACGTACAATAAAGAATATGAAGGGATGGACCGGTCCACGTTTATGTATATTGAAAGATTTAATTAGAATAGATGATAAATACGAAAGAAAAGTAGTACTAAATGATTTTCATATATTGCCAACAAGTGGCCACGCTGGTGTAAGAAAAATGTATAATAATATAAAAAAACGGTATTTTTGGATAGGTTTAGAGAATGATATTAAGAATTACGTTAGGAAATGCGATAAATGTCAAAAGGAAAAATATTCTGTTCACACAAAAGAACCAATGACAATAACAACAACAGCTGACACTGCATTACAAAAAATATTTATGGACATTGTGGGACCATTAAGTAGGGATGATGACAATTACTCTTATATATTAACTATACAATGTGAGTTAACAAAATACATTGAAGCTTACCCGCTAGTTACAAAGTCAACGAAGGAAGTTGCAGAGGTCTTTGTAAATAATTTCATTTTACGTTATGGTATCCCAAGCATCATCGCTACAGACAAGGGGACGGAATTCACCTCAGAACTTTTTCAACAGGTATGTAAATTACTCCATATAGAAAAACTTACATCAACAGCATATCACCACCAGAATATTGGCGCATTGGAGAATACACATAAGGGGCTGGGCGCGTTTCTACGTATTCAAACAGACAACCACTCTGAACATTGGAGTAAGTGGATACCATATTGGTGCTTTGCGTACAATACATCTGTCCATTCGGAAACAAAATTTACACCGTTCGAGTTAGTGTTCGGAAAAGTATGCAGCCTTCCCAGTAATTTAACCTCTCATGTCGATCCCTTGTATAATGCTGACAGTTACCCATTAGAACTAAAATATAGACTTCAAACTTCACAAAAAGAAGCGAAAGAGAACTTGTTGAAAACCAAAACGATAAGAAAAATCAAATATGACATGACTGTAAACCCAGTGATATATAAACCAAATGACAAAATATTAGTTAGAAATGAAAACAGAAGTAAATTGTCAAGTGTATTTTCGGGACCATATTTAGTTGTAAGAGATGTAAGTCCAAATGTAGAGATTTTTGATAATGGTAAAATAAAACTTATTCATAAAAATAGAACTAAGAGATATAATGATTAAATGTAGCAATATAAAAGAAAAAGAAAAAATATATTTAATAATATATTTTTCCTTTTCCAAAAGGAGGGAGATGGAATGTAGGTATAGGTATAAGTAATATAATCTGTTATTGTAGTAGGTACATATAAGGAGAGGCATGTAATATGACTCTCCTCCATATTAGGTTAGGAATGTAGCCATATACGGAGAGTCATCGGAGACTCATGTAAGATGACTCTCCTCTATATAAGGAATGGAGGTCAAACCATATGACACCTTCCACGTGTAGCCATATCCACTTAAACACGTGTAACCTAGATTCATAAGTTTATATATACCTAGTTTAATGAATAAATAGTTCAGTTGTACTCGTGAGTCCGGTGTTTCACTACTGTCCCTGGTCCCATCCTTACACCTCTATTCCGCGTTCGGAACCGTATGTAATAGGCATGATGACACATGTTGAATTATGCATTAAAATTTAGTTGATAGGATGCAAAATGATCAATATATCCAACTAAAGTGAAAATCTATAAATTCTATTGAAATGGCTCTAAGATATGAAGCTGCGAAGTTTCAAAATGTTTCGATTTTTAAAGTGCGAAATTAAAAAAAAAAACAATGATAGCATTCGATTTTTAACATTTTACTGTAAAATAAATTGTATAGCAACCATATACATAAACGCAATATTTCACTGTAAAAATAGCAATTTCATATTTTTTCCATACTATAAACACGGCGACTATGTGATCGTGACGTCACTTTTGCACGTCATTTTATTAGGAGCGTTTTGAGAAACAAATGCAAATCTCAGACTTTAAGTCTCATTTCTGACTAATGTGTTGCTTTAACGCAATTGGCCCCATATAGACATTTGATCCTCACAACAAAACGAATCGATTGATACCATACATGAAAACAATTTACCATGCCTATTACCACCATGATTGCAACCACTAACATCAGTGTATTATCTGTGACAGTGTGGTAAAAACGTAAGAAAATTTATTACCTACGGTAACGTAATGAAAATCCCTGACTACTATATATCTCTTTTTACGGTTCCGTAGTCAATTAGGAACCCTTATAGTTTCGCCATGTCCGTCCGTCTGTCCGCGGTCTAGCTCAGTTACCGTTCGCACTAGAAAGCTGAAATTTGGTGAGGCCTGATAAGAACTTTCAATAGATACTATATTTAATAAAATCGGTTCAGCCGTTTTTGAATTATCAGTCAAAAACGCATAGTGAAAGGAAGTGCCGAATAGTAAAATGACGTAAGCGCCGCCAAATATCCCTTAATAAACGACCTTTTGAACGGATGTTTTGTAACAGGGCGGCATCTAAGAAACTCTACACTGAGCATCGCCCGACATGCTCTTGGTCGGTTTTTTTGCATTGTTATCCCGGAAATCACTCCTTAAGGATTACTAATTCCAATTTAAGAAAATCCCCAGCCAGATTATATTAGGGGGTAGCCACTACACTTTGATGATTGAGTTAAATTTGCATGGGTCATGAACCCCCCCCCCCCCTCCAAGTGCACCTCAAATAGAAAAAAAACATTTCTGAATTTGTGAGCCCCCCTCTCCCCCACACCCATATTTCAACCGCGCCTGTTCTTACGTTTCATGCTTAGACTGATTTGACGGGAGGATCGATTTGGATGATATTTGCCATGGACATGAACGTATCAATACAAAAGTGGTCCTGTATCGTCCGATATACACCACACCTTCTACTCTCTAAGTCGTTTAAATCATGCCAAAAAAAATATGATAAAATAAAGTATTAATTTTTGAGTTTAGTTTCATTTAGTGGTAATTGTAAAATATTTTATTAGGACTTCTGTCCTCTAGCGTATCCATCTGTCAACTTTACTTCAAGTTCCGCCTCCAGGGTAGCGGGAGAGAAATTGGGGGTGAATTAGGCGCTTACTGACACAGACCGAATTCCACGCGGGCGGAGCCGCGGGCACAGCTAGTATTAAATAAAATCGGTTGAGCCGAGCTTAGTAAAAGGACGTAAGTGCCGCATACTAAAATGACGTACGTGCTGCGAAATATCCCTTAATAAATGACCTTTTGAATGTATTGTAACAGGCCGGCAACTACGGAACGCTACACTGAGCATGGTCCGACATACTCTTGGCCGATCTTTTGAACTAAATTATCAGGTGCTTCTGCCCTTGACTTTGTCACCGTAAAATTATTAAGTACTTAGTATAAATAAATAACTAAATAAATATTATGGGATAATCTTATACAAAGCGACCTAGTCCTATAGTAAGCTCAATAAAAGGCATGTAAAGTAAGTAAATATCTAGCTTTATTTATAAGCTGATGAAATCCATTATAATAAAAACTTCTACCACAAATGTTACGCAATGCTTGAACTTTTAAAACGCAAATGCACCTTTATCTAACAAAAACCATGCCGTTAAAATATGTAAATGTCTCCGGAACCGCAACGTTTCTGTATTTGTTTAACTTTGAGGCGTATTTTAAGGTTTAATTGATTGGATAAGAATGTAAGTATATTTTGTAATGCTACAAAGAATTTGGTACCTGTAAAATAATACCGGTACCGTTAAATAATGGTTTATCAAGCATTTAAAATAATGTGAATTTTTACTTTAAGGGCCTGTTTCACAATTTCCAGATAAACTTATCTGCCAGTTAAAATTATTGCTATCCTTTTCTCCAGTCATATAAAAGAAAAGGACAGCAAACATGTATCTGACAGATATGCTTTAACTGGAGATTGTGAAACAGGCCATAAGTATTTTAATTTGACATGTAAATTAGCTTTACGGATAAATTTATCTTATCTTATCTTAATAGAGGGCAGGGGTTGAAATTAGTTTGAACCATAGGGCCTGTTGCACCACGCTTAATCACCATCCTAAAGAAAACTGTCAAACTTTTCATGCAAAACTTTACGATGACCTTAACAGAATGTTTGGTGATTGATGCCAAGCCCACAGTAGTACCTACAATAGGTAGTTACGTTTGTATAATAGGTACTTAATAATGGGCATGTTATAAATCACTGACGTGCCTTACAACCATACGTAAGGTTTACGTTTGGTAAACAAACACCGTAGACTATGGACTAGTGGTCGATGGTAGTGGTACTATAAAATATAACGGTTACACTCACGTCACTTAGTCACATCGCGCGATATGTTTCGGAGAGCCTAGTCTCCATCTTCAAGCACTAAGAGTGCTATTTGAACCGGCCGGTTGAAGTGACGTGAGTGTAACCGATATAATTTATATGGTGGGTTGACCCACGTATAACTAACGAACTGGTCAACGATAAATATGGCGACGGAGCTGTCATCCCATAGAAAGCTGTCAAACTTAAAAAAAAGAATTTTTTAACGATGACGTTGACGTTAACAGACAGTTTGGTGCCACCGGCCCTTAGTATGTCTCACGAAAGTTTAAGTTTAATAAGGGCTAGTGATGTTAGGAGCGGCACGTATCAACCGTTTATAAGTAGGTAAATCACTACATAGTATAAAACAAAGTCGCTTTCCGCTGTCCGACCCTGACCCTATGTATGCTTAGATCTTTAAAACTACGCGACGGATTTTGATGCGACTTTCTTAAATAGATAGAGTGATCCAAGAGGAAGAATTTAAATGTATAATACATGCATAATATAGTAGAGAAATACTGATCATTTTGAAAGTTTCTAATGTGATGTCGTAAATAAACACATTTTTTTGCGCTTGCATTGCAAACGCTGGCTGAACCCTATGAGATAGATCAAAATAATGTACTACAGTATTTTACACCTTAAAAAGGTCTACAAAAACTCCGCGATGGTATATGCCTATCTGTTAGGAATAACCCACAATAACCCGGACCCGTGTATGCCCTTAAACTACGTCCGGACACGGGTATGTCCTTAAACTATTACGTCCAAAAGAAAGGTATGGGTACTGCGAATGTCATCTCGCTATGGGCACAGCACAGCGAATGTCATATCGCTCAAATCTGCAGCAGAGCCCAACTGGGGAAGTACCTCCACCTTACAGCAAACCATAGCCAAATAGCACTAGACCCTACTCTTAGTGTTGTGTTACTACTGGTGAGTAAGGTTGCCAAAGAGCTCAAAGAGGACCCAGTGTGTTGACGATGAGGGATCATCTTGTTCCTTTAGCCGTCAACACAGTGAGTCCTCCTTTTTGTGAAGGATCGGCAACGCGCATGTGACACCTCTGGAGTTGCAGGCGTCCTTAGGCTACGGTAGCTGCTTACTATCAGGCGCGCCGTATGCTTGTTTGCCACCGTCGTGGTATAAAACCATTTTTTATCCCGTGCGGAGCCGGGGCGGGTCGCTAATTACTTATATAAATCTAATTGGTTTAACGGGAATACTTTAGGATAGCGTTTAGTTTAGAACTCCTTTTTGTATTATTGTAAACACGACAACGACATTTCAAAAATACAACCTAACTATCGCCCAAATCCTGAAAACGTGCTCAAATCTCATTTCAATTCGAAAACTTCCTAGAACGCTAAACCTAACCGATCAATCCAGGACAACGGAAGGCCTGACTGGGCAAAACGAAGTTTTAACGAGACCCCAAACTTTGTGCAATTAGTGCAGCATAATTATAACCAACCACAGATTTGACTACTAGATGAATTTACAGCTGGTCCCAAATTCACGCGGTGGCAGAGGACAGCGGCGGTCATACGTGGGGAAGAAAGGTTAGAGCGCGGTATCTCGTACTCTCACACAACTCTTGGATCCGAAATTGTTTAAAGCCTGACCAGAAATATATGATCATGCGCCATGTTGCGGAATTTCATTGGAACTAGTTTCTTACACTGGCAATAATTTTAATGACAGAATGATATGCATGTGTGATTGCATGTGATAGGCTGTCACTGTTGTCAAGCGTCATTGAGACGGTTTACTTGAATAATAATAAAGTGTTGAATATGAAATAATAAACGACAAAAAAAATCCCAAAATGATCCATATTCAAGAGCGAAACATTGTAAATAGTGTATATAATAAACTCCTGTAAATAATACACTCAGGAAATGAAATTATTTCGCTGTGAAACATTTTCAAATGAACATCAGAGCTGACAGGTAAACAAATCAAAATTTCACTATATCATAGACAATTATACGCTCTGACTGTTGCCATATGAATGAGATTAATAGCGCCCTCTTGACAATAATCATATATTTCTGGTCAGGCTTTATATATGTAAGTATAAGGGCTTTATCACATTTCCGCAGCATGTCACCTCCTCATCGCTGCACGATTCTGCCGTCTTCTATGCTTCAAAATCCGGGCCGTCGTATTCCAACTCTAAAACACGTATAGACACGATCCTACTTCAATACAACTCCAATGCATTAACAACGCAATACAGCTACGGCATAAACATCTGAATCAGAAATATCAGAATTTGCTTGAGAAATATTCCAAAGCAACTCCAATACAACTCAAATATTGGTTGATTGTTCGTTGTGTGTTGGAGTAATGTTTGAGATAGGTTGTGTTCTTAATGTATTGTTAATGTATTTTATTACCACGCGATCGTAGTTGCGTCCACTGTTAAACCAGTACGTGCCTACGCATTATAATTACAAAATACCAATGGAAAATTCATACGCCACGCATTCGCGGGCGCCACTTAAAATTTGTAGGTAGGTACATCAAGACTAAGTCAGAGTTTAGGGGAGTATTTGAAGGTCAGTTGAACCAACCACACCTGACGTACTGATGGACAGATCAACGCTAAACAACGCTGTCATCCCATAGACAACTGTCACATTTTTCATACTAGTAATGGGGAAGGAGTGTGAAAACTTTTTGTAGAGGGCGCTGTTCCAAATTCCATACGAGAGAAAGAGACAAAAGTTGAATTGTCCTTAACAATGTACTGAAACTATATTCAGTTTGGAGGCTTTTCTTATGGATAATTCTTCACTGGCGCTTTATTCTACAGCATTTTAATTTTATTTCGGAAACCTGAGAATTTCCCTTAGGGACCAATTCGAGACGAAATAGTGAGTCATTTTCGCTAAAATAAATAAAAGCTACTTCCCGCCATACAAATTTAGCTCTACTTAGGACCATTGTTAGAAAAGTCATTGTGACGGCTACCTTCCCCATTTTAACTATGATGACGTTAACAGACGGTTTGGTGCAATCGGCCCTAAGGGTGGGTTGCACCACGCACAACTAACAAACTGATAAACTGTCAAACTTTTCATAAAAGATTTTTTAACGATGACTTTGACGTTAACAGACGCTTTGGCGCAACCGGCTAAGTCTAAACCTATGTTGTCGAAATAAATAAAGATTGAAGTTTAAGATCGTACACGATGCGGTGGGAGGTGACCTATGTCACCAAACGCAAGACTTTTCGCTGCGACGCGTCCAACAGTTTGAGGCGTGATTTGGCTTCGACTTCGACTATGGACTTTAAAGGACTTTCAGCCCAAAAACTTGTTTGTCTACAGTGTAGTCATTTAAAGTTTTAAATGAATGCTGAGAAAACTGATTCTTCAGCTTTTGAGAATATTTATGTAGTTAAATTTTGTTCAAGTAGTTACAAGAGGTGTTTTAGGATTCCGTATCGTACCAAAATAGACAAAAACTAAACTTTAAAGTACGAATCTGTCTGTCACGTCTGTAAGTCATAATGTCAATTTCTCCGAAACTACTGGTCCGATTGTGCTGAAATTTTGTAGGTACATATATGTAATCGTAAGTTAGCAACTCAAAACACAAGTAAAAAAATGAATTTTAAACATGGAGCCACTTTTGGGGGCTAAATTAGAAAATCAAAAAATGTATACTATATTGTGTGATTGATAAGTATTATCAATTGACCGATTTTAGTGAACAAGGAATCATTTGAATGACTGCCAAAAATATTTATCCATAAATATAAATCCCTTAAAATTTGTAACATAAACCAAAATAATACCTAGACTGAAAATATCTCCACTAAATCGTCGTCTTCTAAAGAAAGATAAAGTATATATATTCTTCAATTTTGACACATTACAATGCACTTCTCAACGACAGACAGAAAAAAAAACAACGGGTTGCACTCCGGGAGTGCCGGCAGAAGTGAAAACTTGAAATTAAGAATAATTTATTTACTTTCGTCCTCCTTTTGACCAACTAACTTGTCAAATATGCCGACGAAAACATAGTTCACAATATCCGAACGCACCCCTCACTGTCACGTTGTCAACCAATAAAATATGTAATATGGCCGACCATTTGTCATTAAATTAACACTTTTAAATGCAAAATACGCGACAATCCGAATTTTGCCCATATATTATGTCTTTAATTCAAAACTTTTATTTTTTTACGCTTTTTCATTTGAGCATAATTTCATTCGTGTCTATCGTACCCCTCGACGGAATTATGACCGGCAAGAAACTCGGCGGGACTTATTTTTCAAAACAGTAATAAGTACATCAGATCTTAAAGATACACAATAATGCGTAGTTCTTCCAGAAGACGTGTCAAAACAGCTTGAGAGACAGGCAATGTACCTATTGTTTAATTAAAAGGAAAAAATAAATAATAAAATCCAAATCTGACTTACTTCACAAAACGTTTGATAATTATGTTTTACGAGCTGTGTCCTTTAAATGTTAGACGATTTTGTAGTAGTTTCTGGATATAACCAAATTTAGGCTATACTAATTTAAGACGATTGTCGCCGGAGTGTCCTTGAGCGTTTGGGTGCTCTGTACCGGCGCCATCCGCTTACCCCTCTCATTACGATCGTGCGTAAATCCGCCGCGACGCACCGGGACGATGTTCAAAGAATATGACTTTACCCAGAGGCGTGCGGGCAGTTTTATAATAATTATAATCCCAATCCCAATGTCCTAAAAATAGTACATCATGTTTTAAAATTTCCTCTTCTGGAACAAGATCTAATTTTGAATAAAAAAAGTTGACCTCGTGGGCCATTATGACAAAATTGTATCGTCCTAATAATTAAGCGGATGCAAAAGGGGTGGAAGTTTACATGGGGAAGAAGCAACCAATAACCGCTGTACGTATTTAGATGAAATTTGGTATTGAAATAGTTTGTAATTTTTTGGTCAAGTTGTTCATATTTATAACAAGTTACCCGTCGATGCTTTAAATTTAACTTTACCCGCTCTTAAGAAATATTTGAAAATTTCATTAATGTCAAAGGATTATTGTAGGTTTGATGACTATATATGACGGACAAACATGCAAGGCTCAAACCAGAAACTACTACAAAATCATCTAACATTTATAGGACACCGTTTAGGTAGGAAAACATATCAAACGTTTTGTGAAGCAGTCAGATTAGGATTTATTTTTCTTTATAATTAAACAATAGGTACATTATCTGTCTCTCAAGCTGTTTTGATTTGTCTTCTTGAAGAATTACGCATTATTTTGTATCTTTAAGATCTAATAATGTATTACTGTTATGAAAAAAATAAGTCCCGTCGAATTTCTTTTCGGTCATAATACTTCTCGGGCCAGAACCGGTGGTAGTTTTGGAACGAAGTTCCTTATCGGACGGTTCGCGGATGGGGGGGGGGGGGGGGTCACGAAAATGCTACACCCATACGATTGAGAAACATGTTAAATGGAATGAAATAAAAAAAACATAAAATAGAATAAAGTGAAGTGAAAAATTTCGAATATTTCGAAAACGTCAAATATTACAAAAATATCAAAATTTCAAAAAATTTAAAAATTTCAAAAATTTCATTTTTTTATTATTATTACCTACGGTAACTAAAATCCACCCTCCTCCCCGACCGCCGGCACGCCGGTAACAGTTACATAAACTACTATTTATCTCTTTTTAGGGTTCCGTAGTCAACTAGGAACCCTTATAGTTTCGCCATGTCCGTCCGTCTGTCTGTCCGTCTGTCCGCGGTCTAGCTCAGTGACCGTACGCACTAGAAAGTTGAAATTTGGTGTCAGTATGTGCATTAATCACGCCGCCAAAGTAATAGAATAATAAAAAAAAAAATTTTATTACACATAAAATGGGGGGTGAATTTTTTTTTCGCTCCCTTTCGTGTTGGGTATTATTGAATAGGTCTTTCAAAAAGAATAGAGGTCTTCTCAGACATTTTTTGGATGAAACTGATAGTTTCGTAAATATTAGATCTGAAAGTTCAAATAAAGGGCGTCTCCTCCATCTAACTTTTGAACCGTGGGTCCAAAAAAATAGAAAACAATAATGGAAGTGAGGCCTGATAAGAAATTTCAATAAAAACTATATTGAATAAAATCGGTTCAGCCGTTTCTGAATTATCAGTCAAAAACGCATATAACTACGAAACTACACTGAGCATCGCCCGACATGCTCTTGGCCGATTTTTTTTGCATTGTTATCCCAGAAATCACCCCTTAAGGATTACTAATTCCAATTCAAGAAAATCCCCAGCCAGGTTATACGTAGCCTATAAAAAGTCAACGTCTAAAAGGGGGGGGGGGAGGAGGGTTGCCACTACACTAGCTAAGTACACTTCAAACCGCGCTGCAACCGCGCCTGTTCTTACCTTTCATGCTTAGACTGATTTGACGGGAGGATCGATTTGGATGATATTTGCCGTTGACATGAAAGTGGTACTGTATCGTCCGATATACACCTGCTACTCTATGTCGTTTAAATCATGGCAAAAAAAAATTTATAACGACAAAAAAATGCATTGATTTTTGAGTGTAGTTTCATTTAGTGGTAATTGTAAAAAAAATATCAGGACTACTGTCCTCTAGCGTATCCATCTATCAACTTTTAACTTCACGTTCCGCCTCCAGGATAGAATTATTAATATTTATTGACCCGTTATTGAGATATATCCCTTAGAAAGTAACTGTTTTCGGCCACAATCAGCGCCTAGCGCCTTAAAGTTGTTGTGCCAATGTCAAACTGTCGAACAAAATGTATCGAACTGAGACCTGCTGCGCTCCCCTGAATAATGGCAACGCGATTTTGCAGAGACATTACAATCCAGTATTTATTGATCTACCTGTATTTGATATCATATTTTTGTAAACGCTCTCCCATCACACTTTGCATTCATTAGGCAGATTCTTTTGTTGAGTCTCGAGACCGTGAAAAAATCTCGTCGCAATACTCAAAGCTAAACAAATACAGAAACGCTCTCGTTATGGCTGGCATTTGCATATTTTAACGGCTAGGGTTACCAGGTACTTCCTATTTGCCTACAAACTATGTTTGCGAATAAAATATAATGCCTACTTTACAAATATTCCTATATCTAATGTAGATTAACCTTGAAACGCGATGTAAAGAATATTATTTAAGTGTCAGGTGTGATGAATATTCTGGTTTTGGCTGAAAAACAGCGCTGAAGTGTCGCCCACGTGGGATGCCATCTTTCAGCATTATGCTGACGCCAAAACCGTTTGCCACAAACTGATTTTAGAAGTATATAATTAATTTTGTTTTGTGGCAATAAATAGTTCCATTTTTATTTTCATTTACTTACGATTTTTTCCGGACTTATATTATGTATTTATAAGCTTTTGCTCGCGATTTTGTACGTGCTTAAAAAATATATTAGGGTACAAAAAATCTCCTCTTTTTCACCCCCTTAAAGGATGATGTGAACCCTCTTACATTATGTCCTTCCCAAAGAGTCAAACAATTTTGTACATAATTTTATCAAAATCGGTTTAGGGTTTTACACCGTGGAGAGGAGAGGTAGGTACTTGTTAGACAGATAGAAATAATTATTTTTGCAATTATAGGTAATATTAGTATACATAGAGATTTCTAGATAGGTATGTATAGGTAGGTGTAAAAGATTATTATTCATATATATTTTCAATATTTAGTATTTAAAGTTATTTCAAACTAGGTAAAAATTTAGGTAATTTTATAAGGTCAGCTGGAAGAGATCCCTCAAAGGATAGGTTCGCTAAGTTTAATTAACTACTATTATACTAATACATAATAGTAGTTCAACGACGCGAAAAGCAAGCACCCCATATTTAACATCACCGCACAGCGCACACGCGCATGTGACACCTCTGGAGTTGCAGGTGTACATAGGCTGCTTACCATCAGCCGGGCCTTATTCTTGTTTGCCACAGTCGTGGTATAAAAAAACTGTAGTACTTCGAGAAAATTAGGGACGTCCCATGACAGCTGGTAACCCTTGTCTCGGGGATTTCAATTTGCTGCCGAATGAGGATATATTTGAATCGGAACAGTCCTCGAACGTATCTAAGAGTAAAGATTTTTCTAAAAATATTGGGTTTATATTTAGGCTCGTAGATTAGTACGGATCTTTTGATGGTTTATTTAAGGTTTCGTAGTTTGGTAGCTAGTTTGATAGCGGGTTCAAACTCCGGTTTGTTTGAACAACTGAGATTCCCGAAACGTATGCTTGAAGTAACTAGTTATTATTTGATTACCAAGGTCAGCTGCCGCTCCGTAGGTGAGTTGAGGAACGGCAGTTTTTTAATCACTTTAAATTACCTTTTTTTAAGTGATTAAAAAGCTTACGGAGCGGCAGCTGACGTTCACGATGCTTTATGATACATCGCCCTTAACCACTTCACAAGTTATCGCTTGGGACGTTAATTAAATGCTCTTATAATCATGGAAAATCGTCAGCCGGCTGTATCTAGCTAGAAAGACGGTCAGCTGATGCTCTGAAGACCGTGTTTTTACGTGACTAGCTGACGGTCTTGTCACCGCGATACAGTCAGCTGATCTCTTCTATCTGGGGTCGAGCCTCCTTGTGCGGTGGCACCATGATGCTCTATCCTGGGTTGTCGTGGGGGTTAAATTCTGCGCTTTTTATTCCCTTTTGATAGTGGACCACCATATCTCAGGGGGTCTTCCTCTTCCCAGAGATTTTGTTGGGATATTTAGGACGGCATTCACACAGAAGCCGGTGTTAACTCTATGGCTGACATCTGCATCCACACATCAGTAGTAAGCACAGAGCCAAGGTACTTAAAATACGTGACTAGATGGCGGATTCTAATTTAAAAATACATTAACAATACAATAAAATTACAACCTATCTCAAACATAACTCCAACACACAACAAACATTCAACCAATATTGAAGTTGTATTGGAGTTGCGATGGAATTTTACTCAAGCAAATTCTGATATTTCTGATTCAGATGTTTATGCCGTAGCTGTATTGCGTTGTTAATGCATTGGAGTGGTATTGAAGTTGGATCATGTCTATATGTGTTTTAAAGTTAAGTAGCGCTGCATACAATCGGCTGATGATTTTTAATATTTATAATAGCATATAATCTGACAAATTTTCCATTCCGCATAAAATCCACTATTTGTAAATTAACACGTTACCTGTGCAGCTAAGAACAGGAATTCACCCCACACGTGCAATTTTTTGGTATATAGGTACACTAGATGGCCTGGCAACATTCTATTAAGTGCCTTTTTACCTAGTCTCAAATTATAACTTTTCATAGCCGATACGTGCAAGCAAGTTGACGTTGCTTAGCTCGTACGTGCAGATTTCAAATGGTCCTTATGCTTAAATAGGGTCGTGTATCATATGTGCAGCATTCACGTATCATCAATACCTTCAAATGCTACACATGTGATGCATGCACAGGGAACGTGTTAATTATGTAATTTGTTAAATTACTTTAAAAGATACCTAAATATACAAAATAACCGCTAAAATTTAAAAGTCACAGTTCACATACAGCTCACATATACAATGAGTTCTCTTCGCTTCATGAAAGTACAGAGTACAACTCTCCGCCGTTGTTAATGTACCAAATCTCAACGTGTTTGGACTTTCGTTAATGTCTCCTAATTCAATAGGTGCAATAAAAATTAAATGAGGGTACAGACACTGTCACGATTGGTACCAACTAGTTACACTTGTTTCAACAAGTGTAACTAGTTGGTACCAATCGTTCTTGTCAATGTTCAGTTCCGTTGAGTAGCTGTACCTTTTAAAAAAAATACTTTACTTACTTACCCACGCGATCGACAGCAATATGTACCATCAGGTTCAAAATTGCATGGTCAATTTATCAATGAATTCATTCATAAATTGGCCATGCAATTCTGAACCCGATAGTACGTCATGGATGTTTTATCTCGGGTCTGTATCATACCAGATCGGGTGTCAGCCAGGGCTCAGTACTTGGCCCGCTTTTATTTAGAATAATGGTCAATGATCTGGAATCGGTTGTCAAGCATGCACAGTGTTTGCTATACGCTGACGACCTTAAACTCATATATGGGGTAAACAATAATGATTCCATCGCCCTGCAAGAGGATATCATTGCAATTAACCAACTGGAGCATAGGTAATATGCTTCTATTTCACATTTCAAAGTGCTCTGTATGTACTTTTAGTCGTTCTCCTGTCCCTTTAGTTGTCCAGTACACACTAGGAACAGAGATTATTAGTAGAGTTTTTCCATGAAAGATCTTGGGGTAATATTTGACCAGCGCCTATGGGTATTACCCATTTCTGTAACCAACAAAATTCCTGCTGGATGTCTCGAATACAACTCTCTGGAAGTAAGGCGTAACAACAATTTGCTGACTACCGTTTGTCGTATACTGCGTGGTGATTCGGACTGCCCTGAACTTGTATCTCGAGTCCGCAGGCCTATACGTCTATACACACGTCTATACGTCCCGGATGTTCCTAGAATCTGTTTGAGGCCTCGACCACACCCACTATTGGCAGTACCGATAGCGCGCACAGTGTCCCGAGAATATTCATCGCTTCCCCGTGCATTGACACTCCTCAATGCGCTTCTGACATCATCGCTTCCATGAGACTTGATGTTTGCTTGTAGATGGGTGATTGTTTGCAATGAATGCTTGAGATTTTGTGAGTTGATGGATGATAGGCTATCCAGCACTTGTTCATAATCAGGTGGTTTTCCTTCCTGCTATAATGTACCTATCATACTTTTAATTTATTTAGTTACCTACTCGGCACATTGGTGTACACTGTAATGCCGAGTTAACATATTGTTGTTGATAAATAAATAAATACTTAACAAGGATATGCCTCTATTATAGACTAACTATTAATAACTCCATGCCTAGTCAAAATCGTGTTGACTTTTCATAAAGACTACCTAATTTGAGTAAATATACAGAACTGATCCTTATTTGTCTTATTTTGTAAACAATAGGGTGTCAATCATGGATTTATATGAAGCGGATCTAATTCTTATACTTTTACCTAACCTCAGTTGAACCTTATAACCTAGTAAAACAGTCTTTTATAGGTGGCTAGTAAAAATAAGTAAAAACGGTCTGATAAAGAGCATAACGTCCCTACGTTATGCTCTCTATCGGACCCCCTGGCGGTGTCTCTCTCGCACTCGTTACAAAATTGTCACATTTCACACATATTGACATTTTATTTTTTAGTCAAACCGAGACACAGTCCCCTAGATAACTTTGTGACCGAAGATTTAGATCGACTTCATATTAAATCCATGGTGTCAATCTAGACATCGTAATGTCATTAAAATTTTAGGTTATGCGTTCGATACTTTGATTATTTAAGAAAATTTTAAAAGAAGTATTTTTTGTGGTTACTTGGTGGAATTCAATACCTTGTGAGTTTCTCTAAGTATATAACAACATTTTCAGTGATAATCCCTAAGAAATGTGTGATAATTTATTTAAAAAATGTTTGTTTACATGATAAGACAAGTAAGGCTGTATTCTGTATAGGAAAATAGCCAAGGGCCGTATTCCAACTTTAAAACACGTATAGACACGATCCAACTTCAATACAACTCCAATGCATTAACAACGCAATACAGCTACGGCATAAACATATTTGTTATTTGTTATTTATTTATTTACATATAATAAGCATTACAATATTCCAGGACACCAAGACACTTATATACTCGTACAAGTCACAATATCTTATTAACTAAAAATATTAAATTACCAAATAAACATGTCATCAAGTACAATAAATTCAAACAACTATAAATGTCACCAGCTTAAATTACATAAAGAATCAAATGAAACAGTCAAAAATATACACAATCTTTTACAATAATAGTAGATTGTACACCAAGGGGATAAAGCAATGTTTTATGTCACGGGCGCAATATTGAATCCTGAACGTAACGAAGGACTCCAGATTTTAATCCCGAGCGCAGCGAGGGGTTTATGAGTTAATTCCCGAGCGAAGCGAGGGAATTAAGACTGAGTCCTGAGTGCAGTGAGGGGTTCAAGCGCGCCCGTGACAAAAACAGCTTTATCCCCGAGGAGTATACTCTACTTTTCTCACCTCTTGCGAGACAATAAAATAGCTAAGGCTACTAGAAACGGATTTTTATTAAAGTAAATCAAAAGTAAAAACCGGCCAGGTGCGTGTCGGACCACACATAGGAGGGTTCCGTACCTTCAATGGAACCAAACTAATACCAAAAGGTCGTATCTGGTGCCTATGGTTTTTTGGAGATAAAGATAACTCAAAAATAGCTAAACCGATAATGTTCAAAACAATTTGCGTAGAAAGTATATGGTAAGACGCATCTCCTCAATTTTTTTCATATTTTTGGACTTACGGTTAAAAAGTTACAGGGGGGGGGGCACAATTTTTCTGACTTTCGAAGCGATTATTTCAGAAAATATTCACTTCATCACAAAATGGTCAAAGAAACCTCAATGTTATTTTTAAAGACCTATCATTGATGTGTCACATGTTGATATTTAGTCAAAAAAAAATAGTTACATGTATGGAGCGCCCCCCCCCCCCCTAATTTTTTTTTTCAAATCTACATAACTAAGTAGTGGCATACAAAATACACCTTATGTGTAAATTTTATTCAGATACGTCGTATAGTTTCCGAGTAAAATGGCTGTGACATACGGATGGACAGACATACAGACAGACATGACGAATCCATAAGGGTTCCGTTTTTTGCCATTTGGCTACGGAACCCTAAAAATTGATTCTTGATACATTAGTCCATTTTATTCAAATTTTATCTTCAATTTTTATAGAACCTGCAGTTTTACTCCGTATACTGCAGCGTCTTATGACACTCGCGGCATTTGTTTTAGGTATTTAAAAAAGGTGGCCAGCACGATTTTCCGAATAAATTCGATTTTCAAATCAGTTCGACGCGGCGACGCGGGCCCCGGCTGGCGTCGCGGGGCTGTGCACCCTGCGGACTTTACCAAATTAGACTTTAAGCACATAACAATAAGAACTATGGGAAGTGAAATCACATTATTAACCAGCGGGTTATAATGAGATTTAGTACAACATTATAACCCGGCTAAAGCCAAGGGCTATAATGATTTGCTTTCGGTGAGGTTTGCATGATATATAATTTGGCATTGTCGAGCAGGTGGTGTGAAAATAAATTAAACAGTAAAATAATATACATTAAACATTCAGTCGTAAGTTCGCAACAATAATTAAAAATATATTTATTATCCAAATAGATTTAAAAAAAAAAATATTACAAAAAAACTAAATAATAATAATATGAATCAGAAATAGCAGAATTTGTTTGAGAAATACTCCAACGCAACTCCAATACAACTTCAATATTTGTTGACTGTTTGTTGTGTGTTGGAGTTATGTTTGAGATAGGTTGTATTTTTATTGTATTGCTAATGTATTTTTAAATTAAAATCCGGCACCAAGCGAATTTATTTGGAGTTTAGACCAAACGTTGCATCCGTAACGCAAATGCTTCAAAACTTGAAATACGAGTAGAATTGTGATTGTACCACGAGAAAAGTTAACAAACGAGGATCCCAACGAAGCTAGAGTATAGCAGACAGAACTCTGTCTGTTTTTAATTAGGTGTTATAATTGCTTGCTGCGACTACAAAGAAGTTTGGAATTAATTATTAACGTACGTCTATTTATAATGTGAATGTTAAAGTATCTAAAGGTGAGCGGACAGGTTTATTTTAAATGTTTTAAGTTATATTAACGAGTTGTTGAACCATTCATTTGAAAACCGACAATAAGCAATTATATATCTGCATAATCACGTAACCTAGGGGTTCAATGTACTCGGGTACTTTTAGTCTCATTATTAGCTGCACCAATCTGCCCGCCGAGCATATCCGTCAACATAAGGCTTAGAGAATTCAACCCAGAGTAGCCATGTCTGTCATTTTCTATACAATAAAAGTCGTGAGTAAGTGATTTTTGCGGGCGAGGGGAACGTCGAATGTATGGCTCTTCGTACGTAACGTATAAATAGCCACGTCAGATAAACATCAGTCCATACATGTGTATGACCACTGGTCATATGTTTTCGGCAGAGGGGAACGCCTGTCAATGGCGACACCGGTTGGTTGAATTATCTAAGACATAAAGCGCTATACAAAACGAGCGTGTCTGTCCGTGTCCAACTACCGCCACACGTTTACGAATCTGTCCAATGGGCACATCTGCCAGACAGATACGGCGGACAGATCAGTGCGCGTATATCCTAGGCTAATAATAGCATGCAATGTTGAAGAACAATCAGAATACAATTTTCTTGGTTGTTAAACCAGGTAACCAATTAACTAAGGAGAGACGGAGACCAATACTTCGGCTAGTCCGGAAAACGAGTGAAGGGGACATCGTTGGAAGATATGTTAATTAATTATCAGGCAGTTTTTTATGCTTGTGTTTCTGAGTAGGATGTGCCCAAATAAGTCCAGATCTGAAAACACATCTATAAAGGTATTAAATTTAAACTTTCGTGAGATATACTACACTACAAAACGGGGACGAGGGCTGGGGCGTACCCCCAGCATGGAAGCCCAGAACATGAACAGAAATCCATGGCCAGAACTTTAGTGAGTGCTGTGATAGTTTAGTGGACACAGTGAGTGTGATTTGTCTATCGTCTATGATGTCGAATGAACAAATACGCTGCAAAACACGTTAGCAGCGCCGGCGCAAGATCACCCTCAACAAGCTCTGTCAGAGCGCGCGACACGCGCGGCGCGCCGCGCCGGACGCAGCCCGACAGTCGGCAACGAGACGTGCAACAATGCGCTACGGGCCGGTTCAAATAGCACTCTTAGTGCTTGAATATGGAGACCTAGGCTCTCCGAAATATGTCGAGCGAACTGACTAAAGTGACGTGAGTGTAACCATTATATTTTATATAAAGGTTTTTTTAAACACGTTATCTTCTTGAATGTGAATGGAATGTTTTTTTTACCACGACGGTGGCAAACAAGCTGATGGTAAGCAGCTACCGTAGCCTATGAACGCCTGCAACACCAGAGGTGCCACATGCGCGTTGCCGACCCTTTACAAAATGAAAACCCTTTACAAATTTTGACAAAAACTATTATGTTTTTGAATTATTTTGTACGCGATCAAGTCCCGTTTATATCAAAATAATGAATAAAGATACTGCTAGAGAAGGCCGTCTACACGTGCGATAACTCTTGTGTTCATTTCATTCATATACTTTTAACTTTAATATTACGAATGGGTTATATAACCTAATATACGTACAAGCTTCGAGGTCTATCACACAGCCAATAGTTATTAAATTTCTATTTTTACTTCGTTTTTTTTTTCTATTTTAAATTTCTATTTTACTAAATATATACAAGAAAAAACTGACTGACTGGCTGACTGACTGACTGACTGACTGACTGACTGACTGACTGACTGACTGACTGACTGACTGAATGACTGACATATCAACGCACAGCCCAAACCGCTGGTTCTAGAGATTCCAAATTTGGCACGTAGGTTCCTTATAAGGTCTAGGGATGCACTAAGAAAGGATTTTTCAAAATTCATTCCCTAAGGGGGTAAAATGGGGTTCAAAGTTTGTATGGCGAATCAAGATTTGTTAGACTATTTTATTCGAAACTTCACAGGAGTATTCCTAACGATAAATGGGTAAAAACGTATTTCAGGTTTTTTGAAAATTCAACCCCTAAAAAGGGCAAATGTGGTCACCAAGTCTGAAAATCGACAAGGGTATCGTATCCTTTTTGAGTACTTATAGTACGCGGGCGAAGCTGCGGGAAAAGGCTAGTATTGAATATATGTGAGTTCTAAATATAATCCCCAGTCCCTAAAAATATTAAAGGTTCCTTATAGCCTCAAGGATTTATTCAGCCCACTTACTACAACAATCTTATTCAATATTAAGGATAACTCACGTTATAAGCATCATTCAAGGTCATTGTCATAGAAAAACATTAGTGCAGAACATAGACATGAAATAAGGAGACGTGACACCGTGAAGACAAAACTGTGATTCCATAATAAGCCGATTTCTTCGTGTTTATCAGCGATACGCACACATCTACAACTCGTGGACGAGCGGTGATTGGTTCAGACGTCAATAGCGAGTGTGTGCGCACGAGACCGCGGCTTATTATGGAATCACAATTTTATCTTCGTGGGATTACATCTCCTTATTTTATATATGTGTATGGTGAGTTCTAAATATAATCCCCAGTCCCTAAAAATATTAAAGGTTCCTTATAGCCTCAAGGATTTATTCAGCCCACTTACTACAACAATCTTATTCAATATTAAGGATAACTCACGTTATAAGCATCATTCAAGGTCATTGTCATAGAAAAACATTAGTGCAGAACATAGACATGAAATAAGGAGACGTGACACCGTGGTAACAAAACTGTGATTCCATAATAAGCCGATTTCTTCGTGTTTATCAGCGATACGCACACATCTACAACTCGTGGACGAGCGGTGATTGGTTCAGACGTCAATAGCGAGTGTGTGCGCACGAGACCGCGGCTTATTATGGAATCACAATTTTATCTTCGTGGGATTACATCTCCTTATTTTATATATGTGTATGGTGCAGAACTTAGATGCAATGGGAAAAAATTGCTAAAGTAAGTTAGTTATACAATATGTAGTTATAAATAGTTCATGCTTTCCTTAATGTTTGTTTCATTTAATTTGATTGTTTATTTTTCACTATGCATGTGTTGTGGTTGAATACCAATTTTCTCTATTTATGTCTTAAAGTACTATGAGGAATGTAACATACGAGTAAAATGGTATAAGGTGATTTATTTGCCATGATCTAGATTTATTCTACAACTAGCTTTTTCCCGCGGCTTCGCCCGCATACTAAAAGTACTAAAAAAGGAGGTTCTCAGTTAGACTCGTATGTTTGTATGTAGGAATGTATGTTTGTCCGCGATCATCTTGCGTTTCGCTGAACTGATTTAGAAGCGGTTTTCGGAAAAGTATTCGTTACATTCTGGAGGTTTCGGTATACCACGTTTTGAAAACGGCGGTTCCTTCATTTTTTTTTAAAGAAATTATTGCAATAATTGTTTAATTGTTACGCCATCAACGACTTACTACCGAGAGATTATGATTAATACAGATTTCTACTCTTGAATAGAAGCTTTTCCCCGCGACTTCATTTGCGTGGAATTAGTAATCCACCCTCCTTTTTACCCGCTTAAGGAATGACTTCTGGGATAACAACTATTATATATCTTTCCCCAGAACGCAAAATATCTCCATACCAAATCATCTAAATAGGTTCAACGGTTATTAATTTCCCATACAAACTTTCAACCCCCGTTTCACCCCATAGAGGGTTTATTTTCGAGATAAAAACTATCCTATATTATTTACCGCGACTCAATCTATATAATATGTACCAAGTTTCATTTCAATCGTTTGTTCAGCGGTTAATAATTCGCCATACAAACTACCAACATATTTTCTACCCCTCTAAGATTGATTTTTGGCTTAAAAAATATTCTATATTGTTTCCTGGGACTCAAACTATATCCACAACAAAATTATCTAAATCGGTTCGCGGTAAAAAAAATCTCCATACAAACCTCCAAACCCCATTTCACCCCCTTAAAGATCGATTTTCGAGATAAAAACTGTCCCATGTCGTTTCCCGGTACACAAACTATCTCTTTACCAAGTTTCATCTAAATTGGTTCAACGTTTAAAAATTCCCCATACAAACTATCAACCCCCATTTCACCCCCTTAAGTGTTGATTTCGTAATCAGCGACCCGATAAACCATAGAAACAATACCCATGTTGATATTTAAATTTTGTCACCACATTTCCCCCTTATGGGTTGAATTCTCAAAAAAGCTGAAACACTTGTTTTCTCATTTATCGTTAGGAATACTCCTGTAAAGTTTCGAATAAAATAGTTGAACTAATCTCGTTTCCCATACAAACTTTGAACCCCATTTCCCCCCTTAGGAGGTAAATTTTTAAAAATTATTTCTAAGTGCATCCTTATGCCTTATAAGGAGCCTACGTACCACATTTGGAATCTCTAGAACCAGCGGTTTGGGCTGTGCGTTGATATGTCAGTCAGTTTCTTCTTTTATATATTTAGAAGAAGATTGCAATTTGGCACAAATACTTTCAAGAATTTTCATGTCCACAATATTAAATTTCAAAATTGATGCCATTTTCTTAATTAACGTCCCAAAAAATCACAAAAACGACACCCATATGGATATTTAGACATTTCAACCCCATTGTACCCTAACAGGGGAGATGGTATTTCACGTCCGCCACGTCGAATTTTAAAATCGTTGTTGTTTTCGTAATCCCCGTAACGACCCGATAAACCATAGAAACAATACCCATGTTGATTTTCAGACTTTTTGACCACATTTCCCCCTTTTAGGGGTTGAATTCTCAAAAAACCTGCAACACGTATTTACTCATTTATTGTTAGGAATACTTCTGTGAAGTTTCGAATAAAATATACTAACTAATCATGTTTCCCCATACAAACTTTGGACCCCCATTTCACCCTCTTAGGGGATGAATTTTGAAAAATCCTTTCTTAGCGCACCCCTAGACCTTATAAGGAACCTACGTGCCAAATTTGGAATCTCTAGAACCAGCGGTTTGGACTGTGCGTTGATAGATCACTATGTCAGTCAGTCACCTTTGAGTTATATATATATAGATAGATAATTGTTAAATGAACTGTATTTTTTTGATACTTATTTATATATACTCGTATATCGCTATCGCTACAATATTGTGAGCAATTTCCACCAATCATAATAATACTAGGGCTACACAATCAGCCCAAAAAAATAAAAAAACTAGTCCAACATAAGCACCGCGAGACTCTCATTACAAATTGGGTACTTTCCTGGGTAAAAAAAATATAATTATATTTAGTCCGTCAGTTAGGTTATGAAAAAATATTGGACACGTATTTTTTATTTTGTCAATCAAACAAAAATTAATGAAGATATAGCCCGTTAAAGTTCCGTGTGACGTCACATTATACTAAAAATTGTACTGAAATGTGACGTCACGCGGAACTTTAACGGACTATATCTTCACCAATTTTTGTTTGAATGACAAAATAAAAAATACGTGTCCAATGTTTTTTGATAATCTAACTGACGAACTAAATATTTATTTTTTTAGGAAAGTAGCCAATTTTCACGAGCCATATTTTCAATAAATCTTATTTGCATCTGTACCTCCTTTATATTGTTGCTCGAAGGCAAATTCAGAAAGTTTCCTTCGACTCATCAGTAGTTAGACTTCTGTATACCACGTTGTCTGTGCCGAGAGACATATAAAGCAGTTAATCGGCGATTTATGTTACAGCCGAAGATCATAGGATAGAGCAGATTTATATGACTGTTAAAGGATATTGATGATTGCGCGAAAAAAGACGACGAAATTTTGTGAAGTTTGACTCAAAATGGGAGACATTATTATAATGTATGGAAGAAATTTGACTTGTTGAAGGCGTTTTAGAAACACTGTTGTAATATTAGAGGTACAGTCTTGAACAAGATTTACCGAAAATATGGCTCGTGAAAATTTGTAACTGGCCAGTCTTATTACTGACCAAAGTCTAATAAAACTGACCGAGAAACTGGTGTACGAGTCGTTCTTATAACACTTCTGTGGGGCCATTTTTTGAGCTGATTGTGTGTCCCGTTCTTTATTACATACCGGTGCTTTTTAAACCTATTAAAGACAAAAAGGGACTTCACCGCGTTAACGGCCTCCTAGCCCAGTCGGTAGTGACCTTGCCTACGAAGCAGGAGGTCTTGGGCTCGAATCCTGGTCAGGGCATTTATTTGTGTGTTTATCACAGATATTTGTTCCTGGGTTATGGATGTTTTCTATGTATTTAAGTATTTATCTATTATATATATCGTCGTCTAGTACCCATAACACAAGCCTTATTGAGCTTACTGTGGGCCTAGGTCGATTTGTGTAAGATTGTCCTATTTATTTATTTAATCGTATGGCATGTCTTGGTCGCTTTACAAAACAACTGTAATTTACAAATTAATATCTAGGTTCTTCACCCAATGGGCTGCGTTTTCGCTTAATGATAGTAAGTCCAGAGGGCAGTTTCCAGGGTATTTCCTTATTTGGCATTCATGGACAATGTGGTGGATAGACTGTACAGGTGCCCCACAGTCGCACTTCGGAGAATCGCGCCAGCCACACCTAAACATGAAATCGCCAGACCGACCGTGCCCAGTTCGCAGCCTGTTTAATTGGCACCATTCCCGTCTCGGAGCAGAGAAGCCCTGGGGTTTTTGAGTAGGATCATAGCTGATCTGAGCCCCACTAGGCAAGTTATCCAGTACTCTCTCCATTTGTCCTTTAAGCTGAAATTACACTCTTTTAGTTCCTGTACCGTGTCATATGGTGGATGACGAGATTTTAAATGTGTCTTAGGGGGCCCGAAAAACTCTGAGGAAACTGGCAGCTCTGGGTTCGCAGCAATTTTGTCGGCTTCGTTTAGTAAGGCTTGTTGTCTCCTAAGGTGAGGTGGGGGTATATGGCTCAGAGTTGGCAGCCATTCTATTGGAGTAGACTGGATGGTACCAGAAATGCAGCGCATGGTTTTCCGCAGCTGGACATCGATCTTCTCCACATGCGAGCTATTGAGCCAGACGGGCGCGCAGTATTCTCCAGCGGAATATATATAGCGGATTGTCCTATAATATATATTTATTTATTAATCATATATTTTTTGATTGGTGGATTTTGACAGCTAACCTTTCGTCACGGTGCTGCCATCTAGTGAAAATCTCGATCGCGGAAACCCTCTTTGATATTAGACATATTATAACATCTACACTACGTTTTCCATAGCTCATTGACATTAGAAAAAAATATTGATTACTTATGGTCTAAGAGCTGGCCACGTCAGATATGACACAATAATGAGAGCAATGAAACCTGTCTTTTTAGACTGCTTTTCTATCCTTATTGTTAGATCCGGGGATCTGGCAGCTTCTAATGGGTCGAGGTCAGAATGACAGACCAACGAAGTTTTTAAGTTAGAAAAAAGTAATACCAAAATAGGTAAACACTGCGAAAGTTGTGTCATTTATAGAGGACAGGGCCTATATTTTAACGTTAGATTAAAAACCATTGTCTATTATTGCGGAAACAAAAACAGTAGGCGACTAACTAAAAATTGCATTATACATCATTTGGCACTACTTTCCCCCAACAGAAGCTTCTGGATATGATATAATCCAATTAATTACATAATTTTCCGTAATATTGCATGAAACCCAGAACTCTGGGATTGGTTTTCTTCGAGTTATTTGCATTCTTTGATATCCACCACTTTACAGCTGCCAGATGTCCGGATCTAGAAATAATCATAGTATAGCAAACTAACTAGAGGGGTTTCGTTGCTCTCATTATTGTGTCATATCTGACGTGGCCAGCTCTCCGTCTATTATAATCCTGTATCTACCTACATTTATTAGTAAGTATTGAGAGTAAGGATAGGTGAGACAAGTAACACACTTGTATGGAATTTCCATACTGTTTCATTTTCCCAGAGAAATTAAACTATGTTTTTCATACCTCACCTGAATTTATAACTGTTAGCCATATAAGGGCCTCGTAAGGAAAAATATTAAAATGACGCGATTTCTATATTCGGATCTCGATTTTATTATACCTATTCGTTTTATCCATGTCACACAGTACAGCGGGCATCTTATAACGATGCAGAGCGGTTGCAAAATTGACTGTATAAGAGTAACCGGGCCATGGAAGGCTTAGAGAGGTACAAGTCTCAAGAGATCTGTCAAAGGGCAATAATATACTTGGCTACCAGTTGATTTATGCTAAAGTTTATTTATTTATTTTGTTTAAAGTTTTAATAGAAAATTATATACTTGACACATTGCAGTCCAAAGGTGTCGATTCATTGCATTGAAAAGGTGTGTGGTGTGTGAAAACTTGCCAAGTAACATCATTAAAAAGTACTGAAAATAATAAATGTTATCAGGAAACTGCTAAAAAAACCGGTGTGCGTTTCTCTGACTATTATAATTTTAGGTATTTCTATGTAACGTGATACTTATTCAAAATGTACCTTAAAAACTGCTGGAAATCAAGTGTGCATTCCTATAACTATTTATGATTTGAGGTATTTTTATGGAACTTGGTACTTATTCAGATCTCACTTCTTTTATAGGCGAAGCATTCCCATAGTATCGAACTTGGCAGCCTTTCACATTTATGTTTTTGATGGGATTTACCATTACTTCTGTCTTTGGTAGCGTGAGTGACATGGACAGAGATAGGAATAGGCAGAGTATAAATACCTAAACTTAGTAGAACGGAGACAAGATTTGGGGCCTCCATTGCGACTACATTTTTTCTTGTGGAAATTCCTGTCAAAAGTAAAATTCGTAATAAATATTTTATATTTCTTACCACCAGAAGGTATTACAAATTCAGTAGTACTAAAGTACAAATTGTTACTAGTTTATAAATAATAATAATATAACAATTAGATATTTTTACTTGTTAACTAGTTAGTAATAACTTATACTTTTGTACTACAAATTTTTTTATATGTTGGGAACGGAATATGAGACTTAAAGAAGAAAAAAAAAATTGTCGCAAGGAAGTCCTGAACTCTTGTCTTTGTTCTACTAAGTTTAGGTATTTATACTCTGCCTATTCCGATCACTGGACAGGCACCATTCCCAAGTCCTCAAATCCTCGTAGGCTCCCAGAATTTTGCGTATGATGGCAGACGAAGCGGGAAGGTTGCTGCGCGTATTCTTGCTTGGCGGGTATATAAGCCTATAAGGTGCTATTTTTACAGCTGATAGTACTCGGTTCCTGGAGTATATTTAAGTATGAAACATTATAGCTTTTATAATGTTTTTTTAGAGAAAACTGATAAACAAATTTGCTACGTAAAAACACCCTGTTCATGTGATTATTAAATGAGATCTCATTGAACAGATTCTAGTACCTCTTTTATTTAACTAACACCTAACTGTCTGGCCACTTCACGTAAATTACTTGATTGTCAATGTCATGTCAATCAATCAATCTTTGCGTATTATGGCTCTATCAGGGCTTGATGATTCCGCCAGTGTCGAGGTTGGATAAAACACGGCCAGTATCTTGTTTCGCTGTACGGTAATGTACGACGGTGTTCGTCAATGTCATGTTATTTGCCGAACCATAATGGCATTTAAGACAAACAATTGTTTACATAAGTGACGTGACAGATAGTGTTAAACGTCTTGTAAAAACGACGTACGTCCATTTTTAAACGAAATTATAATTATTTTTTTTTTCGGTAAATGAAAACAAAAAAAAAATCTTAATTTCTATTTAAAGTTACTTGTTTTAAAGTAAACTATCACCTGTTAAAATATTTTAACAGGTGATAGTTTAGTGCATATATATGCAACTATTAAATTAACACCTTATATAATAGTTAAAATTTCTTGCAAGCACAATCGGTATTCCATCAAAAACGCTAAAAGCCTGTAACTTAACCGGGTAATGCAATAAAGCACGCGGCGGGACAACGGACGCATTCCGATGTCCCCCGAGTTCACTTCACTAACGCAGTGTAGTTACTGTATATAACCAATGATATTTACTATGGATGGGTTGCTATGCTTGGGGTATGAAGGGGGTGCTAGGAATCCCCGGGCTACAACAGGCTACCACACACTTTCTAAATTGACCCTGGCAACGTTTAACGGACGCACTCTGAGGCTTGACCATCATCTAGCGCAGTTGGAAGTGGAGTTAGAGAACATTAAATGGCATGTTCTTGGGTTATGTGAAGTCCGTAGAGAGGGGGAGGACACCGTAACCCTAGACTCAGGCCATCTTCTCTACTTTCGCGAGGGTAATAAAAGATCCCAGGGTGGCGTAGGGTTTCTCGTCAATAAGGCCCTCTCTAACAACGTTCAAGAAATCTCCAGTGTGTCGACCAGGGTAGCGTACCTGATCCTTCGGCTATCCAAGCGGTATAGCATAAAGGTAGTTCAGGTTTACGCACCGACCTCGGCACACTCGGATGATGAAGTGGAGGATATGTATGAAGACATATCCAAAGCCTTGCACAACACCACAAAGGCTCACTTCAACGTTGTTATGGGGGACTTTAACGGCAAGGTGGGAATGGTTAGGAGTCACAGGGGGCAAATGCTTGTCAACTTCCTTGAGAAAGAGGAGCTGTTCTTAATGAACTCCTTCTTTAAGAAACAGTCTCAAAGGAAGTGGACATGGCAAAGCCCCGACACTGTGACAAAAAATGAGATCGACTTCATCATGACGGATAGCAAGCACATATTCAGAGATATCTCAGTGATCAACAGGTTCAATACCGGATCTGATCACCGATTGCTCCGTGGCTCTCTGAATATCAACTTGAAGCATGAAAGAAACCGTCTGATAAAGTCCACGCTCCGGCCTAACCAAATCCAAATCATCGCGGGCACCGAGAAGTTTCAGCAGCTTCTCGGGAATAGATTTGCTGCCTTGGAACCCACTGATGACGCTGACGAGACCCTACACAATCTGGTCGAAACGCTGAGGGACGAGGGCATCAAGTTCTGCAGAAAACAGCGTACTGGCAAGAAGTCCAAACTCTCGGATGAGACTCTGGGGCTGATGACCAGAAGACGGGACACCACCCAAGCGACTTTGTCAGAGGGGTCAGACCTGAACAAGCGAATTGCGAAGATGGTACGGCGTGACCTTCGGAGCTCCAACACACGCCTCATTGAAAAGGCGATAGAGCAAAACCGAGGGTCCAAAGTATTCACTCAGCAGCTTAGCAGGAGCCACCTGACGAAGCTTAAAACGCACGACGGGAGGACCGTATTGTCGAAGCCGGAGATCTCCGCCGAGATAGAGGATTTTTATTGCCGGCTGTACTCTGCACATGCCCCCCCACTCCCGACGAGACGGCCATGATTCCAGAGCCACCTTGACACGCCACTATACCGACGAACTGCCAGACATCAGTCAAGACGAGATCGTGCTAGCTCTGAGACAGCTTAAAAATGGAAAAGGCCCCGGTGAGGACGGTATTACTTCAGAGCTTCTGAAGGCAGGAGAAGCTCCTGTTATACAGGAGCTACAGAACCTCTTCAACGCCGTCCTTCACAGTGGGAGAACTCCTAAGGTGTGAAGCGGGAGTTTGGTGGTGCTCTTTTTTAAGAAGGGTGATAAAGCCCTCCTTAAAAACTACAGACCCATCACACTTCTGAGCCACGTCTATAAGCTTTTCTCACGAGTGGTCACGAATCGCCTCGCCAGGAGGCTCGACGAGTTCCAGCCACCGGAACAGGCCGGGTTCCGTGGAGGATATGGTACCATAGACCACATTCACACAGTGAGGCAGATTATACAGAAGTCCGAAGAGTATAATCAGCCCCTGTGTCTCGCTTTTGTGGACTATGGCCTTTGACTCCGTGGAAACTTGGGCTGTTCTGGAATCCTTACAGCGATGCCGAGTAGACTATCGTTATATCGAGGTGCTGAGATGTCTCTCTGAAGGCGCCACTATGAGTGTCCAAGTACAGGGCCAGCAGTCTAAACCCATCCAATTGCGCAGAGGGGTGAGGCAGGGGGATGTTATATCCCCGAAACTGTTCACGAGCGCATTGGAAGATATGTTTAAGACGCTGGACTGGAAAGGTAAGGGCATAAGCATAAACGGCGATTACATCTCACACCTGCGATTCGCTGATGACATAATCATAATGGCGGAGTCGCTAGAGGAGCTGACCCAGATGCTGGACGGCCTAGCTTCAGCCTCGCGACACATCGGTCTTGGCATGAATTTGGATAAAACCAAAGTCATGATCAATGGCCACATTGATCCAGGACCGGTCGTCGTACATGGCCATCTTCTTGAAATTGTGTCTGAATACACCTACCTTGGGCAGATCCTGCAGTTAAGTAAAACAATTTTGAGAAAGAGGCCAAGAGAAGGATCCAACTAGGCTGGGCAGCATTTCGGAAACTACGTCGAGTCTTCTCGTCATCCATACCGCAATGCTTGAAAGCGAAAGTTTTCAATCAGTGCGTCCTACCCGTAATGACCTACGGAGCTGAGACGTGGACACTCACGGTAGGGCTGGTCCACCAGTTCAAAGTCGCTCAGCGAGCTATGGAAAGAGCTATGCTCGGAGTTTCTCTGAAGGATAGGATTCGTAACGAATACATCCGACAGAGAACCAAAGTTATCGACATAGCTCAAAGAATTAGCAAGCTGAAGTGGCAGTGGGCCGGCCATATCTCGCGAAGAACCGACAAACGTTGGGGTAAACGTGTTCTTGAGTGGAGACCGCGTCTCGGCAAACGTAGTGTAGGACGCCCTCCGGCCAGGTGGGATGACGATCTGCGAAAGACTGCTGGCAGATGCTGGATGCGGCAAGCTGAAGACAGGGCGCTATGGCGCTCATTAGGGGAGGCCTATATCCAGCAGTGGACTAGTATAGGCTGATGATGATGATGATGATGATGATGATGGATAGGTTATACTCTAACAAAATGAGCAGAAAATATACTTCCAGACTTATTTCATAACCTAGCAACGATTGTGTTATGTTTATCTATTTGACGATCATTACATTTTTTGTGTTAAATTCTCGATGTACTCACTTGTATCTTGTATTTATTCACTACGCGCGATATATTTTAACATGTTATTTCTATTTCAAATATACCTAACTGTTTTAAATTCCAGATTACACGATAAAGTATGAACAATTGTTTTGTTTAAGAACCCTGTTTATGTTAATTCAGCATTATACACGGCACATTACATTACAATCACAAAAACCGCGCGTCATAATGTCGCAAACAAAATGGCGGCCTCAACAAAATGGCCGCTACACGTAGACAAAAGAATATAGATCATTACCCTATAGATGAAGCATAATGCCTGTTTCACGAAAAGAATGCTCTGAGAGATATCGCTCGGATTTTGACGCTGGCGCTGTCGGCGGCGAGTGTGTGATTTGTAAAACAATAAACAAACGTATCTAAGAGCTCCCTTGTTATTTTCATGAAAACGTTAATGAAGACTAACCTTATTCATTAACGGCTCTCAGGTCTAAATTTAGAGCAGGCTCCAATGAGATGTTCGTTTGCAAAAATAGCGGACCGCGAAATGTTTTGTGATTCGTCTACCTGATACCCTGGACATTATAAAAAAACATGTTGCCGCGCGCGCTCACGGTCCTTTGTCATTCAGTCCCCCCCCCCCCCCCCTCCCCTGCATACATGCTCGAACTCTTGGCGAAAATATATGTGATATTTTACCTGGGCTGCACTCTTTAACTGGCTTCGACACCACAAGTCGCATAGGTATAAAAAAACTTGTAATAAAATCAAACTGTTTCTTGCATGTGTAAGCATTTTTTCGTAAATTTCGTAATATTTCATTAAATAAAAGGTTTCTATTGGTGTACTGGCTTGTATTTTATTTATGACACATATAGGCACTTATAATTAAAACCAAAAATCTTTGTAATTTACTAATAGTATTTGTGTGGAAGGGGGGGGGGGGGGGGGGGGAGGGACCACAAAACTGGTTGGCAACGTCTGTTAATTGGATGTCTGGGATCTATACAATATATATCAGAAGCCAGAATGAGGTCCGCAATTTTTGCAAACGGATCTTCACTGAGAGCCCGGGTATAAATTTATGTTTTGTCTTTTTTTAACAAACACAACTATCAAAGTTACAGATAAGAACAAACCAAAAATTAACTATTTGAGGCCTGAGACACGTTATTAAGATTAAGTACTTACTGTGTCTTGCAAAACAGCTGAATGTCAATTGTAAAAAAATACCAAAAAGATTAATTCTGATTTAATCCATAGTGGGTTCCAAGGACGAAGACTCACGTTAGTGCTTCGTGAAGTTCATACAAGGGGCAACAAAAATACTGTAGATCCGTTTAAGGGCATCATTCATATCGAATTCTAATATTGAAAAACTAAACAAAATGTTATCACGAGGAAAAAAAATGTTTTGTATGGAGGGTTGGCCGGCTGGGACGACGGGTCCCATACAAAATATTTTATTTTATGCGTCCAAAAATTTTTTTTTCCTTTTTTGGGTTCTGGAATGGAAAAAAACGGAACCCTTATAGGATCAGTTTGTTGTCCATCTGTCTGTCTGTCTGTCAAGACCATTTTTCTCAGGAACGCGTGGAGGTATCAAGCTGAAATTTATGTCAAATACTCAGGTCTACTGTCTCTCGGAGCTGTGAAAAAATTAAACTTCTAAGCCAAAGCAATCAAAAGATACAGCCGTTTATGCCGCAAATTTCCGCAAATTTTCGAAACTCGCAATGAAATCAAAACCTACAGGGTACTTCCCGTGACCTCAAAATCTTGAAATTTGGTACGAAGCAACGTCTTATAGCACAGATAAAGGAAAAATTGCGAAAACCGTAATTTTTTAGTTACATCATATAATAAAAATACTTTTAATAATTTTAAAGTTACTACCCCTAGGTATACTTATACCTACAGGTTTGCACGGAACCCTCGGTGCGCGAGTCCGACTCGCACTTGGCTGGTTTTTTTTTCTTAGTCGCAATACGATGACAATTATGTCCTTAAACTATAGACTAATTAACCCAAGACCCCGCATAGCCGGGCGTCCCCCGCTGCCACGCTCGAAGTAATTTCACTCTATAGTAAGATACTAATATTGGAAGTGACAATAAACATAGTACGTCTCCATGGCAACCATTAATGTCTGACTCTCTCTTACGCCCCACGGAAGAATCGCGCGTTCCCTGTCTAGCATTGCGAGTTTCCCTCTCGCACCCCTTCTTTTTGGCAGCTTAGGTTTCAAACAAATAACGCGCTAAGCGGAGTATAGAGACTTGTATGTGCCTTAAACAGATCACCTGTATTTTTGTTACAGTCTATATGCAGTGCCTATGGGAGGTAATCCATACAAAGAATAAAGGTCCGATCTCATCCCCCAGCTTAATGCCGGTCCCAGTCATTTTCCGCTCATTCCGATGCAAATTTAAGGGCCCCACAACGTTTTGAAGACTATGTAAATAACCAAGGCTTAAGTATCGGATAAAGTCATCTATGCAAAAGATTTTGATGAAAATACCCGAGACTGGTATTAGCATCTCCACTGGTACTGGTAGTCATAATTGAAAATTAAATTATACGAGAGATTGCGTTGCGGTCAAAGAGAAAAGGTACACAATTTCGTCGGGTCAAAAGCAAAACCCACTATCTGCTAATAACCTTAAATCCAAAAAGTCGTTTCTGCCTTTAGGATCAAAGGCAAAATTAATTTATTAATGTCAAGCATACAACAATTTAAATACAAAAAAGTCAACTTAAAACTACTTTACACACACAGCATACACTGAACTCAAACTTACTAACTACTGCATTAATAATAAGCAAACAAAACGATAATCATTAATAATAAATCTAAACCTAAAAATATAAATGAACTAAATAAAACAAAGCTGAGCACAATTACAAAAGGCAAAATGAACTTTCTGCTAATAAAATTAAATCCAAATAGTCGGTTT
The DNA here is from genome assembly GCA_947086415.1 of Pammene aurita. NCBI lineage: Eukaryota > Metazoa > Arthropoda > Insecta > Lepidoptera > Tortricidae > Pammene > Pammene aurita. Next base: position 28,191,543 of record OX352305.1, read on the forward strand.
TGCTTCTAACCCGGAGATTTATAATTTTGTAGCATATCGTGTGCATAAGTGAGCTTATTAGCTCAAATAATAAGCCCGCCAAAAATATGACAGCGGAAGTAGGGAAGATGTAGCAAAAATGCCGGTGCGGTTTAAGGGCGTAATTGGAATCCTATTCTAATTATGAAAACCTAAGAAAAAAAAATTTTTGACGTAAAAAAAATTTTTTTTTTCACGAAAAAAAATTTTTTCTCGTACTTTTTCTTAGTCACAATACGATACCAATTATGCCCTTAAACGGGTCACCAGTATTTTTATGTACATCCTGTATATGATACCAGATCATTATTTTAGTAAATATCGGCCCAACGACACGGTCGATTTGAGTATTTTTTGTAATGAGGGCGCCATCATTTTCCGTCGCTGGTAATGTACAATCGACGTCAAAGATATGTTTAGACATTTGCACCTTCTTACAAAGGAATAAGGTGAAAATGTGTGAACATATCTTTGACGTCGACTATACCATTGCTGGCCAAAGTCTCCCCCTCCCCCATTTTCTCTACCGATATCTAGGTATACAGTGCTTTGTCTATACCCTTCTTTCAGAACTCCTGTTCATATATGTGTCAATCCAGAAAAAGGGCCCACTATATCGATATGAATTTATTAGTACTTCTTAAACTGCCACTTTACACATGATATGCTATTAGTCAAAGAATGAAGTGTGCTTGTAAATCGACAAACTGGACCCTTTCACTAAACTCCTCCACATATCTTGTTACCTTCGGGTTTCGTTGCTCTATTATTTATTTACCTATTTCCCGGACTAGCTCTCGGCCTCTTAACTAAGACCCGTGAGCTCTAGGATTGGCCTTGCGGGCGGTTCGCAGTCTTTAAATGGTTTCACTAAACAACCACCCTAACTTTTATAATAAATACTTAAGAAATTATAGCGTTATTTACAAATATTCGTTATTTTGAATACAAATAGGTACAGATATAGTGCATAATATATTTTCATCGGGAAAACTCGGATTTCAATCGGAATACGACGACGGCACCAAAAGTGTCAATCAATTACCTATTGTATTAAATTAATAACATTTTCATATTCATTAATATGGAACTTCATTATTTAGTGTCAAATGTCAAAGTGGCTGTACGAAGTTAATTGAGAGAGCACGATAAATACGAACTTTTCCGATGAAATACGATGGAAAACTATGCACTAAACATCTGTACGCCTAGCATAACTTGACGTTTGACGCGACAGTTCATACTTCAAGCGCGACTCGAAGTATGGACTGACAGGCGACAACGTAAGATATGCTAGCCGGCCTGTACCATTCCTATCTATATCAGAAAAAAAAATTACTAACGGCGAGCGAAAAAAAATAATTTGCTTTTTATATAGGATATTTTCAACTCGTGAATGCGTTTTCAAGTTAAATATTCTTTAGATATTCTTTTCGATATACTTACAACGGATGTGTCTCATTTCAGACTTCCACAAGCTACTTACACGGTTTCCGTGGAACGTGAGGTTTTTACCGGCAAATGGGCACTTTACGGGTTTGCGAACTTGGCTGATGTTTTTGGGCATTTATATTTTAACTTGTACTTAAGTCGTGTTTCAGTAACGTCTCACCGTCACATTTCTGACGAAATGTATGGGATTTCACATTGACCGACAGTTTTGTGACGATTGCTAAACGGCGTTAATGGTACATAGTTAAGTGAAAATGCCTTTTTACAGTTCACCGTTTTTGTCAGTATTGATTATTGAAGCTAAGTTGGCTCTTGGACTGTTGTAAAATCCGCGAGACCATTGGATGGTCAATACATTTTAAATATTACGATATTGATTTCATTTTATTGCATATCTTGAGTAATATAATACTGAAATCATTACTTTAATCAATAATATTTATATTAATTGCGCCAAACAGAAGAAGAAATAAAATTTCTGCAACATCACATACCTACTGAATAACAAACATCAGTTCAGGGGGGCACTTTCTTTCACAAAAAACCGGCCAAGAGCGTGTCGGGCCACGCTCAGTGTAGTGTTCCGTAGTTTTTCGTCCGTCACAGTAAGTGTCCCCACTTAAGAGTTAAAATAACACCGCCATGTAGGATATGTTATGAGCGTTCTACGTACAGCGACATCTATCGGCATATTAAGTAAACTATTGCGCGCGAGCTTAAAGTATGGAAGATGATTTTTATGGGATAATTCTTTATTGCGTGAACCGATTTTCACCGTTTTTACTTCATTTGAAAGCAAGTCTTTTCATTGTAATTTTGTAGAAATTACAGGTACAATACACACCTGCTTATACGGCTAAATTACAAACTTAGTTCAGAAATAATTTTGTATTTTTTTTCAAAAACTATTCAACCTATCAAGTTCAAAATAATTTTCCTAAAAAGTTTTTATAAAGGTTTACTTTTCAGATTTTTTTCATATTTTTAAAACTTATGGTTCAAAAGTTAGAGGGGGGGGGGGACACATTTTTTTTTACTTCTGGAGCGATTATTTCCGAAAATATTTACATTATCAAAAAAATTATTTTAGTAAACCCCTATTCATTTTAAAATACCTATCCAACAATATATCACACGTTAGGGTTGAAATGAAAAAAAATATCACTTCCCACTTTATATATATGTAGGGGAGGTACCCTAATAAAAAAAAATCCACTTTTTATTTTACCACTTTGTCGGCGTGATTGATATACATATTAGTACCAAATTTCAGCTTTCTAGTGCTAATGGTCACTGAGATTATCCGCGGACGGACGGACGGACGGACGGACGGGCAAACATGGCGAAACTATAACTAGTTGAGTACGGAACCCTAAAAATCTCGCGGTCCGCACCTACGGAGCCTCGTAGTATACGAGGTTTGCGTTTCAGGAGGGGGCGGGGGCGATAAAAATTTACTCTTTTCACCAAGCAAATTATTTATAAATGAAACATAAAATCAAAAAAGTGTTATTGCCACTTATGCCGTTTAAAAAGAAACTGTCTTTCAATATATGTATATAAACTATTAGTAGTCTTATTAGCTACTGTAAAATAGTATCGAAAAATTGAGCGCAATCTAAAAAAATACTTTACCAGACTCCAGCTCCTAATAATAAACATTTTAATACTTAAACCACAAATATAAAGATTCAAATGGATATATTAAAATTATAAAAAATCCATCTAACATCGTAATCTAGTTTAATATTAAAAATAAAAAAAATAAACATTATGGCACAATCTTACACAAATCAACTTAGTCCTACCCTAAGCTCAATCAGGCTTGTGTATGTGCAATGAAGGCCGCAAAATATTTGACTCAGACTTATTTGTAGAGCCATAAGAGCGTTTCACATATATTTGGAGCCTTTCTTGAGGAAGATAATAGCTGGTGTCTGTACCTGCCTACGTACAAGCAAAATCTTTGCGCAACAATACCGCAGTCGGATTTTTAATATTTTTTAATTCGATGGGTTATACATTAACCCAGTAGTAAGTATGAAGCAAGCTTTTCTTAGAACTTTGTTTACTACAAGACGCATTATCATAGTAGGTATGTCATAAACCATGTTTATGGTGGTACCATAAAGTATAAGTGCTATCATTATTGTTTGTTTGTTGTTTACCACCCTTCCTTCCGTTCGTTGGAAAGTAATGTTGTGTTATTAAAGTGAGCGTACTGTTACTTTGTAAATAAATAATATCAGACAATCTCTAGCATCGAATGAGTATGTATTTACATATCCCATCAAAACATAAATGTGAATGAATGCCAAGTTCGTAAACGGTTTCGCTCATAAAAGAAATGAGATGTAACTGGAAACCAAGTTCTTTTAAAATTCCTTAGATCACTGTTTAAGTCTTGCATAACGTTTTCCAAATACTTATAACACCGATCAAATAATACTAGGGATACACAATCAGCCCAAAAAAATGGCCCCACAATAGTACCGCAAGAACGACTCGAGCGGTACTTTCTCTGACAGTCTTATTACGGTATAAGACTGCCCGGTTACAAAGGAGATCGTCAATTTTTGTTAGGTGATCTGGCCCAGATTATTAAGGACCGTTTAGGAATGGTTCTTACCTTTAAAGAATCGTCATAATTTCTAGATCAGGATGGTGGTAAAAATATTACGAAATCTAATGGGAAAACTGAAAAATCATGCATTTAAAACTTGAATCTGACAAGGACAATATTCGAAAGCGTGCTTGCCTATGATTTATATATTAATGTAAAAAAGTACCGATTTTTTAAAGATAATGTATCAAAGCGGACTTGAAAACAAAACAGGAATCATGATGAAATAATAAAAAGTCATATTTTGATCGTATTTATAGTTCCTGTATTTCGGTAAACAAAGACGGCTGTCAAACCATCGTTGATACTATTCACTGAACATTCCTAACACCTATTCCGAAGGGATAAGGTTTACCACCGTTAAGTGCGAAAGCACTAGTATCTGACATTACAAAATTGAAAAAAACGATGCGTTTCGTTATCGAAGGAGCATGATATTATGCCATTATGAAACCCACTTTTAATATTCAAACTACGATCAAAAATGCAAAAATACGCATTTTCAATCTTTAGGCGTTTTAATACAGTCGATTTCTAATTTAAACTTCCGTATTCGTAGGTTTAGATACTATTTTCATATTACAATGTTCTAACTTACTTTACAGTATCAAAACGCAGATTATGTAACGGTAGACATTGACAGTGTCAAATCAAAAAACAATCCCGTTTCAGGCTAGGGTGAAGTTAAACTTTATGTCAATGCCATAAGGACGTTAACGACTTGTCTGGCTGTATTTTAATCGCGGAAAAATCAACATAATGTTTATTTATTTAGTATTTCTAATTCCCGTTTCATTTTTTTGCAGTATTTTGTCTACTTTAGTAATAAAATGAGTATTTATTTTACATTGCAGTACAAACTGTATACGGTTTATATCAGGTGGCCTAGAATTGACGATCTCCTTTTCAGGAGCCATAATTTTCAGTAAATCGTTTGAATCTGTACCTCCTTTACATTGTTGCTCGAAGGCTTATATGATTCTTTGTGTATTGTTATTAGCTATAATGTTGTAGGTAGTCTACATGAATTATTCGAGTGTAGTATTTATATGCGTCCATTCCTTCACCTTGTCTTTAAAAGAAGGATTGGGACTGTGTAAGTGAGTACCTATCTAAAAAGGTACTCAGGTCCCAAGACTTATGTCATTTGGACTTAGGTGACTTTTTTAGATAAGTAGGTACTTTTATTAAAATAATATTTTAAACTTTTATTTTTCTAACGCTATCAAATTGTTTTACATTGAACAGTAAGTAGGTAGGTATGTAACTTAAATTAACAAGTGTACTTGTATGTTCATTTCTTGTCTTCTAAATAAAAAGGTAGGTACGGTCAACCACTTTGATTCCTAGGCCAATGTAGAACCTTGTCGTAATGACAGTTGCCCGTGGATACGTATAAACGTAACCTATTCGCTACCAAACTAGCTATTGTGACAAGGTTCTAGAATGGCCTAGGAATCAAATTGGTTGACTGTAACTACGCTAAACAACTTGTTCAAAATGACACTGATTTCACCGAACTTTATGCCCACATAACATGTTCAAAAATGTTGTAAAAACCGAATCTAGCACAGCCACATGCTCCAGCTAAAACGTGGTCAAAATATTTCTCTCTTTAAACTCACTAACACTGTAATATTACACTACATCTTTTAGGTTAAGTCAGCGTTAGGAATTTAAACTTTATTTTCAAAAGGTTACGGTTGTTTTTCAGTGTCTAGTTAGTTTAGATACAAGTATGGCGAAGCTGGGTATTCGGTACTCTAAAAAGTTTCTCCCATATTTGCTAGGACGTAAAAGGCGGCGAGCCGCGTCCAGGGGGCTTATTCCAATCGCCACCTAATGCGGGTGAGGTAAAGGTTCAGGGGTGTCCAGAATAAGAACCCACATACCAAGGATACGGGCGCGTACTGTAACCCACAGACCTATATCGAGTAGACGGAAAAAGTTCGTCGATTTATATGAGAACCGAGCGTGTAACATTTTGCGTAGGTATTTTGACGTCACGCGAGTCATTTAGTGATGTGCACAACATAAACAGAATCGTTACCAATCGTGTCATCGATCGCAACGGAAGAGCGTCAGTAAGCCAGCAGACTTCGACGATATCTATAGTCGGATAAGCTGTACTGATTAGTCGCCGAAACTTTGATGGGCCAGTAAAGGTATATTCGTGAACCACCACACCACAGTGAACCAGTTTTTGCGTCCCGTTGCTTCAATCCATCTATTTTTTATACAAGGATCTTCCGGAAAACTGAAACAAAATTGCAATATAATAACTATCCCCCTTATTCATAAACGTCTCAAAAAGTTGAGAAGCCGCTAATAATCGGTTGTCCCTTTCCATCATACCAGTACGTCGGAAAGGGACAAACGACTATTAGCGGCTTCTCAACTTTAGGAGACGTTTATGAATAAGGGGGTACATTTTTAAATTATCGATATAACTATAATTATTATCCTTTCGTCAATAATATTTCATTTTGACTACTACTTCATCACACGGCTACATAACTAGTATGTTTAAAAACGAATTATCATTTTTTCTGTCTTCAAAATCGATTTTAATCGATTAAGAATTCAGCAGTGAAAATCGCAGGGTACAACATTATATCTTAGTTTTGACAGAAAAATGAGAAATCAACCTTGAACGCGTCTCGACAAGTTTGGATTGTTTTATTTTCGTTGCTGGTTTTTAATGCTTGTCAAGTCTGGCGCGTCAAATTAAAGCCGCAATGGAAAAGTAGCATTAGACACAGAGTCGCCTGCTACTGTTCATATGAAATTAATACTGAGCAACAAAATAAATTGTTTTTTAAATAATAACAGATATTTTAGGACAAAGAGTACTTACCGATGAAAGGAAATGTCTTGATTAATAGCTCCTACTTCTTTGGTGGTGTTTGAACAGTTTATTATCGAGCAAGGGGCCATTTTGTTATCACATCCGAACGTCACACGCGGAAAGCGGTCGAGAGCGGACTGAGCATCGCGGCGTGCAAAGACGATTTATAATCGCGGTACATACACTTTTTCCGTCTACTCGATATAGGTCTGTGCTGTAACCTGCTAGGGTCCCAGACCTAAAATGGCGCTTACGCTAAAGACAAATGAAGTGCGCAAAAGAGAAACCAACACGTATATGAACATCCCGCGAGTGCGAAAGAGATACACGATCATTCTCCAAGTACGACAACTTTTGACGTCCCTCTTTACACTCAAACACCCGCGTCGTGAGAGCTAATATTTAATCGTGAAAAATATAATATAATCCGGTGTTAAATCACTAAAAAGGAAAAAAAATAAGAATGGTGTCGTGTTGCGTCCTGGATTGCACAACTACTCAAAGGAAAAACCTAGGTAATCACACGTTTCACAGGTAAATATGATATTCCGATCGATGTTTTTGAAACCATATTTTAACAAATTAGCCAAATAAATCATGTAAGTAACCATTTGATACCATTAAATATTAATGATTCTTTTACTGCATGTGAATATTTTATCATAATAGTTAATATTAAAGATTATTTTGTGTAAAAATCGAAATTGTTATTCTACGCTAGGGTTTGACAAAATATCATAGGGACATATATCGATAACTGTTCGATATGAAAATTTTTATTATAGCTTCGACAGAATTATAATAAATAAATAAATCTTATATTAACATTATGTCATTAGTGTCATTACGTATGAATGTAAAATTGTGTTCTTATTGTCTTTTTGTAACCGTTTTGAATCTTGCATGATAGGAGCCTGTCCGGAAAGAGAAGTGTCGTAAAATGTAGGAGCTCCCATATAAAACACGACACTTCTCTTTTCGGACAAATGATAAGTAGTAAATTAAAACTGTAATACCCGATTTTAGGGGCTTATTTATTACATTTACTTATTTGTAAGACACGATCTGTATCCTCTTTTTAGGGTTACGTAGTCAAAATGGCAAAAACGGAATCCCTATAGCTTTGTCTAGTCAGTCTGTCCCTATATCACAGTCATAAATATAAAAAAAGCGTGTATTGATGAAATTAACAAGATATAGGTGTTTTCTTATGTGCCACTAATGACCGCTACCCAGTTTTTTTAGCTAAATTTATTTTAGTTTCATAGAATTTTAATATGCCCTTTAGTGTAAAACATGAATATAAATTTAACGTTGCAAGTTATCGATAAGAAAGTCAAATATCGATAAATAATTGACCTGATCCCAAACTCACGAGCGATATTGAACCTTTGAGTCAGGAGATGTGATACATATCGCTTGTACAACAGGTTGTGCTCTGAAGAACTATTTGATATGATGCCCACGGCAGCTTTTTATCACCGCACTGCTCGCCGCCGGCAGGGTGTTCATCCTCACACCCTGGACCCTAGTGGGTCGCGCACCGTACGGTTTAAGAGGAATTTCCTCCCACGAACACTGCGACTGTGGAATGAACTCCCTGCCGAGGTTTTCCCAGCGGGCTACAATATGAGGTTCTTAACAAACAAGGAGTGTATAGGTTCTTAAAGGGTAGGTAACGTGCATGTGAATCCTCTGGGGTTGCAGGTGTCCATAGACTGCGGTAACTGCTTACTTTCAAGCGGGCCGTATGCTTGTATGCCACCGTCATGGTATAAAAAAATCGAATCTCAAGGCGAAATGGATCACGGGTAGCCACTGACAGTCAGTCAGCGTCCGGCGTTGGGTTTGTCCTTTCCGCCCACCGGTAGTGGCGCCTGCCATGGAGTGAAAAAATGCTGACTTGATCCGTTCGCCTTTCGATCCAATTCACCTCGGTCTACCCTATAATATCTTTCGCAGTGCAAAAATATCTGGCACGATGCTATTAGGGTAAGACTAAGCCGTAGGCAACCCTACCTCATCGAGTAGCAGAATTCGGCCTATCTAGGGCAATGCACGGTGAAAAAATATGTATTGTAGTACTTGGTAGCCTTAGCCAAACTTGGAGCTTTTTGTATTCAGAAAAAAACATCATTATAAAATCTACCTCATCGCGTATCAAATTGATCCTTATGCCATTCGAAAGTACTAATCAAACTAGTAATAACAAAAAATGGTAGCCGACCTTAAACCTGGAGCTTTTGTTATTCAGCCAAGTCTTATGCTTTAAAGTGAAAATCGACTAATGCAAGTACGACGTGCAAATGAGTTCACGGGATAGTTTCAATGTAGTGTTACACGATACATAAGATACAGTAAAAATAAGAGATACTGATAACTATACAGATACAAAAACTGCCAAAAAATAAGAGGTTGCATTACCCAAAACTGGTAACTTTATTGAAATAATAAAACCTAGTAGAAGATAAAAAAAATTGCCATTCCAAAAAAAGCATCAACTTCTAAAGAAAAAAATCCTAAAATGTGAGGTTTGCGAGTGGACACCTATTTTTCGGCACTTCTTGATTAGCACTATCGAATGGGCCACGTGCCTACTGCCCACTTGCTAGTCGATGAAGTAGTTTTCGTAAAAAAATAGGGCCACGTTTTGCTGACTTCCATCCAGGTACTAAAATGGATAACATTTTACCGTGCATTCCCCTACATAAGCTAAATTTGGCTACACGCTGAAGTTGCCAACGGTCTATTCTCTCTCTATATTTGTAGAGCCAATGAGAGCCATATTATTAGCCATATTTTTGCCATATTTGATGCGCTAGAAGTAGTATAGATTCACCGTTTCTACCCCATCGTTTTCCCACCACCAAAACAATGGTTTTTCGGGATTATGGTGGGTTTTCCGGACTATGAAACCTAAAAAAAAAAAAAAGTTTGGTATGTTTTAGTACGTTTAGCCCCCCATTTAGATCGATTGCACTAGGTCTCAACAGTGCCCGGAGCATCCTTCAGCACTTAGGCACTCCGCTAATTAAACAATACACGCTCTTCGACACCACAATAGAACCCTTGCTCACCTTTTTCTATTGTCTCTATTGTTAGCTCGACTCGGCGACATCGCATTGTTATCGAGCTCGGTAGAGGCATACTCCTACGTTGTAGTTTGTTCTTTACGTATTTGCAATAGGTTTTATAATTGCTTAATTGGTTACTCCTTATGAAAGACTAGGTATACTACCTAAAGTTTCCAAAGTTTAGGTATAGTTTTGGTGGTGGGAAATCAATGGGGTAGAAACGGTCATATAACTTAACGAGATTTTTAATGATCTAACAAGCCCCGCGAACTGACACAATTACATTACCCTTTATTAGTCTGGACTGGAGTAGGTATCAATTTTATACCTAAAGTAATTAATTCACATTTCGCGAATATATATGCAAATTTCAACGTATCTATAAAGTTTCCATAGTTTAGGTATAGTTTTGGTGGTGGGAAATCAATGGGGTAGAAACGGTCATATAACTTAACGAGATTTTTAATGATCTAACAAGCCCCGCGAACTGACACAATTACATTACCCTTTATTAGTCTGGACTGGAGTAGGTATCAAATTTATACCTGAAGTAATTAATTCACATTTCGCGAATATATATGCAAATTTCAACGTATCTATATGTGTTACAGCACAATATGAAACTTCTGGTATATGTTTCAACCCCATCAATTTTAATTATTTAGTATCTATTCGTTTTCAGTTTTTGCCTAAAATTTATTATTTTATGCAAATCCAATTTTTGAAATATTATTTTATTGATTCTAGATTTGTGTTTATATATTTGTGTTGTCTTAATTTTTTTTGGGTAAATTATTTTATGCAAATCCAATTTTTGAAATATTATTTTATTCATTCTAGATTATTTCTAGTCTAGATATTTGTGTTGTCTTATTTTTTTTTGAACTCGTAAATAACTTTGGTATATGTGACAACCGACTGCTATTTATTGGTGGACAATAAACATGACTGTGTTTTGAACAAGTTTCAACCTGTAAGTATGCTGTACGTTTCCGTAAAGGAAGTTCCCATTATTTATTATAATATATAGATCTTTTGTTAATGTAGGATTCGGTGTGTGATTTATTGCATTCTTGTTTATACCAGTTAGGTGGGGCGGTGCGATGTTTAAAGACTCCTTTGGTGGTCTAATTTAAAGTCGCAATTTCTATTATTAGTTTTTTCTTGATGCTGTCGGCTTGAGAACTTTACCTTTTTTACTAGATGTCCTTTGAAGAAGGTAATAATTTACTTTTTATTCGTTTCTGAGAAATATATAAATCAATCATCGGGTTTGAAGTCACACGCGATTTTTATAGAAAGTAAATGCACAAAAGATCTGTCGTTTAAATTCTTTAGAATTCTTTTGATAATTTAATCTTTTGTTTGAAAACATTCCGCTGCAAACAAAAATTTACCTGTCCCCGAAATCCTGTTTAAACTCGTCGCTACCTACCTAGGTGGTCCTCTGTCCCCACCAGCCGTGACCTTTTTTTCAACACAAATTCATATAAAAAGGCTGAGGCTGTGGGTAACTTTACATAGTACCTTCGGATCTCCAGTTCAGTTAAGAGCTCTCAGTTTCTACGCTTTGAAGTTTTAACGAAGACTATTCATAATGGATGTAAGTATTTAAATAGTATTACTCTATAATTATTGCATTAAAAATTTTATTTGTTGTGTGTATGTTTTAAGTCTTTAATATTAATTATGAATTTTGTTTCAGTTTTCCGACAACACTTTCAAAAACTTTTACGTTGATGAAAATGAAGACGAAGCAAGTGATGAAGAGGGGACGCTGGCTTTCAAAGTGAAGCAAGCTATTGCGAAGAAGCGTCAATAAAATAATATTGATGGCTTTTTTGAAAGGCCTAAGAAGAAGACAAAAGTGTATAAGAAATCTTCAACGGCCTCCAAAAAAGAAGAAGACGGTGTTTCATATCTCACTTCGGGTCAGGACGATGGGGCATATGCATCACACCTCATAAAGATCGAAGTATACGACATGAATAAAATACGAAACGTTGGACCTCTGGACCACTGGAAACACTGTGACTATCGTGTTAAATATTATGATAACGAAGGTGACTCACATGAACAAAGTGCTCGGGATGTTATATTTAATATAACGAAAGAACTATCATCTAAAACCAAATGTGTAAAATATTTTATAGAGACTGATAAGGGTGATAAAAAATAGTTTTAATCAGTGCTTTATTTATAACTAGAATAAGTTCCTTTATTTTTTCACTTATAAAAAATGTTTACTTTCTTTCTTCAATAAAACATATTGTATATTAATGTTATTACTCATTTATTGAACATGTTTAATATTAGATGTAGTTTTAACTGCTTATTTTGTGTTTCTTTCTCCGTCACTGCATTTGTCTTAGGTAGTAGGAATATTTTGTAATTATAGTTGTAAGAAATAAAATAAAACCCAATTTATTTTCATAACACATTGTTTTAATTCACAAAAACTGATTTAAACATATTCCTTAAAACTAAATCATTACACAAAGAATTATCAGAAAACAGACATAAAAACTCAGACATTTTTTTCCCTTGAAGCTTAAAATAAAGATAAACTAAACAGTATTCTCCACAAACTGAAGTAAAATAATTCTGAAGTGATTGATGGTTATAAAACCACCTCTTAGAGTTTCTATTTAAAAATAACCTGTGATAACCAGTAGGCTTTCGACCAAAAGAGTCAAAGTATTCACCATATCCATTCACATCAATGTGCATTGCAATCCAATGAGAACCGGGCTTTGAATCAGGATCCAGATTGCTTATAATAAAAGTAGGTAGATTAACCCAAACAGGAATCCGGTTTGCAGCAAAAACATTTGACTTAAACCTCGGGTTTATTTTATTCATACAAAATTGTATTTCATTCGAATCCATAATAATAATTAATCTAAAAAAGTAAACACTGGTGGTTTTACAGACAATGTTCAAGTGGTAATGATAAAATTGAGTGAATGCATTGTATTTATTTAATTACTAACTATTATAATCTACAGTGATATCACGATTTTTATTTATTTCAATTATGTTATCAAATTCAGCATACACAATACAGTTGATAGTAGTACTTAAAGCTGAATCAAAACGAACTTTGATTCGAACACTTCCGTGTCTTACAAGATTCCAGTGTGAAGTTGAACTTGCAAATAAATCAGGAGTCAAATCGAAACATAATAAAGAATAACCACCCACATAGTTTGATCTGCTTATAGCATTACCCTCGTTATGGAAATGAATACCAGTTCCAGAAAACAAAGTATGATATGCAGTTGCTATTAAACCCGCAGAGTTAAATGAGGGTTGCAAAGTTTTAGAAGGAATTTCATGACCATCTCGTACAAACTAAATGAATTCATATGAAAATGTTGAAAATTGAAGGGATTTATAGCTAAATTACCATTAAACCCAGAGTTTGAAACTAATCCAATAATACATCTTTTAGGGACTTGCCCGAGAAATATATTATCCAACGTTTTACCTTGTATACCTGCGGGTAATGTCAGAACCTAAACTTCTGCCCTTGTTATCGGATATTTCGCAGTTATTGATGCTAATACTTTTTGATGAGCTAACAATACACTAGGATTTATTCTTGCTCTTCTGATAATGAGACTGGCATCTGTTATTTGTACTTTAAATTTACCATCCTTATGACAAATTAAATTAAATGTTTCTTTCGAACGGACTAATTTAACTCTCATTTCTACACCATTAATTAGAAATTTCTCCTGGTTAAACATATCACCATGTAAATGACCAATCATTTCAACTTCCTTGCTTTCCTTAACAAAGTCCATTCTTTCGTGAAACCCTTTATTAGTCGAGTCAACGGCGTCCATATAGTTGGGGGTATCTTCATACCACAATCCACAAGTCAGATGAGATTTTTTGGCTGCTGAACCATAATTAAGCAGATTTTATATTATTATATTATAATATTTTGGCATTTATATGCAACAAAGTGTGTGATAGATCAATGTAGTCATCACCTGACCCAGGAACTTGAAACTCAATAGGACCATCGTCACTTAGAGATGAAACTGGTTTGTAATGAATCCACTGGCCACTTTCAATGCTTGTTTGAATTGATGGTAAAGCAAATAAGTCTAACTCAGATTTGGCACACTCACAAGAATGACTATGTAAGAATGACATTTTTTAGTTTGAAAATATATCTTCAATATTGTTTTTCCTATATTTTTTACCTCCTCTTCGGTGCGATGCTTTTAAGTTAATGAATGGTCCACGTCTTTTTGTGGACGTTTTATACCCAGACCCCGATATCAAAGAATCAATTTTTTCATCTGCTTTTCTTTTTAAGTTGGCGCTTGCTTCATTGAACCGAGATCTAATAGAACTATCCATTGGTCGTGAATTTACCATATCGGATAAAAGACCGATTCCTGCATCTAAAGTTTCTTTTCCCACTGATTTAAGACCACTAGATAATAATGGTAGCACAGACCTAAAAGACCACCCAAGAAACTCCCGATCCCATGTCCTCGTTGATATGGTACCCCTTTATAAACTATTCCTATACCCGTACCAGCTTGGTGTGAATAGTAATGTTCATATGGGCAAGACGTAGATGATCTTTTATAATTCATTTTACCCGTTGAAAGTGTAGCTTCACGCAAGAAGATCCAAACTGGAATGGTATTCTAGCTCCAGTAGTTGTCCTTATATCTATTTCCATAGTATCGAATTCTCTTCGTAATACGGGTACATAGTGAGCAGGTGAGAAAATATGTGTTTTGTAAGCACCATAGATAAATTTAGTTGGGTCTAACGGTATTATTCTCAGTAATGATGTAATTACATCTCCCACCACTTGTGGATGAATGATATCAGTATAAACAAATATTTGTGAGGGTAAACCTAAGTATAAATTTGCAGGATGTTTTCCAATTGACATTTCTTTTAAATTTGATCTTGGTCGAAATCTTAATTGTAGACTTAATATGGGTGTTGTTGTGATTGAGACTATTTCTTTATCTGTTGATATCCCCACCATTTTTGTAATTTTATCATATCTAAACTTAACTTTGCTTTTTAGCTGTGGGTTTTCATTTAATGCATCAAGAAAATGATCAAGACTATCATACGAAGTAGCTGGTATGCGAGTTTTTGAATCAACGATTTTATCCGTCTTGTCTGCAGGTCCTCGAACTTTCTTTTTAATATAAATGGTATTTTCATGTTCTTGAACATTGTACATGGAGCATGGGTATTGAAATTCTACTAAACCCACGACCCATTCTCCTTCCAATTTAATGGTTTTAGGTAATTTTGTTAAAAAGTGCGCAGTTGTATTATCATTGTAATATTCCGATGAGCTATTGCTCAACAAAGTTAAGTAAAAACTGTTTTCACTCATATTGTTTCTAAACTTGATGACGGTATCCAGGAATTAAATTAATTAGGATAACCTCGCCACTTCACGAACACTTCCTTTCTGCCACCAATACGGCGCGAGCGTATTATTTTATCAATTTTATATTTGATGGAGGGGTGGTGAGTTACTTTTTGTAATTCTTTATAATAAAATGTACCAATTATTGGTTCACCTTCCAAATCTTTTAAAGTATAAACAACCCACGGAGACCTATTGATAACTGATTCAATCACAAATATTTCATCACTCCAATTGGTTTCATAACCCTTTTGGAATATATGTTAATATTTAGTTATCCTAACATGATCACCTACATTTAGCCTTGCATTTTCTAAAGAAGGTTGTTTATCATTTTTTCTTTCATATAAGTTACACCAAACAGTCCTTATATTACTAGAGTTAACATCAACTGGACGCATTTTTATGCTGGAATGATAGCTATGGTTATATGAATAAAGCAGATCTTGTAATATATTAGTGTAATTGTAAGTATTCTTATGAGTGAAATAACGCCACATTTTAGTTTTGAGAGTTCTTTGAAACCTTTTAACTATGCTAGCTTTAATGTCTGGGTTGTTAGTTGTATAATAATTTATGTTCTTACTTTTAAAATAATCTCTCACCATCTTTGAAACAAATTCTGTACCCTTATCAGATTGAATATGTCTAGGGGTTGCATTTGCTTCCGTGAATATGCTTTCAAAACACGTTTTAACCGTTTCAGCATCCTTCTTTTTCATAAGTCTCGCAAATGCATATTTGCTAAATACATCAATAACACAAAGAATGTATTTATACCCATCGTTGTATCGACTATAGGTACGCATATCACTTAGATCAGCTTGCCATAGTTCATTGTAGTTTGACAGGATGTATTTGTTACGCGAGAAACGTTTATGAACAGGTTTATGTAGAGTGTACGCTTCTCGGGACTGCAACCATTTTTTCACTTCCTCTCTATTCATTTGACCTTTCATTTCCTTCATAACATTATTTAAACTACTATATCCAGCCGGGTTTGATATATCGTAATATATTCTATTTATGTCTAATAAGGAGTCCATCTTTCCCAATCAACTTTCTTTTGAGACCTCGTTTTTGGCTTAGTAGATAGAGGAGTAGATGCGTTTTTTTCTTTAATTGATAGGTTGTGCTCGCTAATAGAAGCCTGTGAAATGTTAGCTTCAGGTTTAGATTGAATTTTATTAATAAATTCTAAAGTCTCGGGGTTACCAATACATGACGATGGAACTTTTATATCATTAAAAAGACGAGCGAAATCCTCCCATCCCACTGGTTTTGAGCGTTTAAGCGGTCTAAGTACATCGCCTACCAAATCGAGAATATTGCTATTTGGTATCGTCTGACTGTTTATAACTACTTCACCGTTCTCCTTCCACCAAATTTTAGGTCTATTCAGAACAATGTTTTGCAGTAGCGTCTGACTTTTTGTCCTGTACGATTTAAGTATAACATCTATAATATAGGATGGAGAATATCGTTTAGGTAATTGAACCTTTGATACACCAGGAGGTGTGGCATAAACATCTTCTCCCGGCACAGGTGAATTTGCGTCTCCGCTTAAGTTCTGAGTAAATGATTCCTGCTTTCGGATACTTTCCTCTTTTTTTACATTTTCCTCCTTTTTGTTAACTTTCGAAGCAACGTTGTAGTTATCGTTAGTAAGGTAGTTCACTTCATCCATCACTATTGGTAATTTAAATGGTCTTCGATCTGCCTCAGCAAAATGTAAAAATCGTTGTAGTGCTTGACAATATAATGCCCACTTTTCACGATCATTTATTTTTCTTCTAAGAATTGTTTGCATTTCTCCATCCAGACGGGATGATAAATTTTCCACCTGATTTTCACTTTTTTTAAGTCTTTCAATAAATTCAGGTTCTACTAACAACATTTTCTTTGTATTCTCCATTGTATCTAAGATAAGGAGTTTACCAATGCACTTAAAACTGCACCTAAAATTATTGGTAAAAATGCACCCCCTTTCTGAATAATAACGGTTTTTCTAAGCTTATTTTTGCCTTTTGAAACTAGTTTTCGTAATGTTTCCTTATATTTTTTTAATTTAGATTTTTCTTTGTTATCTAAAGGAATTTTACCCTTTAGAACGTTATAGATACATTCACAAATGATGTTGATCTCATCTTCATCACACGATTTAAGCAAAGCAGTGCGATATTTTGGTTTAAGTAAATGCAGGGCTTCCAGTAAATGTTTATAGGTGCTTACTCGAGAATGCATCATTTAGAACTGACTGAAACTTGATGATCCTTGTTATATTTAAATCCTTTCTTTGGGATATACACTGTGCAATGGCCATCAAATGGAAATATTTTAGTTTTAAAACGACACATGTCATCTGTGTTTTGTTTTAGATCAATCATAAGATAGCCGTGAGCGTTTTTAGTAGCATCCTTGTAAGCTTCGTCAACGAACTTTGAGTTTTCTGGGCATACTTGACGAGACAAATAACGTATTTGTGTTTTATCTCTAGGATTCTTAAAAAACACTAAATAACTTGTATTCAAAGACATATCACGTTGACCTTTACCCTGATGAAATATATTTTGAGTAATATAAAACAGGCTTAAATTTCTGTGGTGACTACCTTTTGTAAAAATATCAACCAGTCGCCCATTTGATTCCCGCATTAAATCATCTATTATAAGTAATTTGGGCTTCAGTCCATCAAACATGGACATATCAGGTATTCCTTGACTATAAATCACATTTTCTAGATTATATAGGGGTTGCATTTCATCATAACACCAAATCACTTCATCAAACTCAACATTACATAATTCTTTCGAATGTTCAAGAAAACTTGTAACAAATTTAGTTTTTCCACAACCACTCGGACCAGCTACAATAGTGGTGAAGGGATGGTAAAAATGAATCATTTTGAATTAACGTGAGGAGTGTGTTGTTATGAAAAGGAATTAATTTCAAATGACAATTTTTTTTAAAGTTTCTCCTTTTATCAAGAACATTTATTAAAAATAACACACAACAAAAAAAATATTGACACAAGATAATTTTAACTTCTAAACTAAATCATACAATTTACAAAAATTATACACATTGCACAAAAAATAAATACATTTCATTTGAATATTCTGTGTAAATTAAATAAATTTTAAAGTACACCATGAGCAATTTTATAATGACCCCACGCAAGAGTATCAAAAGAATTTCCTAACAAATATCGTTTCGTGTCATTACGGGAAAGCGTTATTTTGGTAATTTTCTGTGTAAATAAAATGTGTTTTATTGATTTGAAACGTAACATTGTATCATATTTTATTTTTTTCTTAAATAAACATTTTTTTAAACTATCAAGATCATACGTTTCCGTTACGCATTTATTGACACCTTTAGCTTTAGCTTTAATTTCTTTATTTTGTACATCTATGGCGTACATTTTTGAACGCAAACCAATAAATTCCTTAAATATTTCCCCATTGTTTTCATCTTTGGAAACACCAAGTTGCTTTTTATTTACCAGAGGGAAACCATACACGTTGTCCTCTGGGTATTCAGAAGTATCAAAATATAAATTAAGATCTGATTTTATGTCATCATAAAAGTCTTCTGTGAATATTTGATATAGTAAACTATCAGTATCTGTGTAAAGCAATTTCAAATTATTTTGATATTTGGTTTTCATATAGTCGTAATGAAATTGATACATTAAAGTTTTAGAAAGATCTAAAATGCAAAAACCTAGGTAAATTGGTTTGTTGTATAAAACTTTAGTTTTTTTCAATTGAACAGCTACTAAATCATGTGAAAAAACAGATAAACTATGAAATTCAGGTTTCGCAATTAAAGATTGAACTCCTTGAGATTTCCCACGATTTGCCCAGTGATTTAATAATTTGATGTTTACTCGTTTCATTACATTCTCCATAGTTTTACCAAACACTGAATTGTTCATGAGTTTGAAAAAAATCTTTTTCGAATTCAGAAGATGCTTGGGATCGCATGTAGGTATTTAAATCTATGTAACTTTTTAACCATGGGGATTGCTCAAATTTTAATATTCTATGGATTTTAAGCAATTTTAATCCGTTTTGTAAACTTTGTTTAAGATTTCTGTAATGAATGACATAGTTTGTTTTCTTGTTTAGATTTGGTATTAATTTTTTTGCTTTAGAATTACCTAAACATACATTTTCAGGACAGAATGGTAGATCCGAATGATAATCATGTAATTCTTTAGGGTACTCAATGTCTACTTCTAAGATAAAGCCATGATCAGCATCATCTGCAATATTATAATTCGTCTCTACATTCACCCCTTCAAATTTACCTGTAGGAAGAGGTTTAGACATAGCCCATCCATACAAGTTATTTGCATCTAAATATACAAGAAAAGAAGACGGTTGGTTTGATTCATAGTTTGACATATATTTATTGTTAGCTTTTGCATGTCTGTGACTGCATTGGGATATACCTCCTCGAATATTTTTTGCTATGAAAGCAATTTTATCAATATCCGTCAAAAGTTCAAGTTTTATTTTTGTAACATTTAACATAGCATCCCAACTCAATCCTGGGGCAGTGTAATAATGAGCTGGATCCAAACCGTAGGTCTTAACACATACATTTCTAAAATTTTCAAATACATCAGTTAGTAGCAAAACATCTGTTTTCAGATATAAATCTGAATAGTCCCCCATATTTTGACAATTAAAGTGATTCCACACACCCACAGCATGTTCATAATCTTCATCTGAAATGTGGCTATTATTCAGAGAACTATAAAATAAATCCTTACGAGGAAGGGCGGTAAGGTTTAAACTATCAAATGATGTCATGTATTCATATGGGTACACACCCTTACGTATCAAGCGCTTATAGTCTTCTTCACTTGGAAAATTTAATTTTAGTTCATTGAATTGGTTTGTTGTTAAGTTTTTAGCTAATTTTTCAAGACTACTAGACATGAATTTAAGGGAATCAACGAATCTTAATTTCACTGTACGGTTATTAACTTTTAACATTTTGGAAAAGGAAATATATTTTTCTTTGTTCTGTGGGATTAGTTCTATATCACCATCTTCAAAATTAAGCCCATGTACTATAAAGTGACTGTCATAGTTGCTTAAGTTATGAAAAAACACAGGTACAAAGTTTTGGGGTCTGTACTTTTCATTGCAAAGTGAATGTGCAACGCCTTCGTAAACACCGGTATGCCAGTTATAGGAAACGCAGGAATCCTCGTTTAAACATGTACTGCAAATGAAACAGACTTTGCTCTTTGCAATGTGTTCTTTATTTAAAGTTGTTAAGGGTAATGGGGGCTTGGAAAATGTATTATTTTTACAAATACTCTCCAAATCATGTTTAATACATTTCATAAACGTTTGACCACAGTTCTCCCCTTTGTATGTTCTATAAATTGATAACTTGTCATCATATGCACATTTAATATAGTATCCAAAACTATAAACTTGATGTTTCTGAATGTTAATGGTTGAGGAACGCTTGTCTATACGTCTGCGTTTACGTTTGATTTTATCATCCACATAATCATCATCATCTCCATAATCTTTATCACTGTCAGGTGTTGGAGAGTGACTATTATCTTTAGTGGTTTGTTCATTAGATTGTTCTGACTAAATAGGACTTAAAAATGCCTCAAAATCTGCTTACACAACAAAAGGAACTCGTAATTTACGCTCGTAATTATTGAAATTAAGTTGACTTGAAGAAGTCATTTTGTCAAACCAATCTTTCCTTTTATCCTCTTCAGAGGGTAAATTGGTACATATATGAAAACAATCGTTCTTTTGATGCTCTACTAAATTCTGATTAGATGAAAAATTTGACAAACAACCATCACATATATTAACAGCATGTTGTGATTTATTTATTTGAGCGGATACTAATCGAGATAAATTGTTGATTAGACAATAGTGTCCTCTATTCCCCTTTGTTATATATAACAAATAAAAATGTTTTAAATCTTGAAGCAAATCAAATTATTTTGTTCAATATTTTTTGATTTGCAATTTTTAAGTAGTTACACTACTATATATAAACTGAAAAAAGATGTCATATACTTAAGAAAAAGTGACCAAACCCTCCGGTGTCCGAGGCCAGATTTGAACTGGCGTCTTCAGCTTTCGCGGCTGACGTCCTGACCACTAGACCACCCGGTCACGGTGGAACTTGACAAATTTTCTCATGTATATGCAATCTCTGAATTTGAAACGGCTAGGCGCCGTTGACCATACTCTAAGGGCATGCGCAGTACGTGCTTGCTTCTCCTACCCGAATCTCTTACGTGATTCTGGTATAGCGAGAGAGATGGTGCTGCCATCTATGAATCTTGAAGCAAATCAAATTATTTTGTTCAATATTTTTTGATTTGCAATTTTTAAGTAGTTACACTACTATATATAAACTGAAAAAAGATGTCATATACTTAAGGAAAAGTGACCAAACCCTCCGGTGTCCGAGGCCAGATTTGAACTGGCGTCTTCAGCTTTCGCGGCTGACGTCCTGACCACTAGACCACCCGGTCACGGCGGAACTTGACAAATTTTCTCATGTATATGCAATCTCTGAATTTGAAACGGCTAGGCGCCGTTGACCATACTCTAAGGGCATGCGCAGTACGTGCTTGCACCTCCTATCCGAATCTCTTACGTGATTCTGGTATAGCGAGAGAGATGGTGCTGCCATCTATGAATCTTGAAGCAAATCAAATTATTTTGTTCAATATTTTTTGATTTGCAATTTTTAAGTAGTTACACTACTATATATAAACTGAAAAAAGATGTCATATACTTAAGAAAAAGTCGCGGCTGACGTCCTGAAAGCTGAAGACGCCAGTTCAAATCTGGCCTCGGACACCGGAGGGTTTGGTCACTTTTTCTTAAGTATATGACATCTTTTTTCAGTTTATATATAGTAGTGTAACTACTTAAAAATTGCAAATCAAAAAATATTGAACAAAATAATTTGATTTGCTTCAAGATTCATAGATGGCAGCACCATCTCTCTCGCTATACCAGAATCACGTAAGAGATTCGGATAGGAGGTGCAAGCACGTACTGCGCATGCCCTTAGAGTATGGTCAACGGCGCCTAGCCGTTTCAAATTCAGAGATTGCATATACATGAGAAAATTTGTCAAGTTCCGCCGTGACCGGGTGGTCTAGTGGTCAGGACGTTAGCCGCGAAAGCTGAAGACGCCAGTTCAAATCTGGCCTCGGACACCGGAGGGTTTGGTCACTTTTTCTTAAGTATATGACATCTTTTTTCAGTTTATATATAGTAGTGTAACTACTTAAAAATTGCAAATCAAAAAATATTGAACAAAATAATTTGATTTGCTTCAAGATTCATAGATGGCAGCACCATCTCTCTCGCTATACCAGAATCACGTAAGAGATTCGGATAGGAGGTGCAAGCACGTACTGCGCATGCCCTTAGAGTATGGTCAACGGCGCCAAGCCGTTTCAAATTCAGAGATTGCATATACATGAGAAAATTTGTCAAGTTCCGCCGTGACCGGGTGGTCTAGTGGTCAGGACGTCAGCCGCGAAAGCTGAAGACGCCAGTTCAAATCTGGCCTCGGACACCGGAGGGTTTGGTCACTTTTTCTTAAGTATATGACATCTTTTTTCCGTTTATATATAGTAGTGTAACTACTTAAAAATTGCAAATCAAAAAATATTGAACAAAATAATTTGATTTGCTTCAAGATTCATAGATGGCAGCACCATCTCTCTCGCTATACCAGAATCACGTAAGAGATTCGGATAGGAGGTGCAAGCACGTACTGCGCATGCCCTTAGAGTATGGTCAACGGCGCCTAGCCGTTTCAAATTCAGAGATTGCATATACATGAGAAAATTTGTCAAGTTCCGCCGTGACCGGGTGGTCTAGTGGTCAGGACGTCAGCCGCGAAAGCTGAAGACGCCAGTTCAAATCTGGCCTCGGACACCGGAGGGTTTGGTCACTTTTTCTTAAGTATATGACATCTTTTTTCAGTTTAAAAATGTTTTGTTTTTTTACATTTTGTAATGTGTAAAGGACCAACAATATCATGACTTTTATTTTGTGAATTATACTCCAAACCAAACACGTTAATACTTAAATCATTTAACTTTTCAAATTTCTGAATATCAGTAAACTTGATAGGAAAAGGAATGTCACCAAACTTCAATTTCTCCTTGTATTTGACATAACAGTTCACTATATTAGCGTGATTGTTTTTCCTAGGTGGATATAAACCCAAAAGCAATGCCCAACGGAAACATTCATGATCATTGTTTTTGATGTTTATTACTGCTCTTTTGTTTGTTATATCACGTGGTAATTCAATATATGAAGAACCACGCAATGGTTTATATTTATTAACATTAACGTCTAAGTGGTTTATGTTTACCAAACTCCATCCACTATCTTTTCTTTCAAAGTTTGTTAATCTCTCAGTTATTTCATTTACGAGGGATATGAAAAATAAATCTTTATCACTGCTCACGTTAAAAAGTTGATTGTTTAATTGAAAATCAAATGTATTTCTTAGCTGTTTGGTATCCTGACAAAAATTTGCATTTAAAATAAAATTAACTTTTAAAGCACAATGATCTGCAACTGATCGATTTAATAAAGTGAAAATTGTATCTTTATTTTTTTCTAAAAACGATTCGGGGGTTTCAAAGGGTTGGTAATCATTTTTATTACTTGATATTCTGTACGCAGCAACCCTGTTTCGGAATGCATTTTCAACTAGCTGAACGTTGATTAATTCGCTGTCTGAACTAAGAACATTGTTTTTGTGGTTATTGCTTTTCAAATGGTTTGCTAAATATCTTTTTACCACATACACATGGCACACAGAACATTCAATTTTGTCATTATTTTTTGTGCTTACGTCAATACAGCAAGCTTGTGTTGTAGAAGTTGATGCTGAATCACTGCTAGTTGAAGGTTGACTCTTCTTTGTTGATGCCTTAGACACAGGATCCGTAGTTGCCATTTCTATTCCGCCTCCAACTTGTTGGGATCTAAAGAAATAAAATAAAATATCACAAATAATATAATTACATCATTACTTATAATATGATTACCAGAAACAAAGATTAATAATAACTACAAAATACTAACATGTATATTTCTTACAGTGCAAACAATACGCTTGCATTGGTAGGACTCCGTCTACTACATCAGTATTTGATATATGAATATCCTGTGTTTGATTCCTATGACCCTCACATGGGGTATAATATGGTTTAATATCTTGATCTTCGAAAATTGAATCAGGTAATAAGCCATCAATAAACCACAATCGGATGTGTCTATGAAATTTCTGGATTATTAACTTTTTGCTAAAACTTGCTATCTCGCTACGTTCTAATTTAGGCTCAAGATAAAATGCCATGTTGCAAAACTGAATCACACAACACCACAGGTACAAAACACTGAAACTTCAATTTGCTATAGATAATTTTAAAACTGGGGACCCACTTTTATACCACTATCCCCTCCGTATCCGCAAGTCAGGTAAGGAAACATGTAACAACAGGTTTTAACTTAGATCACCCACCCCAACAAGATGCAAGGTAGAAAAAAAAATGTACAGTGAATTAAATATTTAAACAAATTGATTAACTTACATTTCATATTTTTGTTGACTTAGAGATTCACACAAATTATATATTTCTTGGTCTTCAAAATATTCCTTCTCCGCGTCTTCACATAATTGAAGAAGTTCAACATCACAATTATCATTTCCAATTTGCATGCTATATATATATAGATTAAAAATCAGGATACTATAAGTTTTTTATACTTTGAAATTTAAAGTGTTCCTTCAAATTCTATCTCTGATTAGTTAAAATTAAGAAATTTATTCACTTAACCGTAATTGAACACGTGATTTGCAGCTCACTTCGTTTCTAAAATTTAGCCCCCAGCCTCAGCCTTTTTATATGAATTTGTGTTGAAAAAAGGTCACGGCTGGTGGGGACAGAGGACCACCTAGGTAGGTAGCGACGAGTTTAAACAGGATTTCGGGGACAGGTAAATTTTTGTTTGCAGCGGAATGTTTTCTAACAAAAGATTAAATTATCAAAAGAATTCTAAAGAATTTAAACGACAGATCTTTTGTGCATTTACTTTCTATTAAAATCGCGTGTGACTTCAAACCCGATGATTGATTTATATATTTCTCAGAAACGAATAAAAAGTAAATTATTACCTTCTTCAAAGGACATCTAGTAAAAAAGGTAAAGTTCTCAAGCCGACAGCATCAAGAAAAAACTAATAATAGAAATTGCGACTTTAAATTAGACCACCAAAGGAGTCTTTAAACATCGCACCGCCCCACCTAACTGGTATAAACAAGAATGCAATAAATCACACACCGAATCCTACATTAACAAAAGATCTATATATTATAATAAATAATGGGAACTTCCTTTACGGAAACGTACAGCATACTTACAGGTTGAAACTTGTTCAAAACACAGTCATGTTTATTGTCCACCAATAAATAGCAGTCGGTTGTCACATATACCAAAGTTATTTACGAGTTCAAAAAAAAAAAATAAGACAACACAAATTAATCTAGAATGAATAAAATAATATTTCAAAAATTGGATTTGCATAAAATAATTTACCCAAAAAAAATTAAGACAACACAAAATATATAAACACAAATCTAGAATCAATAAAATAATATTTCAAAAATTGGATTTGCATAAAATAATAAATTTTAGGCAAAAACTGAAAACGAATAGATACTAAATAATTAAAATTGATGGGGTTGAAACATATACCAGAAGTTTCATATTGTGCTGTAACACATATAGATACGTTGAAATTTGCATATATATTCGCGAAATGTGAATTAATTACTTCAGGTATAAATTTGATACCTACTCCAGTCCAGACTAATAAAGGGTAATGTAATTGTGTCAGTTCGCGGGGCTTGTTAGATCATTAAAAATCTCGTTAAGTTATATGACCGTTTCTACCCCATTGATTTCCCACCACCAAAACTATACCTAAACTATGGAAACTTTATAGATACGTTGAAATTTGCATATATATTCGCGAAATGTGAATTAATTACTTTAGGTATAAAATTGATACCTACTCCAGTCCAGACTAATAAAGGGTAATGTAATTGTGTCAGTTCGCGGGGCTTGTTAGATCATTAAAAATCTCGTTAAGTTATATGACCGTTTCTACCCCATTGATTTCCAACCACCAAAACTATACCTAAACTTTGGAAACTTTAGGTAGTATACCTAGTCTTTCATAAGGAGTAACCAATTAAGCAATTATAAAACCTATTGCAAATACGTAAAGAACAAACTACAACGTAGGAGTATGCCTCTACCGAGCTCGGTAACAATGCGATGTCGCCGAGTCGAGCTAACAATAGAGACAATAGAAAAAGGTGAGCAAGGGTTCTATTGTGGTGTCGAAGAGCGTGTATTGTTTAATTAGCGCAGTGCCTAAGTGCTGAAGGAGGCTCCGGGCACTGTTGAGACCTAGTGCAATCGATCTAAATGGGGGGCTAAACGTACTAAAACATACCAAACTTTTTTTTTTTTTTTTAGGTTTCATAGTCCGGAAAACCCACCATAATCCCGAAAAACCATTGTTTTGGTGGTGGGAAAACGATGGGGTAGAAACGGTGAATCTATACTACTGCTAGATATTACTGCAGGTACCTGTAAAGTAATTGTTTACAGTAGATACAGTATATTAGTAGATAGTGGGGATTAATGTTACTCTGTGTCCGTAGGAAACAACTTTGACAACCCTACACGTAATCCCTGGGTGGTGCTAAAAGAGTAACAAACTTGGCAGCTGCACTGTCCCATCTGGACCTCGCAGCAATCACTGGATTTTCTTCATCATCTGTTTTCCCACTACTACTACCCCAGGGAATAAATGCCTATCTAATAGTTAGTATCGACTTATATATCCAGTGATATATGGCCAAAAAAAATATGCTGTAAAAAAGTATGACTAGTATTTTCGACTTTTCATTACATGGCATGCTGCATCCATATACCGTGTGTAGTCTGTAACACGTGCAAAAAATTAAATCGTAGATTCTACTCCTTAAACTAGACAACGTTTGTTCAGCGACTTTAAAAATTAACCTGTGGTTTGATTTTTATTACACTTTAAAGTTTATTCGAACACGCAATGTAAGTATTGCGAAATTGATTATGTCTGTAGGGTGACAAGACTGACAAGCAATGTCAATTGGACGGATTTTAACGTACATTGATAATACTATTTAGTTTGTATGAAAAAAAGACATTCTAAAGACTCCATATTTTTTAAAAGTAGTTGAACAAAAGTTCTATAATTTGAGGAGTAGAAGCTACGTTTTAATTTTTTGCTCGGATTACAGGCCACATACTGTATAAGTAAATATGCCTATGGAAATGTAGCATTAGCAGAAAGTTTCAATACAAAAACAAAATTTTAAGAAGTTCCTTAAAACAATATCCATACAAAGTTTTAAAAAGTTAAGTATGTAAAGTAACGCACCGTTTAGTGAGTCACCGTGAGTCCTAGGCCTTACACTGGCCTACCGAACATCGACTCGTCAAGCTAAAAGAACGTTATACACGGCTTGCCCCGGTTTTTACGAGCAACCACTTGCCACAACGTCAGTTCTAGTTGTAAGGGCGACATTTTTGTTAGTTAAGGGCGGTCCAATATTGTATTAAGGTTCCAGTGGTTATGCCCGCATTTTCCCGTGTTATAGGGGCGGCATAAAGAAAAATTGGCACTGTGAGGACGCGTCGCGTGATTTCTAAAGTGCGGTCCTGAAATTATTATGGTTCGGGGGAAACACGTTTTTTACGAGTAGAAAGATAACTGTTTATTGAATGTTAGGTCAAATACTTGTTTTCAACCGACTTCAAGATTTCGAAGGAGGAGGTTATCAATTCGTCGAGATCTTTGTTTTTGCAATATTTATTTTTTGTTTTTTTTTACATTTATGTTCACCGATTATTCGAAGACGGCTGGACCGATTTGGAAAATTCTTTTTCTGTTTGAAAGAGTATACTTCACAGTTGGTCCCATTGTAACCAGACCAGGATCTGATGATGAGATCCTGAAGAAATTGAGGTAAGTCTTCAACTATTATAGGCACACATTGTAATGGATCCAAGGCATCCATATAATGCCTATTTCGATGGACGGTAAAATTGTTCGATATTGTGTCATTGCTGTTAACTTTATGTAGGAGTTAATTTCATTTTTTCAGTTTCAGGGAAAATTATGACTTTACGATTAAGCTTTAATAAAAAATTATACTGTAATATTAAAGTTCGAATTACAACTCACCTGGAAAATATGGAGTATCATAAAATCAATTAGTAGTTATGTCTTAATTTTCATAGCTTTGGTGCAGTTCGGGAAGGAGAATTTAGTGTTGAAATAAATACTGGAAACTAGCTTTATTTCAAGTGGCTTTTCTAAATAATATACATTTTCGTTTAGATATTAAGATGGTAATTCATTTGGAATACAGATAATAGTATTTTCTAATAAATTTTGGTTCTTAAAAAACCTAACCTCGAATTATAGATGTTAGTGTATGTAGCAGAAAACAAATGAAAACGTGAAATCTAATTCCTTGATCTAAATAGGCATTAAAAATAACAATGTTTCTTATGATATCGAATAAAAATAATAGTTATTTAGGAAGATTTGGTTAAGAACAGTATTGTGTCATAAACACGTGATTATTTACTTCCGAGTACAAAAAAATATATTGATTCGATAAACAATATAGTCCTCTTAGCATTCCTATTGATATTTGTTAGAAATATATGCGTATTAATAATTATTGGTGAAAATTTACCATGCGGTTACATTGAATTTGCTTTCGTTTCCTATAGAAACACTATTGTATGTATATTTCACTATCATATATATATTCCCTATATTTTTAGCATATTTATCCAAATGTAGTTTCTAAGTTCTATTCAGCAATTTACCAGAAAATCCTGAAATTGTAATTATAAATTAATAATTTTAAACAAATGCGGGTAGGAATAATCTCGCATCGCGCGAGGTTAATCTTAACCCACCCGCATATTTGCTTAGATTTTCGCAGGCGATCGAGAAGCGGTGTGCAGACGACGAGTCAGGAGTTCACACGAATTTGAACCTTGTCTGTTAGACATTTATTTGGTTTTAGTATCTACAGATTGGATTATCAACCTTATTATTTAGATAACTAGGTTCAATAGCGGAATCGGATGAGTAATCGGTAAGATTTTGAAAGAGGTGTTTGGATTAAAGCTACAAAGGGGAATGTAGGTGATTGCGGGAGACAGGGTACGGAAATTATAAAAGCGGGTGGTAAGGTTCGAACTTAACTTAGTCGGAACGAGATTTCAAGACATCAGCATCTCTCAGCCTAGATCGAGGTCTACAACTTTATGTAAGTCCTTTTAAATATTTCACTTTTATCTTAATTGATTGTCGTGTACTAGCATTTTACAATATTTTTACTAGTGAAGCGTACGAATATTATAATAACGGTCAATACCTTTCTTTTATTAATTGGGTTATTTGGGGACTAATATTACAGGCGTTACGCTTATTTACCTGCAGTGAGTGTTAGAATAATGAGGGATATATTATTAATCCACATTTGTAAATATTTTAGCTGTGTTTGGGTTTACAATGAAGTAGGGATCTGCATTTAAGTATATTAGGTACTATTTCAACTATTACTGAGTGAGCGAAGCGAAGCACTATTCCGCTGTGCCTAGAGCCGTCCGTATGTCTAATCTAAATAAGTACTTAAATGTTTTGATTATTTATTGAGTGTGGAATTGAAATACAATCTTCGTCTTCTTTCATAAACGATTCTTAAATCGTATGGACGTTTTAACATAGGTTTAAACTCCGAGCAATGATTTAGTAGTTGAGTTATAGGTTGATGTAGGGTATTATTTGACTTGGTTTTCAAATACATAATACAGCTAATAAATAATAGTATTTTGTATTTACGTGGAACTCGTTGTCGTGAGGAAACCATTTAACAATTTAATGATATTCTACTTATTTACATTCTATTATATAAGCTGATAGCTTATATTTGGTCCAGGTTCTTCATAATATATGGTCTGTGTTTGTGGTTTATTTTAACATTGAACCTTTTACATTCTACTATATATGACTGTGTGTATTTATGTGTGCGTGTATTATATTTACAATACCTAACTATTTAGGATCGTAATATTTATTCTCCGTCGTAGTATATATATTTACTGTTGACGTGTCGAATAGGTTCTAGTTTGAGAGTACTAAGCCATATTTATTTAAGTAGAGTTTAATACAGTTTTCGGGTAACTGCGTTCTATCTGTTAAATATTTATTTCTACTACCTTATAAATATAAATATATAGTTTTAATGTAACGGTTGAAATTGTTTGAACGTACTATAACCAAGATAGGTTTCGGTCTTTTAAATGTTAATTGTCGATGTCGGTTAACTATTGGCCATGGTTAAACGATATCGCGTAATATATATGTACTTCCATGTAACACTTTAGTCATTATATAAGGGATAAGATGCTGGATTTCTAGCATAGAGATTTATTCCATGTAGAATGCTTATCTGGTGTTGTCTTGGTGGCAACGTGGAACTCTTTCGTGGGAAGCCCAACGCGCACTGTATCACCCATGGTTCACTTGAACATATGACGCGCATCACAGCATGTACTTACAGAGTTTATTGCCCTGTAAGTACGCCATTAGCGTACTAGGTGTTCTTAGTAATATCCGGTCTCGTGCAGTGATGACGGTACGGTGAGGGTCTTACACATCAAGATAACTCAGGTTTGCTTATTAACGATGATAGGTACTTGCTATTTACTTCCTAAATTTATATACCATTCTTCATAAACGGTGGTTGGTATTTGCTTACTTAATTATTAAATGTACCAGTCGTTATTTGCATATGTGGTGTGGAGGAATTGGCGGTTATCTGTCGATTATACATTGATGTATGAAGCGAGACTGTAGGCTACTGGCCCGGTCGCACACTTGGATCATTACAAATGCTCAGAACGCACACTTAATAAAAGACTGTAGGCTACTGGCCCGGTCAATATTACCAGATCCATTAAGCTTCGAATCGTAGGCTACTGGCCGTGGTTCCACCGTTGGAAGACGGAACTGTCAAAACTGACGTGCCACATATTTTGTACTGGCGTACTTCGCCAACAATCACTACGTTGGGAGTCCAGCAAACCTCTATATATATATTTTGTTGTTAATACAACTATTTAACAAACAACAAAATACCTATTTAATCAATCATTATAATTCTAGTGTAATTTTAATATTCAATATTACTATTTATTAGTCTATTAATTAGGATATATTTTCACAATCTTATTATTTTATTTTTAACGTCAACAGTTCATAAGCTAACCTACCATTGTCTATTGTATTTATATTCCGTTAGATTTAAGTTAGGAATTACGTGTATTTTAAATATTGCGGTTATTTCTCACCTTATCGAAAAGGACTTGCGGTAACTACACACACAACGTTGGGTCTCCACTAGTTTTCACGATCATCTCGGCCAAACTGCGTATCAGAGCAAGCTACTGTATAGATAGGTTATTAATTAATGTATTTGATATTATAATTACGTTACTTATTTTACTGTAATACGGCGCGAAGGTTTTTTGCTTCGTTAGTTTCGTTTTTACCTTCGCAAAGCCTAGGAATCGGAAACTAACACCTAATGACGTCTGCAAAGGCAGCATTAGGGGTAATTAGTCAGTGTTTCGCTTTTCAATAACAAAAATCCAAATATAAAACTTAAATAAATAATTTTCTTTTCAACCTTCAATCTTTTGTTTGATTTTCTTTCCCTGTAGTAATTTCCTTTAGGTAAGTATTTATATTTACAGAAATTTTCAGGCTAAAGCATGAGGTAAGTAAGCTTGGTAGGCTCTTGTAAGCATTTAGAAGCCTTTCGAGTATTAAGCTGGGGTAGACATGACAACCTATAGTGATTTGAGTATTTTTACAGCAGCTCGAGCATTTGCTTATGGAAAGGTGGAGGCTAAGTGAAGTCAGTTCTTTTTTGTTTAAGATTATTACAGTATTGTAATAATCTTAAACTACTAGTAAATAACGGAGATGGTAGAGTGTATGCTCAGCACCCGGTGTCTGTATGTTGTGTTTTTTTTTTTCATAATAATAAGTCGTGTAAATACTAAAAATACAAGGTATAACAAAATTGTTGGTGATCCCGTTTAAATGAATAGGTATCGTATTCTAATAATAAAAAAATTTAAAAAAAAAATTAACGCGAAAAAAAATTGGTTCTGTATGGAAGTCGGCCGGCTGGGACGACGTGACCCATACAAAAAAAAATTTCGCGTTAAAAAAAAATTCTCCTAGTTTTTCTTAGTTTCAATACTTTACCAATTATGCCCTTTTACGGATCACCACTATTTTTATTGCATTCCTGTATTCTAATAACTCTGACAAAGCAGTCTCGAGACATTGATTAATCCAGTTTTGTTTTCCATTATCTATATATATATAACTCAAAGGTGACTGACTGACTGACTGACTGACTGACATAGTGATCTATCAACGCACAGTCCAAACCGCTGGTTCTAGAGATTCCAAATTTGGCACGTAGGTTCCTTATAAGGTCTAGGGGTGCGCTAAGAAAGGATTTTTCAAAATTCATCCCCTAAGGGGGTGAAATGGGGGTCCAAAGTTTGTATGGGGAAACAAGATTAGTTAGTCTATTTTATTCGAAACTTCACAGAAGTATTCCTAACAATAAATGAGTAAATACGTGTTGCAGGTTTTTTGAGAAGTCAACCCCTAAAAGGGGGAAATGTGGTCAAAACGTCTGAAAATCAACATGGGTATTGTTTCTATGGTTTATCGGGTCGTTGATTACGAAAACAACAACGATTTTAAAATCCGACGTGGCGGAAGTGAAATACCATCTCCCCTGTTAGGGTACAATGGGGTTGAAATGTCTAAATATACATATGGGTGTCGTTTTTGTGATTTTTTGGGACGTTAATTAAGAAAATGGCATCGACTTTGAAATTTAATATTGTGGACATGAAAATTCTTGAAAGTATTTGTGCCAACTTGCAATCTTCTCCTAAATATATAAAAGAAGAAACTGACTGACATATCAACGCACAGCCCAAACCGCTGGTTCTAGAGATTCCAAATGTGGTACGTAGGCTCCTTATAAGGCATAAGGATGCACTTAGAAATCATTCTTAAAAATTTACCTCCTAAGGGGGGAAATGGGGTTCAAAGTTTGTATGGGAAACGAGATTAGTTCAACTATTTTATTCGAAACTTTACAGGAGTATTCCTAACGATAAATGAGAAAACAAGTGTTTCAGCTTTTTTGAGAATTCAACCCATAAGGGGGAAATGTGGTGACAAAATTTAAATATCAACATGGGTATTGTTTCTATGGTTTATCGGGTCGCTGATTACGAAATCAACACTTAAGGGGGTGAAATGGGGGTTGATAGTTTGTATGGGGAATTTTTAAACGTTGAACCAATTTAGATGAAACTTGGTATAGAGATAGTTTGTGTACCGGGAAACGACATGGGACAGTTTTTATCTCGAAAATCAATCTTTAAGGGGGTGAAATGGGGGTTGGAGGTTTGTATGAAGATTTTTTTACCGCGAACCGATTTAGATAATTTTGTTGTGGATATAGTTTGAGTCCCAGAAAACAATATAGAATATTTTTTAAGCCGAAAATCAATCTTAGAGGGGTAGAAAACATGTTGGTAGTTTGTATGGCGAATTATTAACCGCTGAACAGACGATTGAAATGAAACTTGGTACATATTATATAGATTGATTCTCGGTAAACAATATAGGATAGTTTTTATCTCGAAAATCAACCCTCTAGGGGGTGAAACGGGGGTTGAAAGTTTGTATGGGAAATTAATAACCGTTGAACCTATTTAGATGATTTGGTATGGAGATATTTTGCGTTCTGGAGAAGGATATATAATAGTTGTTATCCCAGAAGTCATTCCTTAAGCGGGTAAAAAGGAGGGTGGATTACTAATTCCACGCAAATGAAGTCGCGGGGAAAAGCTTCTATTCAAGAGTAGAAATCTGTATTAATCATAATCTCTCGGTAGGAAGTCGTTGATGGCGTAACAATTAAACAATTATTGCAATAATCTCTTTAAAATAAAAAATGAGGGAACCGCCGTCTTCAAAACGTGGTATACCGAAACCTCCAGAATGTAACGAATACTTTTCTGAAAACCGCTTCTAAATCAGTTCAGCGAAACGCAAGATGATCGCAGACAAACATACCTTCCTACATACAAACATACGAGTCTAACTGAGAACCTCCTTTTTTAGTACTTTTAGTACGCGGGCGAATTCGCGGGAAAAAGCTAGTAAACAAATAAAATTAGGTAATATTATTTATCTACACTCACATTGTAAGTCCTCTAAAACGTGTTCAAAAACGGTAGGCAATGGCTAGCATTACCACAACCGATTTTACTATGATAAGCTTTTTATCTGTGGCAGTAACGTAATTTTAACTTTACATGCTCATATATTGATACGTTATGAGTTTAAAATTCCGAACATCGAATTTGATAACATAATGTAAATCCTGTCCTCCTTCCTGACCAACGGCACGCGCCCGCCCGACCGCCGGCACAATCGAGTTGGCCATGGCGGTGCAATGGCGGTCATTCTATGGTTTCCGAACACTTCATTTAGGATATATAATATGAGTGTAGATAAAGCAGTGTATGCAACTGTACGTAATTAGGCCTTATTACGTAACAGTTACATAAACTACTATTATTATTTGTTTTATTTTATTATTCAAATGAACAATAATAGTAAAGGTTAATTTAATTACTAGTAAGGCATTTCTGGGTCCCCTTAACATTTCTCTACGCCAAGAAATCGTTGAAACTCCTTTCATGGAATTTGGCATGATTATATATGCGACTAAGAAAAATATGAGAAAAATTTTTCGCCGCAAAAAATATTTTGTATGGAATACGTCGTAAAAAAATTTTTTTTTTCGCACGAAAACTTTTTATCTTAGTGTTTAATAATTAGAATACGATAACAATTATGCCCTTAAACAGACCAGTATTTTTTTTACACCTTGTATACAGTTGACTGATCACATCCACATGACACCACGCAGTAGTCTATGTCACGAACTCTCATTAAATCAAGTCAAATAACCCTATTTTGTATTAATCTGGGGGACTTTACGAATTCAAGCCTTATCTCTTCCTGGTTTCATCTTCATCGCTAACTCTTAATGAAAATACGGAACTTCAGCAAATTTGTATGCATAAATCGTAAAAGCCTTATATTTAATACGTAAAATAAAACAAATGACTGCCAAGGTCTACGAAGAAAGTGTAATTTTCCGCGCTTACCAGATAGGAATCTACCGGAGGCGCCGCTAAAATGCCGCCTGCATTTTAATACGAGTTCAAATTGGATTTGCACCAACCAATTGCAAGAAAAGAGGCGAATGGGAAAATTGTACGTGTCAGTTGTATTTTGAAAAAAATGGGTTCGCGTTCCGTTTTATTAATGCGGCTAAAGGATGGTTCACGCTGTGCCGTTCCGCGTCTTATGCGACACTTCCGACACTTCATTTTGTATAGAGACGCGAGGCTTTCTATACGAAATCAAGTGTCAGAAGTGTGGTGTAGGACGCGGAACGGCACAGCGTGAACCATCATTTACTGGTGCGTAGCAATATAGGTTTTTGAATGACGGTAAGTGAACGTTTTTTTCTATTCAAATTCAGGTAAAGTAAATATTTTAGATAACAGCGTAACGTACAGTGCCTAAACGAATAAATATTTATATACACCCACATCATAAATCCTCTATTCTGCGTTCGGAAACCGTATATAATTACTACCATTATTGCAACCAGTAATGTATCAGTGTATTATCTGTGCCAGTGTTGTAATAATGTATGAAAATTCATTACCACATCGATAACGTAATGGAACAAATCGGTAACGTAATGGAAAAGCTGCCACAATAGATCAAATCTGGTCGACTCGGCACATCGATACCCCAGAATTAAGAAAAAACGTAATGGAAATCTAGCCCTCCTTCCCAACCGCGGTTGTCCTCCTTCCCGACCGCCCGCACAATCCAGTTGGCCATGCGATGCAATGACGGCCATTCTAATGATTTCCGAACACGTCATTTAGGATTTATAATATGTGTGTAGATAAAGATATATGTGTCAGACGCGTATGTCTATAGAACTAACTTATAAGTTACGGTAGCTGCTTACCATCAGGTGGGCCGTATGCTTGTTTGCCACCATCGTAGTATAAAATAGAACTCCTCCCCCGTATTCCTGTCTTATTCTTCAGGATTGAGGGTCGTAACCCTTGTTTTCGCTGTCTGATTATTTACCATTTTCTTTCCTCAGAATTATGCACGGCATTTTGCAATTGGTATTGCGTATTTCGAATCTGCATAGATGAATTCCTCTACAGTTAATCAGCGGCATTCTAGCAAAAGGAATTCCATGTCCACTATATTAGTCCCATTGAATTAAATCCGGGTCCGGCTGGCACCTGCCTAAACACGGGCTTCAAAGCCAGACAAGTGGAATTTTAGGCATCCCAGACTAATAATCGAGGGCAGGGCCAACCCCTTTTCACTACGGATTTATATTAAATTCCTAAGTCCCAATTTGTCGAAACAATTCCTTAGGGCGGTATCTGACCACCATTCTGCTGGTATTTAATATAGATACAATAGTATTAATTGTTAGTTGGGCCTGAGGTTTCGCTGATTTTCGGGCGCGTAGGCAATTTAATACTATTAGTAGCACGTAATGTTTGAAACGCTGTTAATAGCAGTTTATGTAACTGTTACGTAATAAGGCCTAATTACGTACAGTTGCATACACTGCTTTATCTACACTCATATTATATATCCTAAATGAAGTGTTCGGAAACCATAGAATGACCGCCATTGCACTGCCATGGCCAACTCGATTGTGCCGGCGGTCGCGCGGGCGCGTGCCGTTGGTCAGGAAGGAGGACAGGATCTACGTTATGTTATCAAATTCGATGTTCGGAATTTTAAACTCATAACGTATCAATATATGAGCATGTAAAGTTAAAATTACGTTACTGCCACAGATAAAAAGCTTATCATAGTAAAATCGGTTTTTTTTTTTAATACCACGACGGTGGCAAACTAGCATACGGCCCGCCAGATGGTAAGCAGTTACCGTAGCCTATGGACGCCTGCAACCCCAGAGGATTCACATGCGCGTTGCCTACCCTTTAAGAACCTATACACTCCTTTTTTGAAGAACCTCATACTGTAGCCCGCTGGGAAAACCTCGGCAGGGAGTTCATTCCACAGTCGCAGCGTTCGTGGGAGGAAATTCCTCTTAAACCGGACAGTGCGCGACCCATTAGGCTCCAGGGTGTGAGGATGAACACCCTGCCGGCGGCGAGCGGTGCGGTGATAAAAAGCTGCCGTGGGCATCATATCAAACAGTTCTTCAGAGCACAACCCATTGTACAAGCGATAGAACACACATAAGGAGGCAAAGTCTCTCCTTAGACTCAATGGTTCAATATCGCTCGTGAGTTTGGGATCGTCGACGATCCGCACAGCGCGCCTTTGCACCGAGTCAAAGGGCCCAAGCTGGTATCCAGGTGCTCCCGCCCAAAGGTGACAGCAGTACTCCATGTGGGGTCTGACTTGCGACTTGTATAGAAGCAGTCTCTGCCCCGGAGTGAAGTATCTCCTCGCTCTATTAAGCACACCGAGCTTTTTGGGTGCCAGCTTGGCCTTCCCTTCAAGGTGACTACGGAATTGGACGTCGCTGGAAATGTCGACACCGAGGATCCCAATACTCCCTGACATTGTAAGGGTTGTGCCTTGGAACTGAGGGGCCACAGTAAATAGGGTTTTCTTAGCGGTAAACGCGCAAACTTGTGTCTTTGTGGCGTTGAATCGGTTGTGGTAATGCTAGCCATTGCCTACCGTTTTTTAACACGTTTTAGAGGACTTACAATGTGAGTGTAGATAAAATTATATTACGGAGATAAATTTAATCAAATTGACGAGTATTTACTTAATTGTCTTTAAATATGGGCTTTTAGTCTGTTTACTTCACTATTAGGTACGTACTATCTAAATCTATGCATAATTAGGTTCTTACGTCCATTAAAAAAATGGACTATTCGAAAACATTGTTTGATAAGTATGTGTACGTCAATCACCTATGTTTATAAAAACAAATTAACTAGTAGTCCGCCTTGAACTCAGAACTCGCGATTTACTTTCAAACAAGCTGACCAATATAACAAGACCCATGTAATGATATTTTCGCGCCTTCTAGCTCCATAATCCATTGACCGATCCTGCTCATATATGAACTCTCAAATGATATTGATCTCTGCTACAACCCCAACAAATTTCATGAAGATCAGAAAAACGTTACTAAAGTTATCGCGGAACAAACTTTCAAAATCAAAAAGCCATCGAAATGCCGAGACGTCCCACTAGCCAGAAGTTGTTTGTAAGAACTTGCTTTGCTTACGCTCCGCTTGTTCGAAAAATGTATGCCCCAAAAGTACGCTCCCTTAGGCTCTGGATACATTTTCGTCCCATTTGCGGTGGAAACAGCGGGCTGCTGGGGCGCTGACGCGAAACAGTTTGTGCGCGACATAGGCCGTCGTCTAAGGCAGAAGGGAGAGGACCCCCGCGGTTCTGGTGCAAAGGCTGTCCATGGCCATGCAGCGTGGTAACGCCGCGAGCATTATGGGCATCTTTGGACCGGAAGCGACAAGTAGCGGCTATGACTAATTACTAGGTGTGACTATTTGTAAAACTAGTTTTAGTATTAAGATGTAATTAAATTTTTAACGTAATAAATGTTTTATATTTATCTATTTTTTATTAATATATGTTTTAGTACAGTGACTTAAATACCAAGGCACATGGACAGTTCAAATTATAACCCTCCCTTTGCCGTAATCAACTTAAAAGTGCACCTGTAAAATAAACTTATTTTCAACTACCCAACTTCAAAACTCATAAAATTCCAATGTTTCTCAAACTTTTTTCTAACACATAAATATTCCCAAGACTTAAGAGTTACGTAACCTGAAACACTTTAAATCCCCCCATGTACGAGTATTTCCCCGTTCCCGAACTTCAGAACAAGACAGCGAGCGAAAGGCTCTGTTAATGGACGTTAGAAACTTTTAATATACGCCGCACTAATAGAACAGCGGAAACTTGAACCGGAGTTAGCATGGGGGAATACAACCGCGAAAATTTCGCAACGTTTTTGATGCATTCTACGGGCATTTATTAGTTTTTTCTGCGTTTTAAGTGGATGATTGATTTTAGACAGTTTTTTTACTTCATTTCTTACTTAATTTTTTTTTACGTAAAGAACATATAGGTCTTCGGTCACTTCTGTTTTCAACAACGATTGCCTTGTGATGTGTGGAGCCCACACGTTTAATCGATTTTTGACCAGTTTTGAATCGATAGATATACAGATTGCCACAGATAGAATTATGAGGCAAACGGCTATCGGTTCTTGAATTTTTTATCTCCATTCTATTGATTTTAAAATAAATGAGCCCTTATTTTTTGTGTTTTTTTTATAAGGTCTCAAAAAGCACTTTTATCGATATTCAAATGCTGTAAAGAATCTTACATATACGAAATCTACATATAAGGGTTCCTCTTAGACGTCTCTAAAACTGAGGAGAAATTTTAATTTTAAACTAGTTGACACATAAGTTATGACCAGAAAACCACTTTTTTGGCCGAATATTGAAGTAAATATTATGGGATATTAAATTGTTTAAGGCCGTTACTGATATGATTAGCTATAAAATCATTTGAAAACTGAGGGATTCAGATCCTTAAGGGAAGCATCTGCTTGTTACGAAGTTGAATATAATGTGTCTAAAAGTTACCTATTACACGCTTATATAAGAGCTACATGTAAAAGTGTGAGTTAGGTGTACCGCACTCACTACAGCCTACGATCTGGCTAATTTTGAGAGAAGACGTGTCAACTGCACGCTTAGAAACTTAAATCAATCGGTATTTTTAGTCAAATAGGCACTTGTGCTGTCATGTATTTAACAGAGGCCGTGAGAATATGTAGCACGTATTCTATCGTCATCGTTGTTTGCATCCTTTAAAGATCAAAGGCTTTTACCAATTATCCAAACATTAAAATGGTAATTCCTAATATCTCGCCAGTCAGAACACTACAGTCACAGCGCCGGACATATGTATCCAGCACATACTGAGTAGATACCATTTACTTATCATAATTTCCGTGTCTTCTTTTTAATTATAATTAGTTGTCAGTTACCTTTTTGGTATAATTTGCATAGTTTATGTCATGTTATTGCCATATAATAGTACACGACACAAAAGCTTATTTCATGTCAATTTATAGTAATTCTACCTCTATAATGACAAGAAGTCGTTCACAGCTCCTCACACCCGTGTGTAGAGCCGTTAGAAAAGGAACCTTTAACGCCGACACGTGTTCAGCGGCTCGGAAATTAAAAACGTGGCTTTGAAATGCAAAGGGGAAACTTTTACCCTCCAGCCGTGTTTATTGCGGGTAGTTTTATTTATTACCCTTCTTAATTGAGGGGGCTTTTATTGACATTCCTTGTAATTATTGTTTAGATTTTGCATTGTAATATTTGTAATTTAGGGGTGCCGGGAGTAGAAAGAGGCCGTGAAAAAATATTCCGTCATAAAATATAGAGCAATATTACGACGCTAAGGAACTCCTATGTATGTGTATGTTTATGTATGATTAAGCTATTGTATTTTATGTTATTTGTTATTGTTTACTGGATTTTCACTGTTTCTTTTGATTTCCGCTACCCCAAGGTTGTCCAATGAGATCGCTCTCTAGCGATAAGACCGCCTGTTAACTGCCTCTACTTTCAATCTATGTACTGTACTGTTCTATTTTATTGAAATGTGCAATAAAGAATAATAAAATATCGCCAAATTGTTATTTCTATTGCCACGATCATCACGATAATATACATAAAGTTTGTGTTAACGATCTTCCTTGCGGCCTTCCTTTTTAAGTAGGTGGGTAGTATTAATGTTATGTGATCTACCGAAAATATAAATATTCTATAAGTACAAGATAATACAATACGTAATATGTATGTATGTACTAGTAAACGGATAAACGCTTTTAATATTGCAAAATTTGCACATTTTCATAAGTTGATGTTTCTTTTATATCTCTGTTAAAACTGCACTACAATTTATTTTAAAGCCTGTAAGAGTCGACAGCCATTAATATTATTGGCGCAAACGTAAAAGGAAATGTATTCCATTCGTTATATTTTCTTTTTGTCGTTGTTGGTCCCCGGAGCTTAGTGCTGGAGATCAATTCTCGCTGGTCTAGAGTTCTGGAGTTAAGACGTGAGTCAGGTTACAAGCGTGAAGCGGTTTATCTAGTAATTTCATATTAACACTTATTTAGTTCATTCAACTTTTCTTGATTGCGCCCTTCTTCCAACTGATTGCAGAACGTTTTACCGCAACCATAATTACCTGTGGCAGTAGTAACTGGAGTTCGATCCTTAGTTAATGTAGACTTATTTTTTGTTACAAGCTTTTATTTAACTTGCCCTATTTGGGTCAAATCTTGCATGTTAAATTTAATCTACTTTCAGTCGTCGGATTGTCTTGAAATTTGGTATAGACATATGAATTGGATAAAAATACAGTTTTTACTTCGTTCCGGTGGAACCATAAATCGGTAGATTCAAAAATATTGGTCCTTAAACTTGTTATAAATGTTGTTAAAGAATAATATGCCTGTTATTGAATTATTTACAAAATTATCACACCGCTCTGTCTAGTATTTAGTGCACCTAATAACGTTGAAAGACTTGAAAGATAACGCTTGATACTTGCACCAATAGTCTAGCTAGAAAGTGTACGTAGCAGCATTTATAAATCAAACGAGAGAAATGGCTCCCGGGCGCGACAACAGATGGCGCAAGTTCTGATGGTGGTCTTAACCGGAAGGGTTTTTAACTTTTACCATTATTGCCGGTTCAAACTGTTTGAGAAACGGTGGCTTAAAGCGGATCGTTGTGTATGTGCTTGGCTTTTGGTAGTGGATTGTGCTGGTATTTTTCTAGGTGGGAAAATACCTAACAGTTTACAGAAATGAAAGTGTTACTACTACTTACAGTGTAGGTAACAATAGTAGATTGTTGTAGAGGCTTGAAAGTAAGCTATAGGTGGGTCGAGTTAGTTCGAGGGCCGACCCGCCAGGGGAGGCCCTCGAAGATACGAGTCCACCTATAGCGCTTTCCTCCGAGATATTACATAGTGCTTTTCACGACTACTGT
The DNA here is from genome assembly GCA_947086415.1 of Pammene aurita. Taxonomy (NCBI): domain Eukaryota; kingdom Metazoa; phylum Arthropoda; class Insecta; order Lepidoptera; family Tortricidae; genus Pammene; species Pammene aurita. Next base: position 28,234,449 of record OX352305.1, read on the forward strand.
AAGGAAACAAAAAAATCATTTGCCATAATAATAATATAAATGTTTTAATAGAATATCCAATTCAGTATTCCCTTCCCGCCTTTTTACATTTTTTTTCACTTTCAAGAAGCGCTTTTCTGTTGTTTGTTTCAAACCGACTCTTTACTTAAAGGCGTTTTTGATAGAAAACCACAAACGGCTAAAAAAGTAAAAACGCCTTAAGGGTGAATAAATGGTTTTGACGTTTCTTTTTTTTAAACAGGTAGTTGGCCCGATAAACAACCTTATTTTATTTTTGAAACAAAGTTTTGCCAAAAATAGACCTTTTAATGTTTTTTCTCAAACATGCTCGGAAATGTTCCTGTTACGTTAGTAATTAGAGACCAGTAGGGACTCTATTCCAAGGCAGGTTCAGCGCGACGTACGTAAAGGATTTTCATACAACATTAAATCACTCAGCCAGTAACTGAAGCATTAAACAAGTAATTTTATATAAATAAGTTTGAAAATTAGTCGTTTAAGGAATAAATGTAATTTTTTTTTTCATTTTCATACATATTTTTTAAACATGAGTACGTTTACCTAGAGCAATTATAAGAAAAATTGCTTAAGTTTAGGTGGTATTTTTGGGTATGTATTAAAATATTTCCTTACATGTTTGAGAAAAGCACTATACATGCTTCGACCGTAATCAGCTTACCATTACCTCGTCTTCGACTCGGACGGCTACTAAATACTCAGCCAGGAAAGCTTACTTACTGGTCTCTGCAGTAATGTACTATTAATGAATGCAATGACATAACTGGACAATTTACTTTCCAACTAATGACATTTCATCGCTACAATGACATTGCTGTAGTGGTGGTTCAGGTGCTACAGCAAATGCTTACTTTCCAGCTTGGATTTTGACCATCTTTTGTCACATTTCCGAACAGTAGCGTGAAAAATATTGTATTTTCCGGTTGACTAGAAACGTTGTTTTTATTTTTAGTCACTTACTGCGATAAACGTAACCTACTCAACGGTAAGCTTTAACGTAGTTTTAAGGTGAGTAGGCACAAATACTAGGTGTGTTATACATGAAACAATTTTTTTTATCCATCATCCTTCCTTCCACCCTTCTTGTTCACTTTAGCTAATTAAAGAGCCATTAACACAGTGAATCGTCCTTTTTGTAAAAGGGTCGGCAACGCGCATGTGACTCTTTTGGAGTTGCAAGCGTCCATAGGTTACGGTAGCTGCTTACCATCAGGCGGGCCGTATGCTTGTTTGGCACCGTCGTGGTATAAAAATTCATAAAGAAGATATATCTATATATATAAACGTAAAAGTCCTGACTGTCTGACTGACTGACTGACTGACTGACTGACTCACTTAAATCAACGCCCAGCCCGAACCGTTGGACCTAGAGAGCTGAATTTTTCACAATAGGTTGTTTTTATAACGTTAGTATCCACTAAGAAGGGGTTTTTCTAAATTCATCCCCTAAGGGGGTATCAAGAGGGTTGAAAGTTTGTATAATTTTGAGTTAGAGATTTGAAACTTCGTACGTTTACTAACAATTAAAAAACAATAAAAGTAATTTCAGCGTTTTTTAAAATTCAACCTCTAACAGGGTAAAAAAGGGGTTAAAAGTTTGTATAGCTATAAATATAAATAGATTAAGAAGATGGTTCGGGGATTAACAAAAGTTAGTTAAGAAGATAAAATTCGATATGAAACTCTGTATGAGGAACCGTATTATACGCGGACGAAGTCGCGGGCGGAAACCTAATATAGTAAGTGGGTCGAGGCTAATCGGATCGCTGGATGACATGGATCAAGTTGAGAATTTTCGTCAATTCAAGACAACTTATTTATAAATTTGTAAACATCAGATTATTAGAGGGTTACATGATTTTTTTTAGCAAGCATTTGGCAAACAGGCATACGGCCTGCCTGATGGTAAGAAGTTCCTGTTAGTTATAGACATAGACTCGGGAAGATAGTCAGGAGCCCCTTAAGGATTTTTGGTCCCTAAATTTATGAAGCACGAAGATGATCTAACTATTACACACTTTTATTTAATTTCACTCCGTATATTCAAAAAAACGTTTACGTTTCAATCACTTCCCGGTGTCTAATTGAGCTAAAATTTGGCATAGTTAAGGAGCTGATCTGATGATGCAGTCGCATGGTGATTTATGTGCACTCCTCAAGGAAGGATTGCAACTCTACCGAGTTCGGGATCTTTAAACGAGTCTTAACGAGTCTTAATGCACTTACGCATGAAATTAATAGTTAAGAAGCAATTGATAGATACGTCGCCGCTGGATTGTATAATCCGCCGTATTATATTACAGCTATCTGTTATCAAAAACAGGGCCTTTTTGAAATGCGGCGGTTTAACGATACGGCGGATTATACGATTCGACTGCCACATATGTGACATATGTCCAAAGAACAGGAGGTACAGTCAGCTGTAAGTATATGGGTGTACTCATCTTACTCAAAAATATGTCCCATAGTATCTTATTCCGTTGTAATAAGTGCGTAGTACCATATTTATGAGACGATTTTTTCGATACGTATTTTTGCAGCTGACTGTACATTGGTACAATCAACAATAAAAGAGGATTGGAGTCATTGGTCCCTAAATTCTTGAAGATAGAAGAAGTTGGTCTAATTATTTACACTATGAAACTATTATCTTGAACTGAAGAACAAAATCAAATTATTTTTAATAAATATTTTACTCCTAAGTAGTTTGGATTGGAGACTCATAATGTAGTACCTTAGATAATTGGCCAAATGCGCCTTAGCATTTAATAAAAATATTGCATATACACGGAAAAATTCGACCGGTGCCGCTGTGACCCGGGTAGCCTAATGGTTATAAGGCGTCTGCCGCGAATGCAGACGACGCTGGTTCGATCCCAGCCCTGGACACCGGAGGTCTAGGTCACTTTTTCCTTTGTATATGACATCTATATAAGTTTATTATCTTGAACGCTATTAGCTACTAAACTTCTGTTGTTATATAAAGACGTGAAAAAATTCTGTCGTTAAAAATTGTAATCCAAAAAAAGATCAACCGTCAGAAGGCAGAGTGCAACCTTTTTGCCATCAACGCATGTCACCACTCACCGAGACCTCTCTGCATGCAGCTACGTCACAGCTTTTCGAATTTTTCAACAGAAATGGTGGGTCAAGTTACATTGGTGCGATGTATGGTACCGCCTCAAGCGAACCGCTTTTGTTTAAAAGTAGCGGTTGAGCGATTGTCTCTCGCCTTTTCTGATGTGTTCCATTTTTGTTTTTTAAATGTTTCTTTTTTCCGATTTTAGGGCCAGAATTGTTTGCGCTGTTTAGAGAAAGCTTTGCCGGATGTTTTTAATAATGCTGCTGTTTTGTGTTAGGGATTTGGTTAACGTTGCTGCAAAAATACGTTGAGATTTTTTATGAGCATGGGCAGCTACCTAAATTGTGTACCATGCGATAATAATCTAACAAGATTTACCACTTATATCTTCATGACACGACTGTCATAAGTACCTAGAGCTGATGCATTCACTGATTTTTACAGTCAGGCCGGTTTTTCGTCGACTTTCTAAATGACAATATTATATCAAGCATAAATAAGTCACTTAATAAATAAATATTGTGAGAAAATCGTACATAAACCTATCTAGTCCCACAGTAAAGTATAAGGCTTGTGATGTGGTACTAGACGGCAGTATAATCGAACGAGCGGAGCGTAAGCAAATTGAAGTTCTTTCAGACAACTTCAGACGCAACAGAACTGTCAGCTGGCTACCTATACGTCCCTGCATTGATTTTAAATAGTTGTCGCGCGATAACCTTAGTAACGTTTTTCTGATCTGTACGAAATTTGTTGGGGTTGTAGTAGAGCTCAATACAATAAGGCATGATCGATCAAGGGGTTATGGAGCTAGAAGGCTCGAAAAAAATCATCATTAGGGTTTTGTTATATTGATCTACTCGTTTGTAAGAAAATCGAGAGTTCTCAGTTCGAGGCGTACTAGTATAATATATAGATATAGATAAATACTTAAATACATAGAAAACATTCATAACTCAAGTACAAATATTTTTGATAAACTGATAACCACTAATAAATGCCCTTACCATGTTTCAAACCCAGGACGTCCTGCTTCGTAGGCAGGGTCACCTCCAATTATTCTAGAAGGCCAATAATACTTAAGTACCATTACTGATTCACCTGAACCTAAGCGTTGACTCGCTACAAATAACTCCACAGTCCACGGCACATAAAACAGCGGAGACCCAATATAGGCGATCGCACCACATTACACGCGAGTCGTAATGACCTTTACGGCTACCGGTACACAACTGAAACATACTACAGTAGGAAAGATATGTGACGATTGAAGCGAGGATTTGCAGTGAAAAACTACTCTGTCGGCGACAGCATATGTAACAGTGGAAACCCAACATATAGGCGATCGCACCACATTACATGCGAGACGTAATGACCTTTACGGTTACCGGTACACAGCTGAAACATACTACAGTAAGAAAGGTTTATGACAATTGAAGCCAGAATATATTTTCAGTGAAAAACTACTCAGTCGGCAACGGCACATAAAACAGCGGAGACCCAATATAGGCGATCGCACCACAATACACGCGAGACGTAATGACCTTTACAGCTACTGGTGCACGGCTGAAACATTCTACAGTAAGAAAGGTCTGTGATGATTGAAGCGAGGTTATATTTGCAGTGAAAAACTACTCTGTGGGCGACGGCACATGTAACAGTGGAAACCCAACATATAGGCGATTGCACCAAATTACATGCGAGATGTAATGACCTTTACAGCTACTGGTGCACGGCTGAAACATTCTACAGTAGGAAAGGTCTGTGACGATTGAAGTGAGGTATTCCTTCCTTGTCGGTATCACTCTTGACAGAGTGGTCGTGGTCATCACTTCAGGTGTTGGTGGCAAGCTTCACAACACGCCGCCACTCTCCTCTGATGGCCGCCTTCCTCGTGCACTCGTGTAGTGATGATGAGCCATTTACTGCCGCTTTTATCTGGTCAGTCCACCTCATAGGCGATTTTCCTCGTGCCCTGGTACCATCAACCCTTCCCTGGACCACAAGTCGCTCAATAGCCACCTCCCCGCGGCGGATGACGTGACCAAAAAAGGTGAGAATTCGAGACTGTACCAAAGATGATAGACGCTTCTTGATGCCGAGTTCTCGAAGTATAGACTCGTTAGTACGGAATTCAGTCCACGATACTCCGAGCATTCTCCTCCAGCACCACATCTCTAGGGCGTCTACCTTCTTTTTCTCTACTTTCCGCAGGGTCCACGTTTCTGCAGCGTACAAGAATATGGGAAATACAAGTGCCCGAACTAATCGAATTTTCGTGGCTTTATATATGTTGCGATTTTTCCATATTCTCCTCAATCTGTCCATTGCAGACCTAGAAATTGCCATACGCCTTTTCACTTCATCGATGCATCCACCTTTGTTCGTGATTAAGGCTCCCAGATAAATGTATGATTGCACCACATCACAATTAGCAATTTGTTTTGTTTCTGGAGAATTGTTATTCATGCGGTCGACAATCATCATTTTTGTTTTAGACCGGTTTATCTTAAGTCCGAATTCCAGGCTAACGCGCTCCATCCTTCCAAGAAGCTCTTCCATGTGCTGGGCACTGGTGGCGAACATAGTAGTATCGTCTGCATATCTTAAGTTGGATATCTTCAAGCCACCGATCGAGATGCCATCTGTCCAGTCTTCAAGTGTAATCCTCATTACGAGCTCTGTGTACACGTTGAACAATAGTGGAGAAATAATACATCCCTGACGGACTCCGGCGCTGGGGTGGAAGTGATTTGACTGCACTTCATCTGCACGTACTGAAGCTGTGCCGTCCTCGTACAGTCTTCGCAGGAGGTGTACCAGGTGTTTTGGAACACCCATCGCCTTCAGCGTTTCCCAGAGTTTGGACCATTTCACAGTGAGGTATTATTTGCAGTTAAAAACTACTTAGTCGGCTTCGGCACATAAAACAGCGGAGACCCAGTATAGGCGATTTCACCACATTACATGCGAGATGTAATGACCTTTACAGCTACTGGTGCACGGCTGAAACATTCTACAGTAGGAAAGGTCTGTGACGATTGAAGCGAGGTTATATTTGCAGTGAAAAACTACTCTGTGGGCGACGGCACATATAACAGCGGAGACCCAATCGCACCACATTACATGCGAGACGTAATGACCTTTACGGCTACCGGTGCATAGCTGAAACATGCCACAGTAGAAAAGATTGATAATGATGAAGTCATCATTACGCTGAAGTAGCGTGACTATGTTTATTACGTGTCTTCTCTTGTAAAGACAGCATTAGGGTACTGTTTTTATATTTCCTAAATAATCAATAATCAATCTATTATGTTTTAGCAACGTATAACGGCCTGAAAATACTACTTGTAACGTTGTTTCATTGTTTTTTTGTTCTAATTAAATTAGTTTCTTATCAATCAATTCCAACATCTTCGATTCGATCAAGTATAACAATGCTTCAAACAGCTCCGTTCGGATGCACCTTGTGTTTATGTGTATGGGGTTGTCATCTACTAAAGGAGATCGTCAATTTTTGTTAGGTGATCTGGCCCAGATTATTTAGAACCGTTTAGGAATGGTTCTTACTTTTAAAGAATCGTCATAATTTCTAAATCAGGATGGTGGTAAAAATATTGCGAAATCTAATGGGAAAATTGAAAAATCATGCATTTAAAACTTTAATCTGACAAGGACAATATTTGAAAGCGTGCTTGCCTATGATTTATATCTTAATGTAAAAAAGTGCCGATTTTTTAAAGATAATGTACAAAAGCGGACTTGAAAACAAAACAGGAATCCTGATGAAATAATAAAAAGTCATATTTTGATCGTATTTATAGATCCTGTATTTCGGTAAACAAAGACTGCTCTCAAACCATCGTTGATACTATTAACTGAACATTCCTAACACCTATTGCGAAGGGATAAGGTTCACCACCGTTAAGTGCGATAGCACTAGCATCTGAAATTACAAAATTGACAAAAAGATGCGTTTCGTTATCGAAGGAGCATGATATTATGCCATTATGAAACCCTCTTTCAATATTCAAACTCCGATCAAAAATACAAAAATACGCATTTTCTATCTTTAGGCGTTTTAATACAGTCGATTTCTTATTTAAACTTCTGTATTCGTAGGCTTAGATACTATTTTAATATTACAATGTTCTAACTTACCGAACAGTATCAAAACGCAGATTACGTGACGGTATACATTGACAGTGTCAAACCAAAAAACAATCCCGTTTCAGGCCAGGGTAAAGTTAAACTTTATGTCAATGCCATAAGGACGTTAATAACTTGTCTTGCTGTATTTTAATCGCGGAAAATTCAACATAATGTTTATTTATTTAGTACTTCTAATTCCCGTTTAATTTTTTGCAATATTTTGTCTACTTTAGTAATAAAATGAGTATTTATTTTACAATGCAGTACAAACTGTATACGGTTTATATCAGGTGGCCCAGAATTGACGATCTCCTTTAGCCTAAATTATGGGTTTTTCTTCCGTCATTTTTAATAACATTGGCGTTTCATAAATAGGTATTTTGGAAAATTAGTAAATAAAATGTAGTCAAAGAAAATGTATCTGAAAATTCTGAAAGCGGGTTCTGAAGTAAAGTATTTGGTTATGTCTTTGACCTATAGATAGGAAAGTTGTTTAGCTGAAATCAATCAACAATAATTAGAGGGATTTATATTTATTTAATTGCCACCCAGAATTGGGTCCTCCGTTGTAGAAGCCCTCTGGTTCCTCCATCTTGGGAGTCACTGACAATGACTCGGTCATTTGATTTGCGGCCTTGTGGAAGGGCGGGCTCAAGCAGCCTTCTTAAGTTTTGCCCTTGGTGGCAGCGAAGGTGGCGGTTCAATAATCCTCGGTTATCTGCAAAGGAGAATCGTAAGTAAAGATTAATAGGGTTTTTGGCTATCACGGCGCGAAACGTGTTCTAGCTATTTTGAACATGCTTTTGGTTTTCAGGATTGAACTTGCCTGAGGGCGTGCTCCGTAGAGATGTTGTAGGAATATTTTCCATTCTCCGGTAAGGTTTCTTCCTTCAGTTTTGACAATTTATCAGGGCTGTAGTTCAGTCGACTAATGCGGATAATTTATTGTTCCTTGCAGGAGTCGGGTGTATTTCTCAACCATTGTACAATGTAATACAAATGTGTTATAGTTCCAGATTAGATTTCCTGAAGACTTAAATTGTACTCTCATATCATTATGGATCGAGCAGCTGCTTATCCATGCGTTTCATCACCACATTGTTCCGGCCAAGCGGTCTGAGCTTCTCGGAAGTCGGTGCCCCGCTGCAAAGTCTGTGTGAGCAGTTTCCGGACAGCGTCCTGAAGCTTTGCGACATGGCAAGCTTCTTGCACATCAGCGACTGGCGAAGAACAGCTTCTGAGGTCGGTTCAGTCCTTTATTAATTTAAGATGGCAGTAGGAATTCTGTGGAAAAGTTAATATCATTAGTTTTGAGAACCAACATTAAGTGTTTAAATTTAGAAATCTCTGATATATAATACCATAGGGACTAACTAACCTAAGTAGTTAAGAATTTAGATAGGAACCAGAATAACTCAACCTTTGAACCTTGTTAACGACCAAGCTTAACCTCTGAGCTCCTAGAAATTTTAGTTGGTGTCGAACTTAAACGAAAATAGAGATTTATCCAGGGTTTCGATTTTAACAAGTTGTTCCCAAAAGCAAGAATATGAAATAAAGATTTGGTATAGTATCCACTTGTTTTAATTTCACACCAGCCCTGCATAGAGCAAGAACCTTGCGACATCAACATTTGATTTTGTGATATAATAATAATTTATTTAATTGTGTTCAGGAAAAGTAAGCTGTGGCATAGTTCTAGGTCTTCAAAACCTAGCTGAAATTAAATCTACCTGACATACTAAACGCGTAAATGAAATATAGGCGGTACCTTGCCTTGGTGGGGGCAATTTTGTGTCCCTGGGGTCTACAAAAATCTAAGCTCGATTGATCTACTGTTTCCCTCTTCCTTATAACAACACCCAACACAACAAGGCGACCGCACTAATGGGTTATTGTGCCATAAATACCTATTACGTGCTCAGTGCCTCTCGTAATGCTGTCTCTTTCGTTATTGTTTTAGGTTACGGATGCGATCAGTTTTAAGACAATACACGTAGGTCTTAATACTTTAAGAGGCTTTACGCTATAAATATATGACGGTTGTGTTTACATGTTAACAACGTGAGGGTTGAATGGCGTTTCGGGTGAGAGATTCCTTAGAAATTTCCGATATTGTGTAATGATTCAAAGATTTTGCTTCAGCTGTTATATTATATACAATATATTATATCCGGACCTGGGAATGTCCTTAAACTACGTCCGAATACAGGTAGGTAGGTGTATACAGGTGTGTAGGTAAGTGTCCCTAAAGTACGTCCAAAAGACAGATATGGGTGCTGCGAATGTCATCTAGCTATGTGTGGTAGGGCACAGCACAGCAAATATCATCTCGCTCAAATCTGGAGCAGAGCCCGACTGGGGAAGTACCTTAACTACCGTATTTAAAGTATCTCACTACTGCAAAACTTGTCCTAACCACGCAGTGCTAGGCTAAGGCCTTTCCCCTGGATTTCAAAGATTACCGAGTTTACGCCGGCTAGTTGTTAAGAAAGGATTTTTTATATACCACAACGGAGGAAAACAATCATACGGCCCGCCTGGTAAGCAACTACCGTAGCTTATGGACGCCTGCAACTCCAGAGGTGTCACATTCGCATTACCGACCCTTTAATATAAAGGAGGATGGCTAAAGGGATAAGAGGGTCCCCAGTCGTCAACACTCTGCATCCTCTTTAAGCTCTCTGGCAACCTTAGATTATAGATCGGTCATGTTAAGGCTCGTTGGGCATCACCACTTACACACAGCCCAGCAATGGATTTGACGCCTATCAAGCTTAGGTATACCGTGTCAATAATTTGAACGTTTGTCTCCAGTCTATTAAGGGGCATAGACAATCTAAAACCTCCATGGTCTGTGGGCATACCTTAATAGGGGTTTTATTACACAGTGACCCTTCTGTACGCAGTGCTATTTATTCTGTGACCAAGCGCCATTCAAATAAGTGGGAACTCTCTTAATAACTAAACATTGATTAAACTCTTGTTTAAATAAATGGGATTGAGCAAATTTAAACAGCCTATTTACTCGATTAATCGCAACTCGCTGTAACGGCACAAGTAAACTGACTTTAACATAAATTTCTAGGGTTTTTTTACTTCTGTTATTTATGTGGCCTTGTTATAGGCTGAGAGCAGGTGGAATTATTCTGTAGTTTGTTTGATAACACCATTTTACCGCAGAAAAGCGTAGCCGAGCGGTTTAGTATGTGAAATTCAAAGCAGAGGTTGTGAATTCGAGCTTTCGCTCATCGAACGAGCGAAGTGAGTTCTTACAAACAACTTCGGCTACTGGGACGTTTCAGCATTTCGATGGCTTTTTGATTTTGAGAGTTTGTTCCGCGATAACTTTAGTAACGTTTTTCTGATGTTTATGAAATTTGTTGGGCTTGTAGCAGTGATCAATATAATTTGAGAGTTCGTATATGAGCAGGATCGGTCAATGGGTTATGGAGCTAGAAGGCGCGAAAAATCATCACATGGGTCTTGTTATATTGGTCAGCTTGTTTGCAAGTAAATCGCGAGTTCTGAGTTCGAGGCGGACTACTAGTACTAATACATTTATTAACATTATCGAACGAGCGGAGCGTAAGCGAAGTGAAGTTCATACAAACAACTTGTGGCTACTGGGACGTCTCGGCATTTCGATGGATGTTTGATTTTGAGAGTTTTTTCCGCGATAACTTTAGTAACGCTTTTCTGATCTTCATGAAATTTGTTGGGGTTGTAGCAGAGATACATATAATTTGAGAGTTCGTATATGAGCAGAATCGGTCAACGGGTCATGGAGCTAGAAGGCGCGAAAAAATCATCATATGGGTCTTGTTATATTGGTCATCTCGTTTGCAGGGAAATCGCGAGTTCTGAGTTCGAGACGGACTACTAGTTATAAACAAGCAATCCGTCCTAACGATTGTAAGTGAAATACAATATATCCCATAATAGGCAGGTACTATTTATAATGCGCTTGAAACTATAAGATTTATCTATTTAATCGTATGGCATACATGAGAAACAAAAGCAACTATAAGTAGAAATTAAGACTAGTCAGCCACTTAATAGCCTCGTCGCTAAGGGTGATCAGATCTTCAGGAGGTCCATCAGCATAGCGGGTTATGGAGCAGTTCTCGATAATGTGCTGGATTGTTTACTATAAGATGTCAGTTATGTTTTGCCAAATTGTTATAAGAGATTATAAGGAATTCGTCATTACCTGAGAGTTATGTAGTGTACGAATTATGTCGTCGTTAAGAGACTGATAACAACCAAATATGGAATACATAATAACGGCTTTAGTATGAGTATGTCAGATTATTGAAACTAATAACTTACAGTTATAGACGTATAAGTAAAAAAAGGACGTAGGTACTTAAAGCTATTAATCGAACGAGCGGAGCGTAAGCGAAGCTAGTTCTTACAAACAAATTCTGGCTACTGGGACGTCTCGGCATTTAGATGGCTTTTTGATTTAGAGAGTTTGTTCCGCGATTACTCTAGTAACGCTTTTCTGATCTTCATGACATTTGTTGGAATTGTAACAGAGATATATATAATTTGAGAGTTCGTATATGAGCAGGATCGACCAAGGGGTCATGGAGCTAGAAGGCGCGAAAAAATCTTCAGAAGGGTCTTGTTATATTGGTCATCTCGTTTGCAGGGAAATCGCGAGTTCCGAGTTCGAGGCGGACTACTAGTATATTTAAAAACAAACAACAAACGCTTTTTTGTGTCAAAGAATACGAAAATGATGCCCCTTAATTTTTTAATTACACAAAAGGCAACAAAGGGATTCTTAACTCCTTAACTTTTATATTTAAGTAATTTTAGAACAAGTCATTAGAATGCCAGTGAATAATTACGGTAATTTGCTCACAGCAGTGCTATTTTGTGAACATTAAGACATAATTGCAATATTTGTGACAGTCTTCATCAAAAGGTACCATTGTTACACTTAGTTGTACAGATTCAATATTGTATTTCACTTCATCACTACATAGTAGAAAACAAAGTCGCTGTCTGTCCCTATGTATGCTTAGATCTTTAAAACTACGCAACGGATTTTCATGGTTTCTTTTAAATACATAGAGTGATTCTAGAGAAAGGTTTATCTGTAATACATGCACATCCATAATATAGTAGAGAAACACTGATAATTTTAGAAGTATCTTATGTGATAAATTAAAACCCATTTTTTGCGCTTACATTGCAAACGCTGCTGACTGAACCCCACGAGATAGATCAAAATACAGTATTGTACACCTTGAAAAGGTCTACAAAATAGTCCGCGATGGTATATGTCTATCTCTTAGGGATAACCCACAATAACCATTTTTTATCCCGTGCGAAGCCGGGGCGGGTCGGTAGTAGGTAAGCTATAAAAGCGTAAGGGCTGGCCGCCAAATGGAACCCTTTGATATATAGTGTCACATTTGATTCACGGCAGAGATGCAATAAATCAAGGTACGATGTTAATACACACAATAGACTGAAAATTTAGTTTTTATTATCCAATCTCGCGAACATTTTAATACAGTCGCTCGTTATGTGGTTTTAGTAGTTGTTTAGCTTGCCGAAAGTTTAATATAACGAACTAGTACAGTCAAGTGTAAAAATATGGGTGTCTCATCTTACTCAAAAATATTTCCCAGTATCTTTATTCCGTTGTAATAAGTGCGTAGTACCATATTTATGAGACGATTTTTCGGTACGTATTTTTGCACTTGACTGTACTTTTAATTTTTTTTTATTGCAATCATGTGAGTAGTTTTGTAAGTATAATGATCTGATGATGAGCTATTGATTGAGCTATGAATTATTTTTAATGTATTTAACATCGGTAGATGTAATTGATGTGCAGTTTTATAATTCTCAACTGAATATATAGGCTAATTCAGTAGACGTGAACAGGATAACACTACGTTCAGTTAATAACATGCTATTGTTTGATACCAGTATTAGCGTTATTAGCGCTATAAAAATATAAAGCAAAAAATAATAAGGCTTAAATTATTTACGACACGAATAGTCACTCTTCAATTAGAATACTCCATCGCGTACTGATCCTCTCTTGTTTCTCTGTGATATGTGTCAAATTGAAGTCTGGTTACTTTGAAAACATCGTACCTCACTTAGTAATTTGACAATATTTTTTTTTCATAATCAAAGAGCTGTCACAATTATTAAACAGGTTTTATCGTTATTGATTTGTTTATGTAGGGTGACCATGATTACAGATAATACAATTTGAAAGGCGTTATTGTTTCACTTAAACATGATGGCGGCCAATTCATTATCATTAACTAAGTGTGTAGGGTTATTCCTGGTTTCGCCTACGTCTCCTTAATAACCTGTATAGTAGTAATTTAACAAATAACTGTTTCGTCATCGTCTTTTTATCGCAACTGTACTAAAAAAACACAATGATGCACGTGCGGAAATGTCATTCTTCACGCTTGCCGTGATATCTTACCCCATGTCGGTCCAAATTAATGCTGTCAATAATTTGCTGTGTTCTACAAAGCCGTTGGACTTAAAAAAAAGGCATAAGTGACACAGAACCAGAAATGGCAGTCGTCTCCTGACCTACTTTACAAGAGTACCCAAGCGTTTAGTTTTAAATTAACGATGGAATTTAAAGAATTACGGCTGAAACGGAAGCTATTTACAAATCCCTGGGACGGAACCGTAACGGACCCCCCTACGGAACCCTCTAACGGAACCCTCTTTCTGTAATTGCTCGGATATCGCCTATAATCCGATAAGAGCCCGAATTAACTTTTTTAGAAGGCGATTTGTTTTTCTGACGAATTCTAAGGTATTAAGTGATTAGGTAATTTGAAGATTTGGGCGTATTAAGGGATCACAGAATTGGTCTAAGAGCTGGCCACGTCAGATATATGACACAATAATGAGAGCAATGAAACCTGTCTAGTTAGACCGCTTTACGATCCGTATTGCTAGATCCGGGCATCTGGCAGCTTTTAATGGGTGGAGGTCAGAGTGACAGACCAACAAAGTTTTTAAGTTGGAAAAAAGTAATACCAAAATAGGTAAAAACTGCCAAAGTTGTGTTATTTATAGAGGACAGAATCTATATTTTAACATAAGATTAAAAACCATAGTCTAGTATTGAGGAAACAAAAACAGTAGGCGACTTACTAAAAATTGCATTATACATCATTTGGCACTACTTTCCCCCATAGAAACTTCTGGGTATGACATAGTCTAATTAATTACATAATTTACCATAATATTGCATCAAACCCAGAACTCTAGGATTTGTTTTTTCGAGTTATTTGCATTCTTTGACCTCCACCACTTTACAGCTGCCAGATGTTCGGATCTAGAAATAAGCATAGTATAGCAAACTAACTAGAGGGGTTTCGTTGCTCTCATTATTGTGTCATATCTGACGTGGCCAGCTCTCCGTCTAAATGGGGATAAGAATCAAAGGCATGGGATAATTTTGTCTTCTGGTTTTTTCTAGCATCATGTGGTTATGTAGTAATTTGGACGTTCATAGTTAAGAGGCTGACAGCACCCGATGACCTTCAAAGTGACTTTACTTAAACAGTTTTTAGGTGTAACTAAGCAAACGCATGGTGGAAGCTCATCAAAGGACAAGCACACTCGAAAGCTCTAATCAAAGGGTTCGACAACAAAATCTCTAAAGAGCTGTTAGGGCTCAAAAGACATAAAACCTGTGCAGTGACTAGAATACTGACAGGCCACTGTAAGTTGAACAAACACATGTTTCGTATGGGTAAGAAACAGGACTCAGTATGCAGGTTCTGCCAGGAAGAAAAGGAAACAGCCTTGCACATCCTCTGCTCCTGCGGACCACTAATGCATAAAAGAAGTACCCACCTAGGGCGACATGTACTGCAACCCGATGAGGTACAACACATTACAGCCCAAAGAATCTGGAAATTTCTAGATGCAACGGGAATCAGTAATCAGCTATAAAGGGCTGCCACAATAGATCAAATCTGGTCGACGCGGCACATCGATAGCCCAATTAAGAATAATAATAATAATAATAAATAGGTGTAACTACGTTGTTTTGCGAAGATTTAAAAAATATATGTAAATATTCATTATATTTTGAAAGAACTTTGTTCATTCCGATATACGATTGGACGAAGTTACATCTTAATATTATCTTCAAACAGTTGTATGTCTTTAGTTTCTTGACTTAAACTCGTACGTTTGTAATAATGGACAAAATTCCACCACACTAATACTAAAAACTTCATTAATTTTAATTCATCATTTTGCAATAAGCTCTCATACTAATCGTAACACAGTGTTTCTCTTTCACTCGCTCTGAAAAAGATAGGGATGGAATTTAGCTGTTGTAATCCCCTTAAATGTTTTCAAAAATTACGTAGGATATGATATGAGCGTTCCACGTACAGCGACATCTATCGGCAAATTAAGTAAACTATTGCGCGCGAGCTTAAAGTATGGAAGATGATTTTTATGGGATAATTCTTTATTGCGTGAACCGATTTTCACCGTTTTTACTTTATTTGAAAGCACGTCATTTCATTGTGATTTTGTAGAAATTACAGGTACAATAAACACCTGCTTATACGGTTAAATTACAAACTTAGTTCAGAAATTATTTTGTAATTTTTTTTCAAAAACTATTCAACCTATCAAGTTCAAATTATTTCCGAAAATATTTACATTATCAAAAAATGATTTTAGTCAACAATATATCACACGTTAGGGTTGAAATGAAAAAAAAAATCACTCCCCACTTTACGTATAGGGGAGGTACCCTAATAAAACATTTTTTTCCACTTTTTATTTTATCACTTTGTCGGCGTGATTGATATACATGTTAGTACCAAATTTCAGCTTTCTAGTGTTAACACTGAAATTATCCGTGGACGGACGGACGGACGGGCAGACATGGCGAAACTATAAGGGTTCCTAGTTGACTACGGAACCCTAAAAAAGAATGCCGATTTTTGCGGGAGAGGGGAACGTCAAATGTATTGGACTTTGTTTTTCATCTCCCCCCGCTAATTTTCTTCCGGCTTTCAACTCTGAGGGATCAATAACCGACCAGCCGGTGTAAATGCCAATTTGCATGCTCGTTCTTCATCACATAGAGACACTAGAAATTGAGGGGGTAGAGGATAAAAAACCAAGTCCAACGTGGGTCAGTTCGTGTTGCACAGGATGGTTCCAAAACACGTAGGGACCTTAAATACCACGAGTTATGCGTTTGCCTCGAGGACACTGAAACCACGCGTCAAGTCTCTGAATACCTGCAGTTATGATTTCGTATAGGTAATAAGTAGGTACTTATTATTATTATATCTGCCACTTCAAAGTATCTCACAGATTGAATACAAGAAATCCCTTAGACAAAGAAAAATATCAAATTATGAATACTTTATTCGTTTTGTCTGGTGTCTGTTTAATACTATGTAAAAAGTGATTAAACAGACCAAGTGCTGATTAAATTTGCATGTACCTAGTGAAGTACCGCGTGTGTATTTAAGTTCTGAAGTAAATAAAATACCCAAACTTAAATAAATAGACATTTGTAAATAGTGAAGTAATCAACTAATTCTACGAAGCAGGAGGTCCCGGGTTCGAATCCTGGTCAGGGCATTTATTTGTGCGTTTATCACGGATATTTTGTTCCTGAGTTATGGATGTTTTCTTTGTATTTAAGTATTTTTATGTATATATCGTCGCCTAGTACCCATAACACAAGCCTTATTGAGCTTACTGTGGGACTAGGTTGATTTATGTAAGATTGTCCCATAATAAAATAAATAAATAAATAAATAAATATTTGGGGACAATCTTACACAAATCAACCTAGTCCCAAACTAAGCAAAGCTTGTACTATGGGTACTAGGCGACGATATACATACTTATATAGATAAATATATACTTAGATACATAGGAAACACCCATAACTCAGGAACAAATATTCGTGATAAACACACAAATAAATGCCCTTACCAGGATTTGAACCCGGGACCTCCTGCTTCATAGGCAGGGTCACTACCGACTGGGCTAGGAGGCCGTTAGTAGATAGTATGACTTAATGAGGTATGTGCTCTGGTAACTAAACAAAACTACTAATTTGTAAAAGATGGAAAAATAAACAAAACCTAAGACTACACGCTTTGCAGGCATATGTCAGCTAGGAAGGAACCGAATGGGAAAATATTTTTTTGTCTATTTTGTACATTTTAGCTGATCGGTTTGAGAATTGATCTGGGTTCAAACAAAATTTTTCCTATATAATTATCGTACTCGTACTTACATTAATGTCGTATACACAAATTTCGGTTTGTTAGAGAATCTATTATCCTTTAAGTAACAAAAAAGAAAAGGATCATTGACAGGGAAAGGGAGTGGTTTTCGGTTATCACTCGGGTTTTTCATACTAAAAACCGGGATTACATTCCCTAAAGTGGGAAATACCCTGAAATGGTACAACACTAAACGTGCACAATATTCATAAATTTTAGAACAACTAGTCTAGACTAGAAAACTCTATTACGAGTTGATCCCATTTTTGCCAATCCCTGGCGAGATATAATTTTGCTGTAACAGAATTTTATTCCCGTTAGGATATTTTGACGTATTTTTTGTTGAATTGAAATAAAGGTTAATAAGATTATAAATTGTTATTGAATTAAGTTTCCATCGGGGTAGGCATATTTACTCACAAAATAAACGTGTATTATACTTTCCTTGTATCCGAAATGAAAAGTAGAATGTTTAAAGTAGCCGCAAGCGCAAGGCACCCATTTCACTCGAACTATTAGCAAACTATCTTGTCGGAAATAGTTGCCGTTAGTGCCTTGGTTGACTTTTATTAAGTGCTTTATTTAACACTAGCTGTGCCCGCGGCTCCGCCCGCGTGGAATTCGGTCTGTGTCAGTAAGCGGCTAATTCACCCCTAATTTCTCTCCCGCTTCCCTGGAGGCCGAACTAGAAAATAAAGTTGACAGATGGATACGCTAGAGGACAGTAGTCCTAATAAAATATTTTACAATTACCACTAAATAAAACTACCCTCAAAAATTAATACTTTTTTTTATAATTTTTTTTTGGCATGATTTAAACGACATAGAGTAGTAGGTGTATATCGGACGATACAGGACGACTTTTGTATTTATACGTTCATGTCCACGGTAAATGTCATCCAAATCGATCCTCCCGTCAACTCAGTCTAAGCATGAAAAGAACAGGCGCGGTTGAAATTGGGGTATAGGGGGGGGGGGGTCACAAATGCAGAAATGTTTTTTTTTCTATTTGTGGTGCACTCGGAGGGGGGGGGGGGTCCATGACCCATGCAAATTAAACTCAATCGAGTGTAGTGGCTACCCCCCCTTTTAGACGTTGAATTTTTATAGGCTACGTATAACCTGGCTGGGGATTTTCTTGAATTGGAATTAGTAATCTTTAAGGGGTGATTTTCGGGATAACAATGCAAAAAAAAACCGGCCAAGAGCATGTCGGGCGATACTCAGTGTAGTTTCGTAGATGCCGCCCTCAAAGCATCCGTTCAAAAGGTGGTTTATTAAGGGATATTCGGCGGCGCTTACGTCATTTTACTATTCGGCACTTCCTTTCAATATGCGTTTTTGACTGATAATTCAAAAACGGCTGAACCGATTTTATTCAATATAGTTTATATTGAACCTTCTTATCAGGCCTCACCAAATTTTAGCTTTCTAGTGCGAACGGTAACTGAGCTAGACCGCGGACAGACATGGCGAAACTATAAGGGTTCCTAGTTGACTACGGAACCCTAAAAAGAGATAAATAGTAGTTTATGTAACTGTTACGTAATAAGGCCTAATTATGTACAGAAGCATACACTGCTTTACCTACACTCATATCCATTGAAAACATTAGAATGACCGCCATTACACCGCCATGACCAACCTTATTGCGCCGGCGGTCGGGGGCGGATGTTCATTACGTTACCGTAGGTAATGAATTTTCATACGTTTTTACCACACTGTCACAGATAATACACTGATGTTACGTTACTGGTTGCAATAATGGTGGTAATTACATACGGTTCCGATAGAGGATTTATGATATTGGTATAGATCAAGATATTTATTCTTCAATGTAAGCACATTACAATGCACTAATGAACGTCAGAGAAAAATAAAATACACGAGTGTCGTGAAACACGCGATTGGAACGAAGTTATGTTATTTTATTTTATATTATTATTGACTTTTTCGTAAATTTTGTGGTTTTAATTATTTTGAAATTTTGGAAAGTTTTGAAATTGTGGAAATTTATTTATTTATGAAATTTTAAATTATATGAAATTTTTGAAGAATATAGAACAATCAGTTTAGTGTCACAAGCCTCTAAGATTATACTGAAAATAATACAAAATAGGATAAGAAATAAAATAGAATGGAATCTGGGGGAAGATCAGTACGGTTTTAGGAAAAACAAGGGTACAAGGGAAGGTATATTGGCATTAAGATTAACAATAGACAGAAGATTAGATGTAGGGTTAGACACATACATAGCTTTTGTAGACCTAGAAAAAGCTTTTGATAGCGTTGACTGGAAGAAAATGTTAAAGAAACTCAAAGAAATAGGGCTGGATTACAGGGACAGAAGATTCATATACAATCTATATAAAGCACAAGAAACAATGATAAAAATAGGAGAAGAGACAGGAACAGCTAAGATAAGGAAAGGGGTAAGACAAGGTTGCTCACTCTCTCCATTAATCTTCAACATTTTCATAGAATCAGCAATTAAGAAAATTGAAGAACAAACAGACATAGGAGTAAAATTTAATGGACATAATATAAAATTCATAAGATTTGCGGATGATATAGCGGCAGTAGCAGAATCAAATAAAGATTTAGAGACATTATTAAGTTTAGTGGATAAAGTTTTTAAAGAATTGGCACTGAAGATAAATGTAAATAAGACCAAGATTTTAGTGACGTCAAAAAAAGAAAACCAGCCCTTGTCACAAATTTTACTAAATGGATCAACGGTACAAATGGTTAAATCCTTTAGATATTTAGGAAGCCTCATCACCGCCGACTCTAGGTGTACGCCCGATATAAAAGCCAGGATAGCAATGGCCAAACAAGCATTTCATAATAAAAGGAACCTACTAACTTCAAACATATCCAAAAACACAAAGAAGAAATTTGTAAAAACATATATATGGAGCATAGCACTTTACGGCAGCGAGACATGGACACTGACACAGAGGGACAAGAGTATACTTGAGGCGTTTGAAATGTGGTGTTGGAGGCGGATGGAGAGGATTAGCTGGACTGAGAGAGTGACGAACGAAGAAGTGCTGGAAAGAGTGGAGGAAAAGAGGCAGTTGATGGATAGAGAGAGATAGAGTCGAGAAGAGGGAGGATGATGGGCCACCTCATACGACATGACAACTTTATACAGAAGATAGTTGAAGGAAAAATGGAAGGAAGGCGAGGAAGGGGAAGACCTAGAATTAATTATATAGACCAAAAAAAATCTTGAAGCAAATCAAATTATTTTGTTAAATATATTTTTTTTTTTTTTTTTTTTTTTTTTTTTTTTGATTTGCAATTTTGCAAAAAGCCGCGAAAGCTGAAGACGCCAGTTCGAGTCTGGCCTCGGACACCGGAGGGTTTGGTCACTTTTTCTGAAGTATATGACATCTATTTTCAGTATATAGACCAAATTAAAAATAATGTTAAGGTCAGGTCGTACCAAGAGATCAAAGAGGAGGCCTGGGACCGAAGCAAATGGAGATCCCACTTTGAGTTGCACCGACAAGAGCATGGCTCTTAAGTGTTTGATGATGATGAATTTTTTGAACTTTTTGAAATTTTGGAAATTTTGGATTTTTGGAAATTTTGGAAATTTTGGAAATTTTGGAAATTTTGGAAATTTTGGAAATTTTGGAAATTTTGGAAAGTTTGGAACTCTTGGAAATTTTGGAAATTTTGGAATTTTTGGAATTTTTGGAATTTTTGGAAATTTTGGAAATTTTGGAAAATTTTTTTTTAATTTTTTGAAATTTTTGTAATTTAGAAATTTTGTCATTTTTGACATTTTCGACATTTTTTACTTTTAGGTTCTCGACTTTTATCACTTTGTCACTTCTCACTTTCACTTTTCACTACACTTCACTTCACTTCACTTTATTCTATTTTATATATTTTTTATTTCATTCCATTTTACATGTTTCTCAATCGTATGGGTGTCGCGTTTTCGTGACGTGACGCTTTTTCGTGACGGTCACGTGACTTTTTTTCGCCTAGCCAACCATCCGCGAACCGTCCGATAAGGAACTTCGTTCCAAAACTACCACCGGTTCTAACCCTACACCTGAGCCCAAGAAATATTATGACCGAAAAGAAACTCGGCGGGACTTATTTTTTTCAAAACAGTAATACATTATTAAAGATACAAAATAGTGCGTAGTTCTTCAAGAAGGCATATCAAAACATCTTGAAAGACAGATAATGCACCCATTGTTTAATTATAAATAAAAATAAAATCCTAATCTGACTGCTTCACAAAACGTTTGATATGTTTTCCTACCTAAACGGTGTCCTATAAATGTTAGATGATTTTGTAGTAGTTTTTTTGGTTTGGGCCATGCAACTTTATCCGTCATATATAGTCCTCGAACCTGCAATAACCCTTTGACATTCATGACATATTCAAATATTTCTTAAGAGCGGGTAAAGGTAAATTTAAAGCATCGACGGGTAACATGTTATAAATATGCAGTAGCAACAACATTCTGAGGATGATTGCCGGTAGATTTGATTGCCCGATAGTCTACGGGTTGATCAAACTGGTAAAGTCCAATTTAGAATATAAGTTTTAGATGTTTTATGTTTTATTTTAAGTATGTTAATATGATTACTTACTAACAATGTCTGAAATAAATATTTTTGAATTTGAATTTGAAATATGAACACCTTGACCAAAAAATTACAAATTATTTCAATACCAAATTTCATCTAAATACGTACAGCGGTTATTTTTTGTTTCTTCCCCATGTAAACTTCCACCCCTTTTGCATCCGCTTAAGGGATAATTTCCGAGATAAAACTATTTTATTTCCTTTTCCAGAGCTCAAATTATCTCCATACCAAATTTTATCCAAATCGATTCTGCTGTTAATAATTCCCTATACAAAACTTTCTTTTCACCCCTTTAGGGTTGATTTTCGGGTTGAAAACTATCCTTTGTCCTTTCTCGAGACCCATACTATCTCTATACCAATTTTCTTCTAAATCAGTTCAGCGGTAAAAAAAATCTCATACCAACTTCCAACCCCCTTTTCACCCCCACAAGGGTTTGAAAACTATCCTATGACGTTTCTCGAGACTCAAATTATCTCTATACTCATTTCTATCTACATCGTTTCAGCGGTTAAAAATTCTCCATACAAACTTTCAACCCCATTTTCACCCCCACCAGGGTTGATTTTCGGGATTAAAACTATATATTATCCTTTCCCGGGACTCAAACTATCTCTACACAAAATTTCATCAAAATCCGTTTTGCCGTTTCCACGTGATGCGCGGTCAAATAAACAGACAAACAGATAAAGAGACAAAAATTCTAAAAATTGTTGGAACGTATTCTGTTATCGATTCTAAGTATCCCCAGCCAACTTTTTTTCGATTATCTTCCATGTACAGACTTTCGACCCTCTTCAGCTTTATTATATGTATAGACAAGACAAATAAATATATAAGAAACTAAATAACATGTATAAATTAATTACATTTAGATTTTTTTTACCTATACAAAGAACATCTCTTCTCTCTTTCCTAGCGTTTGCTTCCTAGCTCGGCAACCTAATCCCAGGAATTGGTATAGGCACTAGTTTTTACGAAAGCGACTGCCATCTGGCCTTTCAACCCAGAGGGGAAACTAGGCCTTATCGCGATTAGGTCCGGTTTTCCTTACGATGTTTTTCCTTCACCGAAAAGCGACTGGTAAATATCAAATGATATTTCGTACATAAGTTCCGAAAACTCAGTAGTACGAACCGGGGCTTGAACCCGCGACCTTCGGATTGAAAGTCTGAGATCTTACCGCCAGGCCACCAGCGCATCAAACTATATTAAGAACATCCCATCCAAAACAAATGTCGGCCTAAAGTATGGAAAATACGAGTATAACTCTGTAAATTAATTTCGTCAGTTTCTATTTTTGAAAAGCCTTTAATATATTCACTGCGTGCTATTTATATATTCGTAGTAAAACTGAGAGCCCGACAGCATATTCATTTTAATAATTAATCACCAAAATTCCGCCGTTATTTGATACCGCCCTGCCCCAGTGATTTCAACACTTGGTTGTTTACCGCCCACGTCAAAACGTGTGTAGGCCTTCCCACGCCAAAACGTGTGTAAGCCTTCTCACACATTTTCCCGTACGAAGTTATAATAAAAAACAAGTTATAAGTAAAAACGTAAAGCGTTTGATATAACACACATGCATGCGCCGTAAATAACCAAACATAGCCCGTAGCTCGAATAGTGTTATGCACACAAATAAATGCCCTGGCTGAAATGATAATATGGATACCTTTGAGTTGAATTAGCGTAAAGGACATTTTGGCGAAAATGAGTTATATATACAGCTGTATTCAGAATTTCAAGCGCTATCGTTCTGTATAGTTAAAATTTCGATATCTCTTAAAAAGTTGCCTTTACGACCCAAATTTTATACCTCGAGTTCGCAAAAACAGCGTATCTAAAGGGTCGTAAATGACCAGTTATAATTTACAAGTTTAAGGTATAATCGTAAAGGAAGTCGCTACATATAAATATCGTAGTAAGTGACTTTTATCTCATTTTCCGTCCTTCATTTTATCTTGCTTATTTTCCAAATCGTATGGTCTAGATGGGCGTAAAGGACATGTTTTATTACGTTTGTCCTTTACGACCTGCTCTAAAAATGATTTTACCAAATGAATTTTAATATAATGAAGTGAACATGGTTGTAAAGGACTTTTCTAATAGTTTGTGTGGTTTACTGCTATAAAAGAGTTTCTAAATTCTACAATCAATAGAATTAACATAGATGTAAAGGTCTATAATGTCAAAAAAAAAATGTTTTATGGGACCTTTATTACTAAAAAGTAATGTTTGACCTACAAATTAGAAAACATTTACGCTCAGTTTAAATGTAAACTAACGGTGCAAAGGTCACTTACCATGAATACAGTTAGGTTTTGTAGGCTATAAATGACATGTTTTTATTAATCATTTATCATATTAAGGGCACGTGGGTATAATTTTTTGTTTGTTTTTTAATTGTATTGTAAAGAGAGAAGTTAAATTGATTATGT
Organism: Pammene aurita; assembly: GCA_947086415.1. NCBI lineage: Eukaryota > Metazoa > Arthropoda > Insecta > Lepidoptera > Tortricidae > Pammene > Pammene aurita. Next base: position 28,259,054 of record OX352305.1, read on the forward strand.
GTTATGAATTTAATAATCGCTTAAAAATAATCATATAAAAACATGGACGCCAACGAAAAATTATAAATGTAATTTGTATTGTTTTAATTCATAACATAAACATCAGTTATAATTTAAATGAACATTTAAAGTTTACTATTGATCTAGTTATACCGAATGATTACCAATTTCGTCGGCTAAGTATAAGACCTAAAAAAGCATTGCGATCAAACTACTGTCCTACGCCGTTTTAATTCAGGGTACACTACGTTACCTTTTCAATAAAAAGTAAAAGATAGGCTTCAAGAAATGGATGAAGAATATTTATCCTTTAGAAAAGCGTACACTGGGTTGAAGGCTAAAGAGAAAAAAAGAGCCCGTCGTCAACACATTGCACCCATTTAGAGCTCTCTAGCGACCTTACTCACCGGCAGAAACACAACCCTAGAGTAGGGTCTAGTGCAGTGCTATTTAGCTGCACAGTGGTTTTTTGTGAGGTGGAGTTACTACCCCAGTCGGGCTCTGCTCCAGATTTGCGAGATGATATTCGCTGAGCTGTGCCCTACCACACAAAGCAAGAAGACATTCGCAGTGCCCATGCCCCTCTTTTAGACGCAAGTAGTGTAAGGACGTACCCGGGTCCAAAACTTAACGTGTCAAGTTTGAAACGTATCCGGACAGGACTCAGTGGCAATTAATACTTTATGATAGATTTAGTTTTAATTTATTAATTTAATTGTTTAATATATTCTTTAATTATAATTGAAATGACATGTAATATTATAAATATTTCGAATAATATGCATAAGTTATGTCAGATTAGTTTATTATTGGGCGTTAAACGCAAGGTAAGAAGTATTCTGCGCCTCAGCTAAAGTTAACCCTTTTTTCAGTTGTGACTCTTGAGGCACAGAAATTACTACATATAGAAGAATTAATAATTAATTACTTTCAAATAAAAATCTTGTTGGATTGTAAATTACAATATGATATCTTGAAATATTGAAACGATATTATTGAAATTATATTTATAGTCTTTTACTCACTATGTAAAGGTCCTAATTCTAGATATCATAATATTAATCATCGTTAGCCGATCGGTTACTTCCCCTGTTTTGATTTAAGGCCGAAGGTGTCAACAATTGTACAAATTTAAGCACTGGGACATTTACTTTATCTTCATTCCCGGAATATATTAGCTAGTTTTTGAGCAAGTAATTCATTTCTATTACACAACTGATTAAAAATATTGAATTTTCTATATTATAAATGTAATCTGGATATACCTATTCGGATCAGCCACGTTTTGATACATTTTCAGGCTTCCTAACAGTGAACTAAGCTGAATACAGTTAACGTGTGTAATGTGACCGGTACCTATATGCCCCAAATTTGGAGTAAAATATTCTAAGACCGTTACTTACGCCCCGAATTTGAAGTAAAATAATCTAGGACCGTCACTTACGACCCCATCATTTTTAAATTGTCATAAATTTCATGGGCGTAAAAGAAATTCATAGCGTTTTGACCAGTTGTAAAGGACATCTAACTTCTAAAGTATTTAGTTTATGGGTATGATTGTTAATTCAGATTAGGGATACCAACAATTTGAGTACTTTTCTAATACACATCAAAGATATAGCTCGATAAACAAAGAAAATATAATCGACATTAAAAAAAAGTCTCTGTTTTTTGCGTCTCCTGAAAACCAGCATTTTGTCCTTTACGCCTATTGAACCCAAAGGTATCGATATGTTACTTTTTCAATCAAAAGTACACATCATTGTCGGTTGTCTATGACTTGAAGACGTCACAATTGTCACATGTTTTCGAACGCACCCATAAGGTGATAAGCTATGTGCCAACCCTTCTCTCATTAGCCCTCTCGTTGCGGTAAGCGCAACGGGAAAAACGGGTACAATGGATAATGGGGAATGGATAGACATAGTGAAACCCCCTGATGGCGCGCGTTGTAAGACTTGTTATTCACGTCCCCTGCCGGCTCCTCCCTCAGTCCCCTCGGTCATCTAGCCTTCGTAATGTCAAGTTTTCGGGCTAATAACAAGTTGTATAGAGTTAGCACTCTATACTTACTTGTTTCTCTATATGCATGCAGAGTCACTGTCGATTAGGCAAGGAGGCGGTTAAGTTAAAGAGGCCGAATGTAAAGTTCCCAATCTGCTTTGAACCAGTGTAGGAACAATAGCCCGATACCTATCGTGCATTACAGCGTTTGACCAGCAATGCGACGAATATAGGCTAACATATTATAATACATATTATATTAGTGACGGAGAAGCCTAAAACAAATTATACCTTTAAAGGCTGTTCTCCTTATGGGCCATCAATGGCATCAGGGGCATGCATTAGAGGGAGCAATCCGTTCCGTCGTATGGCTGCGTCCCTTACACTATGCCATGATGGCACATAGTGGAGAGCAGCCTTTAGACATAAAATTGTAGGCTACGTCAACAGCTGTAAAAAGTATTGGACTGCATAAAATAAAATAACGAATACACCGTCATTCTTTCAGCTAATATACCAACCAATAATAAAGTTATGGTTTTAAATGAGCAACAACAATAACGGAACCGCATTCATAACCGTTTTATTCGTGTGTTTACGGATCCCTAAATCATGGCCGATATTGGACATTATTATTGCCCGGGCCGCGAAGCGATACATTTTTGTACAAGAGAGAAAATTACAGTGCAGCTCAAGGGCTGTTTGATAATTCAAAGCAAAAGCTCAATAAGAAAATTAATAACATTCAACTACTTACAATAATATTGCTTTGCTATACCGGTTTAATAACGTGCTAGTTGACTAATCAAAGCGCGAAATAGCAAAGCAATATTATTGTAGTTGATATTATGGACTTCTGCAAAGTAACGCCTGATTCTATTAATTACTTAAACAACATGTTATGCTATTTTAATACATCGCATAATTGTTTTTCAAATCACACCGAAAGAATATAAACCAAGTTTGTTTTCACCACAGATTTTCTTTGAAATCCTTCTATGACAATTTTACAGTAAGGGGATTTCAATACAAAACTTGTGTCAAGTATGCTCACATTATTTCCGTGTGATTTGAAATAAGAGTTTATAAGGCAGTTATTTGTGTGCGCATCACAAATATTTGTAACTATACAGAACTAGCTTTTGCCCGCGGCTTCGCTCGCGTTAAATTCGGGGTAAGAAACCATACAAACTTCCACCCCCCATTTTAGGGAAGTGGGGGGTTATAAAGAGACAAAAAGTAGCCTATGTCACTCTCCATCCCTTCAACTATCCCCACTTAAAAAATCACGTCAATTCGTCGCCCCGTTTTGCCGTGAAAGACGGACAAACAAACAAACAAACACACACATACACTTTCCCATTTATAATATTGGTATGGGTGTAACAAAAATACTGGTGATCCGTTTAAGGGCATATTGGTATCGTATTCTATCTATACATATAATAAAGCTGAAGAGGGTCGAAAGTCTGTACATGGAAGATAATCGAAAAAAAGTTGGCTGGGGATACTTAGAATCGATAACAGAACACGTTCCAACAATTTTAGAATTTTTGTCTGTTTATCTGTTTGTCTGTTTATTTGACCGCGCATCACGTGAAAACGGCTGAACGGATTTTGATGAAATTTTGTATAGAGATAGTTTGAGTACCGGGAAAGAATAATATATAGTTTTAATCCCGAAAATCAACCCTGGTGGGGGTGAAAATGGGGTTGAAAGTTTGTATGGAGAATTTTTAACCGCTGAAACGAATTAGATAGAAATGAGTATGGAGATAATTTGAGTCTCGAGAAACGTCATAGGATTCTTTTCAAACCCTTGTGAGGGTGAAAAGGGGGTTGGAAGTTGGTATGAGGATTTTTTTACCGCTGAACTGATTTAGATGAAAATTGATATAGAAATAGTATGGGTCTCGAGAAAGGACAAAGGATAGTTTCATCTTCAAAAAAGCCCCCCCCCCCCCCCTCTCCATCTTAATTTAGAACCGTCTGTCCAAAAAAAAAAATAAACAATGGAAGTGAAGCCTGAAAGGTACTTTCAATACTTTCAATAAAAACTATCTATCTCTATCTATCTATACATATAATAAAGCTGAAGAGGGTCGAAAGTCTGTACATGGAAGATAATCGAAAGAATGTTGGCTGGGGATACTTAGAATCGATAACAGAACACGTTCGAACAATTTTTTGAATTTTTGTCTGTTTATCTGTTTGTCTGTTTATTTGACCGCGCATCACGTGAAAACGGCTGAACGGATTTTGATGAAATTTTGTATAGAGATAGTTTGAGTCCCGGGTAAGGACAAAGGATAGTTTTCATCCCGAAAATCAACCCTGGAGGGGCGAAAAGGGGGTTTAAAGTTTGTATGGAGAATTTTTAATAGAATATAGTATGGAGATAATTTGAGTCCCGAGAAACGACAGAATAGTTTTCATCCCGAAAATAAACCCTTGTGGGGGTGAAAAGGGTTTTGGAAGTTGGTATGAGGATTTTTTAAACCGCTGAACTGATAAAGATGAAATTTGGTATACAGATAGTCTCAAGAAAGGACAAAGGATAGTTTTTACCCCGAAAATCAACCCTAAAGGGGTGAGAAGGGAGTCGGAAATTTGTATCGGGAATTATTAACCGCAGACAGAATCGATTTAGATAAAATTTGGTATGGAGATAATTTGAGCTCTGGAAAAGGAAATAAAATAGTTTTATCTCAGAAATTATCCCTTAAGCGGATGCAAAAGGGGTGGAAGTTTACACGGGGCAGAAACAACCAATAACCGCTGTACGTATTTAGATGAAATATGGTATTGAATAGTTTGTAATTTTTTGGTCAAGGTGTTAATATTTATAACAAGTTCATAATTATTTTTGCATGTTTTTAAAGTCGGGCATTCCACAACAACAACAACAACACAACAACAACAAGTTACCCGTCGATGCTTTAAATTTACCTTTACCCGCTGTAATGTCTACCTACGGCTGAATATTCGAAAAAGGCTTTCTAAACGCTTACAAGAGCCTACCAAGCTTTCTTCCCTCAAGCTTCAGCCTGAAACTTCTGTAAATATAAATACCTACATAAAGGAACTTACTACAGGGAAAGAAAATCAAACAAAAGATTGAAGGTTAAAAAGAAAATTATTTATTTAAGTTTTAATTTATATAATTATATGTATGTTTTCTCAACGAAAGAAATATCCTAAAGGTTTTATATATAATCAACTGAATATATATTTTTTTCTCTTAATTTTTTTTTTGAAATATGTTTAAAAGTGATAATGTAAAGCTGGTATCTAACATAAAATGATATTACATACTATGGAATACGAGACTTTGACGGTATTAAGACAGATTTAGGAATAAACTTTTAAACATAAATTAAACCGGTCAAGTGAGAGTCGGACACGAACCTTCAGAGTTCCGTTTTTTATTCTTTTTAGATATGAGACTCTAAAAATAAATCCAGACGATAGTCTGCTCCACACATTTTGAACTTTTAACCGGTCTATCGTGTTAGTTAAATTAAGAAAATAGGTACTCATAGTTATTAACAACCTACAGTTACAAATTGAACCCTCACGTACCACCGATAGTTAAATAACGTTTAAATCTAAGTTTAAGTGGCCTCTAGTTATTGACTGCACAGTTCATGTTGTTACGAGGCGACTCGTTAGTAGTCGCTAACTGTTTTGCATGCTACCCTCTCTTACATAGTTTTAAGCAAATTATGAAATTATGTTTTTCCCTGTAAGTTATTCATATATCATATAAATATTTTGAGAAAATAAATATCATAACACATGAAAGTTTCTTAAGAAATTTAAATATAAAAGTTAAGATAAATATCCTACGATTTTTGTTACATGTTGATATTAGATCACAAATGAAAAATACATTTACTAATGGCGCTGCTCCCCGCATATAGACCTCTTAGCACTACTTTGACGCAAAAGATAATAAAACGCATTTTTGAAATTTCTCACCTTTCTATCCATTTACGGTGTGGGAACACACTTGATTACGAATCCCACAACGCTGCACATTCCGCCCGCGGCGAGGGACGCGCGGGGGTTTGCAAGCTTCAAGTTTGCTCCCACACCTCCCGACACTTCTTCTATGTATTTCAATGTAATAACACGTTTAAATATAATAATATTAATTGGAGTCAGATTTTCATTTATGGGTCACCACTAACTTTACCTTGAACGTGCCGAACTGTATTGGCCTTCAGTTCGCACAGTGGTGACCCCGACGTGATTTCTGGAAAGAACATCAAGGCCGAAGATGCACGGGCTACCGGCAGGACAACAAGGCCAACCCCCTGCGGCGGCCCCACCCGCTGCTGGAGGTCACACGCAGCCGACAGCAGCCCCGTCAACAACAAGCAACGTCGACATCAAGCCGGACATCATGGCAATCTCGCTATCGTCAAGGTTGCCGGAATTTTGGCAAGACCAACCACGGGTGTGGTTCATCCGTATCGAGGCCGTACTCGCGCCTCAGAAATTGGGCGATGACGCACGATTCGACCTCGTCGTTGCGAAGCTGCCGAAAGAAGTGATAGTGCAGCTCACGGATTTTCTAACCCGCCCGCCGGCCGTGAACAAGTTTGCCGCGCTCAAGGCCAAGCTGTTGTCCTTGTTTGAGGACACAAGGATCCGGCAGATTGAAAAGTTAATCGGCGAAATGGAGCTCGGGGATTCGAAGCCCAGCCAGCTACTGAACAGAATGAAGGACCTGGCCCGGGAAAACTTCCCCGACGATACATTACGGATTTTGTGGCAAGGTCGCCTCCCTACGAACGTACGCGGAGTGCTTGCGGTTGCCGAAACGAGCGACTTGGACAAGTTGGCAATTATTGCCGACAACGTTGCCGAGGCAACGCGCCATGACTACGTGTCCGAGGTCAGACAACCGCCATGCCCTTCGAGCAAGCCACTGTGCGATACCGCGCCGGGAACATCGAAGGAAGTCGCAGCCCTTACGAAGCAGGTAGCAAAGCTCAGCGCCAGAATGGCAAGCATGGAACGTACAAGGACTCGTCATGGAAGTGAGAAGCGGCGAGAACGCAGCTTCGGGAGATCAAGGTCGCGCGCAAGAAGTGCTTCACGCGAGCCGCCGCGTCGCGAAAAGGACAGTTCCGATTGGCTTTGTGCTTTCCACTACAGATTCGGCGAAAAGGCGCGAAAATGTTACCAACCGTGCGCGTGGAAATCATCGGGTTCGGGAAACTAAAGGCGATGGTGCAATCTACGGCGGAGGTTTGCACTACATCGGTTAGCCGTCGTTTGTGTATTACGGATAGGGCAAGTGGACTTCAATTTCTGGTCGATACAGGCTCGGATGTGTCGATCTTGCCGCCGAAAAATAGACTTTATAGCCGCGAGTGCGCGAGATATAAACTGTGTGCTGCGAACGGGAGTGAAATCAAAACGTACGGAACTAAAGTGATGAGTTTGGACCTTAAGTTACGTAGACCGTATCGTTGGGAGTTCGTGGTAGCAGATGTAAGGCAGCCTATTTTGGGAGCTGATTTTTTAGCCCATCATAAGCTGCTCGTCGACTTAAGCGAGCGCAGGTTGATAGACCTGACAACGCTTTTGAAGGTCGCGGCGGAAATTGTAAGTACCAACCAACCCTCTATTTTTGTAGTAGCCGTTGAACATCCCTTCCGTAATTTGTTGTCCGAGTACCCGGAAATTACTAAGCCTCCTTCATTTAAAGAGACGGCACCGTATAATGTACTTCATTATATTGAAACTACAGGGCCACCGGTTTTCGCGCGTGTTAGGTCCCTTCCCCCAGATAGGTATATTAAGGTGAAGAAGGAATTCGAGTTGATGCAGGAATTAGGGATTTGTCGCCCTTCAAAAAGTGCATGGGCTAGCCCGCTACATGTGGTAGCCAAAAAGAACGGCGACATTCGACCTTGTGGAGACTACCGGATGCTTAACGCTATAACCAAGCCCGATAGGTACCCCATTCCGCGATTGCACGACTTTACCTACATTTTGGCAGGGAAGAAAGTGTTTACTAAATTAGACATTAACCGCGCATACCACTGTATTAGCGTAGCACCGGAGGACATAGAGAAAACTAGTATTATTACCCCCTTCGGATTATTTGAGTTCCCCCGTATGAGTTTTGGTCTTCGCAACGCGGCCCAGACGTTCCAGCGCTTCATGAGCAACTCCGTACTTCAAGGTTTGGATTTCCTATTTAATTATTTAGACGATGTCATCATAGCTAGCGACACCAGTGAGCAGCATGAACGGCATCTAGCCACAGTGTTCGAGAGATTCACGAAGTACGGAATAACCATTAACCTCGACAAGTGCTGTTTTGGACAGCCGTCGGTCGAGTTTCTGGGGCATCATGTCTCGACAGCAGGTATCAAGCCGCTCGAGGATAAGGTAAATGCCATCACCGAGTACCCGAAGCCTGATACTGTGGAAGAGCTCCGCAGATTTTTAGGAATGCTCAACTTCTATCGAAGTCACATTCCGGGCGCAGCGGTCAAACAAGCCGAGCTAGATAAGTATTTAATTAACACTAAAAAAAGGGACAAGACTAAAATCGTGTGGACGACACAAGCGGAAGAGGCGTTCGTGCAGTGTAAAGCAGGTCTTCAAGAGGCCGCTACACTCGCACACCCGAAGCCCGACGCGGTCTTGGCCCTGATGTGCGACGCGTCAGACATCGCCGTCGGAAGTGTTCTGCAGCAGAAGGTAAATAACTCATGGGAGCCGTTAGGGTTTTTCTCTAAAAAGTTGTCTTCGGCGCAAACGAAATACAGCACGTATGACCGCGAACTGCTCGCACTATATCTATCTATTAGGCATTTCCGGAAGTCGTTTGAAGGTCGCCAGATGACCTTGTATACCGACCACAAGCCCCTATGCACGGTATTTAATAAAGTAGGAGATGATAGCAAAGAAAGCCCCCGACGCGCGAGGCAACTCCTCTTTATTAGCGAATTTACTACAGACATACGTCATATTAGCGGCAAAGATAACGTAGTCGCCGACACGCTGTCTAGAGTAGAAACAATTGACTGCCCAACAGTGATTGATTTCTCAGAATTAGCCGACGCACAGGCAAAGGACGACTATGTTTTGCACATGTCGCAATCCGGGCGTAACAGCGCGAGCAAAGTAGAATTGAAATTGATAACTATACCTAACTGCAATAAACCTATACTCTGTGAAACGTCCACGCGTAAGGCTCGTCCTTATCTACCGTTAGAGTTCCGTAGGAAAATATTCGATAGCTTACATTCGTTAAGTCATCCCGGAATTCGCACGACTAGGAAGATAGTTAGTAATAATTATTTTTGGCCCGAAATTAATAAGGACGTGGGCAACTGGGCTAAGTCGTGTATTCAATGTCAGAAGGCGAAGGTCAACCGATATACCGTGTCTGACCTAGGTAGTTTTCCCGAATCGGCCGCCTTCGAACACATACATGTGGACATCGTAGGACCGTTAACTACGACTACAGATGGTTATAGGTACATTTTAACTATCATAGATAGGTATACGCGTTGGCCAGAAGCGTTCCCAATAAAAGAAATAACCGCAGACATAGTAGCTAAGACCATCTACGAGGGCTGGATTGTTCGCTATGGTTGTCCGATAAGGCTGACTAGCGATCAAGGGCGCCAATTCGAAAGTAAGTTATTCTCGGAGCTAATGAAGTTTCTAGGGGTAGACATGATTAGAACCACCCCTTACAGGCCTCAGTCGAACGGTCTCCTCGAACGCATACATAGATCTCTCAAGGCTGCGCTCATGGCCAAACTCGAAGTCGGAAGCTCATGGGTAGACATGCTTCCTAGTGTAATGTTCGGGTTACGCACGTCAGGTAGGAGCGACAGTGGCGTAAGCGCAGCGGAAATGACGTTCGGGCGTACGCTTAGACTACCGGGATCATTTTATGACATTTCGCAAGACAGAGACCCTGTGGACCCGTACAGCGTAGTCGAGAAAATTAGGGATAATATAGCTAAGCTCAAGCCTACGATTAAACGAGATAGGCAAGATAGGTCCATTTTCGTGCACGAAAGCTTATCTACCTGTACGCATGTTTTCCTCAGGGATGACACAGTCCGTAAGCCATTAAAACCGCCTTACGACGGACCTTATAAGGTCATCGAAAGGGGTGAGAAGGTATTTTTATTACAACTCCCTGGCAGGCAGGTTCGTGTATCCATCGATCGGGTGAAACCGGCGTTTTTACTTCAGACGGATACCGACAATGACACTGACAAATCTCGACCAAGTAGTACTCGTAGAACCCCAAACAATCATACATCCAAGGACAGGGTGGATCGAGTACCGCCTTCCGCGGCACAGTCACCCACACCCGCACCGGTGACTCGGACCACACGCAGCGGAAGGGCCGTTAAGAGACCAGTTAGGTTTCTAATCGATGACTAATAACAAGATGCACTATGGCACATAGTCTCTTTAAGACACAGTAGCGCAACTTAGCATTGCGTGAACGGTTGGTCGTTATGGTTGTTACATTTAAGTTTATAGATTGTTAATGTGTTTACTTTTATAATTTAGGATTAAGTATAAATGTGTTTTCGTTAGATGTTCACAAAAAGAACTTAGGCATTCTTTGGCATAAGAAGCTAAGTCCTTTTTTCGTTGGTAAATATGTTCGTAGGTAACAATGTTGGCAAGCATTCAGTTTTCTTATGTGTAAAAGTACCAGGCACCGAGTTGCATTACTGTTTTAGTATTTTACGGTCCGGCCGGTCGTGATACAATTGCAGTAATGATAACAAGGTCAGCTCAACGTAGTAACAGGTATAGCGCTATACAAAATACATTAGGTTGCAACCTAGTAAAGTAGTACTTTAGACTAAACCTACTTACAATGTAAGATTTTTGTGAGATTCAATTTATTTCTTTTTGCTAAATGAGTTATTTTTGTGTATTTAAGTAAACTGTTAAGTCCGACGTAACCAGTTGCACTCAGATTCCAGCGGTAACGCTACGATTCTAATTTTTGACAGTTTTAACGCCAGTTTTCATAATTTGTATTGTGTGCACCATGGGTATGGGACAAAGTAGAGACGAAAACTCCCAGAATAGCAACATAGCGATCGCCCAGGTCCAGTCGATCTCCGGGCAGGTCGAATCTAAACTTAATTACGTCGGCATAGGGCTCATAGCGATTGGCGTGGTCCTATTTATAATATTGGTGTACGGGCTGCGCGCGCAATGCAAGCGCCGCGCTAGGAGCTGGTTACGTCAGGCTGTCGAGGCGCTGCCGCCTCCCACGGCTATCCGAGTGAGCAATGTGCTACCGCAGCAAACGCAGTCAGCACAACCTGTGTACTAGTGTTAGTGTTGCTCGTATGTAATTAGATTTAGAGTTATGTGTAGCATAAGGTAATGGTTCCGTAAGAGAAACCAATGTTTACTTTTTAGATTTTTAATTTCATTTTTTTACAAGGGGAGGATTACTGTGGGAACACACTTGATTACGAATCCCACAACGCTGCACATTCCGCCCGCGGCGAGGGACGCGCGGGGGTTTGCAAGCTTCAAGTTTGCTCCCACACCTCCCGACACTTCTTCTATGTATTTCAATGTAATAACACGTTTAAATATAATAATATTAATTGGAGTCAGATTTTCATTTATGGGTCACCACTAACTTTACCTTGAACGTGCCGAACTGTATTGGCCTTCAGTTGGCACAACGGCAACAAATTGTGGGCCTAACGACCCACTAAAACACAAGTTACCTACATAAGATATTTTAACCGACAGAGCAAGCTACTATTGAAAACGTATTTGAAACCTAAATCAGAGCAAGCTACTATGTGTTAAATTAAAATCTAGTTTTAAATCTTATCCTGGTCGCGGCTACCTAATTGTAATGGCTACCTACGGCTGAATATTCGAAAAAGGCTTTCTAAACGCTTACAAGAGCCTACCAAGCTTTCTTCCCTCAAGCTTCAGCCTGAAACTTCTGTAAATATAAATACCTACATAAAGGAACTTACTACAGGGAAAGAAAATCAAACAAAAGATTGAAGGTTAAAAAGAAAATTATTTATTTAAGTTTTAATTTTAGATTTTTGTTATTGAAAAGCGAAACACTGACTAATTACCCCTAATGCTGCCTTTGCAGACGTCATTAGGTGTTAGTTTCCGATTCCTAGGCTTTGCGAAGGTAAAAACGAAACTAACGAAGCAAAAAACCTTCGCGCCGTATTACAGTAAAATAAGTAACGTAATTATAATATCAAATACATTAATTAATAAACTATCTATACAGTAGCTTGCTCTGATACGCAGTTTGGCCGAGATGATCATGAAAGCTAGTGGAGACCCAACTTTGTGTGTGTAGTTACCGCAAGTCCTTTTCGATAAGGTGAGAAATAACCGCAATATTTAAAATACACTTAATTCCTAACTTAAATCTAACGGAATATAAATACAATAGACGATGGTAGGTTAGCATATGAACTGTTGACGTTAAAAATAAAATAATAAGATTGTGAAAATATATCCTAATTAATAGACTAATAAATAGTAATATTGAATATTAAAATTACACTAGAATTATAATGATTGATTAAATAGATATTTCGTTGTTTCTTAAATAGTTGTATTTACAACAAAATATATATATGGAGGTTTGCTGGACTCCCAACGTAGTGATTGTTGGCGAAGTACGCCAGTACAAAATATGTGGCATGTCAGTTTTGACAGTTCCGTCTTCCAACGGTGGAACCACGACCAGTGGTCTACGGTTCGAAGCTTAATGGATCTGGTAATATATGTCGTCCACGGCCAGTGGCCTACAGACCTGGTGGTTGTGCGTTCTGAGCATTTGTAATGATCCAAGTGTGCGACCGGGCCAGTAGCCTACAGTCTCGCTTCATACATCAATGTATAGTTGACAGATAACCGCCAATTCCTCCACACCACATATGCAAATAACGACTGGTACATTTAATAATTAAGTAAGCAAACACCAACCACCGTTTATGACGAATGGTATATAAATTTAGGGAGTAAATAGCAAGTACCTATCATCGCTAATAAGCACTATCTGTGCAGTAACCCAGGCGCGTAAGACCCTCACCGCCCGCAATTCATCACTGCAAGAGAACGGAATTGGCTAAGAACACTTTATACACTAATGGCGTACCTACATGGCAATAAACCTCTGTAAGCACATGCTATTTTTCATGTCACATGTTCAAGATCATTGGGTGATACAGAACGCTTTGGTATCAAACCCGAGGGGATCCCGTTGCCACCTAGGCACTACAACAGACACGCATTCTACATGGAATAATCTTTTACACTAGAAATCCAGCATCTTATCCCTTATATAGTTACTAAAGTATTACGTGGAAGTACATATTACGCGATATCGTTTAACCATGGCCAATAGTTAACCGATATCGACAATTAACATTTAAAAGATCGAAACCTATCTTGGTTATAGTACGTTCAAACAATTTCGACCGTTACATTAAAACTATATATTTATAAGGTGGTAGAAAGAAATAGTTAACAGATGGAACGCAGTTACCCGAAAATTGTATTAAAATCTACTTAGATAAAATATGGCTTGTTACCCTCAACCTAGAACCTATTCGACACGTCAACAGTAAATATATATACTACGATAGAGAATAAATATTACGTATCCTAAATAGTTAGGTATTGTAAATATAATATACGCACACATAAATACACACAGTCGTATATAGAGAATATAAAAGGTTCAATGTTAAAACAACAAACACAGGCGATATATTGTGAAGAACCTGGTCATAATATACGCTTTCAACCTATATAAGTAATTGAATGTAAATAAGTAGAATATCATTAAATTGTTAAATGGTTTCCTCACGAGAACGAGTTTCATGTAAATATAAAATACTATTATTTATTAGCTGTTTTATTATGTGTTTGAAAACCAAGTCGAATAATACCCTACATCAACCTATAACTCAAATATTAACCCATTGCTCTGAAGTTAATCCTATGTTGAAACGTCCATACGATTTAAGAATCGTTTATGAAAGAAGACGAAGATTGCATTTAAATTTCACACTCAATAAATAATCAAAATATTTAAGTACTTATTTAGACATACAGGCGGCTCTAGGCACGGCGGAATAGTGCTTCGCTTCGCTCACTCAGTAATAGTTGAAATAGTACCTAATATATTTAAACGCAGATCCCTACTTCATTGTAAACCCAAACACAGCTAAAATATACACAAAAGTGGATTAATAAAATATCCCTCATTATCCTAACACTCACTGCAGGTAAATAAGAGTAACGCCTGTAATATTAGTCCCCAAATAACCCAATTAATAAAAGAAAGGTATTGACCGTTATTAATACTTATTATAATATTCGTACGCTTCACTAGTAAAGATATTGTAAAATACTAGTACACGACAAACAATTAAGATAAGAGTGAAATATTTAAAAGGACTTACATAAGGTTGCAGACCTCGACCTTGGCTGAGAGATGCTGATGTCTTGAAATCTCGTTCCGACTAAGTTAAGTTCGAACCTTACCACCCGCTTTTATAATTTCCGTACCCTGTCTCCCGCAATCACCTACATTCCCCTTTGTAGCTTTAATCCAAACACCTCTCTAAAAATCTTACCGATTACTCATCCGATTCCGCTATTGAACCTAGTTATCTAAATAATAAGGTTGATGATCCAACCTGTAGATACTAAAACCAAATAAATGTCTAACAGACAAGGTTCAAATTCGCGTGAACTCCTGACTCGTCGTCTGCACACCGCTTCTCGATCGCCTGCGAAAATCTAAGCAAATATGCGGGTGGGTTAAGATTAACCTCGCGCGCTGCAAGATTATTCCTACCCGCATTTATGTAAAATTATTAATTTATAATTACAATTTCAGGATTTTCTGGTAAATTGCTGAATAGAACTTAGAAACTACATTTGGATAAATATGCTAAAAATATAGGGAATATATATATGATAGTGAAATATACATACAATAGTGTTTCTACAGGAAACGAAAGCAAATTCAATGTAACCGCATGGTCAATTTTCACCAATAATTATTAATACGCATATATTTCTAACAAATATCAATAGGAATGCTAAGAGGACTATATTGTTTATCGAATGAAAATATTTATTTGTACTCGGAAGTAAATAATCACGTGTTTATGACACAATACTGTTCTTAACCAAATCTTCCTAAATAACTATTATTTTTATTCAATCTCACAAGAAACATTGTTACTTTTAATGCCTATTTAGATCAAGGAATTAGATTTTACGTTTTCATTTGTTTTCTGCTACATACACTAACATCTATAAATTCGAGGTTAGGTTTTTTAGGAACCAAAATTTATTAGAAAATACTATTATCTGTATTCCAAATGAATTACCATCTTAATATCTAACCGAAAATGTATATTATTTAGAAAAGCCACTTGTAATAAAGTTAGTTTTCAGTATTTATTTCAACACTAAATTCTCCTTCCCGAACTGCACCAAAGCTATGAAAATTAAGACATAACTACTAATTGATTTTATGATACTCCATATTTTCCAGGTGAGTTGTAATTCGAACTTTAATATTACAGTATAATTTTTCATTAAAGCTTAATCGTAAAGTCGTAAATTTTCCTGAAACTGAAAAATGAAATTAACTCCTACATAACGTTAATAGCAATGTCACAATATCGAACAATTTTACCGTCCATTGAAATAGGCATTATATGGATCCCTTGGATTCATTACACCGCTCTTAAGGCGACGATATATGCAAACACGTCAAATCGAGGTGTTTTCGTGCAAGGTTTTTGAAGAAAACAAACCACGTTGGAGCATGTATGTTACATTTTCTGTAGGGGCATATAGTTGGGTTCGGTCTACCGATACGTGCTTGGTCTTGTATAACATAATTAGGATATATATCATCGTTATGAAACTGTTTTGGAGAAAACTTGTCGCAAGTTTTATTTCGGTCAGAAATAATTCTATGTTGCGAAATTAAACATAATTACTTCTTAGCACATTACTAATGTTCTACCGATAACTATAGTCGTATTAAGCGCTTAATAAAGGTTTTAGACGCAAAACCTTGTAGAGCCTGTAATAATCAGAACTATGCGATTGCTGCAATAAAACTTATAGGCGTTTATTCTATTGCAGCCAGAGACATGTTTCATGTGTCAAATTTGAGTAATATGATTAGTAATTTTGAGTGCGGAAATTCGTTCCACATAGCTTAGGTTATAGTACGCTTGCTTACTAAGTAGATATGTCCGAGTTCAAATCTAGGCTGATGTTAACTTTTTGTTTATTTTTTTATCTCATTTCTCATTTATATTTTCAATCCTGATCCTAAGCGATTTATAGGTATTTTTGGACAAAAAAAAAGTCAAATCATAATATAGTCAAGTTAGTAGTTAGTTTAATCTTTTTATTTTGACTTTTTTACCCATTATATTTAAACTACCAACTTATTAAAGAGACTAATTCATTATTCAATTTTTACAGTGGGTATGGGTACTTTTTACCATAGACGGCTTCGTCCATGTTTTTACCATAATTTATATTACAAGAGTGCGTTTGTTCGAGCAGTTTCCATCCGAGGCGACGTTGCCAGCTTACTCTCATTTGCTCATTTCGCTTCTTGCTTTGCGCTGTTGCAAGCTAGATCTATATTATGATTTATGATATGAATGACGGATACATTGAATACAATCAAATGCGCTTGAAGTTGAAACACATTCGTGCATTTGTCAGTGATTTGTCCACATCATCGTGTTAGGTTGTATATCTCTCTCTTTACTATGGAATGAGAAAGAAACAATCGGCTCGGCTGTCCCGGCACTCTACGATGTCTGGTCGCGCCATTAGGTTTATATGGTTTATTGCATGTTCGTTTTCGTACGATTTAAAAGATATGGTGAATTATTAATATTATTATTAGGTAGGTAAGTAGATATGGAATTAATTTAATCGTATAAGTATATATACCAATATAATTTCTCACAATCCCTAAAATGAAAAAAACAATAAGTAAGGTACGATGGGGTAAGACCGGACCATTTTTGAACTAGTTGGTCAGCTTTCAGGGCTGACTTTTATGCTTTACCTTTGTAAAAATTTCTCGAAATATTAATCCTTGTTTCAAATCAGTATGTTTGTACCTAAGCTGTTTTTCCTGTATAAATTTTCAAAATCTACTCCTTCTTCTTAAGATTGGACTATTGAATAAAATGTACTCTTAGTAAGTTTTTAGGTGCTAGTTTTCTTCCACTTATCGATTTTGCCAGCTTTGTAATGCAATAATAAATTTTGAAGTGCCCTTACTTATCGTTCTAGAGCTTATATGGTCTTGTTTAGATTAATATTATACGAGAATAAATCATACTCGAAAGGTTTTTTATAATAAAACATTTTTTGTAAAAGTGGAGTATGTGTCAGTTTTCCGTCCATACTTATTGATATATTGATATTCAAGTTTTTGAAATAAAAGCTTATAATTAAAATATCAATTAAAGAATAAATAATTATTATCAATGGCAAATTTGACCTCGAAACGTTTTTTCCCTGTAGACGGAGAGCTGGCCACGTCAGATATGACACAATAGTCAGGTTTCATTGCTCTCATTATTGTGTCATATCTGACGTGGCCAGCTCTTAGTCCAATAAATTTGTAGGAGTTTAATCAGGTGGACGGCAACCCGGACGGGAAACTAGCATAACCACCCTATGCACGGTTTCAAATAATAGATATAATTATAAACCGCCTTTATTATGTTAATGTCAACCTTTCAGCATTTTCTCAAACTTTTCAAAAACGAGTGAGTTAAAAATATTGAGAGTGGAAAGACAAGATGTTTCAAACCTTTGAAGCAAGATGTTTCAAAATTTAAAAATTTTAAAAAACGCTTTTGGCTATAATTCTTTTTTTTTCCTCAGCCTACTTGAAGAGATATAATACGTATCCATACTAATATTATAGTGTGTCTGTCTGTTAACTCTTCACGCTTAAACCGCTCAACTGATTTAGATGAAATTTGGTATGTATAAGGGGATGAAAACGGAATGGAAGTTTATACGGAATTGTTGCTCCCTGTTGACTTGAAATAGCATACGTGCTAGTTTTATATTTTCTCTTAGATTTTACTAACTAGTAACTTTTATTTTGCGTTTTATTATGTAATTCCATATGGCTCATGTTAATTTCGCGCAGACGAAGTCGCGGGTAAAAGCTAGTATTTTAATATTGTAATGGATTTTGATATGATAAAACTTTTGAAATAGATGGCAATTAACCAAAACTAACCCAAAAATGTACCCAAAAAACCGTGACGACCCTATACACGACACGATACAACTAATCCATACTAATATTATAAATGGGAAAGTGTATGTGTGTGTTTGTTTCTTTGTTTGTCCGTCTTTCACGGCAAAACGGGGCGACGAATTGAAGTGATTTTTTAAATGGAGATAGTTGAAGGGATGGGGAGTGACATAGGCTACTTTTTGTCTCTTTCTAACCCCCCACTTCCCTAAAATGGGGGGTGAAAGTTTGTATGGTTTGTTACCCCGAATTTAACGCGAGCGAAGCCGCAGGCAAAAGCTATTATATGTTATTAACTTACTCGTGCTGACTTTTCGTGTTTTTAATTCTTTTGTGTAATTTCAATTTATAATTCTTATGTGAGACGTCAAACGCTTTTATATTTGTCAATTTTTTTAGTAAAAAACACTTATGGTATATAAATGAAAATGGTTAAAACATGTTAAAAAATTAATCTTAAACTTTAGGTTGAATTAAGTTATTTGCTTTTTAGCTATGGTTTTCTGTAAGGTACTTCCCCAGTCGAGCTCTGAGCCAGGTCCAGATTTGAGCGTGATAACATTCGCTGAACTGTGCCTTACCACAGTTAGCGAGATAACATTCGGAGTGCCCATACCTCCCTTTTGGACATAACATACCCGTGTCTAAACCTGTTCCTAGTAACCAACTAGGTACCAATTTAAAAAATGTTCACAGCAACAATTAATTGGATCCAATCTTAAATGCCACGCAAAAACAAATCAAACCATTTTTTGTGACAAACAATTGAATTTATAGAACGAAACTTTTTTGTCTATAAAGATCACATGTATGCGCGACTTCGGCAGCAGATAGCATACATCCTCCATACTACCCTCTTGAACCTGATGTTTATTCAGTGTTGGGCGTAATTTATTAGATGGTACCTACTTTTGTAATGAATTAAATTGCTAATTAAATTACATGAAAATAAATTATATTAAGTAATTGAAATTGCTTGTAATTGAGATTACATGTCAGTAGTATTCCCGATTACATATAATTTGTAATTGCAATTACTTTTATCTTAACTACTTTTACTTGTAACTTCGATAATTTGAAATAATATACAAGTTAAATTTCTTTTTGGGTCAGTGGGGGCAGCTACCAGATCCCTCGCTGCAACGCGAAAATGGTCTTAGAAGACCTTCCCTCAATTTCAAATTAATCAATCTTCATTAATTTGAAATTGAGGGAAGGTCTTCTACGGATTTTGGAAAAAAACATACAGGATGCGAGATGAGGTCACATTTGGTAAACTTCTTTTTGATGTCAATCGATCCCATTCTTGTATGGGATCAAAAATAATTTGCGGCTAGAAAAGCCACAAATTGAGAAAAACTTTTCCCATACTTTATGAAAATTGTTTTTTTTATTTTTCACATGCTGCTTTTTTATGCCAATCGATTCCATTCCTATCGTTTCTAATAGTTTCCTATTATTAGGTAATGTACTAAAAAGCCACAAATTAAATATTTTCCATACATTTACTATAAATAATAAATAAATATTATACGACAATCTTACACAAATCGACCTAGGCCCACAGTAAGCTCAATAAGGCTTGTGTTATGGGTACTAGACGACGATATATATAATAGATAAATATGGATAAATACTTAAATACAAAGAAAACATCCATAGCTCAGGAACAAATATCTGCGATAAACACACAAATAAATGCCCTGACCAGGATTCGAACCCGGGACCTCCTGCTTCGTAGGCAGGGTCACTACCGACAGGGCTAGAAGATCGTCAAATAAAGAATAAGTGATTTTTAGGGTTCCGTAGCCAAATGGCAAAAAACGGAACCCTTATGGATTCGTCACGTCTGTCTGTATGTCTGCCCGTCCGTATGTCACAGCCATTTTACTCGAAAACTATACGACGTATCTGAATAAAATTTACACATAAGGTGTATTCTGTATGCCGCTACTTAGTTATGTATTTAAATTTGAAAAAAAAATATTTTAAGGGGGGGCGCTCCATACATGTATCTAAATTTCAAAAAAATTGTTTTTACCAAAAATCAACATGTGATACATCAATCGATAGGTCTTTAAAAATAATATTGAAGTTTTTTTGATCATTTTGTGATTAAGTAAATATTTTTTGATATAATCGCTTCGAAAGTCAGAAAAAAATTGTAGCCCCCCCCGTAACTTTTGAACCGTAAGTCCAAAAAATATGAGGAGATGCGCCTTATTATATACTTGCTACGAAAATTGTTTTGAACATTATCGATTTAGCCATTTTTGAGATATTTCCAAAAAACTTCCTCCATAGGCATCAGATACGACCTTTTGCTATTAGTTTGGTTCTTATTACATTGAAGGTACGGAACCCTCCTATGCGTGGTCCGACACGCACTTGGCCGGTTTTTTAAACTTTTCACTTAACCAACAGTCGTTTTTATTAAGCATACCTACCGGAAGAAACATTTAAGTAAAATGTGAATGTACCTGAAAAAAGCGGCATCGCCATTATATCAAAATGCAACTAGGTACAGGTACACAATAGTGTTGGAGGATGTGTGGTTTGTATTTGCAAGTAAAGGATAATTTTCCAGATAGGTAATTGAATTATCCGATGTTCTCCCGATGCGGTCTTATCCCAACGCACTTTACCGTCCTCATTGAAAGCGATTTTGACCATCTCTAATTTCGTAATAGATACTAAAAACCTGGATTTTTCAGAGCAGAAGAGGACATAAAACAAATTAGTTACAAATAATATTATCTTCAGTTAAGTACATTTTATTTGAACTTTTATTTTGAAAGACTTGACACGTACTTGACACATAGAAATATAACCGCCATGATGAATGCTTATTTTGGATATTTAGAATAAAACATTATAATTGTGCGATTATGATACTGTAGGTAATGGCGTGCGTTGGTCAAGTAGTTTTATATTATAGGTAACTTTAATTATTTCGTCATTGATTACCTACATACAATAGTAACTTTAATTAAGTAAGTACACATAAAATGGAATCATTATCAAAGCGCCATCTTACTGTAAAAGACCGCGATTGCTTGACTATTTAAACATGTCAACATTGAATTGTCATAGTTCATCTCAAGTATACTAGATGGCAGAAGCGGAAGCTGCGATTATAAAAACGCAAAATGCAGTCGTCAACCGCGATACCCGTCACATTAAGAAATATTTGAAAATGTCATTAATGTCAAAGGGTAACAGGTTCCAGGACTATATATGACGGACAAAGCCCAAACCAGAAACTACTACAAAATCATCTAACATTTTTATAGGACACCGTTTAGGTAGGAAAACGTACGTCAAACGTATTGTGAAGCAGTCAGATTAGGATTTATTTTTCTTTATAATTAAACAATAGGTACATTATCTGTCTCAAGCTGTTTTGATGTCTTCTTGATGAACTACGCATTATTTTGTAATATCAAATAAGTCACGTGACCGTTACGAAAAAGCGTCACGTCACAAAAACGCGGCACCCATACGATTGAGAAACAAGTAAAATGGAATGAAAAAAAAAGGTTTAAGTGAAGTGAAGTGTAGTGAAAAGTGAAAGTGAGAAGTGACAAAGTGAAAAAGTCGAGAACCTAAAGTAAAACCTAAAATTTCAAAAATTTCAAAAATTTCAAAAAATTACAAAATTACAAAAAATTCAAAAATTTCAAAAATTTCAATTTCAAAAATTTCAATAATTTCAAAAATTTCACGTCATTTAGGATTTTTAATATGTGTAGATAAAGCAGTGTATGCTTGTGTACGTAATTAGGCCTTATTACGTAACAGTTACATAACCTACTATTTATCTCTTTTTAGGGTGCCGTAGTCAACTAGGAAGCCTTATAGTTTCGCCATGTCCGTCCGTCTGTCTGTCCGTCTGTCCGCGGTCTAGCTCAGTGACCGTTCGCACTAGAAAGCTGAAATTTGGTATGAGTATGTGCATTAATCACGCCGCCAAAGTTATTACTTAAAAGCTAAAAAAATATTTTATTAGGGTACACATAAAATGGGGGGGTGAATTTTTATCCCGCTCCAACCCTATCGTGTTGGGTATTATTGAATAGGTCGTTCAAAAAGAATAGAGGTCTTTTCATACATTTTTTGGATGAAACTGATAGTTTCGTAAATATTGGATCTGAAAGTTCAAAAAAGGGCGTCTCTTCCATCTAACTTTTGAACCGTGGGTCCAAAAAAAATAGAAAAAAATAGTGGAAGTAAGGCCTGATAAGAACTTTCAATAAAAAATATGGGTCTCTATCGGTTCCCATAAATTTTTACTTCCGTTTTTTTTCAGTCCATAACGTTTTCCATCATAATTTTTATTAGTCATATTGTCAATAGTCATAAAATTTAACAATCTAAATTGCTGGTCCGATTTTTGTAGGTCATCATTATTGTTAGTCATAAAATCTGTTACTCATAATATTCAAAGTCCATATGGTATCTATTACATAATGTTGAAGACAATAAACTTGCTTATAATAATTGTTTCAAGTTATTTAATCGCAGATTATAATGATAACTAGGGGTGTGTATTGGTTTCCACAAATTTTAAGATCCGAATTTTTATAGTCCATAACGTTAGCCATCATAAGTTTTATTAGTCATATTGTCAATAGTTATAATTAAACAGCACAAATTACTTTTCTGATAACTCATTGCGTCGAGGACACGATACTAGGTAATTTGAACAGAGGTCTTTTAATTGTTAGTTGACTAATTTCAATAAAATTCATGTCATGGCTTTTCATTTCGGGATTTTTTACTTAGTTTTTTTACATGTAATAATATTTATTCTGCATACAATTATTTTTCTTAGGGGTCGCAGTTCTAACCTAACCTAACCCACTTCTGGCAACAGTTCGATTTCTTGGGGGACGCAGTTCTAACCTAACCTAACCCACTTCTGGCAACAGTTCGTTTTCTTGGGGGTCGCAGTTCTAACCTAACCTAACCCACTTCTGACAACAGTTTCATTTTCTTGGGGGTCGCAGTTCTAACCTAACCTAACCCACTTCTGACAACAGTTCGTTTTCTTGGGGGTCGTAGTTCTAACCTAACCTAACCCATTTCTGGCAACAGTTCGTTTTCTTGAGGGTCGCATTTAGTAAACATTATACTTGGAAAAAATTATGACTATTGATGTTTATGTCCATAAATAATAAAGGATATCATTTTATGACTATCGAAATTCGAAACAATAAGTTTATGGGAAACAAAGGGATGACATTAAAACGATATGATTAACGACTATTACTCCGATAAAATATATGCCTTAAAATATTTCTGTATAATTATTGATATACCTTCGAATGTTATACTCATCAATTTTATGCCTTTTGCGATTATAGTGTTTAATATTATAGATTTTTATTATTAGAACTATGAAACGTTATGCTTTACAAAAATTATGACTATTGATGTTTATGCCCATAAATTATATGGATATCAATTTCTGACTATCGAAATTCGAAACAATAAGTTTATGGGAAACAAAGGGATCCCAAAAAATATATTGAATAAAATAGTTTCAGCCGTTTTTGAATTATCAGTCAAAAACGCATAGTGAAAGGAAGTGCCGGGTAGTAAAATGACGTAAGCGCCGCCAAATATCCCTTAATAAACGACCTTTTGAACGGATGTTTTGTAACAGGGCGGCAACTACGAAACTCTACACTGAGCATCGCCCGACATGCTCTTGGCCGTTTTTTTTGCATTGTTATCCCAGAAGTCACCCCTTAAGGATTAGGTACTAATTCGAATTCAAGAAAATCTCCAGCCAGGTTACACGTAGCCTATAAAAATTCAACGTCTAAAGGGGGGGGGGGGGGGGGAGTAGCTACACTCGAGTGAGTTAAATTTGCTTAGACTGATGTGACGGGAGGATCGATTTGGATGATATTTGCCGTGGACATGAACGTATAAATACAAAAGTGGTACTGTATCGTCCGATATACACCTACTACTCTATGTCGTTTAAATAAATCATGCCAAAAAAAATAGAAGGACAAAAAAAAGTATTGATTTTTGAGTGTAGTTTAATTTAGTGGTAATTGTAAAATATTTTATCGGGACTACTGTCCTCTAGCGTATCCATCTGTCAACTTTACTTCAAGTTCCGCCTCCAGGGTAGCGGGAGAGAAATTAGGGGTGAATTAGCCGCTTACTGACACAGACCGAATTCCACGCGGGCGGAGCCGCGGGCGGAGCCGCGGGCACAGCTAGTTATGAAATAAATTGAAAAAAAAATCTCACGCGAAAACAAAAATTGGTTTTGTATGGAGGGTCGGCCGGCTGGGATGACGTGTCCCATACAAAAAAAATATTTCTTCGCGTCCAAAAAAATTTTCTCTGCCTTTTTCTTAAAGTCACAGATTGTTTTTCGAATACAAATTATGACCTTAAACGGATCACCAATATTTACATCCAGTATATAAGCTCAAAAACTTGTACATACCTACTGTAAGATATGTTCACTATGCGTGAGTAGGTATTGTATTTAGACATTATGTTATGATGATATTTAGGAATAAATATAAATTCCTTGCGTTATTATTTTCTTCGGTAATTTGTGAGTGGCTCGTTGTTTTCAGCGATTATTATAATAAATAATGCTTATTTTCCCGTGTAAATTCTGAAAATATGAGAGAAATAATAAACACACTCGTTTTCATAATATTTTTACGGTAAAATTACCAAAACCATCATTATATGATTTAATATTTACGGAAGGAATTCACGAATCGTTTTAAAGATCAGAATCATAAAAAAAAATTAAACAAAAAATAACCGACTTCACCAAGCATCCACCTGTCCAACAGCAAATGCTCGAGCAGCTGTAAAAAATACTTAAATCACTATAGGTGTGCCTATAATAGTTGAAGAGTTCCCTCGATTTCTCCAGGATCCCATCATCAGATTCCCTGGTTACATTGTAATGTGAAACTTCCACATGACACAGTCCGAGTTTCCGACTAAAATCAACAGATGGAAGACCCTTCAACGTGCACGGTCCCTATAGCGAGCCTTCGTACCAGAAAGCTGCCTGCGCGAGAGGCACCTGTGGCCTCCCTCAATCTACTTATACATAATAGGGAAGATGCAGCTATAATATTTACCATTATTTTGTAATCAAAATGCTGAAAAAACATAAAATAATAGCTATTAGAATGTTTGTACTTTAATTTATACTAATTTCAAACAATAATTACGATTTGAAGTAATGTAAAACGGAACGTATTTAAGAGATAAGAGATCTTTATTGCGACCAAAAAATACATAATATAATGTACATGGACCCACATAGGGTGTAGCAACATAAATTGGTAACACAAATACACATTCATGTCTAACTATGTACTTACTTATAACTATAACTAATAAATCTAATAATACTCATAACTGTTTTTATATAATAGGAGTATACAAACACACTGCCTACAAGGTTTTATCCTCCATAAATTCGGTTATTGTATAATAGCACTTTTCTATGAGCATACTTTTGAGGTGGTTTACAAAAAGTGAGTCTGTTTGTTCAGATTTTATATAGTTGGGGATTTTATTGTAAATTTTTATTGCTCTATAATATGGTCCATTCTTATAAATTTCGAGTCTAGGTGCAGGAAGTTCTAAATATTGCTGACGTCGAGGGTTTTCGCAAAATTTAAAAAGGTGAATGTTTTTTCGGACGAATGTGGCTACTTCTAAAATGTACAGGGAGGCAAGGGTTAGTAGGTTTAGATTTTTGAAATGGGGTCTGCAGCTTTGGGGAGGATATATGTTTGCTAATATTCTTATGCATTTCTTCTGCGTTACGAAAAGGTCATGGACATTGGTTACGTTGGTGCTTTTACCCCATAACAGTAGACCGTAGCGTAGCCACGCGACCGCCTGTGAGTGGTACGTAGCCAGCGCGCATTCCAGTGTGGTGCTACTCTTCAATATGCTTAGGGCATAGACAAATCGGGAGAGTTTAGTTTTTATCTTTTCAGTTTGTGGTTTCCATGTTAAGTGACTATCCAGGGTTAGGCCTAATAAGGTGCATTCAGTGACTTCTTCGATATTTAGATTGTTTGTTATGGTGTCCAGGTTTAAAGGTGGTTTTTGTCTAGGTCTAAATTGTATTATTTTTGATTTATCATTATTTGTTATGAGATTGTGATCCTGTAGCCATTTTGATATTAAATTAAAGGTTTCTTCAATAAGTGAGTTGTGATTGCTGTCTGGACATTCGAATAATAGGGATATGTCATCTGCAAACATAATGACTTTGTGATTTGTAATTTTAGGGAGGTCATTAATGTAAATAAGGAACAGAACGCATCCTATGACCTATATTTTTACCTATATTTTAATCCACCAATCATCGTCTGGTGACGTCACTCCTGTTTTGACAACTATGGAGTATGGATAGTATAGTTAAAGATGACAATCCCATATGGCGGAATTTTAAGCCTTTTGACGGACATTTTTGCAACATAGAGATTGTCTTCCTTACCTTCTACCATCCATAGAACCAAGGATGAACAAATATCACGACTATGGCGAGTGACACTGACACACATGAGTGATGAGGTTCCCATATGTTTCGTACGTAAGATACCCAATAGGTGGCGCTGTTGACTGCCCTTGGCGTCGCGTCTCGTCTATAATTGCGTCGTTTTTAGTATTGTATGGAGGACATTCTCGCTCGAGAATATTCCCCATACAAATCGGAGAACGTTCTCGAGAAAGTTTGGACCCGGGTATGTCCTTAAACTACGTCCGGACACGGGTATGCCCTTAAACTACGTCCGGACACGGGTATGTCCTTAAACTACGTCCAAAAGAGAGGTATGGGTACTGCGAATGCATCTCGCTATGTGTGGTAAGGCACAGCACAGCGAATGTCATCTCGCTCAAATCTGTAGCAGAGCCCGACTGGGGAAGTACCTCCACCTTACAGAAAACCACAGCCAAATAGCACTAGATCCTACTCATAGTGTTGTGTTCCTGCTGGTGAGTAAGGTAGCCACACTGGGAAAAATACACGGCTTTCGAACATGGCTACGTTTTGTGTAGCCGTGTAAACGGCTCTGTTAGCCGAGTTTGGCAGCCGTGTGAAGAGCCGTGTACACGGCTCGAGATTTTACACGGCTACTTGTACCGTGTAAACGGTTAACATAGCCGGTATAGACGGCTACGTATACCATGTTCATTAATTTTTCAGCCGTGTCGAAACTGTAGCCGTGTAAAACTACACGGCTACCTTTTGACTCGGTTGTCGGGACGGTGTGCAAACAACAAACGCGGCATCGGTAACGTTGTTGACACGGTACTGTTACCCGCGAACATATCATACTTGGCTACGTTAGCCGTGTCATTAATGAAACCCTCAAACATGGCTGTCGGAGCCGTTCTATATACCGTACAGCAGACCGTGTGCTTATCAAAACTTGGCTACGTTAGCCGTGTCATAAATGAAACCCTCAAACATGGCTGTCGGAGCCGTGCTATATACCGTACAGCAGACCGTGTGCTTATCAAAACTTGGCTACGTTAGCCGTGTCATTGATGAAACCCTCAAACATGGCTGTCGGAGCCGTGCTATATACCGTACAGCAGACCGTGTGCTTATCAAAACTTGGCTACGTTAGCCGTGTCATTAATGGAACCTTCAAACATGGCTGTCGGAGCCGTGCTATATACCGTACAGCAGACCGTGTGCTTATCAAAACTTGGCTACGTTAGCCGTGTCATTAATGAAACCCTCAAACATGGCTGTCGGAGCCGTGCTATATACCGTACAGCAGACCGTGTGCTTATCAAAACTTGGCTACGTTAGCCGTGTCATTAATGGAACCCTCAAACATGGCTGTCGGAGCCGTGCTATATACCGTACAGCAGACCGTGTGCTTATTAAAACTTGGCTACGTTAGCCGTGTCATTAATGAAACCCTCAAACATGGCTGTCGGAGCCGTGCTATATACCGTACAGCAGACCGTGTGCTTATCAAAACTTGGCTACGTTAGCCGTGTCATTGATGAAACCCTCAAACATGGCTGTCGGAGCCGTGCTATATACCGTACAGCAGACCGTGTGCTTATTAAAACTTGGCTACGTTAGCCGTGTCATTGATGAAACCCTCAAACATGGCTGTCGGAGCCGTGCTATATACCGTACAGCAGACCGTGTGCTTATCAAAACTTGGCTACGTTAGCCGTGTCATAAATTAAACCCTCAAACATGGCTGTCGGAGCCGTGCTATATACCGTACAGCAGACCGTGTGCTTATCGAAACTTGGCTACGTTAGCCGTGTCATTAATGGAACCCTCAAACATGGCTGTCGGAGCCGTGCTATATACCGTACAGCAGACCGTGTGCTTATCAAAACTTGGCTACGTTAGCCGTGTCATTAATGGAACCCTCAAACATGGCTGTCGGAGCCGTGCTTTATACCGTACAGCAGACCGTGTGCTTATCAAAACTTGACTACGTTAGCCGTGTCATTAATGGAACCCTCAAACATGGCTGTCGGAGCCGTGCTATATACCGTACAGCAGACCGTGTGCTTATCAAAACTTGGCTAAGTTAGCCGTGTCATTGATGAAACCCTCAAACATGGCTGTCGGAGCCGTGCTATATACCGTACAGCAGACCGTGTTCTTATCAAAACTTGGCTACGTTAGCTGTGTCATAAATGAAACCCTCAAACATGGTTGTCGCAGCCGTTCTATATACCGTACAGCAGACCGTGTGTTTATCAAAATTGGCTACGTTAGCCGTGTCATAAATGAAACCCTCAAACATGGCTGTCGGAGCCGTGCTATATACCGTACAGCAGACCGTGTGCTTATCAAAACTTGGCTACGTTAGCCGTGTCATTGATGAAACCCTCAAACATGGCTGTCGGAGCCGTGCTATATACCGTACAGCAGACCGTGTTCTTATCAAAACTTGGCTACGTTAGCTGTGTCATAAATGAAACCCTCAAACATGGTTGTCGCAGCCGTTCTATATACCGTACAGCAGACCGTGTGTTTATCAAAATTGGCTACGTTAGCCGTGTCATAAATGAAACCCTCAAACATGGCTGTCGGAGCCGTGCTATATACCGTACAGCAGACCGTGTGCTTATCAAAACTTGGCTACGTTAGCCGTGTCATTGATGAAACCCTCAAACATGGCTGTCGGAGCCGTGCTATATACCGTACAGCAGACCGTGTGCTTATCAAAACTTGGCTACGTTGGCCGTGTCATTGATGAAACCCTCAAACATGGCTGTCGGAGCCGTGCTATATACCGTACAGCAGACCGTGTGCTTATCAAAACTTGGCTACGTTAGCCGTGTCATTAATGGAACCCTCAAACATGGCTGTCGGAGCCGTGCTATATACCGTACAGCCGGTACAGCAGACCGTGTGCTTATCAAAACTTGGCTACGTTACCCGTGTCATAAATCAAACCCTCAAACATGGCTGTCGGAGCCGTTCTATGCACCGTGTTTTTTTATATCCTTTAATTTTAGCATATGGACAGGAACGATTAAGGAAACTAATTGGAATAGATAGTTTAAAAACTTCGTTTTTTTTTCATACAGTAATTGTTCAATCGGTCACTAATATATGTAACTAGGGTATTAGGGTATTATAATTAACTCAACCAAACAATTGAAAATTATGACATGTCAATGTAATTTCGAACATTAATGGTTCGAGATACTAAGGAAGCATATTTCATTGACTTAATAAACATGGTGCACCATTTATTGCGGTGTCTCAGAGTACAATAACAGTTTAATGTATAGGTTTATTCAATCAGAAAGATAAAAATTAACAAATAGGAGCTAATTAGGACACTGCATGGTGTATTTGAGAAATATACTTAAATATAGCTCAGGAATGTACCCTTGAAATTAAAGGAAAAAAAACACGGTGTATTCAGTACAGCAGACCGCGTGCATAAAAAAATCGTTTACGATAGCCGTATTATAAATTAAACTCTCATAAATGGCTGTCAGAGCCGTTTATACACGGTACCGCAGGTCGTGTGTTTATCAAAACTTGACTACATTATGCCGTGTCATAAATTAAACTCTCAAACATGGCTGTCGAAGCCGCTCTATAAGCGGTATAGCAGACCGTGTGCATAACAAAACTTATTTACGTTAGCCGTGTCATAAATTAAACTCACAAACATGGCTGTCAAAGCTGTTCAGACTCGGTACAGTGAGTCATGCGCTTATCAAAAGTTGGCTACGTAAGCCGTGTCATAAATTAAACCTTCAAAATCGCCGATCAAACAGACACAACACAACGTTCGATGAAACACACGTTTCAACACGCTTGATACAAAACTTAACTAGAAAAATTATTAAGCAAGGATGACATCCTTGATATTAAGTAACTAGCAAGGATGATATAGATATGGATGGACAATATCCATACAAAATCGCGTTCCTTTTATTTCAGGTTAAAGCACTAGCGTCATCTATCGGTTACACCAGACACTAAATCCTAGTTTCTAATACTTTGTTCGTCGCTTAACGCTGACAGAATAACTCGACTCCGACTCGACAGATGGCGCTGTGGCACTTCGTACCGAAAACAGACTTATAACCTGAAGGTTCGAGGAACGCGATTTTGTATAGGCATAACTAGATTGTACCGGAATCTGGTAGCAAATTACAACAGAGTCTTGTAGATCACAAATACAATAGACGTTATGTAGGTGACTTAAAGGTTTTCACAACAAACACAAATAAATGGACATCAATTAAAACTGGTAATTGGCCGACCGAAAATTAGGTTTTAAAGAAAATTGTTAACCTGTTCGTCGGCCACCAAAATACCATTAAGTAAGATAAGTAGTTTTACGAGTTTCAGTCCGTGAATAATTGTAAATTAATGTTTTCACACACAAACTCAATATCTACTTGTTTGTTTAAGGGTATGATGGATTATGCAGAAGAAAACTCCAGGTTTCAATTTTGAAACGTGCACTCTTGACAAGTAATATGGGAATAATAATGAGTATAATGACATGCAAATTTTACATAAAATGCGCATTGCCGTGCCATTTCTGCAGGCGCTAACATGTTGCTGTTTTGCTAAATTTGCCATGTGTCAATTCATTGATGTAATATATATGGTGTTAACACATCCAATTTTTTAATTGGTCACTACTTAGTCAATTCGCAATTTTTGAGAATGGACAGTCAGTTTTTGAAATATGAAGATTGGCCAGATCTATCGGCCGGATGATGAATTAAAATTAGAATAGGATGGTCCAATTATATTGATATTATTATTTAAAAAATGTGCAAAGTGGCCGAAAAGGGGTAGTGCCGGTAAACCGGTATGTTAATATACCGATTCATCCTTACTTTGTCTTCTCATGAATCTCATCTAAACAAACGTGTGTCAATCTAGACATCGTAATATATATTCGTAATGTTAGTTAAGTACCTACTTACTTATTTTGTGGCGATTCGT
Source organism: Pammene aurita (assembly GCA_947086415.1). Lineage (NCBI taxonomy): Eukaryota > Metazoa > Arthropoda > Insecta > Lepidoptera > Tortricidae > Pammene > Pammene aurita. Next base: position 28,290,907 of record OX352305.1, read on the forward strand.
TCGTTACTTCGATTATTGAAGAAATTTTTATTGGAAGTGATATTTTTCAGTGATTAGGTACTTACTTAGGTAATTGTGCTAGTTTTAGTCCACTCATCGATTTTGCCAGCTTTGTGATGCAAAGCAATATCTTGAAGTACCCTTACTCAAATGTAAGTACTTATTACATTTCATTCTTCAGCTTATATAGTCTAGTTTAGGTTAGTATTACGCGTTAATAAAATGTGCCATTTTCAACTAAAAGGTACATCATTGTCGGTGATCAATGGCGTTAGGGTAGACCGGGGACAATTGAAACAATTTGCCTTTAACTTCCTGTGACTGTTATATTTTTATGAGTAGAAAGATGTACGCTCAAAATATTTCAAGGTTAGTTATCTGGTTCCTAAATAAAATGTATTTGGATGGTATATAATCCATAGTTTTTTGACAATAATGTAATAAAGATAATGGGGCAGTATGGTTCAATTGACCTCACATGACTGTCAATTGAAACACTTTGTTAGGTCAATTGAAACACTCAAATATCTTCGGCACAATTAAAGTACTTATCTGTTTCAACTTTCACTACCTCCGCATACAATGAGCTCATCAAAAGTTTGCAAGCATAACATAAACATTTCTCAATTTATGAGCATCTGAACATCTCGATAAAAAAACTTGGAACAAAAAAGAGTATACGACTTTTAGTTTTCTTTGTCGCTGCTACCTTATACATTTACCTTAACCAAAGTAGTTTTAATGCAATTCTAAGATATAACGATAAAGAATCGCAAAAAACAAGCATAATTGTGTTTCATACAAAAGTGCTTGTTTCAACTATAACAATGTTTCAATCATAACCTTTCCCATACACCCTGTGACGAGTGTTGCAGACGTCGGAATAAATCAAATAATAGGCGCAATAAAATAATCAGTTTAAATTGTTTTATTATGTAAACAAAAACATAGCGATATGCCAATTAAAAAATGTTGTTAAACTTTCTCTGATATACATTTTAGCAGAAATGAAACCGCAGATTTAAAAAAAAAACTTTGTATATCCATAATTTATCAACTAGGTCAAAAACTACACAAATCAATGTGAACATTAATAGAACAAACATGTGCATCGAATACAGAACCTTACATTTTGAAGTTGGTTGCTTTTGGGGACGATTAAAACGCGAGGACGATTGAAACGTTTCAATCGTCCACAAGCAAGTAGTTTCTATTGTCCCCACACCACGTTTTTCACTTCAAGGTCAAATATTATATATAAAAAATACTCGAACGCTGATCAACGGCCATTAGAAACATTCGTTTATTCCTAACTATAACACCAAAATAATTGGATTAGTCAAAATACAAGAGTAAACGAAGTTATAATTTTTTTTGCGAGAGCACAAATACTTACTTTTTACCGCGAAAAACTGGCTTGGCTCGTGGACACTCCCGTATTGCACCGGCACTCAAGCGCTAGTCGCTACGGGTCAAAAATTCAAACATGGCCGACCGCGTGTTCCGAGTGTTGCGTCATACGCGTAGGTATTATAGTTATCGAGAAATTTGATTCGTTTCAACCATGTGTTTCTATTGTCCCCGGTCTACCCTACTGCCATAAAAATTCATTCAGAAATGAACTCTATTAACAACCGACAATGATGTACCTTTGACTTGAAAACATCACAAATAATAAATCATCGACGCGGGTTTTTTATAAGTAAAAAAAAAATTTACAAAGTGGCGTAAGTACTTACCTATGTGTCAATTTTCCGTTCGTAGATATGCAAATTTTTCCCAAAATAACTTAGTGAATAAACTATAAGTAAATAGAAAATTTGACCTAAAAGTTTTTACCATATATTTGCACCAGTTTAATCAGGTGGACGGTAAACTGAACCTGGACAGGGAAACAGGCATAACTACCTACTTACCTACTTGTTTGAATTTGATACCTACTTTGTGAGTTTCTTTAAGTACTTACTTACTTACCTAAGTATACAACAACATTTTAAGTGATAATCCCGGAAAAAAGTGTGATAATTAATGTCTTTGATTAGTGTTTGTTTACATGATAAGACAAGTACGGATGAATACGATAAACTTTAATTAATTAATTTATAACCTAGTAAGTACCTACTTACAAACACATTCTTAATAAACAACAGAATTGTACAAACAAATCGGAATAGTTGTGGTTAAGAGTGTTAAGACATTACTTGAATACCTACTTAGGTACTTAAAACTATAAAACTCGCTGATGACAGGCGTGCGAACGCAAACTTTGATGAACTTAGACGCGAGTTTGCCGGGCCGACCTTGGGCTGACCTCGGCCGCGCCGGCGCACGAATTTCGAATTGTTTCGAATTTCTCTAGTTAAGACATTACTTGAATACCTACTTAGGTACTTAAAACTATAAAACTCGCTGATGACAGGCGTGCGAACGCAATCTTTGATGAGCTTAGACGCGAGTTTGCCGGGCCGACCTTGGGCTGACCTCGGCCGCGCCGGCGCACGAATTTCGAATTGTTTCGAATTTCCCTAGTACCTAATATGTGTCATTTGTACATATGTATGAGTCGCCATGAACTTAAAATTTGGATAAAATATGTCCTAATAAGGATATTTATTTCGTCTCTTTCTCGCTCATGTCTCATGTAGTGTTCATATACCAAAAAAAACATTAAGTACCTACACATACAAAAATGTTTTAAGCATGAAGAGGTAACAAACAGACAGATAGACAGACAGACACTTTCGCATTTGTAATATTAATATGGATAGTATGGATAGACATCTAAAATTGAAACGGTCACAATGAAATGTTGTTAGTAAACTCCAGTGGGGATTGAGTTCTATGGACACCGGCTTGGTTATATCTTATATATTATCTATCTTGGTTATAATATATATATTATCTTGGTTAGTTATAATTATCGGTAAAGGCAAATGATCTTCATGTAAGTAAATGTACGTCGTTATTGCGAATGTATTATGATGCGTTTTGTGTTGAATGCTATCAAAATTGCATTTCCAGGTAAGTTTCACTCCTCTTTTTTCTTAACTCGAACGAGATTTTTAATTACTTGTATTTTTATCGAAGAGTGTGTCTAATCTACTTAGTATTGGCTGATAATTCAAGGCCCTCGATGTTTCTATTTGTTTTTAGTTCTATCTAAAATACAAAGTGGCGCGAAGGTCAACAGTCGTTCGTTTCAGAAAAGTACACGGTGGCTCGCGAACCACTGTGCACCTTACAGAGTTGGGCTAAAATTTACTTGAATATTAATAAGAATAAAAGTTCTTTTATTATTAAAAATAATTCTTGCACTCTTTTTTTAATAAAATGAAAGTGAATAAATCATGCGACATTTATTAGGCAAGTACCTATTTTAAATGAAGAATGAATCAGGAACGATTATTCCGGAATTAGGCTTACCTATTCTAATTACTTACCGTTTAATTTAACAAAAATGTTTTTTGTTAAGTATAAAGTTTATTTAGTTTTACTTTGCGAATCTTTTTGATGTATGCAAATGTTTAAAAATTCTTGTAGAAAGAGGTATTTCATTGCACATTTGTCAATACTGGTAATGGTCAAAGGTACTACTAATATTACTACTAATTTTACTAATTCCAAGCACACATTGCAAAAACCGTAGAACAAAAAGTTTATAGCTTTAGAAAAAATAAGTACTTAATTAGTTATTAAACTTATTAAGTAGCATTTATGGAATGTCGTCACATGGTACGTAGAGTCCCAAAAATCTTGATAATGTGTAAACACAAATACACAACAGTATAATATATGTTCACGTAATGTTCGAGAAAGTAATCTACTAGCAGATCTGTTAGAACCACTGTGTACTCGAGCCACTGTGTACTGTTAGAACCACTGTGTACTAGGGGGTCCTAGTCACTGTGTACAGCAACGGGTACACAGTGGCTCGATTCCCAATTTCTAAAAAAGAATGGATATATATTTTTTGGTGAAAGTAACAGCAAATATATTTGCTACATATGAAAGTTTAATAATGCACTGTGCTCTGTGCTTGCAACAATTAGTTCAGGGATTTATATTTTTCATGCTACAGCCTCTTGAAAAAATCCTAGCGACTGTTCCCTCCCTGACCCTAAGTATACGTACTTATAGTCGAACGAGCGAAGTGAGTTCTTAGAAACAACTTCGGCTACTGGGACGTTTCAGCATTTCGATGGCTTTTTGATTTTGAGAGTTTGTACCGCGATAACTTTAGTAACGTTTTTCTGATCTTTATGACATTTGTTGGGGTTGTAGCAGAGATCAATATAATTTGAGAGTTCGTATATGAGCAGGATCGGTCAATGGGTTATGGAGCTAGAAGGCGCGAAAAAATCATCACATGGGTCTTGTTATACTGGTCATTTTGTTTGCATGTAAATCGCGAGTTCTGAGTTCGAGGCGGACTACTAGTTATTAAACATTTAAGAAATGCATTATTTATAAACCTCTAGAAAAGGTTTGTCACTTCTGGTTATAAACATACTAATGGAATTGTCTTAAAAATATTTTTACCCATAAAAGTATAAACGTGCTTTGGAATCGCAAAGCCCAAAGTAGTTTTCAAAGTCTTTTATCTACACACATATCATAAACCAACTTAATTTCATGAAGCATTGATCAATATATTCAATTTAAAATGGCATTAGCTGTAGCTGTAAGTAAACGAACGTACTCTCAATTCATCCAAAAAATATTCGAAAAGCGCACGGTTTGACCTTGAGTTTTTGACTCGCGACATCGTACTTACTGATTTGGCAACTAATCAGCGGCGTTTGCAATACATTGCGGTTTTTAATTCATCGATTGATTTCGTTGCACCTACCTAGACGGCAACGGCGTCTAAATTGAGGCTCGGCTCGGTTTCCCTCTCCCCCCCCGCGCACCTTACCCAGAAGAGAAGCGCTGAGCTCACGTCGCTTATGCGCGTGAGCAGGACGGCACGATACGGATCGGTTCTAGGCGGAGGGGCCCGCCAACGCCAACGCAATGTTGCCACTTGCCAGATCTATTTACGAAAAAATCTGTAGTTCTGCGAAATTTAGACCTTACATATGAACATACATAAATAAACTTAACGGATTTTTTAACTGAACCCAATGTATATAATACAAAACGGAGCATAATTTTTCGTTACGGGCTTTGAATGCAAGAATCAATTCTACTCCTGAAATGGTAAGTAATACATTTGTATAAAAGTTTAAAAACCGGCCAGGTGCGTGCCGGTCACACATAATGGAGGGTGCCGTCCCAACTTGTGAAAAAACTTATAATTATCAAAAGGTCGTATCTGCCTATGAAAGAAGTTTTTTGGAGATAACTCAAAAATGACTGAACCGATAATGGTGTATATTTTCAATTATTTTCATACTTTTGGATCTCGGGTTCAAAAGTTACAGGGGAGGGGCACAATTTTTTAGACTTTCTGAAAATATTCAAATAAAAAAATGTTCAAATTAATTTCAATGTTATTTTGAAGAGCTATCTACAATTATTTTATTTTATACCACGACGGTGGCAAACAAGCATACGGCCCACCTTATGGTAAGCAGCTACCGTAGCCTATAGACGCCAACAACTCCAGAGGTGTCACAAGCGCGTTGCCGACCCTTTCATATACAGAAGGATTCACTGCTAAAGGGACAAGAGTCTCTTTGGGGCGTAGTTTAAGGACGTACGTTGGTCCGGACGTAGTTTAAGGACATACCCCCGGTCCGGGTCCGGGTACAATTGACATCGCCTGTCAACAAATTTCGTTAATTTCACAATAGATACCTACATTGGTTTACAAAAAAAAATTACCACTAATAAAATCACAAACTAAATTAGGTAGCTATTTTAAAAGTTTATTTATTTATTAAGTTTAAGAGGCCTTAGTCCCATGAACGTTCCTCAATTTCACGAAATCTGACTCGATAGATGGCGTTAGCACTCAGTGCACGACCGCTGGCAATGATCGACGATCGATCGGTCTTGATCGTTTTCAACTTCAATAACAAGTAACATTTTTTTTAGGCATAACTTACACACAGACTATTTATTTTCTTTTATATGGAAGATACTACTAATTAAAGTATGTTTAAAGGAAATACACGCATCTGACACCAAAGACGGATTATCACTCAATCAGTAGGGACTGTTGGAGATACTTTTCGAAGTAAAAGTATAATAAATTTCGAATTTCGAAAATTAGGTTTCTTTTAAATTCCAATATGACTGAAATAATTTTTTTTGTAAAAATGGTCATAATAGCCAATTTCGACTACTTCGGGTGTGTAGATTTCGAAAATGATGTCTGTTTTTAAATCCAAGATGGCGGTTATATACTTTATTCAGAAAAATTGTCATGGTAGTCCTTTTCGGCTAATTAATGGGGTGTAGATTTCGAAAATTATGTCTGTTTTAAAATCCAAGATGGAGATTATCATTTTTTTTCTGAAAAATCGTCATGGGAGTGATTTTTGGCTAATTACGGGGTGTCGATTTTGAAAATTATGTCTATTTTAAAATCCAAGATCAATCCCAAATCTGTGGACATTGTCGTTGGTCTCACACTTTGTAATTTTTGTATTGTTACTATTATCACAGATACACCGAGGGTTGTGAACGACCTACTCCGATTTTGGTACGGCCATCAAACCAACTTTGTAAGATGGGCAGGTGCACACTCGGACGTGTACAGGTTGAAGTGTGGTGTGCGACAGAGGGGTCTCAGCTCACCCAGGCTGTTCAACCTGTACATGGACGAGCTGATTGGTGGACTCAGTAGCACCGGTGTTGGATGCTCGATTGGCGGTACTATGGTCAACAATATCAGTTATGCTAACGATATGGTGCTGCTGTGCCCATCAATCAGTGCGCTTGTCAAATTACTGAGGATGTGCGAGGAGTATGCTGGGACCCATGGGCTAAGGTACAATACCAGCAAGAGTGAGCTTCTGGTTTTTAAGGCTGGTGATAAGTCTTACGAGACACTACCTGAAGTTTACCTATGCGGGGCTCCACTCAAACGGACGGATCAATTCAAGTACTTGGTCACTGGGTCACTGAGAACCTCCAGGATGACCACGACATTGAAAGGGAGCGCAGAGCATTGACTGTTCGCTGCAATATGTTGGCCCTTAGGTTTGCACGGTGTAATGGGGATGTCAAAGTAACGTTATTTAAGTCATTTTGCCAAACCTTTTACACGTGCAGCCTGTGGACTGACTATACAAAGAGGACATTCAATGCTCTGCGCGTACAATACAACAACGGGTTCAGGCTACTGTTGGGACTCCCACACTTTTGTAGCGCGTCAGGTATGTTCGCAGAGGCACGCGTCGATAGCTTCATATCTATAATACGCAAGAGAACAGCCTCCCTGATGCGCCGCGTGCAAGAGAGTACTAACAGTTTCCTGAATCTGGTGGCGGAGTACCCGGCTGGTCCAATACGGAAGCATTGGAACTCGATCCATATGGAATCTAGAGGCAATGGTTATGGGTTGTTTTAACTACCTGTGTAGTTATTAGAAAATTAGTTTTAAGTATCTAACCTAGGATGTAAGATTTATGCTTTGTTACCTACTAACCCTCTATGGACATCTCTGAATTAAATAAATTGAATTGAATTGAATTAGCCATAGTCTCGTGTGTGTACTGTTGTCCAAATAAATTGAAAAAAAAAAAGATGACACATGTTATACACTTTATTCTGAAAAATCGGCACGGTAGTCATTTTCTGCTAATTAGTGGGTGTAAATTTCGAAAATTATGCCTGTCTTAAAATCCAAGATGGCGGATATACTCTTTTTTCTGAGAAATCGTCATGGTAGTCGTTTTCGATTAATTCAGGGGTGTAGATTTCGAAAATAATATCCGTTTTAAAAATCAAAGATGGCGAAAATTTACAAATTTGTCAAAATCATCATGGTAGTCATTTTCGTCTAATTCGGGTGTGTAGATTTCGAAAATAAGGACCGTTTTAAAATTAAAGATGGCGGAAACGGAAAATTTTGTCAAAATCATCATGGTAGTCATTTCCGACTAATTCGGGTGTGCAGATTTCGAAAATAATGTCTCTTTAGAAATTCAAGATGGCGGTCAAACACATTTTTGGTAAAAATCGTTATGGTAGTAATTTTCGATTAAATCATGGAAGTAGATTTCGTAAATAAAGAGATGGCGAAAATGGACAATTATGTCAAAATCGTCATGGTAGTCGTTTTCTACTAATTCGGGTGTGGAGATTTCGAAAATAATGTCTGTTTTAAAATCCAAGACGGCAGTCATACAATTTTAGTAAAAATCGTTAAAGTAGTCTCTGTTGATCAATTCGGCAATGTAAATTCCGATAATAAACACTGTTTTAAAATATAAGATAGTGATGACCTTTTTGTAAAAATCTTCATGGTAATCTTGTTCGACTGATTCAGGTGTTTAGATTTCGAGAAAAGGGTCTGTTTTAAATTACAAGATGGCGGCCATACACTTTTTTCGAGAGAATCATTATAGTCATTTTCGATTCAATCGGGGATACAAAAAAGTATATGGCCGCAATCTTGAATTTTAAAACAAAATTAGTTTTTGAAATCTACATATCTAAGTAACGACGATTTTTATAAATGAATGACAATTTCTGCCATCTTGGATTTTGAAACGGAATTTATTTTTGAAATCAACACGCCTGAATTTATCGAAAATGGCTAAAATAACAAGTAAAATGTGTGATCGCCATCTTGGATTTCAAAATAGACATTATTTTCGAAATCTACAGTTCCCGAATTAGTCAAAAACGACTTCCATGACGAATTTGACAATTTTTTTCATTTCCGCCATCTTTGAATTTAAAACAGTCCTTATTTTCGAAATCAACACCCCTGAATTAATCGGAAATGACTACCATATGGATTTTTACCAAAAAAGTGTTTGATCGCCATCTTGGATTTTAAAACAGACATTATTTTCGAAATCAGCACACCCGAATTAGTCGGAAATGACTACCATGACGATTTTGAAATTTTTTTCCGTTTCCGCCATCTTTGATTTTAAAGCGGTCCTTATTTTCGAAGTCTTCATTCCTGAATTAATCAAAAATGGCGTCCATTACGATTTTTAGGTAAAATGTGTATGGCCGCCATCTTGAATTTTGAAACACACATTTTTTTCGAAATCTACACCCCCGAATTAGTTGAAGACGACTACCATGACTATTTTGACAAAATTTTCCATTTCCGCCATCTTATTTGATTTTAAAACCGTCCTTATTTCCGGAATCTACACCCATGAATGAATTTGAGATGAGTACCGTTACGATTTTTAAGTATAAAGTGTATGGCCGCCACTTTGGATTTTAAAACACCCATTATTTTCGAAATCTACCTACACCTCAGAATTAGTCAAAGATGACTAACACGACGATTTTGACAAAATTTTTCATTTCCGCCATCATGGATTTTAAAACGGTCTTTATTTCCAATTTGACGATTTTTACCAAAAAAGTGTATTACCGCCCTCTTGGATTTCAAAAAACACATTGTTTTCGAAATCTGCACACCCAAATTAGTCGAAAATGACTACCATGACCAATTTGACAAAATTTTCGATTTCAGCACTATTTAATCATAAAACCGTCCTTATTTCCGGAATCTACACCCATGAATTAATCGGAAATGAGTACCATTACGATTTTTAAGTAAAAAGTGTATGGCCGCCATCTTGGATTTTAAAACACCCATTATTTTCAAAGTATACACCCCCGAATTTTGTCAAACGACTACCATGATGACCTTGACAAAATTTTCCATTTCCGCCATGTTGGATTCTAAAACGGTCTTTATTTTCGATTTAACGATTTTTACCAAAAAATTGTATGACCGCCATCTTGGATTTCAAAATAGACATTTTTTTCGAAATCTGCACACCCAAATTAGTCGAAAATGACTACCATGACCATTTTGACAAAATTTTCCATATCCGCCATCTTTGATTTTCAAGCCGTCCTTATTTTCGAAATCTACGACCCTGAATTAATCGGAAATTACTACCATAACCATTTTTACCAAAAAAGTGTATGATCGCCATCTTGGATTTCAAAATAGACATTATTTTCAAAATCTGCATACCCGAATTAGTCGAAAATAACTACCATGACGATTTTGACAAAAATTTCCATTCCCGCCATCTTGGATTTTAAAACGGTCTTTATTTTCAATTCAACGATTTTTACCAAGAAAGTGTATAACCGCCATCTTGGATTACAAAATAGACATTATTTTCGAAATCTGCACACCCAAATTGGTCGAAAATGTCTACTATGGCGATTAAGACAAAATTTTCCATTTCCGCCGTCTTTTATTTTAAAACCGTCCTTATTTTCGAAATCTACGACCCTGAATTAATCGGAAATTACTACCATAACGATTTTTACCAAAAAAGTGTATGGCCGCCATCTTGGATTTAAAAATAAACATTATTTTCAAAATCTGCATACCCGAATTAGTCGGAAATGACTACAATGTCGATATTGACAAAATGATCTAGTTTTCAAATAAAAAAATATTTAATAATATTAAGTAAAGTAAATATTTCAATTTTTTATTTCAAGTATCTTTATAATTCAATCGCACTTCTCGCAACTATAGGGCAATCGAAACAGGTCTCAGGTGCGGCAACGGAATTCTAAGGAATTTTCAGCCTCGACCTGCACAATTTAAAAATTGGACCTGGTATCACTACTCCAATGTGAACGCGCTTCACCGAGGGAAGCATGCGACTGCATCGCGTCGCGTCTCTGCGCCATTTTGTTTAGCCATTCCTTCCATGCCACGATTGCCACTGGACGTGACTCGCTCGCTACGCTACACGCCATTTTGTTAATTCTGTTGTTTTGTTTCTTTGGACTTGAACGGCCGCATGGAGGTTTGTAAAACTTAAGTTTATTAAGAATATGTGCATAATACCCGTAGTATTGCAGTGTCTATTTTGTTAATAACTTAAGTGTAGGTACTTAAATTGTTGTTAGTGGTTTATGTTGATTGTGTTTGTTTTATCTGATTTCAGGCATTAACCAAATCCGCTCCAAAAATAAAAGACTAGAATCACAAATAATAATGGTTTCGACCACAGATGTTTCCACATTATTACAACAGTGGAATCTTTCAGAAGACGCAGTAAATATTATTATTGGTAAGTGAAACTGCTCATATGTTACTTTCTTGTATTCACCCAATTTCAGATAGTCGGATCGACATGACATTTGGCGTGAGCACGTAATGTAGTATTTTTAATTCAAGGACAATTCAATAATAAAATACCGTTAGCAAAAAAGCGTGGCCAGTCTTGAGTCTGAAGCTTGGAAATCGCGCGCGAAATGGCCGAAGTCTCTCGGCTCGGAGTAAATAACTACGTCATTAATTCATTATCATTTAATTCCAAATTCGTTATAGGGTAATTGTGTCAATTTCCCGTCCAGGTCCAGTTTACCGTCCACTTGATTAAACTACTGCAAATAAATGGGAAAAACTTTTGAAGGTCAACATATTTTATATTTATAGTTTATTCTTTAGTAGTTTTTTTACTTTTAAGCTTTTATTTTGGGAAAAACTTGAATATACACAATTACACGTATAAATAAGTATGGACGGAAAACTGACAAGAGTGGACGAGAACTAGCACAAACACCCTATAAAGTTTTTTCTAGAGCAGGTACCTAAGACTATTTTTAATGAAAATCCACAAAGAAACTTTTTACTTAGGTATGAAGGTGGCTACCTACTGTTTTCAGATAAAGGATACACATCTTTTGAACTTTTAAGGTCTTTAGTACCTTCTATCGAGAACTTCGAATTATTAAACTTGCCAAAAATGCCAGATCGAACAATGTACACACTCAAATGGACTCAATGGATGAAAAAGGTCAGATCTCATGCTATTTAATTTTCATTTCTATATTTGGTTGAGTACTGCATATATTTATGTTTAATTAATAAAATAAATACTTAAATGCCTTTCGTCCATCGAAAACTATAAATTACATTGAAATTTTCAGAATATTGAATCCAACATATCTTCATTGCACAAGTAAGACCGTAGTAAGATCTTTTAACTAACAGTTTGATGTTTATATACCTATATAACTAATTTGGTGCTAGCTAATTAACTTATCACTGCTTGTGTATAATTGTATAATTTGTGTGTGTATGTGTGGTGGTCACAAATATTTCAGAGAATGACGAGACAGTGGTTGAACACTGGAATGCTTTTCTTCATAAATCTTTTAACTAACAGTTTGATGATTACCTATGTAGCTAATTTGTGACGTTTTCAAGTCAAAGGTACATCATTGTCGGTTGTTAATACAGTTTATTCCTAAATATTTTTTTATGGCAGTAACGCCTTATTGAAACCAACAATGATGTACCTACCTTTAAGTTGAAAATGACACATTTGGTGCTAGCTAATTAACTTATCACTGCTTGTATAATTTGTGTGTATGTGTTGTGGTCACAACTATATTATTAAAAATGTGACTGCTTCAATAGCCGGAGATGATTGTAGCTTGAAATAGTCAATGTCAAATATCTCTGGACATAATTGAAGTATAATTTTAAATTGGTTTTATCTATTGCTCTACTCAAAATAACAGTGCGAGTCTAAACGCTTTTGACACCCGGATCAATGTGTCGGGCATGTGTTTTTATTTTAGTTAAGGGTACTAAATGTCTGGATGTTTTGACAGATAAAATTTTTAATTTTGTCTAAAAAAAGAAAGAGAGAGATATTTTTTGTCTATCAAATAGCTAAAAGTACATAATGTATTTTTTTATCACAGGCTGAAGAATTGAATCCTTTGACACCTCCGACTCCTGCAACCAGAAACAACTCTGCAAGTGATGTTGATTTGTTAACAAGGTATGATTTATTTGAGATTTTTCCAATTTTACCTTCACAATCTATATATATTTATATTATATATTTAATTTAAAAACATTAACTGTAATTAAATGTGTCATATTTTCAACTAAAAGGTACATCATTGTCGGTTTCAATAAGGCGTTACTGCCATAAAAAAATATTTAGAAATAAACTATTAACAACTGACAATGACCTTTGACTTAAAAACGTCACAAATCTAAATATTTTTTCATCCACTCTATCACCTACAGTACCAGGGTTCAAAATTATCAAGATAATTATGATCTTTGATAACTATCGCGATAATTATCCCCGGTATGGATTTGAAACAAAAAACAGTAGGTACTTTAAATTCATTATTATTAATTGACATATCAAAAAAACATTTTTTCAATCTTAGAAACATTTAAATGCTTACAAATGAACAAAAAATTATTATTTTCCTACTTTAGCTTAATTTAACAGTAACGAGATCTCTTAATTAATTGGCAGTCCTCCCAACAAACGGCCAGCTCAATCTCACCCTGAGACTCCAGCTCATGAGTCAGCACTCTCAAACAAGAGTTGGCCCAGCTTTCTCCAGGAGCAACAGCACCTCCTTCCGCCTCTGGGAAGCTATATGTCAGGTATAACAAAAGAATGTGAATATTTATATTTCTTTATTCTTGTATGTAATGTTGATGTAATTAACTATATCTATATGTTTACTAGCTGTGCCTGCGACTTCTTTCGCGTAAAATTCAAGTTTTAGCGTGAGTGCCGATAGATGGCGTTGCTATCTTAGCCGTCTTCCCATGTACCTATACAGCTGGTGGAGCCGTGAGATGCGGTTGGGGCAGCCGTTTTGTACGGCTACGGCACACCGCGTCAGACTGCTCCGCCAGCTGCGCATGGACGTAGGAACACGGCTACCCCAGCATGCGCTCAACTCGTAAATATGAAAGATTTCCAATATTGACTTTGAACTTGTTTCTTTTAAAATTTTTAGGATTCTGTAGCCAAACAGGCAAAAACGGAACCCTTATAGTTTTATCATGTCCATGTCTGTCTGCTCGTATGTCACAGCCATTTTATTCGTAAATTATAAAACTTAATACATATGTATATTTTATCAATATAATGTGACATTTTCAAGTCAAAGGTACATCATTGTCGGTTGTAAATAGAGTTTATTTCTAAATGAATTTTATGGCATTAACGCCTTATTGACAACTGAACCGACAATGATGATGAATGTAAGTACCTTTGACTTGAGAACGTCACATATTATATTGATGAAATTTAACAAGATCTGTGTTTTATGTGTAGTTTTGTAGCTAAATTGCTGAAAAAAATACTTTGGAGAGGGGGGGGGGAGCATAACGAAAAAACATGTTGCGTTTATAGCGGTTTGTTTTATTGTTTTTATATCAATTCTCGGTACGAAATAAAAAACTTGGAAAAAATCGATTTAAATAAAACTATCACAGATTAGACTAACAAGGAAGGGTGCCCAACTGTCCGACTCCGATTTGATTAGTTTTGATGTATGTTAATAATTTCCTTTACATTTGCAATATTTAAAGTTATCTTTTATTTAATTTAAGTACGTTTTTGAAAAAGGTTACAATTGCACGGTAATGAAAAGTATCTATATAAAGTTCACAGCTATTTTTTATAATGTACCGATACTACCGATGTTCTCCAACATATAATGAAACCGATAATTAATTATCAATTTGCTTGAACAGATTTCTCTACATAAGTTAGGGGGTTTGGTCAATATTCAGAACTTTAAAGGATAATTGCTCCCAACAGGTCGAGTTTGGGCAGCTAGAAAAAAATACGTGTCTGCTATTTTAGACTACTCTATAACATATATCAAATTGAAGTCGGACAGTTCGGTACCCTTCCTTGTAAGAGAACTTAAGCAGGTGATACACCTATGTGTCACCTGCTTAAGTTCCTACATTATTGTTCCGAACATCATATAGTTTTTCACGTTAGTTGCACCGCCTACAATTTATCCAAATTTAATTTATATTTAAACTAGCTTTTATGTCTAGGTATTAAATGATTCAATCTAATTGCTTACTCTAATTTCATGTTCGGATGAAGATACGGCAAAAGGCAGGCTATTTGGCGGGAAAACAGAGGGTTAGTAAACAAGACCGTTAAGACCTTAACCGTTGCTACAGCTGCAGCACAGATATCTGACGAATCAGAGGAAATTGGTACAGAGCGACGTGGCCGTAAAAGGAAACAATCACAGCCGCCATTACGGGACGATAAACTTGATCAGAACCATAATTTAGAAGGTAGGTAACAACAGTTCATATAACATTTTGTATGTGTATGTAGAATCAATGATAATGCAATAATAAAGTATCGTCAACAACAAAACGTGTATGAAAATGATGTTTTAAGGACCTTATGTTGTTTGGGTTTTGCTTCCTTGTAATACAATCATCTATTATATTTCACGTTTTCCACAGAGGAGCTGAAGATTAACGGCGACATTATCACAACAGGGATTAGAATCTTCATCTGTACTAGAAACAGCTTGGAAAGCAACGTGGTCACTTCGCAAGCGGTACTTAATGACTGTTTCAGCCGCAGAGTACTTGAAAAAGTTTCCTTTGATTTGTTTGACGAGCGTTGGTCCACACCTGGTAAGTGATTTGCACATTTTTGATCCATATGAATACTTTCAATTATTATTATTTTCAACACCTGCTTCTAAATAGTGTTATTAGACTAAGAGCTGACCATGTCAGCACAACAATGAGAGCAATGAAATTCGTCTTGTTAGTTTTCTTATTGCTAGATTTGGGCATCTGGCAGCTTTTCATTGGTATGGGTCAGAGTGACATACCAGCAAAATGTTTCAATTGGAAAAAAGTAATACCAAAATAGGTAAAAACCACTAGTCGTGTTTTATTGCTCTCATTATTGTGTCATATCTGACGTGGCCAGCTCTTAGTCTAATAAGGAAACAATATATTAAACTAGCTCCGACTGGCCTAACAAATTTTTTAACGCACCGCCACTGGGTGCCTGACTACGAAGCCAGGGGTTGTTTGCCCAAGATACAGGGAATCCTATACAGTTTGGGCAGGACCGTAGCCAGAATTGCAGTTAAGATAGGGCAGTGCTAATTTAAGGTAGGGCATGGCCAATTTTAAGGTAGGGCACCTACCCCCCCCCCCCCCCCTCACCCCCCTTAGCTACGGCCCTGAGTTTGGGCCGTTGAGTGTGACATTATTTATTAACGTTAAATTCTATTTTTCAGATACTGAGTTACAGAAGCTAACTGCAGTTCTTCTTTTACTGCCATTTGCAATCGTCGGAGGAAAGACCGGTGTCCGAACTAAAGCCTCGCGGTTTGATGCAGCCATCCGCTTCATTTATGTGACCAAAACTCGCAGCGAGGGCGAGGCTTATTTGAAGGAACTCAGGAAGGCAGCTTCGGACAACTCAGCACCCTCAAGTATCGGAGTGCTGCCTCTAGTTATTGCTGTAGGTGAGGACATGGCCAACATAAATAGCGCATTCGTTGTTATAGATGACGTTTGGTTATGCTGTCAATGTAATAATCATGGTATAATCTCCGGTAAATAAGTAGACCCACGTAATGTGATATATTTAATTATTTTATGGACTTTATGTAGAACTCAACATTGTATTCAGGTATTGCCTTGGTGTTATTACTGTTATTAGATTGCCTTGTTAAAAATGAAATAGGAAACAAAGGAACGAAATTAACCGTTATTTTAGTATGGAGCAAAGAATTCGACGCAATTCCCTTTGCAGTTTAACACCAATCTTAAGCAACTGCTGGCCCCTATTTCACCACGGTGACAATTGTCACAATTTCTGACATATCCAAATTACTGGCGTCACAAGCGTCCACAGGCTACAGTAACCATTTACGATCCGTCGGGCTTTATGCTTGTTTGCCATCAACATGATATTTTTTTATAAAGTACGACATATTTTTATTATATCGTCAGTAAATAGGTACTATAGGTTGGTGAAAAGCTCATGACAATTGTCACGAAAAATGTGTCGATAAGTTTTGTCGGACTTTCGTGACAATTGTCGTGTTCCACGAGACATGTCAAACCGGTCTTTACAAAAGTAATAATTTAAATTTTGTGAGACTAACATATTAAAATATTTATAACGGGTTACTCGCGTAATTTAGGTAGATTTTTGCTCATCATGTTTCGATCAATTTACGATTATCATATTCACCTGGAGGGATTAGAATCTTCATCTACACTAGAAACGTGGTCACTTCGCAAGCGGTCCTTAATGACTGTTTCAGCCGCACAGTACTTGAAAAAGTTTCCTTTGCTTTGTTTGACGAGCGTTGGTCCACTACTCTTAAGTGATTTGCACATATTTGATCCATATTAATGCTTTTAATGTTTTTTTTTCAACTCACTGGTTCCTAAGCTGTTTCATTTGACTAAGAGCTGGGTCAGTAGAACTTTTAAAGTCTCTGGTACTGTCTGTTGAGAACTTCACATTGTTAAACTTTTCGCATACGCCAGATCGAACTATGTACTCAATGAAATGGCCACAATGGATAAATGAATCCATAGTTAGTTCTTATGCTACTTAATTCATGGGACATTTCTGTATTTCTGTAGTTGTTAGGTACCTACTGTACATATATTTGTGTTAATAAATAAAATAAATACTTAAAGTGCCTTTCGGCTGTCAAAAACTATAAATTACATTGTAATTTTCAGAACACTCAATACAACATACCTTCATTGCACAAGTAAGACCGTTGTAAGATCTCTAAATTAACAGTGTAATGTTTGGCATATTGAATCCAAAGTGAAGCAAATGATTCTAACGCGTAAACTGCCTTGTCCGAGACAAATAAAAGCATGTTCAGAAACAGACTAATGTGCTTTTTCTTAATTTAATAATTTTAAATACTAGCATATATAGTTTAAAAATCTTACAACGGTCTTACTTGTGCAATGAAGATATGTTGCATTGAGTGTTCTGAAAATTACAATGTATTTTTTAGTTTTTGACAGATGAAAGGCATTTAAGTATTTATTTTGTTTATTAATACAAATATTTATGAACTGTAGGTACCTAAACAAATACGGCAATGTACCGTGAATTAAATAGCTTCCACCATTTCCACAGTGTAGCTAAAGATTAACGGCGACATTATCACAGTAGCCAAACTTACCAGGGATTAGAATCTTCATCTATACTAGAAACAGCATGGAAAGCAACGTGGTCACTTCGCAAGCGGTACTTAATGACTGTTTCAGCCGCACAGTGCTTGAAAAAGTTTCCTTTGCTTTGTTTGACGAGCTTTGGTTCACACTTCGTAAGTGATTTGCATTCTCGCCTACCACTGTAGGCGCAAGTGCTGCATTTGAATGGCTTCGCTTCAGTATGTATCGCCTCGTGCGTCCGTAAGTTGCATTTATACCGGCATTTGTAATCACAGTAGCTACATTGAAACGGCTTCTCGTCAGTATATGTCGGTTCGTGTCTTCGTAAGGTGCGTGTCCCTTGGTGAAGTAATAGATGTTCTCTCCGCTCGCAACTGTAGGCGCAAGTGCTGCATTTGAATAGCTTCGCTCTAGTATGTATCGTCTCGTGCTTCCGTAAGTTCCATTTATACCGGCATTTATAATCACAGTGGCTACATTGAAACGGCTTCTCGACAGTCTGTGTCAGTTCTTGTCTTGGTAAGGTGTGTGTCAGTTCGTGACTTCGTAAGCCTGATTTATCACTGCACCTGTAGTCACAATAACTACATTGGTACGGCTTCTTTCTGGTGTGTGTCCTTTGGTGAACTAATAGATGTTCTTTCCGCCGGCCACTGTAGGCGCAAGTGCTGCATTTGAATGGCTTCGCTCCAGTATGTATCGCCTCGTGTTTCTGTAAGTTGCTTTTAACCCGGCATTTGTAATCACAGTAGCTACATTGAAACGGCTTCCCGTCAGTATGTGTCAGTTCGTGTCTTCGTAAGGTTGATGTATAACTGCTCTTGTTGTCGCAATGACTATATTTGTACGTATTATCTCCGGTGTGTATTCTTTGGTGCTTTCGTAAGTCTTCTTTCTGCTTACACATGTAGTCGCAATTGCTACACTTGAATGTCTCTTCTCTAGTATGTATCATTTGATGTTTGTGCAAATGTGTTTTATCCGGACTTGTGTAACTACAGTAACGATATCCACAAATAAACTTTATTGTGTGACTCTGTAAATGAGTTACTAAACTTTTCTTGTAAACTGTTGTATACTCAAATTCAGCGCACATGAAATTCGTAACTCCGTGTTCTGTTTTCTCGTGCTCTAATACAAGCAATTTCGTTTGAAATGAAGACATACAAAAATTACAAGTAAATGTGTCTTTTATTGAATCGAATCGAGATATGTTGCATTGAGTGTTCTGAAAATTACAATGTATTTTATAGTTCATTTATCTTTAAATAGCGCATTCGTTGTTATAGATGACGTTTGGTTATGCTGTCCTAATATTCTGGAAGCTGTAGACCTATGTTTCAAAACTTTCTACGTTTTTAACCTTAGATACCCAATAGAGTGTGAGCACATTTGGCAGGTGCTCCAGTTCACTTGCTATGGCATAAGAGACGAAAAGTATGTCAAATATATCATCGATGTCAATCGTTTCCTAAATGAAAGTAAATACCCTGGCTTACAAGAGACTGGAAACACTTCTTCACAAGAGACTGACAACTCTACCTCTCAAGAGATTAGAGAGATTCCTTCTCAAGAGACTAGCGAGATTCCCTCCTCTCTAGAGATCGGAGAATCTTCCTCTCGAGAAACTGGAGACTTTCCCTCTGACTGAATACGATTAAATAAACAAATAAACTGAATTATCAGAAAAATAAATCTCAATAATTATCATGAATAATTAATTCAAGATGCTCACGTGCTATTACTGTAAAAAATGTTTCCGTGATCTGTGTTTGCTGTTTTCCCATATTACAGTGGGTTGTCCGAAGTACAGTGATGTCGAAGGGTGGGGAGGTTTTAGGTGTGGAATGTGTTCACGCTGGTTTTCTGAGGTATACACATGGAGGCGTCATGTCCAGCACCACCACGCTCCACCCTCTGCTCTTGTGTCTCCATGTAAATCAGTCCCTTCCTGTGAGTCAACTCCTGCTAAGGGCTTAAATTTACCTGGTCCCAGCAGTGGTGTAATGCCTGCAAGTAACATATTTAGAACCCCTGAGAAAGTGGCTACATCCGTTTTTAGTGACACCTCTTCTCAACAAGTTATGCAACCAACAGCATCACAAAATGTGTCAACATTTTTGCAGCAACAATTAGGATTATTAATCAGCTCTTTTCACACTAACATTGGTATGTCCTTTAAAACTGTCCAGAGTTTTGTAGACGCTTTTCGCTGTTTCAACAGAGACCTCTCGGATGTAGCTTTAGAATTAATGCGCAATGACCTCCCCACATCAAATGGCGATGTAGTCTGTGAACATGTCTCCTCATATATAGAACAGTTACGTCAAACATTAAATGCAGTTATGGAGCCACTTCAGTCGATTTACAAGCGAGAGAAATACTTCACCAGCTTGGGTTCTTATATTCCTCCTCGAGATATTTTTCTAGGGGTTCGAAATGAAGTAGTGGGACGTCACCTTCCACCTCGCAGTATTCCGGTTATTGGTCAGTTCATCCCAATACACAAAGTTCTTCAGCGGTTGCTCTCGATTCCAGGGTTGATGTCAGAAATGGACGTTTATGTTCAACGCTGCCATAAGTCACCCTGCATACAGCACTTTACACAGCCTCCTGTCTGGAAGGAGACCGAGTCCCAACATTCCCTAAGCGCAGATAGTAAAGTGTACCCTTATCACATCTATTTCGATGATTTCGAGACCGGAAATGCTTTAGGATCTCATGCTGGTATTCATAATATATACTTAAGTGCCTTTCGGCTGTCAAAAACTATAAATTACATTGTAATTTTCAGAACACTCAATACAACATATCTTATTTGCACAAGTAAGACCATTGTAAGATCTTTAACCTAACAGTGTAATGTTTGGCATATTGAATCCAAAGTGAAGCGAATGATTCTAACGCGAAAACTGCCTTGGCCGAGACAAATAAAAGCATGTTCAGAAACAGACGAATGTGCTTTTCCTTAATTTAATAATTTTAAATACTGGCATATATAGTTTAAAGATCTTACAACGGTCTTACTTGTGCAATGAAGATATGTTGTATTGAGTATTCTGAAAATTACAATGTATTTTATAGTTTATGACGGAAAAATGCCTAATTAAGTATTTATTTTATTTTTTAATACAAATATATGAACTGTAGGTACCTAAACAAATACAGAAATGTTCCGTGAATTAAGTAGCTTCCACCATTTCCACAGTGGAGCTAAAGATTAACGGCGACATTATCACAATAGCCAAGTACCAGAGATTAGAATCTTCATCTATACTAGAAACAGCATGGAAAGCAACGTGGTCACTTCGCAAGCGGTACTTAATGATTGTTTCAGCCGCACAGTGCTTGAAAAAGTTTCCTTTGCTTTGTTTGACGAGCTTTGGTTCACACTTCGTAAGTGATTTGCACATTTTTGATCCATATGAATGCTTTCAGTGTTTTTTTCAACCTACTGGTTCCTAAGCTGTTTCATTTGACTAAGAGCTGGCCACGTCAGTAGAGCTTTTAAAGTCTCTGGTACTGTCTATTGAGAACTTCACATTATTAAACTTTTCGCATATGCCAGATCGAACTATGTACTCGAAGCAATGGCCACAATATATAAATGAATCCAACAAGGTTAGTTCTTATGCTACTTAATTCACGGTACCTTTCTGTATTTGTTTAGGTACCTACTGTACATATATTTGTGTTAATAAATAAATAGTATTTTGTGCAACAGGTACATAATAAGGGTTCTTAAGATTCGAGGGTCGAAGTTACAAAGGGAGGCGAAGAATTTTAAGACATAATTATGTACCGTTGCATACGAAACTTTTTCTACGACAGTAGCAGAAACTTACCCCCTTATTCATAAACGGCTACTAAATTTAAGAGGCCTCTGATAATCGTTTGTCCCTTTCCGTCCAACCTACATGAGGGAAAGGGACAAACGATTATCAGCGATCTCTTAACTTTAGGTAGCGTAGTATTCATAAGAATAAGGGGGTTAATTAATAAATAATTTTAAAGTACAAGAGTACATAAATCAATTCGGTTTTATGATTTTTCTGTCTACTAAATAACTCTTACTTTTGTGCCGAAGTCTTCAGATATTCACTGTGAAGTTTTCTTGGCACTTGTTTTATCAAAATTAACATAAACTTCTTGATATTAACAAAATACAAAAATGAAGCCGTACATTGTGTTGTAACTTTTTAAATATTTACTTTTTAAATGTCATAGACAATAGACCACGAGTTGGATTTCAATTACAAAAAAATACGGCTTCGTTCAAGTAACTCGCAATGCAAAAGTTTAAATTATGGTACAATTATTCTTTTCATAAATATGAAAATTAAATTATTTCAGACATTAATACTTAAAAAAAAAGATGTTTTTATCATATTTTATGCAAAAATAATTTTAAGTATATATCAATTTGAAAATATAATTTATATTGAAAACAAGAACGAACCCTTTTTAGACATTGTGCCTGGAAGTCAGTGCATTAAAAAAAAAAACAGTTGCACAATATGTTTTTCACCTCAGCAGCTCGAACAAGCCTACTTCCCTGCGAATACACACTGACGAAAGTCGCACTTTCGTCACTCCCTGGAGTGACGAAAGTGCGATTTTCGTCACTCCAGGGAGTGAGACAAAGTATTTTTTTAATTTAGTGAAGGCCATGAACTGCCACTTCATATTTCGGGGTCTATTACAAATTCGAAATACATATTTTTAACCTTTAATATGTTCTCATTACTGAGGTGAAAAGTTGTATGTGTCACAAGAGAGCAAAGTTATTTTACATCTCGTGTTTTTGAGTCCCGAGTAAGCGAAAGATTCTAACTTAGAATCACTCGCTTCGCTCGTGATTCAATTATAGAATCTTTCGCTTACTCGGGACTCAAAATCAACACTCGCAAGAAAAGCTAACTTTCCTCTCTTGTTGCACAAATAACTATTGTATGACTGCTAGCAGTTATAGAAAGTACCTGTAGACAAATAGACTTTAGCGCCTTCACTTAAATGATATAGTTTTAGATACCACTATCAGTCATTCAATTGGCATATTGAAGTGCTGGAGTAGAAAAATAAATACTTAAGTGCCTTTCGGCTGTCAAAAACTGTAAATTACATTGTAATTTTCAGAACACTCAATACAACATATCTTCATTGCACAAGTAAGACCGTTGTAAGATCTTTAATAGTGTAAATTTTGGCATTGTAATGTTGCCAAACAGATGAATGTGCTTTACCTTAATTTAATAATTTTAAATACTAGCATATTTATTAGCGCGGTCACACCTACTTGTTAAAAGCTGTCAAATAAAATCAATATCGCAGTCAGTCGGTCAAAGTCAGTTGAAGCTGTTAAAGCCAGTCAGTAATTCAGTCAAATCAGCTAAAAATTAAGACGGTCGGTCAGTCAAAGTTACAAAATTATGGCTTTAGGTACTCTTATTTGTCAGTTAGATGATGACAAAATACAACACGATTATTTAAAACGTCATTTTAATATAAGCTTTGTTGCTGACGGTACTTTATTATTGCATTGCCATTGGATCTAGGTGCACATAATTTTTTTTTATAACGGGTCTTGGGTGCACACATTTCTTAAACGGGAATACCTTCTAACTTATGGTCCATCCAGTTCACAATTTTCATCCCGTAATGGCGTCTGTGATTATTTTCTTTTACGGCCACGTCGCTCTGTACCAATTTCCTCTAAATCTTCAGATGTCAGCGCAAGCGCGGGCGAGTGCGCGAGGTAACTCAGCTATATTTTGGACGTAATATCACGCGCTGTTGCTGAGGGCGCGATTTTTCCAATTTTTTTTTTGTCAAAGGGTTAAAATTGTCATTTTGGGCCAAGTTTCACCTGGGGGCAAAGTTGCCGCATATGACCTTATATTTCAGTGAAAACGAATTTCGTTAAAAATGTTCTGACGTGTATCAGCTTTTTTTGTCTAGAAACGCAGCCATATTTTCCCCTATTGACGCCGAATACATTTTATGTATAGTTAATTATTACATTAACAATAATTACATGCAAGAATATATAATTATAAATGTGGCGTTCCCCTAAAGGGCTCTTGTGCTCCATTTTGAGTTAAACATAAATCCTAAATCTACGTTACATACGCTATCTAATACAATTCAAAATATACTACAACCAAAAAAAGGATAAGGGCTCTTTAGGTATGGAACGCCACAAATATTCACATTTATATTATTTTGTTATACCTGTCATATAACTTCCCATGAGGCCGCGCAGAGGCGCATGGAGTGCTTTCGCTCCTGGAGAAAGTTAGGTCTGCTCTTGTTTCAAGGGAGAGGTGACGCTAAACCAAATAGCCTCTGGTTCCTTTGTAAACAAGTCATGGACGTGCTTTGCTCATTGAATGAAAACACTGTATGCAAGTTTTGGTTAGTGATCGCTATCCTTTAGGACGTGGTCAAGAATAATGTCACAGAGCTCGCTCTGCTCGCTTCGTCGGCATTCTTATTCATTCTTATTCGTTCTTATTTCGTTCATTCATTTCCTTTTCATATTTGACCAGGCAATCTAATTACACCATTAAGGCAACACCTAAATACAACATTGAGCTGTACATAAATACCAAAGAAAAAAAAATGTTTATTAAGATTCCTGTTCGACGCAAAATTCCCTTTGCAGTTTAACTCCAATCTTAAGCAACTGCTTTCACCACGGTGACAATTGTCACAATTTCTGACATATCCAAATTACTGGCGTCCACAGGCTACAGTAACCGTTTAGGATCGGGCGGGCTGTATGCTCGTTTGCCACCAACATGGTATATTTAATAAAATACAACATATTTTTATTATATCGTCAATAAGTAGGTAAGTACTAGGTTGGTGAATAGCTCATGGTCATGACAATTGTCACGAAAAATGAGTCGATAATTTTTGTCGGAGTTTCGTGACAATTGTCGTGTTCCACGAGACATATTTCAAAACCGGTCTTTACAAAAGTAATAGTTTTAATTTTTGAGACTAACATATAAAAAATATTTATAACGGGTTTACTCACGTAATTTAGGTCGATTTTTGCTCGACATGTTTCGATTAATTTACGATGATCATATTCATCTCATTCATCTGGGCGCTGCCGTCGCGGAAGGCCGATTATGTATATGATCATCGTAAATTGATCGGAACATGTCGAGCAAAAATCGACCTAAATTACGTGAGTAATCCGTTATAAATATTTTTAATATAGAAGTTTTAATGGTAATGAATAAAAATATTCTTTAATTATCACGCTGGTGGCAAACAAGCATGCAGCCCGCCCAATGGTAAACGGTTCCCGTCGCCTGTGGATGCCTGTGACGCAAGTAATAACGATGCTTACATATGTCAACGTGGTGAGATAGGGGCCTGGTTGCACAAGATTTCTCCTGCAGCAAATTTCGGACTCTTATTTTTCAGTTACCTATTTAGATGATGGGAAAAAATAACATGACTTATTTAAAACGTCATTTTAATACAGGATTTGTTGTTGACGGTACTTTATTATTGCATTGTCATTGAATCTACGTACACATACAAAATTTAATATGAACTGTTGTTACCCACCTTCTAAATTATGGTCCTTATCAAGTTTTTTATCCCGTAATGGCATCTGTGATTGTTTTCTATTACGGCCACGTCGCTCTGTACCAATTTCCTCTGAATCGTCAGTTATAAATAGTACTTCTAGGTTAGGTATCTACTCTTATGGTTATGTGCCTCTTGGTACAGCTTTTGTTTGGCGTTGTCACATGGGGGCTTACACATCACGAGGGCGGTAAATTATTCATAGCAGGTGACAGCTACCCTTAACGTAAATGTTTGTACCTATTATCTCTCTTCATGAGATATTTTCAAAGACGGCCCTTGAAAAATAGGTGACCGCAAATTGTCCAAAATTGTGTTGTGTAAAATTAATTGTATGTTTGTATAACATCTCTCTTAATGAGATATTTTTAAAGACGGTCCTCGTGAAATAGGTGGCCGCAAACTGTCTGCTAGCGAAATAATTGTATTACACAAATTTTCGCGAGATATTTTTAAAGACTGGCCTTGAAAAATAGGTGGCCTCAAATTGTCCACGAACAACACTACAACACTCGTATTTCAAATCGCACGAAAAAAATGTAAACAAACTAAGGGGATTTCAATACAAAACTTTTTTTATCATTTTTTTTTTACATTTTTTTCGTGTAATTGGAAATACGAGGTTAGGAACATGCTTCGTGCGCCTGATTTAAGGAAAGAAAAGTCCTAAATACTGATAATTGACACTGATTAACAGTGATAATAATATTACGAGTATAAATTTGTATTATGGTATTTAATGTCAGAATGTATATCGATAATTTACCTTTAACAGTGATGTAATGTCATGGTCGACTTATACATCAGTTTATTAGTATTTACCACGGTCGATTTTTTTAAACACCCTCAACTGGGCGAGATTCCTTAAAGGAATAAGTTCGCCTTTGTACAGTGAGATGCAAAATTGAATTATGAATTAATTAATTCATAAATTGTCCATGCAATTTTGAATATGGGTGTACATGTTTAAATTTCTTATTTTGTACTTAACTGTGATTTACTATTTTTAATGCACATGTAATAAAATGTTTACATACATACTAATGAACTCAACCGATTACCGTGTAGACTAAGAGTAGGCCGTACGCAACCCTACCCCACCGATTAGCAGGATTCGGCCTATCTAGGGCAATGCACAGTGAAGAATTTTGTATTTAAGTGCTTGGTAGCCTTAGCCAGACTTACAGCATTTTATACAGTCAGCAAAAACATCATTTTAAAATCTAAATCATCGAGTATCAATTATTTTAATAAATAATTAATTTAAATATCATCATCTTTAAAAGTAAAAAAAAATCTTACAATGTCAGGTCTGCTTGCGGCTACCACATTTTTCTTGCACTTCTCAATGTGCACTATCGAATGTATACCCACTTGCTAGTCGATGAAGTAGATTTTGTCAAAAAATAGGGTCATGTTTTGCTGACTGTACAAAATGCTCCAATGCTCAGGCTACCGGGTATAAAAAATACATAACTTCTTACCGTGCATTGCCCTAGATAGGTCGAGTCCTGCTACTCGATGCGGTAGGGTTGCCAACGGCCTACTCTCATTGCTACTCCGCGTTCAATACGCTACCTAATACAATACCGTCTACGTATGGTTTTGTGTGGTGCTGGTGTTAGTTGGGTATGTGTGATATACTGATATATGTTGATTTATTTGGAAGCGGAGGTTGATCTTGCACGAGTGTTCGCGGAGTAGGAAGGTAAACAGTTCAGTTCATTAGTATGTAAATATATCAGAGCTCGAAACCGGTTTTTGCAAAAAAAACTCCAAAATAACCCAATATAATGATAATAAATATTTGGGGACAATCTTAAATAAATCAACCTAGTCCCAAACTAAGCAAAGCTTTGGGTACTAGGCGACGATATAGCTAATATATTACATTATTTTATGGTATTCATATAGAACTCAATATTGTATTTAGGTATTAATAACTTCGAATTATATGATTGTTTGATTAAATATGAAATAGTAAACGAAAAAACGGAAAATACACCTGTATTTTAATATGGAGAAAATACTGGTTTCCGAGCCCTGGTATGTATGTTGTATGTAGACATTTTATTGTGCATAAAAAATATTCACAGTTAAGTACATAAAAAAAATTATACCATGTACAAAGGCGAACTTATTCCTGGAATCCCGTCCAGTTAGGGTTTAAATAAATTGGTCGCGGTAAATAACCTCAATATGAACTTCTGCAAAGTAACGTCTAAATTCTAAATCAATCAATTAGTATATTTAGTATACAGATACTTACATAAAATATTTATCAGTTTACCTACGACTTTCCTTTCTTTGGATACTCCTGTAAATGTGGATAAATTGTTGTTTTTGAGCAAGTTTGGGCTGAAGCTTAACTTACTGATCTCGTTTTTTTACTTATTAGTTGATAATGATGTTAAATGTAAGTTGTTTATTAAGTTAATTAATAGTCTGTCCGGAAAGAGAAGTGTCGTAGAATGTATGAGTTCCCATATTAACCACGACACTTCCCCTTCCGGACAAAGTCTAGTAATCATTTCATAATTTATTTTACATGATTTGAAAGATTAAACTGAGTTTCCCGATATTGCATGCGCCTGTAATGATCATGGGACAAACTATATCGGAAAACTTCCAGTATAATCTCCGTACCCCGTATACCGTAAAAGGCGTAAAATCGTGAACCTATCTTATCATTTTTCCTAAATGTGATTCATATACTGTCGGGTTGCATGGGTGCCACCGGCGCACTTGGGTTGCCAGGTGCAAGAGTTTCTTAAGTAAAAATTGTTTGAAATAAACTATCATACTGTAGATTTCGCGCGGCAACCCGACAGCGGTGTGCGACCCCATGTGTTTGTTACCTTTACGGCGGTGGTATCTTTACGTAGATAGGCACTATAAATTATAATCATGGTAAATGTCCCGTTTGGAGTGTTAATTGTTCACAACCAGGATAGTTTTAGAAACCTATTGATGTTAATTTCAACTAAATTTACAATTTGTAATATGAACCATTTTCTTGTGAAGGAAATATATTATAATTTGAAAATTATCAACAATTGATGTGTATAAATTTCAACCATTTAAAAAAAATAAATTCTCAGTTTCGTAAAATTAATGTTGTTAATTATTTACAAATCATACCGTTCTTCACCATACTAGGGTACGCCTTAACCTATATAAGAAAATATAGTATTTTAAGAGATTTCTTGTATTCTGTAAATTTGTTTAATCTTGTATAATTCAACTGACTCTTCTTGACCTTTGTGCTATACAGCTGGCTATATTGATGACCATATTAACAGATACGTTACGCGGCTACGACAGCTGCGTAGGGACGTAGGAGGACGGCTGGGGTAGCCGTGTTCCTACGTCCATGCGCAGCTGGCGGACCCGTGTGACGCGGTGTGCAGTAGCCGTATAAAACGGCTGCCTCAACCGCGTTACACGGCTCCATCGGCCGTATAGGGACGTATGGAGATGGTTGGGATAACCGTGTAGACGTGGCTGAGGTAACCGTATTACACGGCCACTTCAGACCGCGTCACACGGCTCCACCGGCTGTATAGGGACGTAGGGAGACGGCTGGGTTTACCGTGTAGACGTGGCTGAGGTAACCGTATTACACGGCCACTTCAGACCGCGTCACACGGCTCCACCGGCTGTATAGGGACGTAGGGAGACGGTTGGGATGACCGTGTGGACGTGGCTGAGGTAACCGTATTACACGGCCACTTCAGACCGCGTCACACGGCTCCACTGGCTGTATAGGGACGTAGGGAGACGGCTGGGATTACCGTGTAGACGTGGCTGAGGTAACCGTATTACACGGCCACTTCAGACCGCGTCACACGGCTTCACCGGCTGTATAGGGACGTAGGGAGACGGCTGGGATTACCGTGTAGACGTGGCTGAGGTAACCGTATTACACGGCCACTTCAGACCGCGTCACACGGCTCCACCGACTGTATAGGGACGTAGGGAGACGGCTGGGATTATCGTGTAGACGTGGCTGAGGTAACCGTATTACACGGCCACTTCAGACCGCGTCACATGGCTCCACCGACTGTATAGGGACGTAGGGAGACGGCTGGGATTACCGTGTAGACGTGGCTGAGGTAACCGTATTACACGGCCACTTCAGACCGCGTCACACGGCTCCACCGGCTGTATAGAGGCGTAGGGAGACGGCTGGGATTACCGTGTAGACGTGGCTGAGGTAACCGTATTACACGGCCACTTCAAACCGCGTCACACGGCTCCACCGGCTGTATAGAGGCGTAGGGAGACGGCTGGGATTACCGTGTAGACGTGGCTGAGGTAACCGTATTACACGGCCACTTCAGACCGCGTCACACGGCTCCACCGGCTGTATAGGGAAGTAGGGAGACGGCTGGGATAGCCGCGTTGACGTGGCTGTGGCAACCGTTTTACATGGCTACTTCAAACCGCGTCACACGGCTCAACTTACCGTGTCACAACATAGAAAGACTGCTGGGACAGCCGTGTTGACATGGCTCAGACAGCCTTTCACACGGCCACATCAAACCGCGTCACACGGAACAACCAACCGTGCCATTTGGTAGGAAAACGGCAGAACTAGCCGTGTCGATAAGGATGGGGTAGCCGTTTCACACGGCTACTCCAGCCATGTTGGCCGTAACCGTGTTGAACTGTTGACGCGGCTGTGTCTAATGTAGCCGTGTCTGATCATTGGCCGTGTTGATAATTTGACACGGCTGCAACTGCAGTACCGTGTGCAAATCTAGCCGTGTCTTATTATAGCCGTGTTGACAAATTGACACGGCTGCAACTGCAGTACCGTGTGCAAATCTAGCCGTGTCTTATTATAACCGTGTTGACAAATTGACACGGCTGCAACTGCAGTACCGTGTGCAAATTTAGCCGTGTCTTATTATAACCGTGTTGACAAATTGACACGGCTGCAACTGCAGTACCGTGTGCAAATCTAGCCGTGTCTTATTATAACCGTGTTGACAAATTGACACGGCTGCAACTGCAGTACCGTGTGCAAATTTAGCCGTGTCTTATTATAACCGTGTTGACAAATTGACACGGCTGCAACTGCAGTACCGTGTGCAAACCTAGCCGTGTATGATCATTTTGATCCTAGCCGTGTTGACAAATTGACAAAAATTGCAGTACCGTGTGCAAATTTAACCGTGTGTCGACCGGAGCCGTTTCAGCGACAAACGGCTAATGTTACCGTTTTGACACGGCTGCAACTGCAGTACCGGGTTTATACGGCTGTGCAGAGCCGATAAATCGACCCTTTTTTTTCCCAGTGCAAAGAGCTCAAAAAGGACCCAGTGTGTTGACGATGAGGGACCCTCTTGTTTCTTTAGCCGTCAACACAGTGAATCCTCCTTTTTGTAAAGTGGCGGCAACGCGCAAGTGACACCTCTGGAGTTGCAGACGTCCATATGCTACGGTAGCTGCTTACCATCAGGCGGGCCGTATGCTTGTTTGCCACCGTCGTGGAATTAAAAAAAAGTACAACTGTAGTCGCGTCCGTCATTTCAAGCTCCGAACAGTAATAATGGGCAGGCGGGGCAGGCTAGTAGATTCGCCACGGTTTGCGATCCCTTGCCGCAAACATATCTGTCGAAGAGCCACGGAGCAGTTCCCATCCGGCCATGTTCTGCTTACAGCGATCAACTTGGGACCTGAGCATGTTCAAGGATTTCCTAACTGGCCAAGGCTGATTATACCTATGTGTTTACTTACATGGAATGTTTAATAAGTTAATAAGTTCCTTTCTTTCGCAGTCGGGTAAAAACAAGCAACACAAACAATATTTTTTTACGTCACCTTTTTTAACTTTACCTAATAATTACATGTTTTACAAATCGGTTCATCACTGATATGAGCTATAGAGGATGCAAAAATGTCTGAAATACTACAAGTTCCTTTTTATTAGGGTTCCGTAGCCAAATGGCAAAAAACGGAACCCTTATGGATTCGTCATGTCTGTCTGTCTGTCCGTCCGTATGTCACAGCCAGTTTACTCGGAAACTATACGACGTATCTGAATAAAATTTACACATAAGATGTATTTTGTATGCCGCTGCTTAGTTATGTAGTTAAATTTGAAAAAAAAAATTTTTTAACCAAGTATCAACATGTAACAGGTAGGGGCGAGCCTCAGCTACCTACCGGGTCCACAGGTGGTGGATGGTGGAATATCCTGTAGACATATAGGATAGCTGCGAATAAGGTTTACCGAATAAGCAGTCCCGGACCGAGACGGTAAGGTACCAGGGGTGGTTGGATTCCTTGTGGCACAGGCATCTCCATGAAATACCACAATACCCGAAATACCTTATGACATGGCGAGTTTGCACCGCCACTTAAATAGGTGCATTGCCCCGGTAGAGGGCAGCCGCCTACCGGCTTTCTTCAAGGCGAACCTCAGATAGAGGGAAGGATAACGGCTGGAGAAATGAATATCTGTACACGGCGATGGAGTCTGTCAAACCCGGCTACAGTACTGCGATCACTAACCCGCCGTTGCTGGCGTGGTGATTATTGCTACATCCCCTCCCCATAAATCATGACTGCACAAAATACGAATCGACCCCAAGTTCCCAGCGCTCTGTCACTCCCCGGTTCGTGCAGTAACCGGGTGACACGGGGCAGGGGTGCGACAAGAAATCCCTGGGCGTTGACTGACTGCCATAAACAACAACTATACATTGCCACATATAATGTACAAACGATGTCCACAGAGGACAGACTTTTCGAACTAGAAGTTGAACTGAAACGCATCAAGTGGGACGTCCTAGGACTATGTGAGATTCGCAGAGAGGGTAAAGAACTGTTAACATTGCCATCTGGAAACCTACTGTACTACAAAGAAGGCGAACGTAAAGGTATAGGTGGAGTAGGTTTCTTGATCAACAAAGAAATAAAAGATCGTGTGGTGGAAATTGGTTGTGTAGCCAATAGAGTGGCGTATGCTAAAATAAAATTATATACACTAACAATCATTCAAGTATACGCTCCCACAAGTTCGCATACGGATGACAGAGTGGAGGACTTCTACGACTGTGTTAACATAGCCAGGAAAAAATGCAAGTCACACTATAGCCTAATCATAGGAGACTTCAATGCCTGAGTAGATAAAAGAGAGTCTGACAGCTTTCGGCGCGAACAAAGCAGTTTTCCAGTCCAAGAAGATTAAGCAACATCTAAAAACCAAAGTTTCCAACCAGTGTGTCTTGCCCGTCTTCCTTTATGGGATGGAAACCTCCACATTGACAAAAAGGTCTGCCGAAAAGCTTCGTGTTGCACAAAGAGCAATGGAGCGGTCAATGCTCGGAATAACGCTAATGCACCGAAAAAGAAACGAATGGATCAGAAGAGTCACAAAACTCAAAGACGCGGTGGATGAGATTGGACATAGGAAGTGGAGATGGGCAGGGCACATTGCCAGGATGGACAATACCCGCTGGGCGAGACGCACCCTCAATTGGAAACCCGCTAACACACGCGGTCGTGGCAAACCACCAATGAGATGGAAGAACGACATCTGTCAACAGGCTGTTATAGATAGATATAGATAGATAGATCAACATGTGACACATCAATCGATAGGTCTTTAAAAATAACATTGAGGTTATTTTGACCATTTTGTGATTAAGTGAATATTTTCTGAAATAATCGCTTCGAAAGTCAGAAAAATTGTGTTCCCCCCTGTAATTTATGAACCGTGAGTCCAAAAAATATGAAAAAAATTGAGGAGATGCGCCTTATCATATAGTTTTTACAAAAATTATTTTAAACATTATCGGTTCAGCCGTTTTTGAGTTATCTCCAAATAACTTCTTCCATAGGCATCAGATACGACCTTTTGGTATTAGTTTGGTTCTTATTCCATTGAAGGTACGGTGGTGCGTGGTCCGACACGCACTTGGCCGGTTTTAATATATATTATTTTGTCAAAACCCCTGTCCGCCAGACTAAAACCTCCCAGAGGAAATTTGTCACGGAATCTCACTAAAAACTAAATAACACAAGAAGCAAAAAAGGAATTTTGAACACAATTAGAGTACAAAAAGAGTACAAAGCCGCTTTCACGGAGTTGGATGCATTTCGTCGTAGTACGTACAATAGGTATATTGAAGGCTTACAAAGGCACTTGTACCTATTCGACAAGCGTACAAAGTCCAATCTTTGTACAAACTTTGTACAAAGCGTACAAAGTCAGGCGTTATGTTAAGAGTCCGGTAACGATTTGCAAACGAAAATAGCTTATAATTAAATATCGCACATTAATTGCATTTAAAAAGATAGTTTGAAGTCTTGTTATAGCAACAAAATACTTTTGGTACACATTTATTATTATTGAATACCCGAAAACTCAATTCTTGCAGAGCTTGTTTACTGAGGACGTTGATTCTTGCAAACTTGTCGCTTGATTTTTTATTACTTTTTGTTTTGCCTTCCAATATATTTTATATTATCTGATTAAACTTCGGCAATTTTTCTAAAAATTGCTAAAAGGTACAAGAGTATGTTTATACTCTTGCTTAAAATATATGTATGGAAATGAAAAAAAAAACTGTTCCAGTTAAACGACTCATATTCCAACGTATTTATTACTAGTTTAACATCACACCATCATTAAAAATCTTACTTTTTTCACCTCTCCGAGCAAAAATCGCGAAATAGCTGTCAGATTAAGGTGAAGTATTTATAAATGAAACATAAAATCAAAAAAGTGTTCCACTTATGCAGTTTAAAAAGAAATTATATTTCAAAATAATTTAAGTAAATCTGACTAACCTGACTAAAGTACGGTGAATCTGAGTAACCCGACAGATTTTAACCATAAATTCCTGATCATAATGGAGACTAAAATGTCGTATAAACTTTTCTGGAATTGGCCTAGTTACAAAGTTACTACCAATTAAATAAAAAAACATTTTTTATTGTGACTCAGTGCAAAACGCTTTTCTGATGGCGATTTCACCCTTTATGGAGTCTAGTCTAGACATTCTTATTGACAGATATCAAAGTGCCAAGGAATAATTTACGTAAACTATTTTTTACGAAAAAAAAATTACTAATTTATTTTAATCGACTAATTTACCAATAAATAAATAAATAAATAAATAAATCAATATTATGGGACAATTTTACACAAATCAACCTAGTCCCACAGTAAGCTCAATAAGGCTTGTGTTGTGGGTTACTAGACGACGATATATATAATAGATAGGTATAGATAAATACTTAAATACATAGAAAACATCCATAAAATTTATGTTTTTATGTTCAAAATGTTATTATTGTTAATAGATAGTTAAAGATACCCGACATAATTTTGCGTTCATAGATTCTGACCTGAATATTACATAGTGTAATATCTTGCTATTTCGAGACTATATTAATGTTATTTAGCATTATATATGTGGAAGCTTGTAATTTGCATCTAGTTGATAAGTCTATTAACATATGTATATTAGGCAGTAAGCATCCCGAATAAAATAAAATAAAAGCATTAAATAAATCGAAAAAGAGCAAAAAAAATTTTTTTTTTAATTCATATAACATTTATTACTTCTTATGACCTCAGGAATTTATGGTTAAAATCTGTCGGGTTACTCAGATGCACCATGTAAATTCAAACTAATAGCAGTCTTATTAGTTACGGTAAAATAGTATCAAAAAGTTGAGCGAAATCGAAAAAAAACTTTACCGGACTCTTATGGCACACAACTAATTTCTTGTAGTGGGTTGTGTGATTTAATAAAATAATATTAAATTCGCGTCCAAACGCGAATACAGAGAGTCTTAGGATATTAAATAAAAATAGTCGCGGCCTGAGACTTTGTCTGCATAAAATTAAATTTTTGCACTTCCATTGTAACTTCCTCTCCTAGGTAATTATGTCCCTCCCTGGTACTATTTTTTTTTTTTTTTTAATGAAATAGGAGGCAAACGAGCAGACGAATCGCCTGATGGTAAGCAATTAACGCCATCCATAGACGCCCGCAACACCAGAGGGGTCACAAGCACGTTGCCGGCCTTTCAGATGGGAATACGCTCTTTTCTTGAAGGTTTGAAGCTAAAACCATCTACCTAATTTCTTCTAAATCATAAATAAGTTTTTTGTCACAAATAATGTTTGACAAATTAACACCGACTGTGCTTTTGAAAAGATTAATCAAATAAAAGGGTTTTCCTATCCCTGGGCCTACCCACGAGTGAAATGACTTTGCGCTCGTGTCGAATAGTTAATTGCTTGTGACTTGGCAGCATTGATATTGCTGATGAACTGCGAAACAGAGTTTCAACTGTTTATTTCAATTGCTTACTATTAGATATTTTTTATCCTTTTTTTGAAGTCGATTTTTATGCATTCTTTCTTGAGTTATCCATGAAAAAGATAATACTACTTACCCATCGACATTAAAATTGCCTCAAAAACTACGACTTTTAAAAAAAACACCGCATATTAACGTATACAGGTAAAAAATATATATACCACGACGGTGGCAAACAAGAATACGGCCCGCCTGATGGTAAACAGCTACCGTAGCCTATGGATTCCTGCAACTCCAGCGGTTTCACATGCTCGATGCCGACCCTTTACAAAAAGGAGGATTCACTGTGTTGACGGCTAAAGGAACAAGAGGGTCCCTCATTGTCAACACACTGGGTCCTCTTTGAGCTCTTTGGCAACCTTACTCACCAGCAGGAACACAATACTATGAGTAGGGTCTAGTGCTATTTGGCTGTGGTTTTCTGTAAGGTGGAGGTACTTCCCCAGTCGGGCTCTGCTCCAGATTTGAGCGAGATGACGTTCGCTGTGTGCCCTACCACACATACCTCTCTTTTGGACGTAGTTTTAGGATAATACCCGTGTCCGGACGTAGTTTAAGAACGCAACGCGTATGTGACACCTCTGGAGTTGCAGGCGTCCATAGACTACGGTAGCTGCTTACCATTAGGCGGGCTGTATGCTTGTTTGTCACTGTCGTGGTATAAAATAAAAAAAAGACAAGTAAGGATTAATTCCGTATAGTGAAAGATACTAACGTTACTGTTAGATTAAATTGAATAGTTTATTTTATTGATTTACCGTGTCCAGTAGGTGACCTGCAATCCAATAATCAATTAACGCAATTATATTAACATTTATATCAGCTATTTATAGTACGTACTAGCAGTATAAAGTGGAGAGCAACTATTCAGAAACCTATAAGATGATTCCAATTCGAATCCAACATATTTTATCTACACTCACATTGTAAGTCTTCTAAATAGTGTTCAAAAACGGTAGGCAATGGCTAGCATTACCACAACCGATTTTACTATGATAAGCTTTTTATCTGTGGCAGTAACGTAATTTTAACTTTACATGCTCATATATTGATACGTTATGAGTTTCGAATTCCGAACATCGAATTTGCCGCCGCCGGCACAATCGAGTTGGCTATGGTGGTGCAATGGCGGTCATTCTATGGTTTCCGAACACTTCATTTAGGATATATAATATGAGTGTAGATAAAGCAGTGTTACATAAACTACTATTGTTTTTAAATTTGCGTTACTTACACCTAACAAAATAACGCTAAAATTACGTAAGCTCGTTTCGGAGCACTGGTATTGTTATAAAGATTTAATGATCCCTATAAGAAGAGGACAAATGAGATTATTTTAGTAAATTTTATATTCGTTATATTTGTTTTATTTGAAAAAGTTGCGAATATCATTGCGAATAAAATTTATATAGGTAATACAAGAGATGTGTTTTATGTAAATGAAATATAATTATCCTAAAAAAATCTTAAAGTAACCTAAAAGTAAATTTGTCAAATTAGTGTCAATCTTGCAGTTCACTGTTGAACTTGCAATCGGTACGAAAGAAGAACAGTATTTTCAAAATCCCGCTGTCATTACATGACATGTTGTTGTGTGCGCTCATAGACTAAAAACCCAAGACCCCGCATAGCCGAGCGACCCCCGCTGCCACGCTCGAAGTAATTTCACCCTATAGTGAGACACTAATTTATTGTAAGTGATAGTAAACTTAGTACGTCTCCATGGCAACCATTAATGTCTGACTCTCTCTTACGCCCCACGGAACAATGGCGCGTTCCCTGTCTAGCATTGCGTTTTCCCCTCCCGCACCCCTTCTTTTTGGCAGCTTGGGTTTCAAAGAAATAACGCGCTAAGCGGAGTATAGAGATATCTTGTATATCTGTGCGCTCAAGTTACGTGACAATACCTATACCTAAAGGACAACAATTTGATCCCACCACGACAATCTCGTTTCTGAATGTGCTTCTACTGGACCGAAACAAAGTCAATCCAATTATCTGATGCTCTGCCAATTAAATTAATGCTTGTTGACTATCGACGGAATTCAGTCTAAGTACCAATAATAACGTAGTCTGGGTAATTCAAGCTCGTTTGTTTATTTCATTTATAACATGTATTAACTACGATTAATTTTGTATTAAGCAGAACGTCTGCTAACGATACCACAATGCTTCGCAATGCAATGTCTCGCCTGAGGCGGTGGATTTTTCTACTTTTCCATTTTTTCTAAGCATCATGTACTAACTGATTGTAATTACAATAATTAATTTTCTTAATCGACAAACACAGTTCAGGCATATTAGTTTGTCCTAGTATTTTATTTTATGTTATTAAAAATATGATTTTACAAGGTGTAACAAAATTGCGGGGGATCCGTTTAAAAAATTGGTTTTGTATGGAGGGTTGGCGGCTGGGATATTTTTTTTTTGCGTCCATAAATTTTTCTCCTATTTTTTGTTAGTCGCAATACGATGCCAATTATGCCCGTTTAGCTGGTGATCCGGATCACCAGTATGTTTGTTGCATCCAGTATTTTATACAACGTGTTACTTCCAAGACTAAAAACCTGAAAACTGTTTATTGACTATACGTTTTGGTTAATTTTTCAATTTTTTACGTATCGAGTCTAAAGTTTTGTAATACTACAGTTTACTATTCTATTGAGAGGTTAGGAGATAGAGGTTGAATAGTTAATAATGGCTGGCAGCATTGACAAATTTGTTTTTCATTGTCAAAGTATTACATCTTATGTCATGTCATACAAATTGTCAAAGTAGGTTGATAGGTTGACATGACATGACACATGTAGAGATGTGACAACAACGCAATAGTTAACAATTGAATAGAATTGCAAGGAAAAAAAACATACGAATATCTTTCGAAATAATTAACCGATTGAAAAATAAATACTCCAGATTAATTAGCAATAATAAAAATCATTTGGGGTGTCTGTGGTTTTTAGTGGCTCAAGTAACACGTTGTATAAACATACGCATAAGTTTAGTGAACTAGTTGTTAGTGACCCTAGCTACAAATCTGGAGGTTCTGGGTTCAAATCCCGGTCAGGGTCTTTGTGTTAACTATAAAAAAAAGTAATATGAATATTATTGAATAAAAAAGCCCTGGTAAAAAATCTAATAAATTAAAAACCATCTGTCAATCACTAAAACTGAATGCAAATTGCAAAAATTTCTAACCTAAATTCCGTAGTAATAATAAAATAGTATAATGGTTGCCGAATGTCTGTTTTGAAATCTAATTTAATTCTCAAAAGTCGATTAACAGTTCCAAGGCACGCTTCACATGCGAAGTTAAATTAAAACAGTTGAAAATCAAAATGGCCGCCTTAACTTTAGAAGGCATTAAATGGCTTAAGTCTTTTATCGAATATCGAACTTTGTTACTTTCAAAGTCTCAAGATTTACAAGTTAATTTAAATGCTTTGAAGCTTAATTATAATGAAGATTATTCGACTGATGTCTGATATTGGATATTTATACGGGCAAGGTGATTGTAATGGGACAGTTTTAGATAGTGCCAGTAGATATTCGAAATTCAAAATCTATTATGATCTGATTATGAAACGATCGCTTTTATATTGGTCTGTGCGAGGAGTCTCTCTTTGTGCCATTTATAATATATTCAGTTAAAGTTTTCAAGGCATTTATCTAGTTTGCATCAATGATTTTTAGAGTTCCGTAGCCAAATGGCAAAAAACGGAACTCTTGAGGATTCGTCATGTCTGTCTATCTGTCTGTCCGTCCGTATGTCACAGCCATTTTACTCGGAAACTGTGCGACGTATCCGAATAAAATTTACACATAAGGTGTATTTTGTATGCCGCTACTTAGTTATGTAGTTAAATTTGAAAAAGAAATATTTTTAGGGAGGACGCTCCATACATGTAACTAAATCTCTTTTTTAAACCAAATATCAACATGAGATACATCAATCGATAGGTCTTTAAAAATAACATTGAGGTTTCTTTGACCATTTTGTGATTAAGTAAATATTTTCTGAAATGATCGCTTAAAAAAATAGAAAAATTATGTCGGCGTCCCCCCCCCCCCCCCCCACCGTCAACTTTGGAATCATAAGTCCAAAAAATTGAGGAGATGCGCCTTATCATGTACTTTCTACGAAAATAGTTTTGAACATTATCGGTTCAGCCATTTTTGAGTTATCTCCAAAAAACTTCTTCCATAGGTATCAGATACGACCTTTTGGTATTAGTTTGGTTCTTATTCCATTGAAGGTACGGAGCCCTCCTATACGTGGTTCGACACGCACTTGGCCGGTTTTTTGCTATGGATGGGTTATACTCTAACATAATGACTATAATGAGTACAAAAAATACTTCATTTTTTTTTCAATACCTATCAAAGATTGTTTATCTAAATTGACAATAATTATATCTTTGTCACTCTCGTTGTTAGAAAATTACAGTTTGTCTCTTTCTCACGCTGGTGACTCTCATCGTCGTCTGCTTGCCGGTGCGCGACTGGAGATAATTAATTGAATTCACTCATTTTAAGAGCTTCACTTTTTGAGCGTGCATAACCCATCTGTCATTATTATGTCATCCTAGAAAATACTGCAGGCATAAGTATTTATTTAAGCGTTGTTGTTAAGTGTTCAAAATCACCTTTTTAATTCTAAAGTCAAGGTACCTAAGGTAACTAAGGTAGAGGTAAGCATATCAAACGTTTTGTGAAGCAATCAGATTTGGATTTTATTATTATTATTTTATTTTATTCTAATTAAACAATACGTACATTGTATGTCTCTCAAGCTGTTTTGATATGTCTTCTTAAAGAACTACGCATTATTGTGTATCTTTAAGATATAATATTACTGTATTACTGTTTTGAAAAAATAAGTCCCGCCGAGTTTCTTGCCGGTCATAATACTTCTCGGGTCAGAGGTGTACGGTTAGAACCGGTCGTATTTTTTTTTTCTCTCTGACGTTCATAACTGCATTGTAATGTGCCTAAATTGAAGAATAAACCTTTTATCTTTTTTTTTATCTAGTACCTACGTTAAGTTTTTTATATCACAAAGTCACCTTATATTTTCGGGATCTAAACCCCAAAGTAATAAATAAGGCAACGTCTTTCAGCGTTTAAGCGAAATCCAATGTATTTCGCGTTTATGTTGATATACGTGGGATCAGGGCTTGGTAAAAAGAGAGCTTGCGGTGATTGATGTCATTCGGGGGTGCGGGGGTTGGGGGGTTAGTTGAGCATTTAAATAAAATATGCAGGTAATTTAGTGATTTGTATGACATAAAATTCTAAATAAATAAGTTAGGTTATGGGGCAAAGAGGATGTTGCGAAAAATCAACACTTTTTTTTAATGGATAGTCCCTGCTAGCGACACTACCGAACATAACACGGACGAGACTCCAGCCCATACGACGGAGCAAGACATCACCGAGGGAACGAGAAGGACGACGAGCGGCAAGCGACTATCCCCGCGTCCTGAAAGCTTGCGACCGTCCTGAAGGCTGACGACCGTCACTGAAGACTTATCGTGATATGTGATTTGTTATGTTATGTAAATATGGTTAAGTTTGTATTCTAAATAAAGAGATTTAATATTAAGTAGGTAGAGTCAAACTTAGAATGTAAACTATTATGATTTGAAATATTTAAGTGAAATACGTGTATTAGATTTAACTTGGATAGTTTAAGTTGAAATTGTAAGTTTGTACGGATGAATGAATAGGAATTCCCCAATAAACCCCTTATCTAGAGAGCGGATAGATAGGTAGGAATTATTGTCAGGCATAGATAATTGAAGTACATTATCTAACAATAAACATTAACCTTACGCCCTGAGTCCCTACAGTAGGTAAAAGATGAGGTAAAGGTATAATAAAACAATAATGTATGCTCGGAGATTGAAGAGCTCTTTATTGAGGTAACCGTAGGGCCTATCGCTAAACGCATAGACTACGTAGGTAACTGTTCGGACTCACGACGTAATGGCAGTCATAGAAACTCTGAAAGAAAGAAAAATTTTAAAAACATAGTGAAAATCTAGCTTACGAAAATACATTTTTGGAATAGGGTCGGCCAATCAGAGCGCCGATTAAAAAGCCAATTAGATCCTAGAAGGGATAGGACAATTAGAAAGAGAGGATATGAGAAAAGCGCTCTGATTGGACGAAATTCCAATAAGAATCCAGGCAGGTATATCCGCTCACTAGTAAATCAAATCGTGCTATAAACATCCACACAAACCGGTGGAAATGATTCAGTAATTCGGACAAGCAGCAAGAAGAAAAATAAATAGAAGAAAACCAACTGGACTTTTGGATCACCGCTCCCCTCCTTCAACAGGAAGATTTTCTACGGGCTACTCATCGAGCGTCGGCTGGCAGTGCGGCGTGTCGTCTGTTCGTGCCAGAGCCCTCGAGACTCTGTCACGTGGTCCTACATCTACTTACGGAGCTTTCGTCGACGGGGTACTTCGCTGAATCAGCTCCGCGCGTGTAACGGCTGAGTTAGGATCGGCAACCGTGGATATACAACATAAGCTATCGAAGGAAAATACCATATTACAGGCTGCGGTCTGTAATATTTTGGTCCATTCTCACCGGGATAGCTGTTACTACGTGCGGAATTCAGTGAAGATCGACGGAGGCTCCGTGTTCGTCGTCGACGGGAAAGGATCGACGGCGCCGTGGAAGATTGTTTGGAGCATTCGCGGGTAAAGGCGTCGTGAATTGGTACGACGCCGCGATGCACAAGCGCAAGGCGGGAGCAACTACGCGATCAGTCACATCTACAATGGACGATGAAGAGCGGCGACGTTTGGTCGAGGCCGGAGCAGCGGCCGCGGAAGAGGCGCGACGTGCTGCGGAACAAAACCAGAACCTGAATCAAGAACAAAACAAGGACAGGACAGCGACGGGGAACGAGACGTCCCCGCCCCTACCTGCCAACGAGTCGGAACATGGCCTGGACAACGAGGCGTCGCGGAACCGTGTCGCGCCGAGCGGAGAGCTGCCGCCGGCCGACAGCAACGTCTACGCCAGGGACTCACCACTATCGCCTTCGACGGAGACACAAGGCACCAACAACGAAGAGGCTAGAACGCGAGCAACGGAGCGACTAGCTAAACCACAACAACAGAAGCAACCGTAACCAAGCACGAGTCGAGTTTCATTCGCCAAGCCGAAGCCCGTGCAACGCGCGCCGCGCCGACCGCGGTCAACGTCGAGCAGCCGCGCCGCGACGTTACGAAAAGATGCCGAG
This sequence comes from Pammene aurita, assembly GCA_947086415.1. Lineage (NCBI taxonomy): Eukaryota > Metazoa > Arthropoda > Insecta > Lepidoptera > Tortricidae > Pammene > Pammene aurita. The sequence continues at coordinate 28,334,240 of OX352305.1, forward strand.
CTACAAGCGCAAGAGGAATTGGCGGAGCTACAACGACAAGAAATTCGTCTCAACCGGGAGCTAGTGAACAAGCGTCTGGAGACACGCTTATCACACATCGACGCACAGTCAGCTAGGGACAGCGCTTCGGAACATTCGGGTGACGGCTATGTGAAGGACTGGCTGGAATCTTCCCAAGCGACGGGCGACCGACAACGAGACGGTACCCACCGTGACTACGAGCCTGCGTCGCGAGTTCCTGAACGAGGAGGAGCTAACCCGCCGAGGCACGAGTCACACCGTACGGCACGCTATCGACCGCCGGACGACGGAGCGCCTAGGCCATCGCCGGAACACACGGAACCTAGGACGCAGTATACGACGTACACACGAGACACGGCCGCCGAGAGTGCAGCGGCAAGCATGATGCAGGTTTTCGAGAAAATGCAGATGACAGCGAGACCCGCACCGAAGGAAATATACGAGTTACCTCCGTTCTACGGCAATGTGGGTGAATGGAGGAGTTTCTACAACACGTATCGAGAGACATCGACGCGCTACAAGTTTACTGAGTACGAGAACGTAGCGCGCCTACGCGTAGCACTGAAAGGTGAAGCGAAGCAGTGCGTACAACACATACTAGCGACGGCAACGCGACCGGACCTTATTATGAAGATACTTAAGAAACAATTCGGACGTAGTGAAGTACTACTGGATCAAGCTTTGGAAGACTTACGTCGAATGGCACCGGTAGGGCCGAGTGCACACGACCTTAATAACTTCGCGATCAAGATTATGAACATCGTGTCGACTGTTATGGACTTGGATCATCGTCACTACGCAGATAATCCAATGTTAATTAGGGAAATCACGGATCGATTGAGCCCTCATCTACGCAGTCGTTGGTGTGAATACGCGAAGAACCATCGACACAATATGGACCAGGAAATAATGCAGCTGGCAGAGTTTCTAATGCAGGAAAGTGAACAAGAGCTCCTGTACTCACATGCGCGTGCGCCGACCGCGAGTCGTCGAGCTATGGTGACGACCGCCGCCGGGCGCGCCCGATATCCAACAGATAGACAGCCCGCGACGAGCGCCGCGAGAACATATACGGTCGGAGGTCAACCGCGCCGCGCTCCCGTGACACCGTTGTCAAATAGAGTGACCTACGTGACGCAGCAAGATAAGAACGTGAAGTCTACGTGTCTATTCTGCGGAGGCGCTCACAATACTACGAATTGCCGCAAGCTGTCATCTCTAACGATCGGAGCGCGCTGGGATTGGGCGCGACAGAACAGGATGTGCTTCAGGTGCATGGATGCAAAACATATGCAGTTTCAATGCAAGGCGAAAGGGTGCGACAAGGACGGATGTTCGCAGAGCCATCATAGATTATTACATGAAGACAGAAAAGTGGAGGGCGCCGCGGACGAGGCGCCGATACTTACAACGCGGGAGACAGCCCCGCCGCCCGTACCTCGAGAAGTTACTATTAGGAACGGGACAATGGAACAGGAAGCTAGTGAAGAAGTCGTGGTGAAGACTTATACAACTTAGACTTATACGATGCTGGACGACGCATCTACTTTATCCGTGGTGGAGGCCGATATCGCGGATCAAATTGGACTTACCGGACCTGAGTCACCGCTATGTGTACGAGGACTAGGAAACATAGCGCACCGATCGCAGACGCGGACCGTGAAGGCGAACGTACGGCCGCACAAAGGAGCCGGAAGTTACGAAGTGATACTACGAACTGTGTACGGTATTGGATTACGCAGTCATACATTGAACAAACAACGCATGATGCAGTACGAGCACCTCAAGGACCTAAGTGAAGAATGTTTCACAACGGGGGTGCCGCAAATGCTCATCGGCGCTGACCACTGGCACCTGCTGCTACCTCAAGAGATACGGATGCGACGAGCGGACGAGCCAGCAGCCCTAAGATGTGCCCTAGGCTGGGTGTTTTTTGGAGCGATGCCCCGCAATCTAAGAAACGAAGAAGTTATCAATTATCATTGCTATCTAGACGACGAGATAAGAAATAGCACGGACGACGAGCAATCGGACACGTTGTCGATAACGTCACAACAATATCGCGAGCTTTCCGAAGAAATCGACATCCTGGAACGAGAAGAAAACATAGCACAGAGGCAGCGGCGCGAACGGAGTCCATCGCCGCGATACTTTGAAATTCATCACCCGGTATCCCGGGCGCCTGAGCAGTCGGAACGGATCGAGCCACGGGCGCCGGAAACCCGTGATCATACAACAAATAAAAACAGTGCAAGTCGCCTACGAAGACAGCCGAACAACTCGGAGCCCCGAGCGTCAGCGCGAGCGGAGTACGAGAATCTTCCGACGCCGGAGCAGCGCGAGTCAGCGACACGAAGAAATCGCGAAACTCGCCCGAGATATCAACGAGTGTTAAGATCGCCTACACCGATGCCAGCCCCACCCGAGTCATGGAATTCACCGGTCCCGGCTACTAGAACGAGGGTCGAGCCGCGGACGGATACGGGCGCGGTTAGACGCGAGCCACGAACGAGGGCGGCTCACGAAATATCGCCTAGGAACGAGCGACGGTATCAACCAACATCGGAGGCGATGTGGACGACGCCCCGAGGCGAGCCGCGGCAGAGAGGAGCCCGGCGCCGACGGACACCTCAACGGGCCAGACAGGCCGCGCCACGGCGAGCAGGCGCGCCGTGGCCACTTGTTACTCACCTTACTCAACCTATGTTCCGGAGGAAAGGAACAAACCCGCCGACTGAAGAGAGAAGTCACTTTGCAGAGACAGCACGTGCCTACGACGAAGAAAACATAGAAAATAGGAGGCCGTCTATAACTCAAACAACAAGTACAACATGGACGTACAACGATCAACGAAGAGAGTTCGACGTGGCGTTACGGGCGAACAACAATCGACGTTATAAGAAATGGACAGACTCTACGTGTAATAACTTGAACCGGAGCGACGCGCAACGGGAACGAGAAGTACGCGCGCCGTTATCAAGAGTCTACTACAACTCGCAAGAAAGACGCAACGAAAATCACGAACGAGGCGAGAATCGTGATTCACAAGATCGACGTAGGACGAGCCATGGAAAGGATAAAACAACGAGTGCCGCGCAGTCGACGGCTACGAGTCAACTGCGAGCCCAGCCGAGCGGACGCTGGTCGCCCCGCCGGCAAAGGTCAACGAACGAGGCATCGCGTGACCTACCTCAACGGGTCAACGCCCCACAATGTGTACGAGATAATCCCGCTTTCAAGGCTTCAATGTCTTTCCAACGTCAAACCCACGAACTACGTCGCAAGTTACAAGCACTTTCCACTTCTGCTAATTATAATAGCAATTCTTACCCCTCTAAACACCGGTACGAGTCAAACCGCGAACAAGAGACGAGGCAACGCGAGCGACGTTACGAGCAAACAAGAAGAGGGCCCCAGTACGAGTCATCCGAGCCCCGCATACCAAGGACGCAGAGCTGTGTTGAAATTACAAGTGAAGTAACAAGAAGCGAACGAGAAGAAGGTCGCCGATCGAGCAGCACGGCGACACGTAGACCGGCCAGCAAAGTCACCGTCCCTACGATACAGGGACCGTGGCCCCTCCGTCGGTCCTAAACGAACCCGAGACAGTGACGAAGCCTTCAACCAGCAGTGATAGTGTCGCAGCTCTTGCACCAGGTAGTTTTTGTCAAAACTAGGGGGCGCGATGTTAGCGACACTACCGAACATAACACGGACGAGACTCCAGCCCATACGACGGAGCAAGACATCACCGAGGGAACGAGAAGGACGACGAGCGGCAAGCGACTATCCCCGCGTCCTGAAAGCTTGCGACCGTCCTGAAGGCTGACGACCGTCACTGAAGACTTATCGTGATATGTGATTTGTTATGTTATGTAAATATGGTTAAGTTTGTATTCTAAATAAAGAGATTTAATATTAAGTAGGTAGAGTCAAACTTAGAATGTAAACTATTATGATTTGAAATATTTAAGTGAAATACGTGTATTAGATTTAACTTGGATAGTTTAAGTTGAAATTGTAAGTTTGTATGGATGAATGAATAGGAATTTCCCAATAAACCCCTTATCTAGAGAGCGGATAGATAGGTAGGAATTAGTGTCAGGCATAGATAATTGAAGTACATTATCTAACAATAAACATTAACCTTAAGCCCTGAGTCCCTACAGTAGGTAAAAGATGAGGTAAAGGTATAATAAAACAATAATGTATGCTCGGAGATTGAAGAGCTCTTTATTGAGGTAACCGTAGGGCCTATCGCTAAACGCATAGACTACGTAGGTAACTGTTCGGACTCACGACGTAATGGCAGTCATAGAAACTCTGAAAGAAAGAAAAATTTTAAAAACATAGTGAAAATCTAGCTTACGAAAATACATTTTTGGAATAGGGTCGGCCAATCAGAGCGCCGATTAAAAAGCCAATTAGATCCTAGAAGGGATAGGACAATTAGAAAGAGAGGATATGAGAAAAGCGCTCTGATTGGACGAAATTCCAATAAGAATCCAGGCAGGTATATCCGCTCACTAGTAAATCAAATCGTGCTATAAACATCCATACAAACCGGTGGAAATGATTCAGTAATTCGGACAAGCAGCAAGAAGAAAAATAAATAGAAGAAAACCAACTGGATTTTTGGATCACCGCTCCCCTCCTTCAACAGGTAGATTTTCTACGGGCTACTCATCGAGCGTCGGCTGGCAGTGCGGCGTGTCGTCTGTTCGTGCCAGAGCCCTCGAGACTCTGTCACGTGGTCCTACATCTACTTACGGAGCTTTCGTCGACGGGGTACTTCGCTGAATCAGCTCCGCGCGTGTAACGGCTGAGTTAGGATCGGCAACCGTGGATATACAACATAAGCTATCGAAGGAAAATACCATATTACAGGCTGCGGTCTGTAATAGTCATACGTCGTTATCGCGGGAGCAACAACGATTTGACAGTAGTCAAAGATTATGACAAATAAGATACGAGTATAACAGAAGTGACAGTAGTATCAAGACGTTTGTACCTACAAGTTCAAAATGTATCGATGTTTTTTCTAATATCTAACCTTCATACTCGACTTGATTATAGTACATACTAAAAAGATTAGCCACGCAATCCTAACTACAACCTCTTCATTCACCTGTTATTTAAAACATTTTTCATTCATGATCGATTTGTCTGGACTTGTAGATAAAGAATTATTTTAGACACACGAAGTGATTTTTTTTTCTCAAAAATCAACGCTAGGTACTCGTAATTTTCATAAAAAATAAACCTTCTGTTAAACGAAATTTCTACTCAAAAAGACGCACTTTAACAAACGTAGAAAAGGAGCAAAACGAGTTTGATTAATCATTTTTAGATATGAAGAACTTCTTAGAGGCTAAGACGTGTAGGCATAGTATTCTGTTTATATTAAACGGACATTCTATTATATATATTCTTCAACACATTTGTTTTTGCTCCCGCGATAACGATGTATGGTAATAGTCCCCAATGTCCCCAGTCGCTTTCGTAAAAATGGGGTCCGCTCGGCAACCTAATCCCAGCAATTGGCGTAGGTATTAGTTTTTACGAAAGTAACTGCCATCTGACCTTCCAACCCAGAGGGTAAAATAGGCCTTGTTGGGATTAGATCCGGTTTCCTCACGATGTTTCCCTTCAACGAAAAGCGACTGATAAACATCAAATGATATTTCATACATTCGAGAAACAACTCAATGGTACGAGCCGGGGTTTAAACCCGCTACCTTCGGATAGAAAGTCTGACGTCTTACCGCCAAGCCACCAGCGCTCTTGTAACAAAATGTCACAAAGATTAAACAATGTTTTTCACGCAGCTAGCCGCAGTATGCCGGATTATAATATAAAAATAGATTAACAATACAATAAAAATACAACCTATCTCAAACATAACACACGACAAACATTCAATCAATATTGAAGTTGTATTGGAGTTGCGTTGGAATATTTCTCAAGCTAATTCTGATATTTCTGATTCAGATGTTTATGCCGTAGCTGTATTGCGTTGGAGTTGTATTGAAGTTGGACCGTGTCTATACGTGTTTTAAAGTTCGAATACGGCCCCGTGAATCTCACGTGAGCCGTAAAAGCACGTTGTGACAATATAAAATGTAGGTAGTTAAAAGCTACGCTAGCGTTGCACTAAAACTGGCGAGTTTTTTACTCTTGCCTTTAGATGGAGCTGCTAAAACGGCGGATCTAGATTTTTGTATTACAGCAGGTGCCGTGTAGTATTCAAATTTTAAAATACATAAACAATACATTAAAAACACAATCTATTTGAAACATAACTCCAACACACAACAAATAATCAAGCAATATTGAAGTTGTATTGGTGTTACATCGGAAAAAGTTCCAATGAAATTATGATATTTCTGATTCAGACGTTTTGGCGATAGGTGTATTGCGTTGTAAATGCATTTAATTGGAGTTTTATTACAAATCAAGGATGATAAAGACATGGATTGACAATGCCTATACAAAATCGCGTTCCCTTATTTCAGGCTATTGGTCACCACAAACACTAAATTCCTACTTAGCCCATTGGTTGACTAGTAGAGAATGCCTTATGGCATTAAGTCCGCCATTTGTACCATCTTAATTTGTGCAATTAAGATTAAATAAATAAATTCTAGTTTCTAATATTTTGTTCGGCGATTAACGCTGACAGAATAACTCGACTCCAGACTCAACAGATGGCGCTGTGGCACATTGTACTCCCGCTCCCTGAATGTCATCCCGCTCAAATCTGAAGCAAAAGCATCTTTTTAATACAATTGCTCAAAAAGTTTAGTTTATGTAGCTGCAAATCGTGCGTAAAGTTTGATTTTATGCACTAGTGCTAAAAAGTAATCTGATCTGCAAATCATGTTTAATGTTTGATTTTACGCACGATTTGCAGATCATAATTTTAAATAAATGAGTATTATGCGAGACCCGCTTATAAATGACCCATCTGAACTACGCGCGATTGGGCATAAAGGAGTATTACTAGAACAACGCGCGATTGAATGAAGCTGTCTTTCGTACACTGACAGAATATAAATATAATTTTATTTCATTGTAGTTTCTTCGCAATTGTATTAAAAAACGTTGTTCGACACACGTGCGGAAGTGTCATTTTCACTCGTCCCGAGTCTTGACCCTCGCCTCTCGGCTCGGGTCAAGTAACCTCGGTGCTCGTGCGGAATCACATACTTCTCGCACTTGTATCGAAAACTACTATTATAATTAGAATACGATACCAATTATGCCTTTAAACGGTTCACTAGTATTTTCGTTACACCCTGTATGTCCAATATTATCTATGTATAGATGAGAATACAATTTTGTGGCTCAACATTAAACTGCGATAAAAACTAAAATGAACGGTTTAAAAATACAATGTCCGACACGGTGTGCGAGTGGTTGCGAATTAGAGGATCTAGATGTGGCACTCATGTAACCATTTTTTTTACATGTAAATGCAATACGAGGAATGAATTTAACCAGATATAGAATAGTGTTATGATTAATTAAGAAGTAACCTCGGTGGTCGTGTAAATTGGCATACTTCTCGCACTTGTATCGAAATAGTAGTTTATGTAACTGTTACGTAATAAGGGTCCTTAAAACATGAGTGTGGTTTTATGAAACGAGCCGCAGGTGATTTTCATAATAAGATCACACGAGTGTTTTAGGGCCTAATTACGTACAGTTGCATACACTGCTTTATCTACACTCCTATTATTTATTCTAAATGCCGTATTCGGAAACCATAGAATGGCCGCCATTGCACCGTCATGGCCAACTCGATTGTGCCGGCGGTCGGGGAGGCGCGTGTCGGGCTGTCGGCGGCCGCGCGGGAGCGTGCAGGTGTACATTATGTTGTCAAAACACATCAATAGTTGAGCATGTCTCATAACACATCAATAGTTGAGCATGTAAAGTTAAAATTACGTTGCTGCCACAGATAAAAAGCTGATTATAGTAAAATCGGTCGTGGTAATGCTAGCCATTGCCTACCGTTTTCGAACACGTTTTAGAGAACTTACAATATGAGTGTAGATAAACTACTATTTTTTTATTATTTATTTTATGGAAAACCAACAGCACAAAATATTTATAGAAATACAATAAAACTAGAAAACCAATTACAGGTTCTCACTTATAGCTTTAACGGCCTCCTAGCCCAGTCGGTAGTGACCCTGCCTACGAAACAGGAGGTCCCGGGTGTTTTCTATGTATTTAAGTACTTATCCATATCTATCTATTATATATATCGTCGTCTAGTACCCAAAATACAAGCCTTATTGAGCTTACTGTGGGCCTAGGTCGATTTGTGTAAGATTGTCCTATATACATCGTGGGCTGGAATAACCCTACAGATCTTAACTACGAATTTCTAAGACCAAAAGCAGAAAAAAATATTATATGACTTTAGGTCAATTTCGCCAAAAAAAAAATTTTTTTTCGTTTTTTTTTTCATTTTTTCAATGTTTATTGCACATGAAAAGAAAATGTTAGTAATAAAATTATCGCCTAAAACAAATTGGTACATTTTTTTTTGTAAAAATTTAGTTTCTGCAAAGTTTTCCTTGTCACTTTGATATCTGTCAATAAGGACGTGTAAACTATGTCCAATAGTGGCAACAACGCCATTAGAAAGGCGTGTTGTGATGAGTTATAATAAAAAGTGTATTTTTTAAAAATTTGTATTAACTCTGAAACTTGACGTATTCCAGAAAAGTTTATAGGACATTTTAGTATCTAAATATGATCAGGAATACACTGTTAAAATATGTCTAGTTATATGGGCGCACGGTGTACATATATATATTTTTATAGAACTAGATTATTACAAGAAGAAGTTACAGCCCAACACATATAAGTACCGACAACCACAAGTTAATAGAAGATACACTACAAACAATCAATAGATACAATCCAATACTTAAACTGCACCCGCACCTGCACCGGATGTGCTGCCCACAGAGAGTTCTAAACCAGGAGAGGCCTTAGGTATCATTTCCCCTCTGTCAAAAGTATTGGCAGGAAATCTATAAAAACTATTTCAATAATCGATACCACGCATTTTCATCATCGCTGTCAATGGATAACAAGCTCCGTGAAAATGCCCTTATGCGCTGTTTTTGGATGTAAAAAATATTATATTTCGTCTAGTTTACAAAAAGATGAAATACCATTTCAGTTTTACTTTATTTATCATTACTTTCGTAATAAAAGATTTAATCTAAATCATTTTTTTCATTTAGTGTTATGAAGTATAAAAAGAATATGTCAAATGTGTTGGTGTTTTCAAGTCGAATGTACCTCTTTGTCGGTTGTCAATAAAGCGTTGCTGCCATAAAAAATCATTTAGAAATAAACTGTATTAACAACCGACAACGATGTACCTTTGACTTGAAAACATCACATGCGTGCAACCTCGCCCGCCCTCAGATTTTGGCAGACTTTTTTGTTTGAAAAGATGGGGCGAAGCGTACTCCATTTATAGAGCTTTATAGGATTTGATAGCTGTTAGTCCAAATTGTAATTCGTCCAAGTAGCGATTTGTCCATTACGTGGTTCGTCAAGTATCATTTACGCCGTTCGCCCATATCGCGATTCGTCCAAGTCGCCATTTGTCCAAATCTTAGTTCGTCAACTACGTGGTTCGTCAAGTATCATTTACACCGTTCGTCCATATCGCGATTCGTCCAAGTCGCTATTTGTCCATTTTGTTTCTGCCGCAGTGGAAATGGAGCCTAATTAATCCCATTTAATTACCTTCGAAATCTAAACCTTACTCTAACATGTCATATTTAAAGTCATGGGTTACCTTACCATGTTGTTTCAATATCATTAAAGTAACACGGTACCAAATTTCGAATCAATAGGACATATGGAAGGTAGTCAGATCTCCTCATCAACATCCGGCTGAACAGATTTTCATGAAACATGGCTAAGAACACTCGGGGTAAAATTATCTATGACACAAATCAGATCCCCTCATCAACTAGAAAAGAGCTGATGATCTTTAAACGGCTGAACAGATTTTCATGAAACATGGCCAAGTCAATCTATTTTATTTAAACATAAAAGATTTTTAATATTAATGTGGTCACTATAAGATGTTGTTAGATTAGCTAATTACGTAATAACTTATGACAGAAGGTCCCTTAAGTAGGGACTGAATAAATCAACCGACTTGGTATTACATGGATCTCACAACTTTTTACGGTAGAAGAACTGAGTTGCGAGACTTGTTTTTTTTACAAGTTTTGTTTTTGATGGCATACCTATATTTAAGTAAGGATGTCTTACAAATCTTAAAATAAAGAAAAAAGAATTCCGATACCGGGGTTTGAACCGCCGGCCCTCTGCATAGAAGTCGCTCGCCTTACCACAGAGCCACGTTGACGATGAGAAAGCACGCGAAATAGTGACAAATAAAGAAAAAGAAGCTGTTTGGAGTGCTATTGCCACGGCTTTCAATGCTGTATCCAGTGGACATGCATCACGAACGAGCAAAGCATTAAAACTCAAATACGAAAGCCTGAAAAAATGCACCAAGAAGAAGATGACTACTTTGCATAGGCAGGAGTTATACCGAACAGGCGGCGGTTCTTCTGCTGCTCCTACTTTTAATGACGTAGAGGAAAAGGTGCTGGCAATATGCTCCAATATATCTGGACTAGACGCTCGCAATGATTGTGATAATTTTTCAGGTAAGTACTGAAATATTGTGATAAGAATGCTACAATACAATGTTTCAATTTTTTCAATCAATTCTATCTGTACATTATAAATATTTTCATATTTTGCAGATACAGCTAACATTTTGGAAGGACTGTACAATATGTGACATCGAGCTCAGGCCGCATCCCTTCCCTGCAGCTTCCACTCGCCAAAAGACAACTCCTCACCAAATCCCAAGTTGCGGAAACGCTTGGTTTGCGAGACAAAAAATAATCAAAATCACAGTTGAGTCACAAAATAATCAAAATCAAGAGTTGGATCACTACTGGCCGGTTCTACGTCAGAAACCCACGAAGCAGCGGTTGACTCGCTATAAGTAAACTGACCGACTATAAGTAAACCTGGTATAAAGTAATACATCACAATTTATTTATTTCTTTTTTGTTTTATATTTTGTACTTACTTTTATTTTTATTTAACTTTTTATAATTATATACTGTAAAAAAACCTAGCCTTCATTTTAAAGTAATAAAGAGAAATTAATAATAAAAAAAAATATTATTTATTACGTCTATATTATTAGTCTTACATAAAACAAAAATTAAACATACTTATCATAAATCATAAAATTAAAATTTATCTTTCTTTTCCACAAAATCCCTTCACTCACTTTCCATTCCATAAACTCAGTTTCAAGTTAAATCATTTTGGCGAATATTATCTTCTTAAGAAACTGCATAGCTGTTATGTGACATTTCTTTAATAGTCTTATTTTTTTCTTTAAATACTCGTTAAATCGAAGATCTCGTAATCTTCTCATTCTACTCATAGGAGTTTTTCTTTTAATATGGATATCATAATGTCGCCCTTCTTTCTTCAAAATATCTACTAACAACAACACATTCGGCTTTATAGGAACTTTTTTATTAAGCCTGCTGTGCCATCCTTCTAAAGGATTTGTTGTTCGTTGATTTTCTTCAGCCACGCTTAACATCTTGAAATATGGTACCCATTGTCCTTCGAAATATGTACAAAAATTCTCAAAAGCCGTAACATCTTCACACATTTCACCGACTTTCTTTATATTTTTTGGTAATAACGTCAAATATGAGCAGAGTCTCTTGACGTTTCTGCCGACTGATGTCAGATTTAAGTGCAATTTTTCACACTTTTCGCGGATGGCTTTATGATAATGGAAAAAGCATAGATATAAAATGGCGCTGGAAAAAGCAACCACTTGTGTAGACATCTGGGTACACTTTTTTCAAGGCATTGAATTGTGCCGGTTCAAAGTCAGCTTTGTAGTAGCTGATCTCAACACCGAATTCTTCTTTTAGGACAGTGAACGGTGTTTGGTAAGTTTTCTGTTCTTTATTAGGAAGTAAACAGTAAACAACTGGAACAATCGTCTGGAATTTATTGTCAGGATTTAATTCTACATGCAACGTAAAAATTTGTTTGAAGGGCTTAGCTGCTCTCTTAAACGTGCCGTCAGCATAAAACTTGTATGTTTTTTTTTTAGTTTTTTCAAGTAACTTGCGTGCCAGCTTTGTACAAAATACCAATATTTTCTTTTCGTCGCCAATTTCTTTTAATAAATTCATCTGCTAATGATTCCGGAATTTTTACGTCGCGTGGCTCACGAAATGATAAACTTTTTAGTTCCAGAGTTTTTTTTTATGCCTTGTTAGTGAATCTCTTTTAGAATGATACGTCGGTAGCTCGTCTGGCTCTACAATGCCACTGTCATCAAGCTGCTGGAGAGATTCTTCAAAAACTTGCTATACAGATCTATAATCTTTTACAATTCTATCTTTGCAAGCGGCCATTGCTACATCTATGGCATTTCTAGAAAAGTCGGGTTCGCACGTATGCTGGCTCTCGCGAAGTATTACATCCCGTGTTTCGTTCAGCGTTACACTAGAACTACACTCGTATCTGTTGAAACATCGCCACAATGTATTTCCTGTTTGTACTTTTTGGTTCAAATTGTAGCGGTAACCGCTTCTTAATAGTGCCGGGGCACTCCTTTTGCTTTTCACAAACGTTAGATCCAACAAATCACTCATTATTCTTCATTGTTGCAAAAATAATCTCCAATGAGAACAAAATGCAGTCACATTACGAGTAAAACAATATTAATAGCTATCTGTCATCTTGTCATTGTACCTACCTATTCCATTATAAATTAAGTGGCCAGTATTAATATATTATCTATATTATTAGATAAAGGTGTTAAACTCTTCAACAACTTCCTAGTATAGTCTTCATATAGTCGCTATCAGATATATGTATAAGACTTGCCCTGGCGTTCACAGCCACCTTTTTATGGCCAAGCATTAAAGTGCCCATTAATAGTTATTTGTGCAACAAGAGAGGAAAGTTTGTTTTTCTTGCGAGTGTTTATTTTGAGTCCCGAGTAAGCGAAAGATTCTATCATTGAATCAAGAGCGAAGCGAGTGATTCTCAGTTAGAATCTTGAGCGTAGCGAGGGACACAAAAACACGAGATGTAAAATAACTTTGCTCTCGTGTTACACATTCAACTTTTCACCTCAGTAGTGAGAAAATATTATATTCAATTTATAGATTCAATGATGATGATGCTTACTCGGGACTCAAAATAAACACTCGCAAGAAAAACCAACTTTCCTCTCTTGTTGCACAAATAACTATTTACGCACCTTTCCCGCACCTATATACAGGGTATATTTTGACGTAAAGCGTGTTGGACTAAAAGCGTGTTGGACGTAATGCGTGTTGGACGAAAAGCGTGTTGGACGTAAAGTGTGTTGGTCTAAAAGCGTGTTGGACGAAAAGCGTGTTGGACGTAAAGTGTGTTGGACTAAAAGCGTGTTGGACGAAAAGCGTGTTGGCCTAAAAGCGTGTTGGACGAAAAGCGTGTTGGCCTAAAAGCGTGTTGGACGAAAAGCGTGTTGGGCGAAAAGCGTACTTAAATTCATTTGGACGAATCGCGTTTCGGACCAACAGCTATCAAATCCTTTATAGCTGCCCATCAACAACTTAATCAATTTATCCCTTATTGCTGGTATGGTATGCTGTCATTAAATATATCAAAATCAACTTTTAATAAAATAATACTTTGTTTAAACTCGTGCTTGCCCTGCACAGGAAACTTTTTTTCCTATATTTTGCAGAAGCTTGATACGTGTTAATGGGACGAAAGTGTCTAAATCTCCTATTAGGAATATTAAAAGATATTTTATTAAGTAGATTAGGACAATCAACTTTGCTTTGCCTTTGCCTTGTTATTTATTTTTAAATAGTAAATACCCCGTTTTAAATAGTATTTGTGAAGCAGGCCATATAGTCCATGTGACGGCCACGTCTACTCTGGCAAGAATGTATTAACAAAACAAGATTAGTATAGACCTTTATTATTTATCTTTGTGTCTTTTACGTACAAGGAACCATAGTATTCTGGACATTTGGGAGGCGTATGCGGAACCGAAGACAGCGCGCAGAGACCCTTTAGAAAATTTAATAAATGTAAGGGGTACACTAAGCGGATGCTGACCCTGCCTGTGTGCTAACAAAAATGGAAGGTGATCCGTTTAACGGCATAATTGTTATCGTATTCTAATGATGAAAATCTACAAAAAAAATGGTTTTGTACGGACGGTCGGCCGGCTAGAATGACGTGTCCCATACAAAAAAAATTTTTCGCGACCAAAAAATTTTTCTCCCACTTTTTCTTAATCTCAATACGATACCAATTATGCCTTTAAATGGATCACCACTACATTCTGTATACTAGGCTATTGGGTGAAAAGGATGGACTAATATATGGGCTACCTGTTCAAATAACCAGACGCCTGTCGAATAAAACGGTAGGTATCCAATTTTATCTCTGGCGAACGGAGACGACCGCCCTCCGCGAGATGGACTCCCATAAAAAGCGTCATGAATGATAAAGTATATATTTTCCGAATTTAACCAACGTGTCTAATTGTATATGGGTATATTTTACTTAAAATAACTTTAATTCCCTTGTAACTTCCAGTAATCTTATTCCTGGGTTATCGTAAAGATGTCGACACTGCATTTATTGCTCGGACGCGGAAGAATTCCCCACTGACTGCAGCCAGCCTAATATGGTCGGATTTTTATCGCCTGTCACCATAGCTGTCACATTCTAACAAGTATGTAAGTGGGAAAGTGACGCATGACGTGATAAGCGATAAAATGACAAATCAAAAGTATACACCACGACATTGGCAGAATTCACCTCGCCAAAATCGGCGAGGAGTAAAAGCCATATAATAAAAATAAAATAAAATAAAAACATGATACGCGTTCAGCTAACAAAGTATGGATGGTACAAGAAGGATATAAATCTCTATGTTACAAAAGTGTCCGTCAAAAGGCGATAAACTGATGGCGCCACAATGATATTAAATTTGATTAAATTAATTTTGAATTAAAAAAAAATTAAATCCAAAATAATTATTTGCGGAGATGAAAAACACTCTGAATATTAATTTTATTTAGAAAGTCATATAAGTATTAAATATCGGTAATGCATTTCAAGTGCTGAACTATACCTAGCGCCACCCGGAGATATTTGTAACTATTATTTAGTGCTTACCGCTGGACACTTTTTCGACCGTTTTCCTATAAGTGAGTTCTATCCTTCCTATACCATCCATATCACAAAGTTTAAATAGCGTAATGTCTACCTAAAATAGGAAAGGGTAAATCTTATTACATTTAGACTTTCGTGAGATATGTTAACACTATTATCACTCATTTGTGTGCAGTGTCGATGGCGCGGCCCCGCAACGACGGGTCGCCGATCGGTTCGCCTAGCTCTCTTAGTGCTTGAGGATGGATACCTAAGCTCTCCATATGTGCGTAGTGACTAAACATAAGTGAGTACAGACGCATCAAGTGATAACAGGGTAAATCTTGCTGAAAAGAAACAACTTATAGCTAAAAATAGATGTCATATACTTCAGAAAAAGTGACCAAACCCTCCGGTGTCCGAGGCCAGATTTGAACTGGCGTCTTCAGCTTTCGCGGCTGACGTCCTGACCACTAGACCACCCGGTCACGGCGGAACTTGACAAATTTTCTCATGTATATGCAATCTCTGAATTTCTGAAACGGCTAGGCGCCGTTGACCATACTCTAAGGGCATGCGCAGTACGTGCTTGCACCTCCTATCCGAATCACTTACGTGCAAATCAAAAAATATTGAACAAAATAATTGGATTTGTTTCAAGATTCACTTATAGCTAGTTAATGCTTATAAACTCATATACAAAGGAAAAAGTGACCTGGGCCTCCAGTGCCCAGGGCACTCCTAGTAGTTCGGATTGGACTCATAATGTTGTACCTTGGATGATTGGCCAAATGCGGCTTAGCATTTATAAAGATTGCATATACACGGGAAAATTAGACCGGTGCCGCTGTGACCCGGGTAGCCTAGTGGTTAGGGCGTCTGCATTTAATGCAGAAGACGCTGGTTTGATCCCAGCCCTGGGCAACGGAGGCCTATGTGACTTTTTCCTTTGTATATGACATTTATATGTTTATAATTTATATAGTAGTGTGTCTACTTAAAATAAACAAATCAAAATATTTATTAAAATACGTAATATGATTTGTTCTTCAGTTTTATTTAATGATTATACAAAATGCTCGTTCTAACTCAGAATATTAAGGATTACTAAAAGATTCTTGATGATATTAACGATATATGTATTTAGTGATTAACAGGTAGTAACATGCATTAGAAATGACCAAAATTTTGAGGTTAATCAGGTTTAATTTTTACAGTCATAGCACTCGATTATGTCCACATAAAAATCCCTAGAGTGGAAAAAATTACTTTCCGACCGCTATAAAAATAAACAGTAATTTACTTTTAAAGGATGATAAATGAAAAATAATACACAACGTCTCAAACCTATCTAGAGCCGGATTCTAATCCATACTAATATTATAAATGGGAAAGTGTATGTGTGTGTTTGTTTGTTTGTCCGTCTTTCACGGCAAAACGGGGCGACGAATTGACGTGATTTTTTAAGTGGAGATAATTGAAGCGATGGAGAGTGACATAGGCTACTTTTTGTCTCTTTCTAACCCCCCACTTCCCTAAAATGGGGGGGCGGAAGTTTGTATGGTTTGTTACCCCGAATTTACCGCGAGCGAAGCCGCGGGCAAAAGCTAGTTTTGAAATACATTAACAATACAATAACAACACAACCTATCTCAAACATAACTCCAACACACAATAAACAATCAACCAATATTGAAGTTGTATTGGAGTTGCGTTGGAATATTTCTCAAGCAAATTCTGATATTTCTGATTCAGATGTTTATGCCGTAGCTGTATTGCGTTGTTGATGCATTGGAGTTGAAATTGAAGTTGGATCGTGTTTATACGTGTTTTAAAGTTAGAATACGGCCCCTAATATCTTTCTTCAAAAGCAGAGCTCCAAGTAAATATAATTCAAGCACACACGTCGGCTGCACAGGAAATAAAAATGCCTTTAAAATCTAATATTTCGACGACATCCTGTACGTACAGGTGCCAGAACTAATGCGCGCCGTGAATAAAATATTGAAGACGTGAATTTAATCTGAACCACGGACCAAAATAATACTGGACGAATAATCTTCCTCCTAGCGTTTGGCCCGGCTTGGGGTCTGCTTGACAACCTAATCCCATTGGCATAGGCACTAGTTTTTACGAAAGTGACTGCCATCTGACCTTCCAAGTCTTCCAACCCAGAGGGGAAACTAGGCCTTATCGGGATTAGGTCCGGTTTCCTTACAATGTTTTTCTTCACCGAAAAGCGACTGGTAAATATCAAATGATATTCCGTACATAAGTTCCGAAAAACTCAGTGGTACGAGCCGGGGCTTGAACCCGAGACCTCCGGATTGAAAGTCGGACGTCTTACCGCCAGGCTACCAGCGGCGGTCCACACAATACTACGGCGGTCCACACAATACTACGGCGGTCCACACAATACTACGGCGGTCCACACAATACTACG
The DNA here is from genome assembly GCA_947086415.1 of Pammene aurita. NCBI lineage: Eukaryota > Metazoa > Arthropoda > Insecta > Lepidoptera > Tortricidae > Pammene > Pammene aurita. Next base: position 28,351,980 of record OX352305.1, read on the forward strand.
GCGGTCCGCACAATACTGGACCAATTATGCCTATCAAGATATAGTATTGGTTTGCGACTGCGGTAGTACACCTTACAGAAAACGACAGCCAAATAGCACTAGACCGTGCTCATAGTTTTGTGTTCCTGCTCGTGAGTAATGGTGCTCCCACACTAGTTGTTATAAATGTTATAATATAACATAGTGTAACAAGGATAAGGCTAAGTAGCACTATGTTGTTAAAGAAAGATAGTTGCTGTTATATAACATTTATAACAGCTAGTGTGGGACAATGATATTTACTATGGATGGATTATACTCTAACAAAATGAGCAGAGTTATGCCATAACCTAGCAACGATTCTGTTATGTTTATCTATTTTGACAATCATTACATCTTTGTCACTCTCATTGTTAGAAAATTACAGTTTGTCTCTTTCTCACGCGGGTGACGGGAGCTCATTGGCACGTTCGCATCTCACGCTGGCCGGTGCGCGACTAGCGACAGTTGTTTGAATTCACTCATATTAAGTGCTTCACTTTTGGAGCGTGCATAACCCATCTGTCATTATTATATATCATAGGTGTGGGAGCACCATAAGGTTGCCAAAGAACTCAAACAGAATGCAGAGTGTTGACGACGAGGGACCCTCTTGTCCCTTTAGCCGTCAACACAGTAAATTCTCCTTTATACTAAAGGGTCGGCAGCACCCTTGCGACATCCCCAGGATTGCAGTCGGCCATAGGCTGCGGTAGCTGCTTACCATCAGGCAGGCCGTATGCTGGTTTGCCACCGTCGTGTGATAAAAAGGATGATCAGTTCAGCTATTATTTGGTCCTTGAAACGGAATTGGAAAAACGATTGCGTTTTGATGCAGCCGGTGATTGAGGTAGTTCGGTCAATCTACTTTCAAATCAGCAAGTTTATTTAGTTTAAGCAGAGTTCACTTTTTAAAAAGTAGCGTTTTCAGCGTGCGGGAAGTTCAATTTCGCGAACAACTGCTTTTCACTTTTTCAAACTTTCAAATTGCAATAGATAATTGCATTCACTTGGGTATGTGAATAATAAATAAATAAATAAATATTATGGGACAATCTTACACAAATCAACCTAGTCCCACATTAAGCTCAATAAGGCTTGTGTTGGGGATACTAGGCGACGATGTATATAATAGATAGATATAGATAAATACTTAAATACATAGAAAACATCCATAACTCGGGAACAAATATCCGTGATGAACACACAAATAAATGCCCTGACCAGGATTCTAACCCGGGACCTCCTGCTTCGTATTTGTATAAAATGAAATATTATGATTTATTTTTGAAGGGTATTTAAAACGGATAGATGTACCTACCTACGTTATTAATGGGCAAAAATTGCAATTTAGTAAAATATAGGTACCTAACTATATGGAAAAAAAATGTTAGAGCATAGTAGGTTCTACACCTACCTACAATTCTATGATATATAATAATGACAGATGGGTTATGCACGCTCAAAAAGTGAAGCTCTTAATATGCGTGAATTCAAACAATAGGCATGATGACACATGTTGAATTATGCAATAAAATTTAGTTGATAGGATGCAAAATGATCAATATACCTATCCATCTAAAGTGAAAATGTATAAATTATATTAAAATGGCTTAAAGATATTAAGCTGCAAAATTTCTAAATTTTACGATTTTTCAAAGTGCGAAATTAAAAAAAAACAATGATACCACTAGTAGTCCGCCTCGAACTCAGAACTCGCGATTTCCGTGCAAACGAGATAACCAATATAACAAGACCCTTCTGAAGATTTTTTTTCGCCTTCTAGCTCCACAACCCCTTGCACGATCCTGCTCATATACGAACTCACAAATTATATGTATCTCTGCTATAACCCTTACAAATTTCATAAAGATCAGAAAAACGTTACTATAGTTATCGCGGAACAAACTCTCAAAATCAAAAAGCCATCGAAGTGCCGAGACGTCCCAGTAGCCGAAGTTGTTTGTAAGAACTCACTTCGCTCGTTCGATTAGATTTTTAACATTTTACTGTAAAATAAATTGTACAGCAACCATATACATAAACGCAACATTTCAATGTAAAAATAGCAATTTCACATTTTTTCCATACTTTAAACAGGTCGACTATGTGATCGTGACGTCACTTTTGCACGTCATTTTGTTAGGAGCGTTTTGAGAAACAAATGCAAATCTCGGACTTTAAGTCTCATTTCTGACTTTTGTGTTGCTTTAACGCGATTGGCCCCATATAGACATTTGATCCTCACAACAAAACGAATCGATTGATACCATACATGAAAACAATTCACCATGCCTATTGTCTTTATGCCAATGAGCTCGCGTCGCCAGCGTGAGAAAGAGACAAACTATAATTTTCTAACAATGAGAGTGACAAAGATGTAATGATTGTCAAAATAGATAAACATAACAAAATTATTGTAAGGTTATGAAATAACTTTAGAAGTATTTTTTGTGCTTATTTTGTTTGGGTATAACCCATCCATAGTAAATATCATTGCCTACAATAACATTATTTTCCATAGGTACCTATATTTTACTAAATTGCAATTTTTGCCCATTAATAACGTAGGTAGGTGTAGGTCAATGTAGGTAGGTGTAGAACCTACTACTCTAACCATAATTATTTGTATATTTTATAAGTATATGTTTAAATAAAGGGTCGGCAACGCGCATGTGACGCCTTTGGAGTTGCAGGCGTCCATAGGTTACGGTAGCTGCTTACCATCAGGCGGGCCGTATGCTTGTTTGCCACCGTCGTGGTATAAAAAAAAAAAAAAAATAACGTCATTTCACACGCTGAAATGTCTATATCTATCGTTCTAAATCTTGATAAGAATAATACCCCGAAACTCGTGAAATAATGACATACTTTCCGTCCTTACATCAAAATATACTTATATTCTGAAAAACATTATAAACGTCCAATGTGTGACCAATGTGAGACCAATGTGAGACCAATGTTGAATGAAAATCTGTTCGAATAGCAAATGTCAATGTCGTTATAGCGTTGAGTTGAGTTGGGTTGAGTTGGGTTGGAGCTGTGTCTGTCCAGTGTGTGTGTTTATTTTTCGAATCGCGGCCCAGTAGATGGGTACTAAAGCTAATAATCGAGAGAGCACGATAAAAACGAACTTTTCCGAGTAAATACGATGGAACTGCACTACATCTGTATCCAATGCGTATATCAGTTGTATGTGTCGCACGTAACCAAGATAAAAATTGGGCTATCATGGATTCACTGTTTTGTCTGAGCGGCGCGGTATTCGTAATTATTTCATCGATCCTTGTTGATCCCATCTTAAGAAGGTTTTCTTAAAAATATGTTTAATTGCCTATCATCCCGTAGACTAGTACTTAATATTTCATAGCAATTTTAATAATTCTAAAACATTAGATCGTCTTAAGCCTTCTTAGAATAAAAGCCGATATTCAAACTAAGTTTTTTTAATAGGCTTACGCCCAAGGAGGTATAAAAAAGCCGCCGAAATGAGTGTTTAGGGCAATAATGAAAAGCCGGGGCCTAAACAAAAATATTTTTGTTTTCTGGCTCCGTTGTTATCTACTCAAAACGAGGTAGGCTGTTATAAAAACCAATTTAATTTGACCTGTAGGCTCAACGACCATATTCCTTTGCTATCCCGCGGTATAATAACAGTCGATAAGCGCAAACGCGTTATACTTTGCGTATTTTTAACATGCATTAATGGCCCCGCAAAAAAAACGCAAATAAATATAACAAACCACCACCCATAATACCAAAATCAACCACCACCATCAATCCATCATCATGGCCAGATTGGTTATTCTGGACATGTTCTGCTAACCTAAGTAAATATGGTCGGGGTGTTTATCGTCTGTCACCATAACGGTCAGGTTCAAACATAGACTAATTAACCCAAGACCCCGCATAGCCGGGCGACACCCGCGCCAGGCTTCAGGTAATTTCATTCTACAGTGAGACACTAATTTATGGATGGTACAAGAAGGATCGATCTCTCTTATAGGAAAACGGTCGAAAAAGTGTCCAGCGGTAAGCACTAAACAATAGTTCCAAATATCTCCGGGTGGCGCTAGGTATAGTTCAGCATTTGAAATGAATTACCGATATTTAATACTTATATGACATTCTAAATAAAATTAATATTCAGAGTGTTTTTCTTCTCCGCAAATAACTATTTTGTAAGTATGTATGGATTTGATTTTTTAATATCAAAATTAATTTAATCAAATTTAATATCACAGTGGCGCCATCAGTTTATCGCCTTTTGACGGACATTTTTGTAACATAGAGATTTATATCCTTCTCGTACCATCCATACACTAATTATTGGAAGTGACAGTAAACTTTGTACGTCTCCATGGCAACCATTAATGTCTGATACTCTCGTACGCACAATCGCGCGTTCCCTGTCTAATTCGCGTGATTGCGTGTTCCCCTCCCGCACCCCGACTTTTTGGCAGATTAGGTTTCAAAGAAATAACGCGCTAAGCAGAGTATAGAGATATCTTGTATATGGGTTCAAAGCATGGCGTGATAGACGATAAAATGGCAACCAAACGGATGTTTTGAACACATTATTTCCATATCACGAAAGCTTTTTTCCAAATCAAGCGCTATCATCGCTATTGGTCGCTACATACCTATTCATCCTTGTATATTTAATCATTTTCCATTGTCACTTATTTAATATAGCTCTATTATTGGACTTTATCCTATCCAAGACACAAGAAAAAGTGCTGCTCCGCAAAATAAACATGAAAGAAGACAAAGGGTATAACTGTTATAAAATAGTGGTGCCCAGACATAAAATAGGCTTGTACCTAACGGAAGACTTCTGGCCAGGCGGTGTAACCTGTCGACGTTTTAGACCTTATAGAGGTAATGAGCCTGAAGGCGAGCAGACAGCGATCGTTTCAGTGTAAATGTATAGTGCAAATTTTATTACATATAATTGTAAAAATATTAAGAGGTCTGTAGAAGGCATACGACAACTATGTACGTTTGCTGACATAGTTGCTCTTCAAGAGACCTGGCTGGCGGATTCAGATTTGACGTTCCTGGCAAGTATACATGAGGACTTCGGCGGCACAGGAGTCTCGGCGATGGACACCGGTGCGGGCTTGCTAAGAGGTAGGCCGTTCGGCGGAGTTGCCATCCTTTGGCGTAAATCAATGTTCCAGTGCGTTTCTGTGATTCCGTGCGGTAATCCGCGAATAGCGGCGGTACGTATTACAATAAGTGACCGGTCGTTGATAGTATTTAGCGTATACATGCCTACTGATTGCGCTGAGAACATCACGGAACTGACTGATTGTCTCAGTGTAGTAAATGCTATAATTGAGGAGAATAGTGTCGAATCTGCTTTTATACTCGGGGACTTTAATGCACACCCTCATACTAGATTGTATAATGAGCTTGATCAGTTTTCTATGGATCAGGAGTGGTTGTGTATCGATGTAGAGAAAATGGGATTATCATCAGATACGTTCACATTTATCAGTGAAGCTCATGGCTGCAGGCGGTGGTTGGACCATTGTTTAGTGACGAGTGCTGCGCAACAATGTGTTGTTGACACATACGTCAAATATGATGTGTACTGGTCTGATCACTTCCCGCTAGTTGTTAAATGTAATTTGAATACAACACAGAGAAATACGGTCTTGACCACCTCTAATAAAATTCGTTGGGGTGAGCGTAATGCTGATCAGATCAGTACTTATCAGAAATTATGCGACGATGGTTTAAAAAGTATCCCCCGGAATTTGTACAATGTTGTGGTAACCATTGTAATGATAACACTCATAGGGCTATAATAGACAAATTATATTTTAATATTATAAATGTATTGTGTCGGGCGGCGGGCTGTTCTCATGGAGACAAGAAGCGTTTTAAGGGCCGTAAAAAGCCTTTGAGCGGCTGGAACAGACATGTGCACGAGGCTCACGCGAGTGCCAGGTTACACTTTGATACGTGGGTATCCTATGGTAAACCAGGTAGCGGCCCAGTGTGTAATCACATGATTGAATCGCGAAGGGTTTTTAAGGGCAGATTAAAGTGGTGTCAAAACCACCAAGAGCAAATAAAAATGGACTTAATAGCATCACACCACGCAAAGTCTGACTTTAGAAGCTTTTGGAAATGTACTAATAAGCTGAACGCTAAGCCTGGTACTCCCGTGAGTGTTGATGGGGTTTCTAACCCGAAAGTTATTGTTAATATTTTTCAGGACCATTTTAAAGTTAAGTCTCCATTAGGGCCGCCCTGCAGGCTGCTTGATACAGAGAAGATCAATAAGACAACAACCTTAAATTCTCGCCAAGGACGTCAAGTTCGCGATATGTAAGATGACGAAGGGCAAATCACCCGGCCACGACGGTCTCTCTGTCGAGCACCTGCGCTATGCCGGCGTTCACCTACCACATGTACTTGCTATGTTCTACAACATCTGCCTAGGTCACTCGTACCTGCCCCAGGACATGATAAAAACCTTGGTGGTGCCTATTGTGAAGTCTAAGACGGGAGATGCGTCGGATAAGTCTAACTATAGACGCATCTCTTTGGCCACGATAGTAGCAAAGGTACTTGACAGTGTGCTTAACTCATATTTAAAAAGTCATATTAAGCTCCACGACGCTCAGTTTGGTTTCGTTCCAGGTCTGTCTACGGAAGCCGCCATTCTTAGTTTGAAGCACACTGTCAGGTATTACACTGACCGGGATACGCCAATATATGCTTGTTTTATGGATCTATCGAAAGCATTCGATACAGTTTCATATGAGATCCTTTGGCGTAAACTGGAAGGTGTAGGGCTACCGCCGGAGTTAGTGTCAATGTTTAAGTACTGGTACGTAAATCAGGAAAATCAAGTGAAGTGGGCAGGCGAGTTGTCGGCGACGTGTAGACTGGAGTGCGGGGTGAGGCAAGGGGGATAAGCTCGCCCTTGCTCTTCAGTTTATACATTAATGCACTGATTGAGGAGCTCAGCTGCACGCATGTTGGCTGCTCTGTTGACGGTGTCTTTGTCAATAACCTCAGCTATGCGGATGACATGGTGCTGCTGGCCCCCTCAGTCAGTGCATTGCGTCAATTAATTGCTGTATGTGAGGCGTATGCGGCGTCCCATGGCTTGACTTACAATGTAAGTAAAACTATATGGTCTTTAAGGCGGGAAGTAAATGTCCGTTCTTTGTTCCACCTATAGTCCTAAATGGTGTTCCCCTTACAAGGGTAAAACAGTTTAGATACCTAGGACATTTGCTGACTAAGGACCAAAAAGACGATGTAGATATGGAGAGGGAGCGCAGGGCATTGTCAGTTCGAGCGAACATGCTAGCCCGCAGATTTGCTCGTTGTACAGATGAAGTGAAAATAACACTATTCAAGGCTTTCTGCACATCGCTGTACGCGTCAAGTCTGTGGGTTAGATATACTCAACGTGCTTACAATGCCCTGCGCATTCAATACAATAATGCTTTTAGGGTGCTGTTGAGACTGCCGCGTTTCTGCAGCGCATCGTCCATGTTCGCCGAGGCGCGCACAGACGGCTTTGATGCCGTCTGGCGCAAGAAAACGGCCTCACTGCTAGACAGGGTGCGCGGGAGTAGCAACAGCATCCTAAACATGATAGCTAACAAGCTAGACTGTCCTCTGCTGTGGATAATGGGTCAGAGGACTAAATCGCTGTTTTGTATATATTATTAAGTAACTAATATTAGACTAAGTTAATACTAACATTGTATGGACCATTGTGTTGTCTTTTAATAAATAAATCATATTCATATTCATATAATTTACTTACATAACTCTGTTTATTGTTTCACCATAACGTAAGATTAGTTATAAGGTTAATGTTGGGAAAACCGTCATAAGGGCAATACCGTCTACGCAGACCCTAATTATTTCGTCTTTGTAAGTATAAAAACGGACGCCACTCATACACAGACATGTAAGGTAGTACTTTTTCTGCTATACCGACCGTATCTCATACCTATACATATATGTAATGTATGTGCGAGTACAAACAAAAAGATGTAGGTACGACAAAGCTGGGTAGACGATATTTCCTATATGACGGCCTTATCCACATTGACCTTACTTGTGTAGTGTCTATAGGGTCCGTCTTTGATCACGAAATCATTTAGTATTTTTGGAACAAAGTTCCTTATCGGACGGTTGGCGGATGGGGGCTAGGCGAAAAAAGTGTAATATTTTACCGTCACCAAAACCTGTCACAACACATACGGTTGAGAATTTTGTAATGTAAAGAAATATTGTAAATTAAAATAAAATATATCGCTCTCTAGCGATAAGACCGCCTGTCGACTGCGTCTTCTTTTAATCTGTGTACTGTATTGTTCTATTTTATTGAGGTGTGCAATAAAGAGAATTTGTATTTGTAAAGTAAAATATGAAATGAAATGTAATGTAAGTGCCACCCAGGTGCTACCTACTCTACCGTCTCTGGGTCTCACTGAAAATCAGCGTCGCAGAGTGTACAGTCGCCATCAGATATATCGGAGCTGCCAAAGTAGCCACAAATATCTGAACAATGCGTCTATTATCAAGGTAATCAAGTGCACGTTCAGATATTTTTGAGTACCTTGACCGCTCAGATATATTTGATGGCGATTGTACCATGTGGAGCATTCCGTGACAACAAGATGAGTGAGGTCCATTTAGCGCTAGCACTGCTAGCAGCAACTTTAGAAAGTACCTAATTACCATTGGTTAGTTTTAAGTTTTTCTGTCCTTGTTTTGTGCTAATTAATGTCTTTTCTTGCTTTCTTTAAATTCACTCACTTAGAACTTCACTCACGCATTTTTAGGGTTCCGTAGTCAACTAGGAACGCCTATAGTTTCGCCATGCCATGTCTGTCCGTCCGTCCGTCCGTCCGCGGATAATTTCAGTGACCGTTAGCACTAGAAAGCTGAAATTTGGTACTAATATGTATGTAATATGTATATCAATCACGCCGACAAAGTGGTAAAAAATGTTTTATTAGGGTACGTACCTCTCCTATACGTAAAGTGGGGAGTGATTTTTTTTTTCATTTCAACCCTAACGTGTGATATATTGTTGGATAGGTTTTTAAAAATGAATAGGGGTTAACTAAAATCAATTATTGATAATGTAAATATTTTCGGAAATAATCGCTCCAGAAGTAAAAAAAAATGTGTCGCCCCCTCTAACTTTTGAACCATAGGTTTTAAAAATATAAAAAAAATCTCAAAAGTAGAACTTTATAAAAACTTTCTAGAAAAATTATTTTTAACTCGATAGGTCGAATAGTTTTTGAAAAAAAATTACAACATAATTTCTAAACTAAGTTTGTAATTTAACCGTTTTAACTCTTAAGTGGGGACACTTACTGTGACGGACGGAAAACTACGGAACCCTACACTGAGCGTGGCCCCACACGCTCTTGGCCGGTTTTTTAATAGTTAATATATCGTCAAATAGTGGTCATAACTAGCGTTTCAAAGACTAATACCTCCAAGCAATCGGAATTAAGCCTTGAATGTTTTCCTTTCATGATCTTTGTTTCTCGCAAACATCTTATTCTTGTGTTGACAATTTTTTCGTCACGCCCAAATTTCCCCGATCCCTCGCGGAATGAGTTGTGGGCTTCAAATTTATAATTTAAAAGAAGGAATATTTAAACGAGGAGTAACGAGTCTGGAGTAGAACAAGGGTGATAATGTTGTTGGCATAATTATAGTTAATTATTTATCACATTTACTTAGCTTGGTAATTTGGGTTTGAAAATTGAGGTAGTCTTAAATATCTGTCATCTATAAACATGAATCGACAGGCTCCGCGCGCTAATAATTGATTTTAAGTACATATTCCTTCTTATCATTATAATTATATACAGGGTGTAACGAAAATACGGGTGATTCGTTTAAGGGCATAATTGCTATCGGCACCGACACCGACACCGGTCTTATTTTCCCAATCATTGTAAATGAAATGAAGTGAAATGAAATGAAATGACATGAAATGACATGAAATGAAATGAAATGAAATGATTTAGATTTAGATTTATTTATTTCATAATAATAAATTATAGTACAAAATTGTCTTAGCCTAATCTATACAAATTTATATTATGATCGTCAAATCAGTGAAAACAAACATATTTTATTGATTGATTACTTAATTACATTTAAATGTCACAAAACTATAAAAACTAAGAATAAATAATAAAATACAATATTAGATTAAAAAATACATAAATACATGTCAATTTGAGATATAACAATAATAAATACAATTTCAAAAGATATATTCAAAGTCAGTTTCTAATATTGGATGTCAAAGTCATATATTCATTTACAGAATATAATGGATTTTCCAATAAAAAGTCTCTCAATTGGCGTTCAAATGCTTCGTCAGATGGTTCAGTTCGCAATGAAATGAAAATGTTTTATTCCTGAATAAATTCCATATGTGTACAAATGTAATTAAAATTAGATTAAATTAAAATAACACAATAAATGCAATAATAAAAAAAACCGGCCAAGAGCCAGTCGAACTCGCGCACCGAGGGTTCCGTACAAATCTATAGGTATATAGGGGTAGTAACTTTAAAATTATTAAAAATATTTTTATTATATGATGTAACTAAGAATTTATGGTTTTAACAATTTTTCCTGTATCTGTGCTATAAGACGTTGCTTCGTACCAAATTTCAAGATCATCAGTTCACGGGAAGTAAGTTTTGATTCCCATGCGATTTTCGAAAATTTGCGGAATTATGCGGCATAAACGGCTGTATCTTTTGATTGCGTTGGCATAGAAGTTTGATTTTTTTACAGCACCAAGGGACAGTAGACCTAAGTATTTGACATAAATTTCAGCTTGATACCTCCATGAATTCGTGAGAAAAATGGTCTTGACAGACAGACAGACAGACATACAGACAGACGGACAACAAAGTGATCCTATAAGGGTTCCGTTTTTTCCTTTCGAGGTACGGAACCCTAATTATTTTAAAATTATAATAATGACTACTGGTCCTGACCACGGTTGACCCCGATCTCGTGGTGACAGGTTTGTGGTAGCTCCTCCAGCGCTCATGAAGCGGGCCAGCGTCCCACTCCCGCACTGCGGACAGGAGCGTGTTGCTGGAAGCATTGATCGCCTTCCTGGCGGCGGCGCTCCTCGCTCTCAGCAGCGCGGCCCAGCCCGGCGCGCGCCCCTCCGCGAACATGGCGCTCACGCTGCACCAGCGCGGCAGCCGGAACAACGCCCGCCACGCGTTGTTGTACTGCACGCGCATGTCTCCCACTGCCGCAGAGGTGTACTCCGGCCACAATTCCACTGTGTAGACGCAGGTGCAAAAGCTCAGGAACAGCTGCCTTTTCACGCCATCGGTGCCATGATAAGCCGCATTTGGCCAATCATCTAAGGTACAACATTATGAGTTCATACCTCCAATCAAACTACTAACAAACAAAAACAAATATTTATTTAAATAATTTGATTTGTTCTTTTTTTAAAACAGAATGCTTTTTTTTTCTTGTAAAATTAATCTTAAACTAAGGAAATCATGGTCAACCTATTACTTTTGACAACAAAAATGACACGACATCATCTTGAGTAGGGTGACCAAATTGTATGATTATATTTTTCTACTTATTATCTGAAAAATAATTATCATCTTTAATTCTGTTTCACGCCTTGCTACAAGACCCCGGTTTCATCCTGTATAAAAAAGGTTAATTCATGACAATAAATATTAAGTAATCTGAACCAAAACACTCTCTTGAGACTTTAATACAGGCTGAAATATTAATCACCGGTAATATTGAGCGAGGTGATTAGATAGGACATAATGAACTACTTTTACTATGGGACCAACTCCGAAATCGCGAAAATGTTTTTGGCTTCCCCATAGAAAACATGTGATCGGCCGAAATGTATGAAACAGCCAAAAAAAACAACGGGTTGCACTCCGGGAGTGCCGGCAGAAGTGAAAACTTGAAATTAAGAATAATTTATTTACTTTCGTCCTCCTTTTGACCAACTAACCTGTCAAATATGCCGGACGTAAACATAGTTCACAATTTCCGAACGCACCACCCCTCACTGTTGTGTTGTCAAGAAGAAGAAGTTATTTATCCTTTCGTCAAATTTCACAGTTCTGGTTCGCAGTTCACCTAACACACTCCTCCTCGCTATGACAGAATAAAAAAAAATTGAAGATAATATACTTATAATCACGGAAGACTGTCATTTGACAGAGTCAAGATAGGTGCGACGACGATCGAAGCGAGAAGGAGTCTGTTAGGTGAACTGCGAACCAGAACTGTGAAATTTGACGAAAGGATAAATAACTTCTAAGAAAAAACAACCACGGGGAAAAACAATATGTGCAAAAGCTAAGATTGGGAAATTTTGCGAATGGAAAAATAGCTACCAGTAAAATAAGATTTCCGGGAAATGATCGCTACTTTGAACTAAATAACGTGAGTAACCCGTTATAAATATTTAGTAACGTTACAGGATACGTAAAAACTGTTCTGACGTTACATAAAAAGGAACTCACTAGTAAAATAGCCTCTCCCTGATTTAAAATCATAAAATAATATTTCACACTGCTAAACCCTAAAATCTCTCGAAGCCACAATTTAGTTGCAAGTTAATCGAACGACAAACATAAACCACGCGGTAATTTTAGGCCAACGCATCGCCCATACATTTCTGTCATTCATCTGAAACGTCAATAGATAAAACGTATTTACGGGCACAATAAACCAGGTTTATCGCGGCGATAGGTAAATCGGGGCTCGGTCCAATCAGGATTAGACAGTTATGTTTAATGGGATATTTCTGAGTATTGCTGCGTTCCCACCAGAGATGAGCGGGGATGAGAACCAAACTAATACCAAAAGGTCGTATCTGATGCATATGGATAAAGTTTTGAAGATAATTCAAAAATGGCTCAACCGATGACTTACTTGACTTATGATCCTATGTCCCCTAGGTGGGGCAGAGGGCATCCACAGTGCTCCGCCATCCCGTTCGGTCTTGAGCTTCGCGCTTCATTTCGCTCCACGTCTTGCCAATAGTCAACGGATAATCTAAATTAAATATATTTTGTGGAATGTATGTAATAAGGCGGATCATATACATTTTTTTCATATTTTTTGGACTTACGGTTCTAAAGTTACAGGGGGACACAATTTTTCTGACTTTCGAAGCGATTTCTGAAAATATTTACTTAATCACAAAATGTTTTAATAGACCTCGGTGTCAATTTTTAAGACCGATGTGCGAGCTAGCCACGTTAGATATGTCACAATTATGAGAGCAACGAAACCCCTCTAGTCAGTTGCTTTACTATGCTTACTTCTAGATCTAAATATCTGGCAGCTGTAAAGTGGTGGAGGTCACAGAATGCAAAACCACTTCAAGAAAACAAATCCTAGCTATCTGGGTTTGAGGCAATATTGTGAGAAATTATATAAATAATTAGAATTTATCATTCCCAAAAGTTTATATTAAGGAAAAGTAGCACAAACGACGTATAATGTAATTCATAGTTTGTCGCCTACTGTTTTTGTTTCCATAATAATACGCAATCTTTTTTGTTCTGATGTTAAAATATAGGCCCTGTCCTATATAACTGAGAGAAATACGGCAGTTTTTACCTATTTTGCTGTTACTATTTTCCAATTCAAAAATGTTGCTAGTCTGTCACTCTGACCTCCACACATTAAAAGCTGCCAGATGCCCGGATCTTTTTTGGTGTAATATCTGACGTAGCCAGCTCTTATACTAGTCCAAATAGTCGTATTACGGGTGTTGTTTTGTTGACAGAGAATCAACTGTCCAAATGATAAAATCGTGACCTTCCAACTGTCAGACATTGATTTCTAAAATAGATAATCGTCTATTATGCCGAAGTATTTGCAAAAAAATATCCAAAAATGTTGACTGAGTGAATGGTGATGTTTACTTTCATATTGCTATATATACACGGTGTAACATGAGAAAACCGAATAATTTTAACAGCGTATTCCTGATCATAATTGGAGATAAAAATGTCGTATAAACTTTTCTGGATATCGCCAAAAAAAAAATATTTTTTTTTGCTTTTTTTTTTCGATTTTTTAAAATGCTTTTGAACATAAAAACATAAATGTTATTGTTAAAGATATGGATTAAAATAAATTAGTACATTTTTTTCGAAAAAAATAGGTTACGTAAAGTATTCCTTGGCACTTAGATATCTGTCAATAAGAATGTATATACTAGACACCATAAAGGGTGAAATCGCCAACAAAAAAGCGTTTTGCACTGAGTCACATTAAAAAATGTTTTTTTATTTAAGTAGTAGTAACTCTGAAACTAGGCGAATTCCAGAAAAGTTTATACGACATTTTGGTCTCCAATTATGATCAGGAATACGCTGTTTAAATTATTCGGTTTTCTCATGTTACACCGTGTATATAATATCATATCAAGAAGTATGAAAAAATTGACCAGCACCGTTACATACTATTGCTTGCGTCTTCTACCTAAATATTTATTCTGTGCCTCACACAGACTTTGTTGTGGAACTAGGTAACGGATTATTAATAATATTGAGGGGTTACGAACACAAATATAGGTATTGTTATAATACTATCTAATGAAGAAATGGCAAAGGCCTCCTGCGACCAAGGCGAAAGTGTTTCTACTTTAAAATAAAATAAATCATTTATTTATTTTGAGCCTTTCTTGTAAATAAAAAAATATTAGCTTAAATAGTACCTACATCATGCATGAAGGTAGATTCAGTTTGCCTTTTAACCGCAGTGTGATTTCATTTAACATGTAAACTGGATATTTAAAACATATGCAAGTGTAGTGTTTTGCAGGTAGTTGTAACAAAAAATTGCATCTGGGAAAACGGATGCTGCAGATTTTAAAAACGAGAGTATTAGCAGTGTTAATGTCTTGTTTTTGCATGCAAACTTTTTGCCATGATACCTATGGCAAAAAAATAAAGATAAATAGGCGAGATCGACCATTGATTTTCTAATCTTAAAAAAATTTGGTAGGCACCTATAGAAATAAAGAAAGATTGGTAAACCGCCTGAGGCAGTGATTTTTTTTTCAAAATACAAATACAAATAATTTTTTGTACGAAAGTGAGTATTGATAATGATATTTTATCTACACTCATACTGTAAGTACTCTAAAATGCGTTCAAAAACCGTAGACAATGACAAGCATTACAACAAACGATTTAACTATGATAAGTTTCTTATCTGCGGCAGTAACGTAATTTTAACGTTGCATGCTCAAATATTGTTAAGCAATGAGTTTCAAATTTGGAACATCGAATTTGATAACATAATGTTACCGCCATGGCCAACTCGATTGGTCCCGCGCGAGCGCCGGCACAATCGAGTTGGTCATGACGGTACAATGGCGGTCATTCTATGGTTTCCGAACACTTAATTTAATATATATAATATGAGTGTAGATAAAGTAGTGTATGCAACTGTACGTAATTAGGCCTTAAAACACTCGTGTGATCTTATTATCAAATTCGCCTGCGGCTCATTTCATAAAACCACACTCATGTTTTAAGGACCCTTATTACGTAACAGTTACATAAACTACTAATGTTAAATGTAGTGCGTCACTATCAGCCAGTGTTTGGCGTACAATTTGTTGTTTCTATTGCATGTCATTGAATATCTAGTATGTCAACACTGAGTGTAATATAGGCGGATGTCAAAAAAAAAATAATATGTAAATTAAATATTAAAATTAAGTTAATATGTCATAATAATAATATGTCAATGTCATGCTATAGAAATAATTTAAAACTACAAAATAAGAAAATTAAATATTACACATGCAGAAAAAATATCGAGAAATGTCAATTGTGGAATAAGTACTTAGGTATATTTAATTTAGAGTACTAGGTACATTTTCAAAGTGTTCATTAATATTATAATACATCATATGTAAGCACCATTTATACAATTTATGTTTAAATTCAGGGAAGTCAACAGTATTTAAGTCTTCTGGTAAAGAATTGAAAATCTTTATCGACATATACAGTCAGGGCCGGCCCGTCCATATAGGCAAACTAGGCGATCGCCTAGGGCGCTCGCATTAGGTGGGCGCCAACCGGCGGCATAGAAAATATTTTTTTAGACACACGTCTACAATTTTTTTTTTGATTTGGCGACAGGTGTCACCCACCACCGCCAGCCTTAAGACTCCTAATTAACAGAAAGACTTATTATGGGATTGACAACACTTTAAAACACTTTTGTTTTAAGTATTTCAGAATGTTTTTTCGCGCCTAGTCTCAAAATTAGTAAAGCAACATACGTAGAGACATAAATAGAGACGTCGTACAGAGATTTTTAATATTAAATACCCAATAAATACATTCTTCCTATAGGCGATAGCGTTTTTGAAATTTTGATAGTTTTTGTGTGGCACTGTCATTATCAATAATCAATGTGGTGTTACGAATTGAACATAATTGCTTAGACAGCATATATACGATTATTTTCAGAATTTGTTTACGAAAACTAAAGCAAAAACAGTGTAGGTAGGTAATCAATTCTACGCTCAATTCTAAAATCTAAACAGACAATTGGTTTTGCGATGTTTCGGTTTCATGTTGTATACGTCGAGATGAGACAGAAGTGTGTCAGTTTTTCAAATTTATCCCTAAATTTGATTTTTGTTTAATTAGGTCCCGATAATTAAGAGCCTAAAAAAATCTATAAACTTTTCTGGATTCCACCTAGTTTCAGAATTAATTAATTACCAATTAAAAAATTTTACATTTGTGACTCAGTCAAAACTCTTCGTAGCCCTCGTTGATGGCGATGTCACCACTTTGATGCTTAAAAAGTGCTGGTAGTCTGGTGGTAACCTTAGACTTTCAATCCAAAGGTCTCGGGTGCATACCCCGAGTTTTTCGGAACTTATGTACGAAATATAATTTGATATTTACCAGCCAATTTTTGTTAAGGAAAACATCGTGAGAAACCCGGAGCTAATCCCAATAAGGCCTAGTTTCCCCTCTGGGTTGGACGGTCAGATGGCAGTCGCTTTCGTAAAAACTAGTGCCTACGCCAATTCATGAGATTAGATTGCCAAACGGATCCCAGATTCAAATGAGCCGTGGCAAAAAGCCGGGACGAAAGCTAGGAAGATGATTATGACATTTCAATTTTCAATGATGAGCCTGTGTACATATTCGTCTTAGGAGGAAGCAAAGCGCCTTTAGCAGGGGGCTTGCATTAGGTAGGTACCCAAAAAAATCCAAAGTATTTTTTGTTCCATTCAGGTTTTCTCCCATTGTTAGGGTTACGTAGTCGACTAGGAACCCTTATAGTTTCGCCATGTCCGGCCGTCCATCTGTCCGTCTGTCCGCGGTCTAGCTCAGTGACCGTTCGCACTAGAAAGCTGAAATTTGGTATGAGTATTTCATTATTCACGCCGAGAAAGTGATATAATAAAAACGGAAAAGATATTTTTTATTAGGGTACCTCCCGTACACATGAAGTGGGGGGTGATTTTATCGTGTTGGGTATCATTGGATAGAAAGAATAGAGGTCTTGTTAAACATTTTATGGACAAAACTAATAGTTTCGTAAATAAGAGCTCTGAAAGTTCAAAAAAGGGCATCCCCCAACCCCATCTAACTTTTGAAACGCGAGTCCAAATTATTTAAAAAAAATCATGACAGTGAGGCCTGCTAAGTACTTAAAACGAAAACTATATTAAATAAAAGCGGTTCAGCCGCACAGTGAAAGGACGTAAGTGTCGGATAGTAAAATGACATAAGCGTCGCCAAATATCCCGAAATAAACGACTTTTGAACGGATCTATTGTAACAGGCTGGCAACTACGGAACCCTACCCTGAGCATGGCCCGACATGCTCTTGGCCGGTTTTTTTTATCTTCCTATGAGATCGGGTTTTCTACTTGGTAAAGCGCCTGATACATCTAACATAGTAAAGTTACCACATAGCATTCCGCACAAAGCTGGGGATCTACAAGGCTTACGTCAGGTCCAGGCTGACGTACGCGTCTCCAGCCTGGTATGCCAGGACGGCGGAGTCCAACAGAAGAAGACTCAGGGCACAGGAGACGCTAAGCCTTAGGACAATCGTCCAAGCCCCACGCTGCGTGCGGAACACGACACTGTACAAAGACTTGAAGCTGCAAAGCCTGGACGACTTCGTGGGACAACTCGCGCGCGGGATGTTTAGCCGCGCCGACAAATCCCACCACCAGCTGCTGCAGGGGATCGCACCCCTCCACGAACACCACCAAGATGCCCGCCGACATAGAGCCCAACCGCGCGAGCTCGTGCCGGCAGCACCGATGGACCCTTAGGACTCCACAAAGCCGCCGAAAGGCCACCCTGACCACAAAGCCAGGATGGCCAACATAAACCAAGATTCAAGAAAGAGCGAGAGGGAGAACAAGAAGACGTAAAAGAGCCGAGTCAAAACTCGGCGCGAAAAGACCGGGCCGTTGTTACGGCCCGCGACAGATGCCGCCACAGAAGGCCCAGCCTTGAAATGGCTTCCTCACACCCCCTGAAAGGGGGAGTGTAAGATGACCAACGAACGAACACATAGCATTTTATTATTACGAAAAGGGTACATAATTAAAAAAACGTGACGTTAACCACCATCATTTGTATATTGGACTCTATTGGAATCAGAGGACTGAGATTGAGAAATTGTGTACCTACCTACAAAACCTACTTAATTTAAATTAGAGAAAAGTGACATGGGCGTAATGGACGAAGTAATTCAAATCCTAGAAAACTTTCATACAGGTATCAGGGTCATTCAGGTATCAGAAGAGATCATATCCTCACTTTCTCACTCACTTTTCTTCCTTTAAAAATAGTTTGGAAAAATGTCGCTTTATTCACACATGTGCAAAATAATTTAGTAAAAGTTTTGACTTGTTTCTTCACGCGTTAGCTTGTAGGATAGAGTTTTACCTTGCCTATGTACACTGTTTTTTTATTTCATAGAGCGTTTACGTCACAAAGTTTTGTGACAAAATATTTTTCTTTAAGACAAGCTTTTATCGCCGACTATACTTTTCTTTCAACAGTCGTCTCGTCTACTACTCATCGAGACGATTCTAATAAACCTCTAAGCACAATGAATGCATTGTTTTATATAACCTAGTCCTTATTGGCTACCTCCAGATCTCCATCATCAGACCAGCTCGATGGTACCAAAACATTCTAATGTCATCTGAGTTAAGTAGCTACACTATATTTCAGCTCAATTGGGCAGCAGGAAAGGGGTCAAATTGAAGCACCGTGAAGTCCTCGATCTATACGTATGGTGTCCAATCACAGACTACCTACTAACCTACTAATAATAACCTATGATATATAATAATGACAGATGGGTTATGCACGCTCCAAAAGTGAAGAACTTAATATGAGTGAATTCAAACAACTGTCGCTAGTCACGCTCCGGCAAGCGAGAGATGCGGACGTGTCAATGAGCTCCCGTCACCCGCGTGGGACAAAGAAAAACTGTAATTTTCTAACAATGAGAGTGACAAAGATGTAATGATTGTCAAAATAGATAAACATAAAATAATCGTGGTTAGGTTATGGCATAACTCTGGAAGTATTTTTTGTGCTCATTTTGTTAGAGTATAACCCATCCATAGTAAATATCATTGATAATAACTAGTTGGGTGACCGGAGCATAGTTAGGTAATTTTACAGTAATTACTGTTATTCGATTTCTGTTTTATTAAACTAAATGTCGTGTGACAACCCTAAAGATCAGAATTATCAGAAAAACATAGAACTTTAATAACTTCCAAATCCAGAGACGATAATTAATGAATTTTTGATATGATTTTTTAAGTAAGTAAAAGAATATTTTTTTCTTGAAATCTTCGCTTACAGTATCAAAAGGCAATAAGACAGATATTTAGTTTTTTTATACAAAGTACAATATCTTTGTTATTTAAGGATTAGGAACATTGCTATTTGAAACTTAAATACTGAGTAACAATATACTGACGAGCAGTAAAGTTCAAGCCAATAATTAAAACATTTGGAGAAAATTAAGAATTTCACTTTTAGAAAAAAATTTAAGTCGGCACATTAATATGAATATCTTAAAAAGTATCATTAATTTGCATAGACAGACCTTGCTATTTCGTCGAACACCTCTAAAGCTATCTATTAATGCCATAAACTGCCTCCGGTTAATGGCATGTCCGATTTTGATGTAAAATTTCACACTGTGCGGAACCCTAAAAATGAGAAAAAACGCGAATGAAACAAAAATTATTAAGAAAAAAATTGGGAACTAATCTACACACTCTTCTTCTCTTAAAAAGGGCGCCATTTCAGTCTCTTGCCTAGGGCGCCAGGAATTCTCGGGCCGGCCCTGTATACAGTACACTTTTTTTAAGAGATCCGTGTTACAAGTTTTATTTCAAAACATTGTAGTACCTATTGTTAGAAGACATTGCTAAACACAAAATTGAAAGTATCCACTTATACTACTTTGCCATATGTAGGTATATTATAGGCAACTAGGTAAAGTCTCCCGTAACTATTTAATTGTACTAAGAACCTGCTGCCTCGGCACTAATAGGTGCTTGATCGATCTATTTAAAGGAGAAAATTATTACAAAACGTACTACTCGAGGTCTTGGGCCAGTTGGTATAAAAACTTAACCAAGGTTTAAACCCAAATAACATTTGAACAAAACACAACTTTGTTTATAAAATGAATGCTAACCTAACAAATACTATCTACTTTAATAAGTATAAATAATTTTAAACAAAAAATCCCACATTTCCAAAAGCAAATGCCCGAGCTAGCGTAAAAAATACTTAAATCGCTATAGGTGTGTCTATAATATTCCAAGAGTTCCCTCGATTTCTCCAGGATCCCATCATCAGATCCTGACCTGGTGACAATAGGACAAACTGTGAAGTACCCTTTCAAAAAATAAAAGAATTTTCGGTCCAACCGTCTTCGAATAACCGGTGAACATACACAAAAAATAATTTAAAAAATTCAAAAACAAAGATCCCGACGAATTGAGAACTTCGATCTTTCGATATTTTGAAGTCGGTTGTAAAGGGAACTTAGCCAAGGACTTAACCCACCCAGGGTTGGAATGGACCCGCGTCTTATGCATTGGCGGTAAACGGTTTATTTGAATCTGTAACGGTTCTCCGACAAGCGATTCGTCGATTAACTGTTCGTAGACAGAATTTTTCATCTTCGGGTTTTTCGTCGACGGAACTTTTTACTGACGAACGATTCATCGACAGAACATTTTTACGACGAACGTTACGCCGATAACAGCCGTATTTATAACTTAAAACATAAACAATACATTTAAAACACAACCTATCTTCAACATAACTCCAACACACAACCAATAATCAACCAATATTGAAGTTGTATTGGAGTTAGGTCGGAATAATATTCAAGCAAATTCTGATATTTCTGATTCAGACGTTTAGGCGCTCGCTAGCTATATTGCGTAGTTAACGCATTGGAGTTGTATTAAAGTAGGCTCGTGTCTAAACGTGTTTTAAAGTTAGAATACGGCCCCGGCCCTACCACGAACGTTGAAATTTTTTTTGTTATTTCCCTCTCTATCGCACTTGCTTATTCGAAAGAATTGACTGTCGATGTTCGCGCTCCCAGGCGAGTGCATATTCAAATTTATATACCTACGTACTGGGTCCGATTTGAGTTGAAAACATGTGTTAAATTAAAACCGTAAAAACTTAAACCAGCGTTCTAATAACTTAAGGTATAAAACATTTATATTTATACCTATTTCTACCTAACCAATTATTGGAACACCGGTCTCACCTCGAATTATTTTAAAACGAAACTAATTGGAGTCCACTAAAGTATACTTAAGAACACTGAAAGGGAATCATTTCGTATAGGATTATCCATATAATGTCACCCGTTTTAATGGCACTTGAGTATATTTTAATTTAAAGCGTTTGAAGCATAAAAAAGGATAATCCTTTTTAACTTTCAATATAGTGGTCTGACATTCAAATTTTAAAATATCAGTATTTTTGTAATAGCTTTTTCGTAATGGGGAATTAAAGGTTTAAGAGCAATTAAAAGTTTTCAGTTATTAAGGATAGTAATTATTAAATAATAAGAGGGTCTACAATCGCAAGTCAGTTTACAAAATGCTTTGGCCCTTTGATTCTTCTGATCTTTTTTAAATTTTTCCTTAATATTTCAAAAAATGGGCCGCGATTCGAAAAATAAACACACTGGACAGACACAGCTCCAACCCAACTCAGCCCAACTCAACTCAACGCTATAACGACATTGACATTTGCTATTCGAACAGATTTTCAAACAACATGGTCTCACATTGGTCTCACATTGGTCACACATTGGACCAATGTGAGACCAATGTGTGACCAATGTGTGACCAATGTGAGACCAATGTGAGACCAATGTGAGACCAATGTTGAATGAAAATCTGTTCGAATAGCAAATGTCAATGTCGTTATAGCGTTGATTTGAGTTGGGTTTGAGCTGTGTATGTCCAGAGTGTGTGTATTTATTTTTAGAATCGCGGCCATGGAATCACGAAAGAAAATTTTATAGTTTACATTTATTGCTCTATGAAGGTTTCGACATTTTCATAGTGCTTTATCGAGCTTTCAACCTTTCAAACAGCAACATAGACATTTATATGGCACTGTTTTGACACTTGTATGGCAGTGGCAGTATCGACATTTTTATGGCATTAGGTATATCGACATTATTATGGCGTTGACAACATTTGTATGGCACTATTTTTTAAACATCAGTATAGAAAAGAAGCTAGGGTAGTCACTGCTACATCATATTTGGTCTTGAAAGAAAATAATGCCATACAAATGACGAATAAATCGTACTCTTCAAAAATTTTCCATGAAATATTAATATATTTGTCATGAAATATCATGACGAAAACACCGTTTATGATAGCTGAATAGACCGATGCGAGAGCGACATGGTACCGTATTCTAATTTTAAAATAGATAAACAATACATTTAAAACACAATCTATCCCAAACTTCAACATACAACAAAAAATCAACCAATATTAAAGTCGTGTTGGAGTTGCATCGGAATAATTTTCAAGCAAACACTGACATTTCTGATTCAAACGTTTAGGCGATCGCATTGCGTACGCGTAGGTAATGCATTGGAGTTGTATTGAAGTTGGATCGTGTCATAACGTGTTTTAAAGTTAGATTACGGCCCATGGCCTGCCGCAGACCTAACAAGAGAATTATGTTGCACAGGGCCGCGATTCGAAAAATAAACACACACACTGGACGGACACAGCTCCAAATTAACTCAACCCAACTCAACTCAACGCTATAACGACATTGACATTTGCTATTCGAACAGATTTTCATTCAACATTGGTCCCACATTGGTCTCACATTGGTCACACATTGGTCTCACATTGATACAACATTAGTACAATGCGTGACCAATCTGTGACCAATGTGAGACCAATGTGAGACCAATCTTGAATGAAAATCTGTTCGAATAGCAAATGTCAATGTCGTTATAGCGTTGAGTTGAGTTGGGTTGAGTTGGGTTGGAGCTGTGTCTGTCCAGTGTGTGTGTTTATTTTTCGAATCGCGGCCCTGCTAAATCACCTTGACGTCGTTTTTGTAATTAATGATTAAATGCAATGAATATATATCTCGACAATAAAAGGATTAAAACATTAACGATCTTCATCGCAGATGATACAAAAATAATGTAATATTCCGATACAAAACCGACGGTCCACATATTACTCGTATGTTATTAAATCACGTTATAATGTTACAGTAAATGGGACAATACGCAATATGGCTAAATCGGCCGCATGGGAGGAATAGTGACGTCACAACTGCGACATTCGCAAACTCAGTTCATTCGAAAAAAAAAAAATATTTTTTACTTCTCATGCTCAAAAAGTGTGTCATGTTATACTTACCAAGGCGGACTAAAGTAGAATATTTAGCTTCTAGGGAAAATATGTATACACAGTATACATATGTATGATTTACAAAACATTTCAAATTGACTAATCAGAACACTTCACCATATTAAATCCACCAATTACAACACATATCGAAGTTAATCGGAACGCTGGATTATTTTATATTGCGTGTACTGTTTAAATACTTTAATTCCTTAAAAAACCCATTGTATTTAGTACCAACTAACCAGAATACAGCAATGTTAGAATCGACCAGTCATGAAAAGCAATTACGAGTAGTATTTCAAAACATGAGGTGTTTATAGTTTCTACTTCACAATCATTGAAAAAAGATTTAAATCTGTTGGAAGCGCTTTAAAGCGCTAATTATATCGTCGGTTGTTTATTAGCAGTGTTTATATTTTTAATGTGTCAAAGCAGTTAAAAAAATAAAAAAGACACTTTCAAGTTAAACTATATTTTCACCTTAGTTTAGTCTTATTATTTCGCAATCTGAGTGAAAAATAGTAAGTATAACTCTAATCTACTATTATCTAACGTACTTTTTTCCACGGTAATGACAAAGTAGGCTCGCTGATAACCGGACACCGCAGCCTAAAGGTAGGTGGGGTGTTATGACGGGAAACCTCCTCTAGTAGCAAGGGCCCTTCTCATTCTTTCTTGATCCGGGGAAAAGGGAAGGGTTCCTGGACGGTGCATCCTGGAGGCAACGGTAAGTGATCTCTTGGTGAACACTGAACTTGATTTCTTACCGGTGCTGCTATTATCCTGCGTGGCGATGGCGGGTTCCGCGCTCTCATTGAGGAAGAGAACTCCTGTCTTTTTAACGTAGTTTAAAGACATATCCGGGATCAAAACTTCATCTTGGCCTAACCCATTTCAATTCTGAATCTCTTGCTCCCCTCACTAGCCACGATATCGTGATGATATTGCCACGATAAAACAATTTTATTGCCCTGTAAGCAATAATACCAACAACGGTTCGAAATTAAGGGCAGGGCGTGATTGTTGCGTTATTAAGGGCCTTTTTATATCGATGATATAAGTCCACAATACTGTATACCGTCAGCAGTGGAGGCATACAGGTTGTATTGAATTTGTCGTCAAATTGGAATTGGTTCATATTCTCACATACTATTAGCGAACTAACCGAAGACTATAAAGTATAATGGTTAAACTCACGTCACTTAGTCATAGCACTCTTAGTGCTTGAATATGGAGACCTAAGCTCTCCGAAACATGTCGCGCGAAGTGACTAAAGTAACGTGAGTTTAACCGTTATATTTTAAAGTATTAGTATATGTCTCACGAAAGTTTAAATTTAAAAACTAACCGAAGCTACTATGGGTACTAAGTGAAAGTTTTTTGGAAATGGTACCATTTGGCGGCATTTATATTACGTAAGTAGTGATCTAATAGGTATATTGTCTTAGAATAGTAAAACACTTTATTGAACAAAAAAGCGACACACACAGCGACAAACATATAACACAACATACCTGTAGATAAGTTCGAACGCAGTGGAGATTTTCCATAGCGATTTGTGGCGTCCACAGGCTACGTTAGCTGCTTACCATCAGGTATGCTTGTTTGCCACCGTCGTAGTATAAAAAAATCATTTATTTATTTCTGTAAATACATTGTATAACTGATAATTCTGTATAGCTTTAAGTCCACCTGTTGTACCTTTGTGCTTTTATCTTGCATAATAAAGATTAAATAACTAATTTAAAAAAACAAATTGTCTGTATTGTACTAGTTGTATTGCTCAAAGTGTAACTGTAAGAGATTCCTTACAGGGATGTTAAGCTCGTTTGACCTGACCTATTCTATGTAGAATAATTTTTTTACTGTGTAATAAAGTAAAATAAAATAATCAATTATTTCGGGCAAAGCCCATAAAAGTGTTAGTACTTATATACAAAAAACCGGCCAAGAGCGTGTCGGGCCACGCTCAGTGTAGGGTTCCGTAGTTTTCCGTCCGTCACAGTAAATGTCCCCACTTAAGAGTTAAAATAACACCGCCATGTAGGATACTATCCCGTCAAAAACATAAATGTGAAAGGCTGCCAAGTTCGATACTATGGGAATGCTTCGCCTATAAAAGAAGTGAGATCTGAATAAGTACCAAGTTCCATAAAAATACCTCAAATCATAAATAGTTTATTATTCTTTTTTTCTTAGGCTAGGTCATTTTATAATATTTTTACAAAGGTAAAATATAAAAATACATCTAAAACATACAAAAACAATAAAAACATTATAAAAAACCTAACCTAGGGTGCCCCCGGCAACGGAGCAAGGCCCAGGCTGCCGGTGGTCAGGGCCGCAGAGAGAGGAACCTTCGGACTATGCGCGCCGTGTCCAGGATAACCGCCTTCTGAATCTGACCCTTGATCCAACCACAACCCTAGTTGGTCTAGACTCTTCGCTATGAGACCGTTCGCAGAAACAACTATCGGTACAATGATCGCCGAATCAACCTCCCACATGGCGGTTACCTCGTGAGCCAAGTCTAGGTACTTGCTGGACTTGTCCTTCTCGGCCTTCACGAGGTTCTCGTCACATGGGACGGTGATGTCGACGAGCATAGCCCGGCGTTGCGGTCGATCTATTACCACGATATCAGGCTTATTGGCTACAATAGTCCTGTCCGTGATAATAGATCGATCCCAATAGAGCGTAGCACGACCATTTTCGAGAACTGGTGCAGCTGTGTACTTGTAGTACGGCACTTCGTGGTCCACAAGACCGTATAGGAGAGCAAGCTGCTGGTGTATAATCCTGGCTACGAGGTTATGTCTGTGCAAGTACTCGCCGTTAGCAAGATGAGAACAACCGGAGATGATATGCCTGAGTGACTCTCCGGGACTTATTATTATTATTATTATTATTTATTAAGAGCGAAGAGTGTCCCACTGCTGGGCAAAGGCCTCCCTCTCCTTTTTCCACGTATCCCGGTCTTGTGCAGTCTCCCACCAGTCAGCACGAAAGGCATCAAGTTCGGCTCTCCAACGTTTCCTTGGTCTGCCCTGACGCCGGGTTCTGTGTTGTGGGACCCACTCTAAATGTATTATTATTAAACCTTTAATTCGAAACAGGTGGCTTCATAGAGCAGTTCATAAATATTAACATATACATCTATACAATAACATAACTATAAATTTAAATTGAATTATTAGTAGACTACGTCTATTAAAATTAGTAAGTTAGTAGTTGTCTTACATTTAGAGGGCTAGTAAATTAATTCACAAAACACTGCTTCATAATGAACTGCACTGCTGTACCTGCCTGCAAACATCACTAGGATGCTGTTGGTGCTGTCCCTCACCCTGCCGAACAGCGAGGCGGCTCTCTTACGTATGATGGCAGCGGAACTGTCCACGCCCGCCTCCGCGAACGTTGTTGATGTTGACGCACTGCAGTAGCGAGGCAGCCCCATCAGCACCCTAAACGCATTATTGTACTGTACGCGCAGGGCGGTGAACTGTTTTTTGATTGTAGTCTACCTACCCACAACCTGCTCGTATAAAAAGATGTACCATCGGGTCCATAATTGCATATCCAATTTATCAATGAATTCATTCATAAATTGGGTATGCAATTATGAACCCGATTGTACAAAAGACTCTAAATAATGTAAGAGATAAATGAGATTATCGATTATGAAGAGATAATCGGTTTTTTTTTATCATAACCGGTTATGAAATTTGACCGGTTATTGCATTCCCTAGCGCGTGCGCGCGCTGGCGCTGAGGGCACGATTTTTCCGTCCGATGCTTGACGGTCAAAGGGTTAAGGTCGCGGCTAAGGATGTTATCTAGGGATGTCACGGAGGTGGTTTAACGAAACCGGAATCGGAACGGTTTGAAATTATTTTTAACGGTGCCGAAAGCTAAGTTGGAACCGGAACCGAAAATAATAAACTCTTCATTTTGAATAGAGTGCTTTGACTAAAAATACCTTTGAACAACATAGTTGTGCGTCTTTAACTTTAAACATGAAGTAAAGTTTGTATATGTATATAATTTCTCATAATATTTGTTTGACCTCCGACACTTTACAGCTGCCGGATGTGCTGGTCTAGAAATAAGCATAGTATAGCAAACTGACTAAAGGGGTTTCATCATTTTACATCACAAAATAATGATATACATCTTAGGGCTACCCCACACTAGCGTCTTTTGAGCGTCGACGTCGTGCGAGCGCTCGCCCAGCGGCGACGCGGCGATGGCGCGGCGTCGACGCAACGTATGTCGAGCGGCGGCGTCTCACCAGCAGCGACGCGACGTTGGCGTGGAGTCTATGCAACGTCGGCGCGACGTTTGTCGAGCGAAGGTTTCTCTCCAGCGGCGACGCGGCGTTGGCGTGTCGTGGACGAAACGTTGACGCGACGTTTGTCGAGCGTCGCCGTCTCGCCAGCACCGACGAGGCGACGACTCAAGATATGAAGTGATATTTTAAAAATATATTTCTTATATTGCCATTTAGCATAAAATGATATAAAATTTCATACAATCAACCCAAATGTGGGGTGAAAATTTGTATAAAAACAAAAATAAAAACAACAAATTTGAACTACAAATAGTAAAACTCGCATGAAATATGTAGTATAATATTACATTCATATATTTCGAATGCCATTTATTCCAAACTTTATATTTTTTTTTTAACTCCGGGCATATTTCCACTTGTATGGGAATCGCACCACCGTGCGCAAAATTGAATGAAATTTTGTATTCTAGACAATTAAGGGGATGTCAACAGACACTCGAAATTTCATATGCGTAGATAAAATAAGTTTTGAGTTATAGGGTGGTCGAAATTGGCCCGAAATGGTTCGTGTAATATAACCCACGGCCGGTGTGTCGCTTTTTTTTGCTCGAACTTGGCGGACACACTGCCGTGTGTCTAGATATGAGCGTTCCACGTACAGCGACATCTATCTTAAAGTATGGAAGATGATTTTTTGGGGATAATTCTTTATTGCGTGAACCGATTTTCACCGTTTTTACTTTATTTGAAAGCACGTCATTTCATTGTGATTTTGTAGAAATTACAAGTACCATAAACACCTGCTTATACGGTTATATTACAAACTTAGTTCAGAAATTATTTTGTATTTTTTTTTTCACATAACTATTCAATTTATCAAGTTCAATAGTACATTACTTACCTAGGGCTGTAAAAAAAAGAAAGCCCGAAATCGCAGGTATTTGGGACCCGAGCCGCAGGCGAGGGTTGTAAATATGCGATAGAGGGCTTTCTTTTTTACTGCCCGTGGTGAGTACACAATTTTACGTCCCCACCTGGCCATAATGCGAGTTTTACCGTAAGCGTAGCGAGCGGTAAAACTCACATTATGGCCAGGTGTGACGTAAAATATTTTTCCTAGAAAGTTTTTATAAAGTTCTACTTTTGAGATTTTTTTCATATTTTTTTTTACTTCTGGAGCGATTATTTCCGAAAATATTTATAATATCAAAAAATGATTTTAGTAAACCGCTATTCATTTTTAAATACCTATCCAACAATATATCACACGTTAGGGTTGAAATGAAAAAAAAATCCCTCCCCACTTTACGTATAGTGGAGGTACCATAATAAAAAAATTTTTCCCACTTTTTATTTTACCACTTTGTCGGCGTGATTGATATACATATTAGTACCAAATTTCAGCTTTCTAGTGCTAACGGTCACTGAGATTATCCGCGGACGGACGGACGGACGGGCAGACATGGCGAAACTATAAGGGTTCCTAGTTGACTACGGAACCCTAAAAACTTAAAGTCAGATGCAAAAGTCAGAAACACAGACACGAAAGTACACAGAAAATAGCACAGAGACAACCGGATGAGCACAAAAAAAACATAATAATAAAAATTAAATTATCAATTGAATCAAGTAATGAAAATATTAATCAACTAATCGTAATAAAAATAAATTTGGTTTGAAAGAAGCCATGTCTAAATAAAATGACTTTTCATCGTACCGCGCTGATTCATTAAGTATCCAAAAATACATAATCTGGAACCATTTGTTGCTCGTGTAACAAACATTTAATAATTCCGCGAATACAGTGTTTACTCGGTTGTATCAAATATTAAAATTTGAAGAAAATTGCTTCCGTTATTACGACTCGTGTTTCAAGTGTAACATGATATTGTTTTCCTAATTCATAAAATATTTTCATTAGTCTTTACTTACTTACTGGGGATCAATGTTACCCTGCGTCCGTAGGAAACACCTTAAACAACCCTACACGTGATCCCTGGGTGGTGCTAAAAGAGTAACAAACTTGGCAGCTGCACTGTCCCTTCTGGACCTCGCAGCACTCACTGGATTTTCTTCATCATCTGCTTTCCCACTACCTGAGAGAAGAAATGCCTATCTATGTCCAGTGACATGTAGCCATACGATAAATAAATAAAAATTAGTCTTTAACTTAGTAAATGTTCCACTGCTTACAGTAGAACATTTTTCTATACCATGACGGTGGCAAACAAGCATACGCCCCGCCTGATGGTAAGCAGCCTATGGACGTGTGCAACTCCAGAGGTGTCACATGCGCGTTGACGACCTTTTAATATTCACTGTGTTGAAGGCTAAAGGCACAAGCGGGTCCGTCGTCGTCAACACATCATATGCTTGTTTGCCACAGTCGACAGTCGTAGTATAAAAAAAATACTCACCGCAAGTACTATGTCTGCAGGCTTTCTTTTTTTAATTTAATCTCATAAAAATTATATCTCGCTCTTGACTTTTCGTGAACAGTGTGTTCGTGAATTTCGAGCCTTCTTTGAGCTTTTATAGACTGAAAGTTTAGCAGACTTAAAATACTGTTGTAAAATTGTTATTTTTAAATTAATTTAGTACCTAAAATGTGGAATTAATTTGGAGAAAATTTATGATCAGTCAAAATAAAAGATTATATTTAAACGAAACAAAATTAAATGCTCTAAGGAACGAAGTTGACGTAATTTCAAATACAGAATGATTTGTGTTGACACGTCACACACGGTAAACGTATATATTGTATCTTTTATGAGACTTTCATATCGCTTTAAATATATTTCTTGTACTTTTTTTGAGAAATGGAAATTAATAAAAGTCTGAGACATCTCATAGCTGACGTGAACATAATGTGGATTTTAGCGTTAATGTCAGAGTGAAACCATATTTGATATTGCGAAATTGGAAAACGGTTCAATTATGCATGCGGTTAAATTAAATGTTATATAACATTGAGTAACAGGAGATGACATCCCTAAGAAATTCTTTGTACCAAAAGTGGTAGTGAAAATCTATATATCTATATAGTCTATACTACTCTTTGATTCTGTCATAGCTGTCAACCGCCAAACATGGCGCACAAAATTTGTTCTAACTACATGTCATATTTAGTAGAATACATAATAAATCAATGTATCTAAACCCGTCTTTAAAATTCGCAAGGAAGGTTTCGTTATTGCGTTCTTCCCTTATATGTTTTTTAGTTTAATGTATAATTACATTAAGTATTTTTGCCATTTGTCTCATCGTCATCAGATAGTTTTTGTAACTCGACTAGCAACTCGGTGTGTTGAAGAGATCAAATATAGAGTGAGAATAATAGAAATGACGTTCTTAAGAGGATTAAAGCATTTTTTATTAGCCTTTAGGTATGTATTTTTCAACCTCTGTTTTTTATGTTCTGTAGTGTGTGCTTTATTGAATAAATGTATATCTATCTATCTATCTATCTATATAGTTCAGAAGAGATTTAAGCAGCAGTGGTTATGTATTTATGTACTTATTAGCTTTTGCCCGCGGCTTCGCTCGCGTTAAATTCGGGGTAACAAACCATACAAACTTCCACCCCCCATTTTAGGGAAATGGGGGGTTAGAAAGAGACAAAAAGTAGCCTATGTCACTCTCCATCCCTTCAACTGTCTCCACTAAAAAAATCACGTCAATTTGTCGCCCCGTTTTGCCGTGAAAGACGGACAAACAAACACACACATACACTTTCCCATTTATAATATTAGTATGGATGTATGTAATTTATTAGGAAATAATAAGTTGGTACATTAGTCATTAGGTGGTAGGTGACAGTGGGTTGCTTATTCTGCTATTTGTACTCTTCTTATCTTATTTGGCTCGGGGGCCCATATGGATACACTTCGACCCAAAGGGATCTTTTGTGTAATTGCCCCCTAGTATACTTACTCAAGAGCTTTTTCAATCATCTCCATGTGTTGGGTGATGGAGCTCAAGGGCAGTGTTTTGAGGTCCTCTGGATCTGGATAGCCGATTCCAAAGTCCCTCATCCTTAGTCTGGCAAGAGCGTGACATTCACACATTAAGTGTTTCATTGTTTCTTCCTCTTCGCCACACATTCTACAATCAGTATTGTCTGACAGTCCCATTTTAGCCAGTACTCCTTTCACGGCGTAATGGCCTGTAAAAACTCCTGTTATGATTTGGAGCCTTTTTCTACTAAGTTTCCAAAGCTTTTTGCTCCAGCTTGAGTCAACTCTATGCATGAAGAGCTTTGAATGCCTTAGACCTGTCAAACTACCCCGCTCTTGTTGGTGTTTATGTTTGGTGTGGTCCTTTATGGCCGTGGTTATGGTTCCCTTTGAGAGCCCCACAAATGGTTCCGGGCCTAAGAAGTTATTCATAGAGCCCCTTCTAGCAAGCTCATCAGCATTTTCGTTATTTGTACTCTACAAGGAGAAACAAAAAAACTGGTGATCCGTTTAAACGCATAATTGATATCGTATTGCGACTAAGCAAAAGTAGGAGAAAAATTGACGCAAAAAAAAATTGTATGGGGCATAGTGTCCCAGCCAGCCAACCCTCCATATAAAACTTTTATTTTTCGCGTCAAATTTTTTATTCTTAGGTTTTTATTATTAGAATAGGATATCAATTACGCCCTTAAACGGCTCACTCGCATTTTTGTTACACCTTGTATACAGGTACTAGTATGCATGGCACATTGCTATGCGATTTTGTTCAGGATTACGGCCAAAGGAGGCCCCCAATAAGGTGGACCGACGATCCTTTCAATATCGCAAACAACCCTTGGATGAAGCAGCGAACAACCTATCTTTGTAGAGATCTTTGGGCCTATGTCCGGCAGGGTAACATCTTTCGTAGATATATGACGCTAGAAAGCGCACCGTACGGTTGAAGAAGAATTTCCTCCCATGAACGCTGCGCTGCGGCTGTGGAATGAACCCTATGCCGAGGTTTTCCCAGCGGGTACAGTATGAGGTTCTTCAAAAAAGGAGTGTATAGGTTCTAAAACGGTAGGCAACGCGCATGTGAATTCTCTGGGGTTGCAGGCGTCAAAAGGCTACGGTAACTGCTTACCATCAGGTGGGCCGTATGTTTGATTGCCACCGTCGTGTTATAAAAAAAAGCGAGAAATATCTTTAGGAAAAACCTACAAACGTCGAGTCAATTTTCATTAAAAGACAGAAGGCAAAATGAAACGCAATATCACAATTCTCCCTATGCAACATTTAATTCCCGTTAGCAATGTAATAAGCAATAATAGAAAGGGACGAGCAATAACAGTTTTAATTGCGTTAAAAATAACCTAGAACTTGCCGTATCTTCTCAGTCCATTACGCCTTTACTGTTATGATTATAACACTACAAACTTATCATTACCGTTAGCGAAATACAAAAACTAACACTACGTACAGAATTCTGGAGCTTCTTGGATAAAAACGGACAAAGCTAACCGCATTGGTAACGTGGTAATGTTATATTCCTTTAGGACCGTCCGCCATTTTTTGCCCGATGTGCTTTTGTGTCCATTGCGTTTTGTACTCGTAATAAGTAGTTAATTAGTATTGGATTTGGATTTTCATTTTGATGATGTACATTTTAGGATTATGTGTTTGGGAAATGTAGGTATACTGTGATGAAAACATAAATGCTTCCATTTAATGTGTAGTACGTTTGAAATCTGCTATGCTAGTTTAAAATTCAGTTTTATACTATGAACGGTAAAAATAAGTGTCACGTCGTAGTTCATCTTAATCCCAAAAATTAAAGACGGCCGCATATAGCTAAGCAAACTATTCATATTTTTTGGGCGAAAACACAGTGTGTGTTAAGTTAACACAATTTTTTTGAACACCTCATTCACTTAGACTTCTACTGCTGACAATGGGTGACATCTAAGTAAATTGCTTAGATAAGTACCTGCATAACGTCTATAATTCGACTAAAAATATTCAGTATCGTCTCACACAGATATACTACCCCCTAGTTTCCTAGTTCCCGCACCCTAGTTTGAATGGCACCGCACTAGTAACGGTGAGTTAAAGATATTCGTGGGCAAGCCGAAGCTCATTCGCTTGCCTTTTTTGTGGTCTGTAAAAAAAGTGCTCAACTTTCTGTAAATTAGGTAAAGATGGAAATCGAAATCTGTTGACGGGTCGCTATCGCTACATCCGACCTCAAAAAATACATACAATTAGTTCATCCAACCAGTCCATTTTTTTCTGACAATTAAGCCAATAATTGTGAAAATATAGTTCGTAAAATTTCCACGTTAAGTGACGCCGCGCTACACGTTTTACAAAGAACCAATAATTGTGAAAATATAGTTCGTAAAAGTTCCACGTTAAGTCACACAGGCGGCGTGACATCCCCAACTTTGACGCACCTTATCTTTGTAATTTCATTTAACTGATAAAATAAATCGGACTAACTAATTAGTTAATTATACTTGTATTATTAGTAGTATTAGTAGAATTATACTTTATATTATTTTTTAACACAAATAACTACATTTTTTTATATCATTTCGAATGCGATATCATCCCAGGGCTCAATAAACCAGAACAGCAGACAGGTCATTAGAGAGAGATAGCATCTGGTATCCGCGCACGTACCGAATTGGTGCCAAGTTTTTAACTCGATTTCCGCACCGCAATGATCTTGGCAAGGAGGAATGTAGTTAGAATGGTGTAGTTTTAGTATTATTTAAGACAGCGTAAATGTTGTATGACGAAGCGCTTGTGACCTGGCGGTACCTAAGACGTCAGACTTTCAATCCGAAGGTCTCGGGTTCAGAGGGTACGAAATATCATTTGATTTTACCAGTCACTTTTCGGCGAAGGAAAACATCGTGAGGAAACCCGATCTAATCCTAACAAGGCCTAGTTTCCCCTCTGGGTTAGAAGGGCAGTTGGCAGTCGCTTACGTAAACTAGTACGTACGCCAATTCCTAGGGTTAGGTTGCCGAGCGGACCCTAGGCTCCATAGAGTAAAAAGCTGGAACAAACGCTAGAAGGAAGCTTGTAAAGAGATCCTTAAGGTACCCATGGCATACATAGTACGTACGTAGTTTATTAAAACTGTCTGAGAAAACATTATAAACTTTTAATTAACGACGATTGACATTTACTGATTTTAGAAATTTGGATATGCCAATTATTCCTGTTTTTAACAGGGATGAAACTCTTACACAACAACCAACCAACCAATACTATGAAGACATTTTGGCTTTGCGTAATAAACTGCTTAAAGAAAACGCCTACATCCTTAATAGCGTTTCCCACGACACAATGGAACCTGCGCTTAGAATTAACGTAGGCACTAGTTTTTAATTTATTTCCAAAACATTAAAGTTTATCGGCGATGTTAACACTCACTTCCAGTTTTTGTATCAAGTTTTCTTATCCTATGTCCTAAGTACCTACCTAATCCTTATTTTAAATTAGTAAGTAAGCACAACTGACCCAAGATGGGTAATTCTGTATTTATTTAGTTATTTAACTTATATATTTAATTATAAGTATTTATTTAATCTTGAGTTCATGGGCCGTATTCTAATTTTAAAACACGTATAGACACGATCCAACTTCAATACAACTCCAATGCATTAACAACGCAATACTGCTACGGTATAAACGTCTGAATCAGAAATATCAGAATTTGCTTGAGAAATATTCCAACGCAACTTCAATACAACTTCAATATTGGTTGATTGTTTGTTGTGTGCTGGAGTTATGTTTGAGATAGGTTGTGTTGTTAATGTATTTTAAGTATAATATTTCGAATCCGGCACCATTTAATAGCAACTTTTTGAGTTTGGTTTTAAAGATAGTTTTACTGCCACACTCGGTTTCAAAAGTAATAGTGTTAAATGTTCGCGGTGTTAAGTAGCTGCGTGTTCGTTTACCATAATAGTTGTTAGACGTAGGTTAAGCGTATTTTCGTCGCTTTAAGACAGCGACTGACCATTTTCTTCACCGAAAAGCGATTGGTAAATATCAAACGATGTTTCGTACATAAATTCCGAGACACTCATTGGTATGAGCAGGGGCTTAAATCTGAGACCTCCGGATTGAAAGACAGACGTCTTACCTTACTATTTACTAGGGTTCCAATGCTTTTTTTAGGGTTCCGTACCTCGAAAGGAAAAAACGGAACCCTTATAGGATCACTTTGTTGCCCGTCCGTCTGTCTGTCTGTCAAGACCCTTTTTCTCGGAAGGCCTGGAGGTATCAAGCTGAAATTGATATCAAATACTCAGGTCTACTGTCCCTTGGCGCTGTGAAAAAATCAAACTTCTAAGCCAACGCAATCAAAAGATACAGCCGTTTGTACCACAAATTTTCGAAACTCGCAAGGGAATCAAAACCTACAGGGTACTTCCCGTGAACTCAGAATCTTGAAATTTGGTACGAAGCAACGTCTTATAGCACAGATAAAGGAAAAACTGCGAAAACAGTAAAATTTTAATTACATCATATAATAAAAGTATTTTTAATAATTTTAAAATTACTACCCCTTTCCTCGTGAACGCGTATCTAGAAGTATTAAATTGAAATTCATATCAAACCTACAGGTTTGTACGGAACCCTCGGTGCGAGAGTCCGACTCGCACTTGGCCGGTTTTTATTTATACCACGACGGTGACGAACAAGTATACGGATGTCTAATAGAAAGCAATTAGCCTATGGACGCCTGCAACTCCAGAGGTGTCACTTGCGCGTCGATTCACTGTGTTCACGGCTAAAGGAGGGTCCTCCTTCGTCACACACTGCATCCTCTTCGAGCTATCTGGCAACCTTACTCACCAGCAGGAACACAACACTACTAGACTACTCATTTACTTAATGGAATTATTCTGAACATGTTTACTAGGAAGAAAACGTGTTCCAAATAATTCCATAAAGCAGAAGCCAGAGGTAGAATATGGTAGGAAATATTTCGCTAGTCTTCATTAGTTTTACCGATCGACGTAGATAAGAATGCTGGCATTGAACCAACCAGACAAGATATGGTAGCTTTGTTTAAACATGAACCTTTTATTTTACTTAATGATAACGTGGAACTATAAAATAGGAAACGCGGTATATACGGGCACGGCGGTCTTAAAGACCACTTATTTATTACCTTATTTACGGCTACTGTAAGTTAGTCGGTCGGTACTAGTGACAACTGCCTACGAAGCTGAAGGTCATGTGTTGAAATCACGGATAGTTACATTTATTTGTGTATTCAGTCACGAATATATGTTAATCATAAACCGGGCTCGGTCCGCTGCCATAGCAACAGTCATCATAATGGATGAAAAGAAACGTTAACGGCCTCCTAGCCTAGTCGGTAGTGACCTGCCCATGAAGCAGGAGGTCCCGGGTTCGAATCCTGGTCAGGGCATTCATTTGTGTGTGTTATCACGGATTTGTACCTGAGTTATGGATGTTTTCTATGTATTTAAGTATTTATCTGTATCTATTTATTATATAATATTTATTTATTTATATTTATAATATTTAAACAGATCCTGATGGCCAACCTTCTTGAAATTGTTTCTGAGTACATACACCTACCTTGGGCAGATCCTACAGTTAGGTAAAAACAATTTTGAAAAGGAGGCCAAAAGGAGGATCCAGCTAGGCTGGGCAGCATTTGGGAAACTACGCCGTGTCTTCTCGTCATCCATACCGCAATGCTTGAAAACGAAAGTTTTTAATCAGTGCGTCCTACCCGTATTGACCTACGGAGCTGACGTGGACACTCACGGTAGGGCTGGTCCACCAGTTTAAAGTCGCTCAGCGAGCTATGGAAAGAGCTATGCTCGGAGTTTCTCTGAAGGATAAGATTCGTAGTAACGAATACATCCGACAGAGAACCAAAGTTATCGACATAGCTCAAAGAATTAGCAAGCTGAAGTGGCAGTGGGCCGGCCATACCCCGCGAAGAACCGACAACCGCTGGGGTAAACGTGTTCTTGAGTGGAGACCGCGACTCGGCAAACGTAGTGTAGGACGCCCACTGGCAAGGTGGGATGACGATCTGCGAAAGACTGCAGGCAGATGCTGGATGCGGCAAGCTGAAGACAGGGCGCTATGGCGCTCATTAGGGGAGGCCTATGTCCAGCAGTGGACTAATATAGGCTGATGATGATGATGATGATGATGAAACAGATCCATGGTATAAATCCTGTCCAAGAAGCAATTCACCGCCCTATTTATATAGCTCAGAATTACAAAATCGTAATAAAAGCGATGGTAGCCTGGCGGTAAGACGTCTGACTTTCAATCCGGAAGTCTCGGGCTCAAACCCCGGCTCGTACCACTGAGTTTTTCGAACTTATGTACAGAATATTATTTGATATTTACCAGTCGTTTTTCGGTGAACATTGGAAGGATACCCCTAAGACCTAATCCCGATAAGACCTAGTTTCCCCTACGGATTGGAAGGTCAGATGGCAGTCGCTTTCGTAAAATATAGTAGCTACGCCAATTCATGGGATTAGGTTGTCAAGCGGACCCCAGGCCGAGACAAACACAAGGAGGAAAATGACAAAATCGTAATAAGCAAACACTTTAAGAGACAAATAAATATGTCATACTTAGTTGTCACGTTAGAAAGAAAGCTGTCGTAAATAGTTGTTGGGGAAAGAGATGTAACACTGGTTTTCGCCCGTATTCAGGATGAGTATACAACCAGTTCGAGTCCTCGATCGAGTTCACTTGACAAACAAGCCGCAACAAATTACGGCGTTGCCATGTTTGTGCACAATGTACAACTTTGACTAAGGTGCGCGGAATGGTTGGCGTTCAACTGATGAACTTATGTATATACTAGGCCGTAAGCAGATCGTTGGTCATCACGTCCCAGGCGACAACTTGTGAAGTGTTTAAGGGGGATGTATAATGAAGCCTCGTGAAGGTCAGCGGCCTCCAACGGATGGTGAGTTAAGGAACGGCAGACATTTAATCGATTAAAAAAAATGGTCAATCCGTCCCGATTGAAACTTTGTCGGATGATAGTTTAAATCCTAATAAATATAAAAAATCGTCAGTTAGCTGTATCGCAGTGAAAAGACCGTCAGCTGGTCACGTGAACATGCGATCTTCAGGGCATCAGCTGACGATCTTTCCACCTAGATACAGCCAGCTGACGATTTTTCATGTTTGTAAAAGCATATAAACTATCATCTGACAAATTTTTCATCGTGACGCGATGACCGTTTTTTTTTAAGTGAGTAAATAGCTGCAGTTCCGCAACCCACCAAAGGAGCGGCAGCTGACCTACACGAGGCTTCATTAGACATCACCCTTAACCACTTCACAAGTTATCGCCTGGGACGCGATTGGTCATGTCATACTGGGTGTCCCTAAAATTAACGTAAAGACTCAAAGGGATATATGGAACAGCTGATGGGCTATCAATTAAGAAAATTTGGTCCTATGAAAATCGCATACTTTTCGAGATAGTGGCACTTTTATCAACCTACTTCAAGATTTCGAAGAAGGAGGTTCTCAATTCGTCGAGATCTTTGTTTCTACTATTTTTTTTAATGTATATGTTCACCGATTATTCGAAGACGGCTGGACCGATTTAGAAACTTCTTTTTTTGTTTGAAAGAGTAAATTTCACAGTTAGTCCTATTGTAACCAGGTCAAGATCTGATAATGGGATCTTGGAGAAATCTAGGGAACTCTTAAAATATTATAGGCACACCTATAGTGGCACACCAAAATAAATAATAATAACCTATAGTGATTTAAATATTTTTTACAGTAGCTCTGGCATTTCCTTTTGGAATGGTGGAGTCTAAGTGAATTCGGGTTTTTTTTGTTCAAAATTATACTTTTATATTAAAGCTTAAAGTAGTAATTTTGCCTATTGGCAATTTTCATTAGGATCAAACTTGGTTTTGAAGACACGCAATATTGATTTACATTAACCGGTCTGGGTCATCTGCCAATGCCACCGCAACTTCAAAGCCGATCGACATTACTGGTACAGTCACGATATTTAATTTTTGAGCCATTGAGGTTTCACTTTACACTGGACACTTCATAGAGTAAGTACTAAAGAAATAAAATAGCTTGAACCATAAATGGCAATAGTACTTGACATAGCATTTTAATTAAGCATCTATTTTTCGAAAAGACAGTCATAATTAAATTATTATCCACCTAAATAAGTATAAAACACGTTTTAGTACCTGTTCTTATATGAAAAACCGCAAATAATTAAGGATCTTTTTTCATTTAACATTCAATAAAGCTTGATGGTTTTGCTTGATTGCGATTGCTTCCGATTAGAGGATTTAAAACACTAAACTCGCATTTAATTAAAATAAAAGCCGTCACATATCAACCAACCTTTAGGTACGCCGACTGATAGTGGAGTCAATTTAAGTTGGCAACTAAATTTATACAACTTTACCTCCACAATGAGTGCCATCCCAATAACGGAATAATTGCTCATACAACTTTTGTTTCTTAACAAAGTAATTTGCGGTTGCCAGAAACAGTTGCTGCTTGTTTTAGTTTGTAATAAGTTGCCAATGTTTCGTTTCAAAGTTTCAATGCAAATTTGTATGCCGTTAAAATAAAATAAACACGCCACCTCAGTATATCCCAGAATTTTTCACGCTTTTAGATTTTCGATGTTAAACTTTAAAAAAAAAAATTGAATATCACAATTAAAGTTCAGTGTTTCAATTCAAATAAGGCTAACAAATAGCTACCTTTGGATAAATGTCCCTTAAAACCATAAATAAATCCCTGTCAAAGCCGTCTGGCATTCTGTGTCACACCTAGGCCTAAACAAAAACATTGCATTTTTTATCGCCCGCGGCTGCTGTTCCGTTGTCGATGTCAGATTTTTTCGGAAGTGACCTCACCTTTTACCGTATTGTCGAAATTTATAGGATTTTCTTGACCAAGAATAATCCGGAACGAGGAATTGTGGAATGTATGCCGAAGAACATCCAATTGACGTAGTTGGAGATGTATAAGCCATACGATTCGTGGAGGAGAAATGAACAATGCATTGTCACTTTCAGATAAGAAACCGCCAGATGGAAGCCGAGGCTCCAGGCGTCTTGCTCTAATGGCGAAAGTCCGTCGGAGATGAGCAGTGACCGGCTGGACTGAGCTGGAGCGAGGTTAATACTCGTATAGGGGTCGCTGAAGATATCAAGGTATACCGCCAGCTCGTGAATGCCCTCTGCTTCTCTGGGGAGCTTTAGTCACAACAATATTTATGGCATTCTTTTAGTACCCTACACAATGAAAATGCCGGCCAGTTTTAAGCTCCTGTCTTTATGCACATATCACAACTAAACTAATTTGCTGAATATCACTATTAGGCTTCTAGGACCTCTAACATATTTTCCACGAATCATTGGAACTATAGTAACAATTTCGTGAAGCCATGGAAGTGAAACACAATTGCATTTTCATTCAGAACGAGGATAAATAAATCCTAGTTTAAATTCATATAGAGACCATTAATTACCGGATTTGTATGCTTCTGTTTTGTTCTCGCGTCAAGGGAATCGAATAACGTTTTTTTTTTTAATACCTATAGATCATTATTTCAAATTCGTAGTCAAACGGTGTGAGTTACAACCACAGTATCGGGTCTGTCGCCCTGTCGTGCGCTATCAGACCAAACACCTTTTTCTCTTTGCGACCGCATTCGGGCTGTTGCAGAGATATATATATCACATGGCAGGATCTAGCTTTGTAACATGTCTGGCCCATGAGTTATCTACAATACATAAAGTACCGAAAAAAATACAGGTCACATTATCATCTCTTTGTCTAAATGTTAGTGATTGTTAAAAGCACAAAAAAGATATCTGGGGGAATATTCGGGGTAGAGTTGCATTAGACTTTATTTGTGACAATGTTTGTCAAGCTACTAAAGTTGTATATTTTACCCTAA
Source organism: Pammene aurita (assembly GCA_947086415.1). Lineage (NCBI taxonomy): Eukaryota > Metazoa > Arthropoda > Insecta > Lepidoptera > Tortricidae > Pammene > Pammene aurita. The sequence continues at coordinate 28,394,233 of OX352305.1, forward strand.
ATCGCATTTGAGCCTCTTCCTTTTTGCCTTAGTAAACGAAATAGACTTCTTAAAATAAATTTATTGAAGCATGACAACGCGGGTCTACTAATCGTTATCGCTATTTGTCCCTTAATTTATACCAAAATTTTACCGTAATAATTACAAGTACGAGTAATTAATTGCTAATGAGACAGCAGGAAACAAAATGCGGGCGGGTTTAAATTATATCAGATCAAGATTCTAAGCTCATTCAACAAACAGGAGTGGTCGTGTACACAGCGAACCATACAAAATGGTTCTCCTCCAAGCTATACTATTATTAATAATATGGACGTTTAAATATGGAGCAGTATTCAGCATTCTAGACAAAATGATACCAGAAGATGCATTATTCAACTTCACTGAGCTTGCGAAGAAATATGGTCACCCTGCTGAAGAATACGACGTTGTCACTGAAGATGGATATATTTTAAAACTCTTTCATATGCCTGGTAAAAGTAAAATGCCAATATTCATCATGCATGGACTAGGAGATTCCGCAGATTCATATATACTAAGAGGGTATAAGTCTTTAGCTGTAACTTTAGCTAATGAAGGACATGATGTTTGGATAGGTAACAACAGAGGCAACAAATACTCCCGGAAACATTTATACTTAAACCCGGATAAAGACAATCAGTTCTGGAACTACAGTTTTCATGAAATAGGCATTTACGATTTGCCTGCAATGATAAACTTTATTATTAATAACACAAATTCAGATACAATAGACGTGATAGCACATTCTCAAGGAACTACAGCATTTTTCGCTTTGCTTGCAACGAAATCGGAATACAACGAGAAGATTAACACCCTAGCAGCCCTTGGACCTGTAGCATTTTTGAATAATTTATCCCCACCTATATCTACTATAGCAATAACAGGACCAGTAATTAACCATATCTTGGTTAGCATGAATGTGGAAGAGATAGGAGCCAATGAAACGACTGCTCGAGAATTGCAAACTAGACTTTGTTCCCTTGGATTTATTGGTGGAAATTTTTGCCGCTTTGGTTTGATATTTCCTCTCTTCGGATTCGACCCTGAAAGTCTCGAAGCGGAATTTGCGCCAATAGCTCTGGCTCATTTCCCGGCAGGTATTTCTAGAAAAAGTTTGCTGCATTATGACCAGCTATTTTACAGTAAAAGGTTCGCCTGCTTTGACTATGGACCTTCGGTGAACCTTAAGGTTTACGAGTCATTTAATTCTCCAGATTATGACTTGAAAAAAGTGACCGCAAGAGTCGCGCTGTTTCTAGGGAGGAATGACCCGTTTTCGAAGATAAAAGATGCCGAGTTACTAAAGAAGATATTGCCAAACGTAGTGATGTACAAAACGATAGAATCTAACAAATGGACTCATGTTGACTTTGCTTGGGCTAATGATATGGATAAGTATCTATTCCCTCTGATTTTAAAACTTTTGAAACAATACAGTTAAATATATTCTTGGAATGCTTATCTAAATATCTATGAATATATAACGTGTGGTTGTGAGATGTGATAATTAAATTTTGACCGATATGTTTTATTTTGTAGCTCATCATATCTTAATAGAACACACCCCTTGTGTTAAGATGTGATGTAGTACAGACTACAAGTCCCTAATGTGAGCTAAGAAGTTCGAGTAAACTCTATTAACATTAACAAGTAACTTCCAATTTTTGCATGTCCATCAATTGCTTCTCTAGATTTTTCTAATGAGTCCTACGGTATGATTGTATTCCCTCCTCGAGGAGTTCCTTACGAAAACATCATCAGATCAGCTCTGTGTAAGTTTATTATTGCACTGTCATGGGAATTACGGAAATGTACCAAATTTTAGCTAAACCAAAAACACCTGGAAGAAGATTAAAATAACAACGCCATCAACAACAAGTGTAGCTATTTAAATCAAAATATGTAATAAAGTTTATATACAACTTTCAGATTTAAACCAAGGTAAAGTCACTATTATAGTTATTTAGATGAAACAAAACAAGTAGAAAAGAAACTAACATGATATGGTTTACAAATCAGTTTATCAAGCTAAAAATTATAAGAATTCACGTATGTTTGCATAATCTATTGAATTTTTTTTATTCTTGCATTTTTAGTTGGTATTGTCCAAAAATAGCAAGCGCAATCACATTTGAGGGAGATTTTGCTATCACATACATAAATAAGTCGTAAAGCGGAAATGGGTGGGGGCCGATTAAGGGGATAAGGGCTTATATTACATACACGTAACATTAAGCGTTGATGCCACAGTTACATAAAAAATACAGAAATGTATACCACAAGGAAAGGAATTATAAAATTTTTTACAAAAATGTTACATGTAATGGGGCTGGCAGAATAACAAGTTGGAGAAAATTGTAATGTAGTAAATTTCTAAAATAAAATAAAAATATCAATAATCAATTGTATGATTACTTATTCCTCTAAATTGCAGGTAAAAAATCTATATTTTTCGATATCAACATTAAGATCAATGAAAAATGTTTATTCATATTCATATTACAATTATTTGTTATTTAATCCTGACAACTTCTGGCACACTTTGCAAAAAGAAAAAGTGCCCTTAAATCCGTCCCACCCAAATATATCTATGATAGATTGATAGCAGAATTTTTGTATGGAGCCTATAAACAAATATCAGCCGGAAGTGTTTTCCGCTTTTTAGTCTAAGATTGCTGTATTCACCGCTGAATTCCGCTCAAATGTGTGACGCGAAGATATAGATATCGTAGTGCAATTTCATCCCTCTATCGCTCTTCATCCTGATATTAACGAAGTTGTGTCCCAAGCCTCCTCCGGTCACGTTGGCGGACGCTGATGTATTCGTCAGGTCATACGCCAGGACGCCCTGGAAACATGCCCAATATATTAATAAAGGTGCGACCACACCGCTGCTCAAAATACGCTGACGGTACGGAATCGCAATGACGTGCCGTAAACGTCACGACTTTACCGCATGCTCTCCACGCTGCTGCTCAAAATACGCAGACGCAACGTGTACGCCGTGACGTGCCTCATACGAAATATTTTTGACGCGAACCTTCCAAACCGTATTTTGAGCAGCGGTGTGGAGGGCATGCGATAAAAACGGTACGGATACGATGCGTCACTGCGATTCTTTAACGTCGCCGTATTTTAAGCAGCGGTGTGGAGGGCATGCGATAAAAACGGTACGGATACGATGCGTCACTGCGATTCCGTAACGTCGCCGTATTTTAAGCAGCGGTGTGATCGCACCTTAATACAGTAAAGAAAAAGTAAATAAATAAACGCGTTAGGTTAGAAAAGCCGGTCATGTGCGAGAGGGAGTCGCATCTGAATGGAGGTGCCGTAAATTACAAGTTATTATGTTTTGAGTCTTATGTCCGACTCATATTTACTATTGTCAATTACGAAATTTGTGGCTCAATAATTTTAAAATTATGGGGAAGAAATGGTCTAAATGTTGCCTAATGTCTTAAAAAACTCATAATTTTTTTACCATAGTTTTAATATATTTTTGGATCCGGGTATACCCGGGTATGTCCTTAAACTACGTCTGGATCCAGGTATGTCCTTAAACTACGTCCAAAATAGAGGTATGTGTACTGCGAATGTCATCTCGCTAGTGGTAGGGCACAGCACAGCGAATGTCAGCTCGCAAAGCCCGTCTGCGAAAGTACCTCCAGCTTACATCAAACCACAGCCAAATAGCACTAGACCCTACTCATAGTGTTGTGTTCCGACTGGTGTGTAAGGTTGCCAAAGAGCTCAAAGAGGACCCAGTGTGTTCTCTTGTTCCTTAAGCCGTCAACACAGTGAATCCTCCTTTTTGTAAAGGGTCGGCAACGCGCATGTGACATCTCGTAAAATCTAGTGCCTACGCCAATTCATAGGATTAGGTTGTTAAGCGGACCCCAAGCCGGGACAAACGCTAAGAGTAAGATATACTTAGATAGGAAAAATATAGTTTTTCTAATTTACATTTACACCGACTTACATACAAACGTGTACCAAATATCAACTCGATTGGTTTATTAGTTTCGAGCTCAATTGACTGTGTCTTGAGTGATTATACCTCTATGTATAAGAGTACTATTTATTTTTTCAATTGAGGTACGAAACCTTAAAGATTTTGAGCTCCTCACGCGCTTAACGAGTACCTAACTATGGTTGTTGTCATTAAAAGGATTAATCGCGTGTTAGCACTTATTTTAAATCTCCCAACGCTTCGAGCTCCTTACAGCACCCGTGGTCACGGGATAGACAGATAAACATGTCATTGTCAATAAACCAGCTACTTACCTATGAAGGTTTCGGATTACTAGATCGATTGATAGATATATATAGGTTAATGTAGTAGGTTATACATTACAGACAAGTGTTTGTGCTAATGACTGTAATGACTATGGTTTTACAGCCCTGTTATGATTTTGTGTGGTTGGGATTGTCAGTGACATGCTCTGATACGGCAGACTTTCAGTTATTATTATACTACTCTTTGCTGCAGACTTTTGTCGACGGTGTTTGACGTCAGATATGTGTTCATTCACTCGCATGCTAACACGCGATTAATCCTTTTAAGGTGATATCTATGTTTCGATGGATTTAATAATACCACGCCTGATCTTTTGCAATAGCATATGTGCGCTCAAAGAATTTTATCAATAAAAATAGTGGAAGTATACTAAAAATAAACTATACTTACTCAAGTATCTGTAAATTTTATTACTTATGTTTGTTTTTTAATTGCATTAGTTTCGATTGGCAATCCAGAGGTTGTGTGATCGTTTCGAGTTTATTTTCTGATTGTAAGATTGTAACATAAAAAAAAAGTTCAAAAGCGATATAATTAACTTAAATAGATGGCCCATTTAAATATATATATATTTTTTTTTGTATATGACTTATATTTAAGTTTATGATTTATGTAGTTGTTGTGTTTATTGAAAATAAATAAGTCAAAATATTTATTAAAATACTTTGATTTGTTCTCTAGTAAAAGCCGTATTACTTATTCCTGATGTCATATCTAAAGTACTTAGGTAAGTTAATTATATAGATATGGGAGTAGAACGAGGAAACATATCAAAAAGTACTCAAAAGTGCCTAAATCATTAGTTAAAACCACGACCTTCGTTAAAAGATTATTATTGTGACGAGTTTGACGACCAAGGAAATTATAAATTATAACCACATAGACTAAGAGCTGGCTACGTCAGATATGATATGACACAATAATGAGAGCAACGAAACCTGTCGAGTTAGTTTGCTTTACTATCCTTATTGCTAGACCTGGGCATCATCATCAATCATCATACAAGTCGCAAGTCACACCCCACATGGAGTACTGTTGTCACCTTTGGGCGGGAGCACCTGGATACCAGCTTGGGCCCTTTGACTCGGTGCAAAGGCGCGCTGTGCGGATCGTCGACGATCCCAAACTCACGAGCGATATGGAACCTTTGTACTCCAGTCAAGATACGGCCGCGCAAAACATTAATTTATAATAGCTTTTTTTTTTTTTCTTATGCTTTTTTTGACAATCTAAGGTACTATATTTTTGAATCCTACTAACTTTCCTACCGGAAGAAGGTATAAAAATTAAGTGTCAAAAAAACGCTTTATTTTTTCACTTTAAATAGTAATAACATTTTTATTTTGTCAACTTGTCAATAATTTTGTAATTAATGAAAAACGAGTAAAATCAAACTAAATATTTCCACGTAAAGCAACTTAATCAAGAAGATAATGGCTTCGATTGGGTATATCGTAAGTCGATAGTAATAATGACTAATAGGCAGGACTTTGATTAAAGTATCATGAAACTACTTCATCAAGCTATTTACCTCAAAAACCTACAAACAATATGTTTGTATTCCGGGTATAGTCATTTACGTATGTATAACATTAATTAAATTGATTATAGACTCAATTTATTTTAGACTTTGTTGTAATCACGTATAAATTAAGACTAATTAACAAATAACGCAAAAAAAATGCAATGGGGTAAAGAAAGAGTATAATTTAAAAAAAATTGCTAATTCCACTTACAAATAAACTTTAACTCCCAGCGTTTAGGATCAATTTCCTATGCTACACGCCACGGGTGTTTTGACGCGGGCGACGGGAGTTCGCAGTCAAGGTCACGCTCGTATACAGCTTTAGTAAGTAAACCATTCCGACTAGCTAGGTGGTAAAACGAAACCTTACGTCAATTTCATAACTGTCATAAGGAATTTGAAACGTAGACGCTTTGATTGAACAATATTTATAATTATAATATGATACAGAATAATTTGTGTTATTTAAGTTACCTCCATGGCTACCTACTGTACTTATACCCGATAGGGGACAGTAGGTATCGGCGATACATAATATTAATGAACGTAGTATAGTGTATATAAACTATGGAAGTAAACCAAACGCCAATATAACATTTTCTATTTAGGTACTTAGTAGGAGATCGCGATTTTATTGAGTAGAGTCTCGCCGGAGGCAGTGGATTTTTCTACTTTTCCATTTTTTCTAAGCATTGTGGTATCGTTAGCAGACGTTCTGCTTAATACAAAATTAATTGTATGTGAGTAGAAATAAGAGGGCGGGTGTATTGCATTTTTTATTATCATTTTAATTTAAGTGTTACTTATTAAATATATCTACACGGTGCCCACGAGGAAAGGGAAAGATTTTAACAGTATATTATAGATCCTATTTAGAGACAAAAATGTCATATAAACTTTTTTGAAATTCGCCTAGTTTCAGAGTTAATACCAATTTGTTGTTGCCACTATTGGGCATAGTTTACACGTCATTATTGACAGATATCAAAGTGACAAGGAAAACTATGCAGAAACTAATTTTTTCAAAAAAAAGAATGTACCAATTTCTTTTAGACGATAATTTTATTAATAACATTTACTTTTCATGTGCAAGAAACATTCAAAAAATAGAAAAACAATATATATTTTTTTTGGCGAAATTGACCTAAAGTCACATAATGTTTTTTCCTTCTTTTGGTCTCAGGAATGCGTAGTTAATGTTTTTCCCTTTCCTCGCGGGCACCTTGTATTAACCGGTTGTTTTTTCAACAATTATCCAAATTGTGCAAGGTGCAACTAGCAAAATATGTGACGTTTTCAATAAGTCAAAGGTACATCATTGTTGGTTATCGATAAGGCATTACTGCCATAAAAAATATCTAAAAGTAAACTCTATTAACAACCGACTATGATGTAGGTACCTTTTAATCCAGTAATCGGAGATTCATCGCCATACATTAGCTTACAAAATGTGGAGTACAAAATGTTTTAATTGGTATTGGTAGGCTACAGGATGGTTATTAAAAATCTAGATTTTAGACCTTGAAGGCTCCCCGTGTTGGCCGCCATCTTGGTTTAAAGGTGCCGAAATTCGGTTTTTTAACCTTGATGCTTAAACAGTTGTCAGTATGACTAAAGTATTTATAGAATGTTCAAAGAAGATAAAATTTTCGAATATTTTTTATACATAAAATAGCTCTATACACCTTACAGATAAAAAGATACAGGGGGTGAAAAAAGTGTAATTTTTTAAAATCATGAGAAATTAATTTTTAAGCTTCTAAATTCTGTCCTTCGAGATAATGGCCTTCCCATAGAAAACTTCGACGTCTGATCTGCCGAAATGTTTGAAAGATCCAATGTTTTTTTTGTGATATCGAAGTCGGTCCCATAGTAAAAGTTGTTAAGTATGTATGGCCTACCTAATCACCTCGCTCAAATTGGCTAGTTATTGAAAAAACATTATGTATATAGATTATAGATAGATTTAATAAGCCTTTGTCCTGACTTACTCATTAACGCATGTTTTTGAAATTACACCCTTAGGGTGGTAAAAAGGGGGTAAAAAGTTTGTATGGGTATGATTTAAAATTTTAAGTTAGAGACTTGAAACTTTGTTCGTTTGTTGGCTACTCACTTAAAAACAAGCATTTAATTTTACTTTTATTTCCTGTGTTGTTTTAGTTTATATTTGTTCTAAAATGCTATGGATCATGGTTATCTGTAAATAAATGCATATTTAAAAAGTTTGTATTAAAGCGACTCCAAAACTACTGAAGCTAGAAAGTTGTAATTTGCAGAAAAGATTACATTTATAATATGTACAAGTAATAAGAAAAACGATTTTGAAAACTTAGACCCCTAAGGGGATAATAAGGGGGTTCAAAATGTTGTATGGGTAGGGATTAAAATTTTAAGTTGAGGGTTGAAACTTCGTACGTTTACTGCTAATTAAAAGTGATTTTAGTTTTTTTTTATTCAACCCCTAACGGGGTTAAAAGAGGCTGAAAGTTTGTAAAGATATTTACTTTTTTTGTGACAGACTTTCACAGACCCGGGGATGAACAAAAGATAGTACTAATACCTAACATCACATTATAAGAAGATAAAATAAGGAATGAAACTTTGTATGAGCAGCCGTATTATACGCGGACGAAGTCACGGGTGGATAGTTTGTATTACCTAGACATGTATATACATGCGTATAATAACATTATAAATGCGAATGTGTCCGAATTGATTACGATAAAACTTAGTAATATAAATAATTTGAGTCCCGGGAAAATCATCCCTTGAGGCAGTGAAAAGGGGTTTACAAGACTTGCAATGTATGTTCCTATGTGAAATTATTAATCGATGAACCGATATACAGGGTGAATTTTCTTTTTGGGTCAGTGAGGGCGGCTACCAGATCCCGTGCTGCTACTGCTACGCAAAAATGGTCTTAATAAACCTCCTTTCAATTTTTAATTAATGAAGTTTGGCGTTTACCAATTTTGAATAAAACAAACATGTTGCGAAAAAAAGGTCATTTGTGACAAACTTTTTTTATACCAATTGATTCCTTTACAATCCAGAATCGAAAAGCCTGAATGGAACCAAAAAAAAATCCGACTAGAAAGCTACCAATTAAGGAAAACTTTCCCACACAATCAGTATTTTTATGTATATTATATTATAGAACAATCTTACACAAATCGAACTAGGCCCACAGTAAGCTTAATAAGGCTTGTGTTATGGGCCACGAGACTACGATATATATATATAATAGATAAATATCGATAAATACTTAAATACATAATAGAAAACACCCATAACTCAGGAACAAATATCTGTGATAAACATACAAATAAATGCCCTGACCAGGATTCGAACCCGGGACCTCCTGCTTCGTAGGCAGGGTCACTACCGACTGGGCTAGGAGGCCGTTGAAAAAGTATGAAAATGAAAACATTAATTTTTCACATGCTATTTTGTTTTGCCAATCGATTCCATTCCTATCCAGAATCAATAGTTTCCTAGAGATCAACTTACGGTTATGTACAGTCGACGTCAAAGATATAATCTTTTACGTCGGCTGTACAAAAACTCACAAATTCAAGATTTATTTCCATACTATGGAGAAAAAGTGAAATTTTATTCATATTTTTCTATCACGCCAATCAGTCCTGTTAATTTTAAGGACCATAATACAGTATGAAGACATTATAGTTCAAAATATGAAAAGAATGGGGATTTTAAGGCAGTAAATGTATGGAAATAGTTTTCTTCAAATTGTAGCTTTTTAGGACCTGACCGTAAGTTGACCCGTACGAAGCTGTTGATACTGGATAGGAACGGAATCGATTATGATAAAAAACAGCATGTGAAAAATAAAAGTTTTCATTTTCATACATATTGTATGGGAAAAAAATCCTCAATTTGTGGCTTTTTTAGCCGGTAGTTTTTTTGGTCCCATAAAAGCTTTTGTTGCTGGATAGGCATGGGATCGATAAGCATCAAAAAAAAGTTTGTCAAAAATTACCCTTTTCTCGTACCCCGTATGTTTTTTTCAAAATCTGTAAACGCCAATTTGAAATCGAGGGAAGGTCTTGTAAGTCCATTTTCGTGTATACACAATAGATCTGACAGACTTACACATACAAAGATACAGGGATGAAAAAAGTATTTCTTTTTTAAATTATGAGAATTTGATAAATGTTAGCTTAAAAATTCTATGCTTCGAGATTAAGAAATTTATTAAATCTGAACCACAGTTTTGTCATCTTAAAAAGATTCTTTTAAATATATTTAAAAGTTGGATTCACTCCCATAGCGCTTATAGTTGGGAGGTGATTGTGGAAAGGCTTCTTCTCTTACTCATCATGGAATATTATTAGGCGCTGTCGGGTAAAGTTATCGATCAATTTGGGTATAAGAAATTTGGATTTGATAGAAAGCTTGTAGACACATTCATTAGTCATACTAACAACAATTTAAGCATCAAAGGCAAGAAACCGAATTTTGGCACCTTTAAACCAAGATGGCGGCCAACGCGAGGAGCCTTCAAGATCTAAAATCTAGATTTTTAATAACCAGCCTGTAGCCTACCAATCCCCATTGAAATATTTTGTACTCTAACTTTTGTAAGGTAATTATGGAGAGGATTCCCCGATGACTGGATTAAAAGGCACATGATTGTCGGTTGTTATTAGAGTTTATTTCTTAATATTTTTATGACAGTAATGCCTTATTGTTAATGATAACCAACAATGATGTACCTTTGACTTTAAAACGTCACATATTTTTTTCATCGAATAAAATAATAAAAAACCGTTTGAAATTATAGTAAATGTTGTTTTTTTTATTTTAAATTAAATATATACGCATTTAATTGTGCAAATAAGAACGTGAATGCGAATATCAAAAAACATGCAGATATTCGCGAATGCGAATACGAATATTTTTTATATCCCAAGCATATAGTATGGTTGCTTTGCGCAACCGTATATTTATTTAGTCGTGGCAAAACTCGCCGCATGCGCCATCACTGTTGTGACCTATGTTCCCATGATATCGAACCAAAAAACGTAAGCGTAAAGTTTAAAAATCTAGTACTTATATGAGAATAACAACAAATAAACAATTCTTACTACATTTTTTTTTTTTTTTTTACCTCTCAATTAGCAATATTATACCTACTTTGGTCAATTTTACCCGCACTTGTACTCGAAAGAAGTTTTTATTTACCCTAGTCGCACCGTTGTCAAGTTTTTGGTACTTACGTCTATTTTACTCAATAAATGGTGATATTTTTATAATTATAATGACCTAAAATATTTGGTAACACAGCGCAGGCGAGGCACGACCCTTGCGCGTGGTCGGCCATTACTTCTCTTCTCCGCTCCCGTAACCGACCAATCGTGATCGTTCTCTGGCTCAAGCGCGCCCAATTTAAAACAACGGTGATGACTGTTTGGAATAAAATAAGTAACAACTTATTTTAAAAGGCGATTTATGCAAAGTTGAGCTAAAAAGTGCGCATTATGAAAATCCCAAAACATACTTCCTTTTTTACAAATTTTTATTGGTAAATAATTTACACTCTCATAAAACCCACCCTCCGGTATAAATTATAATGTGATTTATTATAAGTATATATAATTACTATTTCTAATTATTAATCATAAAAATTGTAGCCAATTACGATTTTAATGCACTGAAATATGCTCAATAATAAAAAAACTCCAGGTCAATTTACTATAAATAAGGAACCCATTTTTATTTTTTGTACCATTCTTGGTCAATATTCTAAAGCAAATATTAATGTATATTTACAAGAAAACAAACGTTAATTAATATTTTTAAATAATAATCTACGATTTTTTATATTTTTAAATATTTTTTTATATACTTATACAAGTAAAATTTAATGAGATTATGTGTCGACGTAATCACTAGATTTATGATACGTCTGCTACATCAAAAAAATCTGCTATTATTAATTATTTCCAATTCGCCATACTAGCCGACCGTATAATGACTGTACTATTGAGTCTAAGGAGAGACTTTGCCTCCTTATGTGTGTTCTATCGCTTGTACAATGGGTAGTGCTCTGAAGAACTGTTCGATATGATACCCACGGCAGCTTTTTATCACCGCACCGCTCGCCGCCGGTATGGTGTTCATCCTCACACCCTGGAGCCCACAGGGTCGCGCACAGTACGGTTCATGACGAATTTCCTCCCACGAACGCTGCGGCTGTGGAATGAACTCCCTGCCGAGGTTTTCCCAGCGGGCTACAGTATGAGGTTCTTCGAAAAAGGAGTGAATAGGTTTCTAAAGGGTAGGCAACGCGCATGTGAATCCTCTGGGGTTGCAGGCGTCCATAGGCTACGGTAGCTGCTTACCATCAGGTGGGCCGTATGCTTGTTTTCCACCGATGTGGTATAAAAAAAATCTGGCAGCTTTAAATGGGTGGAGACCAACAAAAATTATCAATACAAAATAGGTCAAAACTGCCGAAGCTGTCATTTATAGAGTACAGGGCCTATATTTTAACATTAGATCAAAAAATATTGTGTTTTGTTGCGGAAACAAAAACAGTAGGCGACTAATTATAAATTGCATTATACATCATTTGGCACTACTTTTTCCCAACAGAAACTTCTGGCTTTGATATAATCTAATTATTTATATAATTTCTCATAATGTTGCATCAAACCTAGAACTCTAGGATTTGTTTTCTTGAAGTAATTTGGATTCTTTCACCTCCACCACTTTACAGCTACCAAGTGTCCAGATCTAGAAATAACTTATAAGCATAGTATAGCAAACTGACTAAAGGGGTTTCGTTGCTCTCATTATTGTGTCATATCTGACGTGGCTACTTGGCCTTTTTAGGGTTCCGTACCTCGAAAGGAAAAAACGGAACCCTTATAGGATCACTTTGCTGTCCGTCTGTCTGTCTGTCTGTCTGTCAAGACCCTTTTTCTCAGGAACGCGCAGAGAGAAAACCTAACAGGGTACTTCCCGTGAACTCAGAATCTTGAAATTTGGTACGAAGCAACGTTTTATAGCACAAATAAAGCCCTTGGACCTGTAGCATTTTTGAATAATTTATCCCCACCTATATCTACTATAGCAATAACAGGACCAGTAATTAACCATATCTTGGTTAGCATGAATGTGGAAGAGATAGGAGCCAATGAAACGACTGCTCGAGAATTGCAAACTAGACTTTGTTCCCTTGGATTTATTGGTGGAAATTTTTGCCGCTTTGGTTTGATATTTCCTCTCTTCGGATTCGACCCTGAAAGTCTCGAAGCGGAATTTGCGCCAATAGCTCTGGCTCATTTCCCGGCAGGTATTTCTAGAAAAAGTTTGCTGCATTATGACCAGCTATTTTACAGTAAAAGGTTCGCCTGCTTTGACTATGGACCTTCGGTGAACCTTAAGGTTTACGAGTCATTTAATTCTCCAGATTATGACTTGAAAAAAGTGACCGCAAGAGTCGCGCTGTTTCTAGGGAGGAATGACCCGTTTTCGAAGATAAAAGATGCCGAGTTACTAAAGAAGATATTGCCAAACGTAGTGATGTACAAAACGATAGAATCTAACAAATGGACTCATGTTGACTTTGCTTGGGCTAATGATATGGATAAGTATCTATTCCCTCTGATTTTAAAACTTTTGAAACAATACAGTTAAATATATTCTTGGAATGCTTATCTAAATATCTATGAATATATAACGTGTGGTTGTGAGATGTGATAATTAAATTTTGACCGATATGTTTTATTTTGTAGCTCATCATATCTTAATAGAACACACCCCTTGTGTTAAGATGTGATGTAGTACAGACTACAAGTCCCTAATGTGAGCTAAGAAGTTCGAGTAAACTCTATTAACATTAACAAGTAACTTCCAATTTTTGCATGTCCATCAATTGCTTCTCTAGATTTTTCTAATGAGTCCTACGGTATGATTGTATTCCCTCCTCGAGGAGTTCCTTACGAAAACATCATCAGATCAGCTCTGTGTAAGTTTATTATTGCACTGTCATGGGAATTACGGAAATGTACCAAATTTTAGCTAAACCAAAAACACCTGGAAGAAGATTAAAATAACAACGCCATCAACAACAAGTGTAGCTATTTAAATCAAAATATGTAATAAAGTTTATATACAACTTTCAGATTTAAACCAAGGTAAAGTCACTATTATAGTTATTTAGATGAAACAAAACAAGTAGAAAAGAAACTAACATGATATGGTTTACAAATCAGTTTATCAAGCTAAAAATTATAAGAATTCACGTATGTTTGCATAATCTATTGAATTTTTTTTATTCTTGCATTCTTAGTTGGTATTGTCCAAAAATAGCAAGCGCAATCACATTTGAGGGAGATTTTGCTATCACATACATAAATAAGTCGGAAAGCGGAAATGGGTGGGGGCCGATTAAGGGGATCAGGGCTTATATTACATACACGTAACATTAAGCGTTGATGCCACAGTTACATAAAAAATACAGAAATGTATACCACAAGGAAAGGAATTATAAAAAAATTTACAAAAATGTTACATGTAATGGGGCTGGCAGAATAACAAGTTGGAGAAAATTGTAATGTAGTAAATTTCTAAAATAAAATAAAAATATCAATAATCAATTGTATGATTACTTATTCCTCTAAATTGCAGGTAAAAAATCTATATTTTTCGATATCAACATTAAGATCAATGAAAAATGTTTATTCATATTCATATTACAATTATTTGTTATTTAATCCTGACAACTTCTGGCACACTTTGCAAAAAGAAAAAGTGCCCTTAAATCCGTCCCACCCAAATATATCTATGATAGATTGATAGCAGAATTTTTGTATGGAGCCTATAAACAAATATCAGCCGGAAGTGTTTTCCGCTTTTTAGTCTAAGATTGCTGTATTCACCGCTGAATTCCGCTCAAATGTGTGACGCGAAGATATAGATATCGTAGTGCAATTTCATCCCTCTATCGCTCTTCATCCTGATATTAACGAAGTTGTGTCCCAAGCCTCCTCCGGTCACGTTGGCGGACGCTGATGTATTCGTCAGGTCATACGCCAGGACGCCCTGGAAACATGCCCAATATATTAATAAAGGTGCGACCACACCGCTGCTCAAAATACGCTGACGGTACGGAATCGCAATGACGTGCCGTAAACGTCACGACTTTACCGCATGCTCTCCACGCTGCTGCTCAAAATACGCAGACGCAACGTGTACGCCGTGACGTGCCTCATACGAAATATTTTTGACGCGAACCTTCCAAACCGTATTTTGAGCAGCGGTGTGGAGGGCATGCGATAAAAACGGTACGGATACGATGCGTCACTGCGATTCTTTAACGTCGCCGTATTTTAAGCAGCGGTGTGGAGGGCATGCGATAAAAACGGTACGGATACGATGCGTCACTGCGATTCCGTAACGTCGCCGTATTTTAAGCAGCGGTGTGATCGCACCTTAATACAGTAAAGAAAAAGTAAATAAATAAACGCGTTAGGTTAGAAAAGCCGGTCATGTGCGAGAGGGAGTCGCATCTGAATGGAGGTGCCGTAAATTACAAGTTATTATGTTTTGAGTCTTATGTCCGACTCATATTTACTATTGTAAATTACGAAATTTGTGGCTCAATAATTTTAAAATTATGGGGAAGAAATGGTCTAAATGTTGCCTAATGTCTTAAAAAACTCATAATTTTTTTACCATAGTTTTAATATATTTTTGGATCCGGGTATACCCGGGTATGTCCTTAAACTACGTCTGGATCCAGGTATGTCCTTAAACTACGTCCAAAATAGAGGTATGGGTACTGCGAATGTCATCTCGCTAGTGGTAGGGCACAGCACAGCGAATGTCAGCTCGCAAAGCCCGTCTGCGAAAGTACCTCCAGCTTACATCAAACCACAGCCAAATAGCACTAGACCCTACTCATAGTGTTGTGTTCCGACTGGTGTGTAAGGTTGCCAAAGAGCTCAAAGAGGACCCAGTGTGTTCTCTTGTTCCTTAAGCCGTCAACACAGTGAATCCTCCTTTTTGTAAAGGGTCGGCAACGCGCATGTGACGTCTCGTAAAATCTAGTGCCTACGCCAATTCATAGGATTAGGTTGTTAAGCGGACCCCAAGCCGGGACAAACGCTAAGAGTAAGATATACTTAGATAGGAAAAATATAGTTTTTCTAATTTACATTTACACCGACTTACATACAAACGTGTACCAAATATCAACTCGATTGGTTTATTAGTTTCGAGCTCAATTGACTGTGTCTTGAGTGATTATACCTCTATGTATAAGAGTACTATTTATTTTTTCAATTGAGGTACGAAACCTTAAAGATTTTGAGCTCCTCACGCGCTTAACGAGTACCTAACTATGGTTGTTGTCATTAAAAGGATTAATCGCGTGTTAGCACTTATTTTAAATCTCCCAACGCTTCGAGCTCCTTACAGCACCCGTGGTCACGGGATAGACAGATAAACATGTCATTGTCAATAAACCAGCTACTTACCTATGAAGGTTTCGGATTACTAGATCGATTGATAGATATATATAGGTTAATGTAGTAGGTTATACATTACAGACAAGTGTTTGTGCTAATGACTGTAATGACTATGGTTTTACAGCCCTGTTATGATTTTGTGTGGTCGGGATTGTCAGTGACATGCTCTGATACGGCAGACTTTCAGTTATTATTATACTACTCTTTGCTGCAGACTTTTGTCGACGGTGTTTGACGTCAGATATGTGTTCATTCACTCGCATGCTAACACGCGATTAATCCTTTTAAGGTGATATCTATGTTTCGATGGATTTAATAATACCACGCCTGATCTTTTGCAATAGCATATGTGCGCTCAAAGAATTTTATCAATAAAAATAGTGGAAGTATACTAAAAATAAACTATACTTACTCAAGTATCTGTAAATTTTATTACTTATGTTTGTTTTTTAATTGCATTAGTTTCGATTGGCAATCCAGAGGTTGTGTGATCGTTTCGAGTTTATTTTCTGATTGTAAGATTGTAACATAAAAAAAAAGTTCAAAAGCGATATAATTAACTTAAATAGATGGCCCATTTAAATATATATATATATTTTTTTGTATATGACTTATATTTAAGTTTATGATTTATGTAGTTGTTGTGTTTATTGAAAATAAATAAGTCAAAATATTTATTAAAATACTTTGATTTGTTCTCTAGTAAAAGCCGTATTACTTATTCCTGATGTCATATCTAAAGTACTTAGGTAAGTTAATTATATAGATATGGGAGTAGAACGAGGAAACATATCAAAAAGTACTCAAAAGTGCCTAAATCATTAGTTAAAACCACGACCTTCGTTAAAAGATTATTATTGTGACGAGTTTGACGACCAAGGAAATTATAAATTATAACCACATAGACTAAGAGCTGGCTACGTCAGATATGATATGACACAATAATGAGAGCAACGAAACCTGTCGAGTTAGTTTGCTTTACTATCCTTATTGCTAGACCTGGGCATCATCATCAATCATCATACAAGTCGCAAGTCACACCCCACATGGAGTACTGTTGTCACCTTTGGGCGGGAGCACCTGGATACCAGCTTGGGCCCTTTGACTCGGTGCAAAGGCGCGCTGTGCGGATCGTCGACGATCCCAAACTCACGAGCGATATGGAACCTTTGTACTCCAGTCAAGATACGGCCGCGCAAAACATTAATTTATAATAGCTTAATTTTTTTTTCTTATGCTTTTTTTGACAATCTAAGGTACTATATTTTTGAATCCTACTAACTTTCCTACCGGAAGAAGGTATAAAAATTAAGTGTCAAAAAAACGCTTTATTTTTTCACTTTAAATAGTAATAACATTTTTATTTTGTCAACTTGTCAATAATTTTGTAATTAATGAAAAACGAGTAAAATCAAACTAAATATTTCCACGTAAAGCAACTTAATCAAGAAGATAATGGCTTCGATTGGGTATATCGTAAGTCGATAGTAATAATGACTAATAGGCAGGACTTTGATTAAAGTATCATGAAACTACTTCATCAAGCTATTTACCTCAAAAACCTACAAACAATATGTTTGTATTCCGGGTATAGTCATTTACGTATGTATAACATTAATTAAATTGATTATAGACTCAATTTATTTTAGACTTTGTTGTAATCACGTATAAATTAAGACTAATTAACAAATAACCCAAAAAAAATGCAATGGGGTAAAGAAAAAGTATAATTTAAAAAAAATTGCTAATTCCACTTACAAATAAACTTTAACTCCCAGCGTTTAGGATCAATTTCCTATGCTACACGCCACGGGTGTTTTGACGCGGGCGACGGGAGTTCGCAGTCAAGGTCACGCTCGTATACAGCTTTAGTAAGTAAACCATTCCGACTAGCTAGGTGGTAAAACGAAACCTTACGTCAATTTCATAACTGTCATAAGGAATTTGAAACGTAGACGCTTTGATTGAACAATATTTATAATTATAATATGATACAGAATAATTTGTGTTATTTAAGTTACCTCCATGGCTACCTACTGTACTTATACCCGATAGGGGACAGTAGGTATCGGCGATACATAATATTAATGAACGTAGTATAGTGTATATAAACTATGGAAGTAAACCAAACGCCAATATAACATTTTCTATTTAGGTACTTAGTAGGAGATCGCGATTTTATTGAGTAGAGTCTCGCCGGAGGCAGTGGATTTTTCTACTTTTCCATTTTTTCTAAGCATTGTGGTATCGTTAGCAGACGTTCTGCTTAATACAAAATTAATTGTATGTGAGTAGAAATAAGAGGGCGGGTGTATTGCATTTTTTATTATCATTTTAATTTAAGTGTTACTTATTAAATATATCTACACGGTGCCCACGAGGAAAGGGAAAGATTTTAACAGTATATTATAGATCCTATTTAGAGACAAAAATGTCATATAAACTTTTTTGAAATTCGCCTAGTTTCAGAGTTAATACCAATTTGTTGTTGCCACTATTGGGCATAGTTTACACGTCATTATTGACAGATATCAAAGTGACAAGGAAAACTATGCAGAAACTAATTTTTTCAAAAAAAAAAATGTACCAATTTCTTTTAGACGATAATTTTATTAATAACATTTACTTTTCATGTGCAAGAAACATTCAAAAAATAGAAAAACAATATATATTTTTTTTGGCGAAATTGACCTAAAGTCACATAATGTTTTTTCCTTCTTTTGGTCTCAGGAATGCGTAGTTAATGTTTTTCCCTTTCCTCGCGGGCACCTTGTATTAACCGGTTGTTTTTTCAACAATTATCCAAATTGTGCAAGGTGCAACTAGCAAAATATGTGACGTTTTCAATAAGTCAAAGGTACATCATTGTTGGTTATCGATAAGGCATTACTGCCATAAAAAATATCTAAAAGTAAACTCTATTAACAACCGACTATGATGTAGGTACCTTTTAATCCAGTAATCGGAGATTCATCGCCATACATTAGCTTACAAAATGTGGAGTACAAAATGTTTTAATTGGTATTGGTAGGCTACAGGATGGTTATTAAAAATCTAGATTTTAGACCTTGAAGGCTCCCCGTGTTGGCCGCCATCTTGGTTTAAAGGTGCCGAAATTCGGTTTTTTAACCTTGATGCTTAAACAGTTGTCAGTATGACTAAAGTATTTATAGAATGTTCAAAGAAGATAAAATTTTCGAATATTTTTTATACATAATAGCTCTATACACCTTACAGATAAAAAGATACAGGGGGTGAAAAAAGTGTAATTTTTTAAAATCATGAGAAATTAATTTTTAAGCTTCTAAATTCTGTCCTTCGAGATAATGGCCTTCCCATAGAAAACTTCGACGTCTGATCTGCCGAAATGTTTGAAAGATCCAATGTTTTTTTTGTGATATCGAAGTCGGTCCCATAGTAAAAGTTGTTAAGTATGTATGGCCTACCTAATCACCTCGCTCAAATTGGCTAGTTATTGAAAAAACATTATGTATATAGATTATAGATAGATTTAATAAGCCTTTGTCCTGACTTACTCATTAACGCATGTTTTTGAAATTACACCCTTAGGGTGGTAAAAAGGGGGTAAAAAGTTTGTATGGGTATGATTTAAAATTTTAAGTTAGAGACTTGAAACTTTGTTCGTTTGTTGGCTACTCACTTAAAAACAAGCATTTAATTTTACTTTTATTTCCTGTGTTGTTTTAGTTTATATTTGTTCTAAAATGCTATGGATCATGGTTATCTGTAAATAAATGCATATTTAAAAAGTTTGTATTAAAGCGACTCCAAAACTACTGAAGCTAGAAAGTTGTAATTTGCAGAAAAGATTACATTTATAATATGTACAAGTAATAAGAAAAACGATTTTGAAAACTTAGACCCCTAAGGGGATAATAAGGGGGTTCAAAATGTTGTATGGGTAGGGATTAAAATTTTAAGTTGAGGGTTGAAACTTCGTACGTTTACTGCTAATTAAAAGTGATTTTAGTTTTTTTTTATTCAACCCCTAACGGGGTTAAAAGAGGCTGAAAGTTTGTAAAGATATTTACTTTTTTTGTTACAGACTTTCACAGACCCGGGGATGAACAAAAGATAGTACTAATACCTAACATCACATTATAAGAAGATAAAATAAGGAATGAAACTTTGTATGAGCAGCCGTATTATACGCGGACGAAGTCACGGGTGGATAGTTTGTATTACCTAGACATGTATATACATGCGTATAATAACATTATAAATGCGAATGTGTCCGAATTGATTACGATAAAACTTAGTAATATAAATAATTTGAGTCCCGGGAAAATCATCCCTTGAGGCAGTGAAAAGGGGTTTACAAGACTTGCAATGTATGTTCCTATGTGAAATTATTAATCGATGAACCGATATACAGGGTGAATTTTCTTTTTGGGTCAGTGAGGGCGGCTACCAGATCCCGTGCTGCTACTGCTACGCAAAAATGGTCTTAATAAACCTCCTTTCAATTTTTAATTAATGAAGTTTGGCGTTTACCAATTTTGAATAAAACAAACATGTTGCGAAAAAAAGGTCATTTGTGACAAACTTTTTTTATACCAATTGATTCCTTTACAATCCAGAATCGAAAAGCCTGAATGGAACCAAAAAAAAATCCGACTAGAAAGCTACCAATTAAGGAAAACTTTCCCACACAATCAGTATTTTTATGTATATTATATTATAGAACAATCTTACACAAATCGAACTAGGCCCACAGTAAGCTTAATAAGGCTTGTGTTATGGGCCACGAGACTACGATATATATATATAATAGATAAATATCGATAAATACTTAAATACATAATAGAAAACACCCATAACTCAGGAACAAATATCTGTGATAAACATACAAATAAATGCCCTGACCAGGATTCGAACCCGGGACCTCCTGCTTCGTAGGCAGGGTCACTACCGACTGGGCTAGGAGGCCGTTGAAAAAGTATGAAAATGAAAACATTAATTTTTCACATGCTATTTTGTTTTGCCAATCGATTCCATTCCTATCCAGAATCAATAGTTTCGTAGAGATCAACTTACGGTTATGTACAGTCGACGTCAAAGATATAATCTTTTACGTCGGCTGTACAAAAACTCACAAATTCAAGATTTATTTCCATACTATGGAGAAAAAGTGAAATTTTATTCATATTTTTCTATCACGCCAATCAGTCCTGTTAATTTTAAGGACCATAATACAGTATGAAGACATTATAGTTCAAAATATGAAAAGAATGGGGATTTTAAGGCAGTAAATGTATGGAAATAGTTTTCTTCAAATTGTAGCTTTTTAGGACCTGACCGTAAGTTGACCCGTACGAAGCTGTTGATACTGGATAGGAACGGAATCGATTATGATAAAAAACAGCATGTGAAAAATAAAAGTTTTCATTTTCATACATATTGTATGGGAAAAAAATCCTCAATTTGTGGCTTTTTTAGCCGGTAGTTTTTTTGGTCCCATAAAAGCTTTTGTTGCTGGATAGGCATGGGATCGATAAGCATCAAAAAAAAGTTTGTCAAAAATTACCCTTTTCTCGTACCCCGTATGTTTTTTTCAAAATCTGTAAACGCCAATTTGAAATCGAGGGAAGGTCTTGTAAGTCCATTTTCGTGTATACACAATAGATCTGACAGACTTACACATACAAAGATACAGGGATGAAAAAAGTATTTCTTTTTTAAATTATGAGAATTTGATAAATGTTAGCTTAAAAATTCTATGCTTCGAGATTAAGAAATTTATTAAATCTGAACCACAGTTTTGTCATCTTAAAAAGATTCTTTTAAATATATTTAAAAGTTGGATTCACTCCCATAGCGCTTATAGTTGGGAGGTGATTGTGGAAAGGCTTCTTCTCTTACTCATCATGGAATATTATTAGGCGCTGTCGGGTAAAGTTATCGATCAATTTGGGTATAAGAAATTTGGATTTGATAGAAAGCTTGTAGCTTTTGATAGTTTTTTTTTTAAATAAAATGATGATATTATTTTTTTTAAGCCTTCATATAATTGATAAGTTATTATTAAAATATTGTATAAGAAATAAACTAACTAAAAACTATTATTTATGGATTCTCATGTGCGCTCAACTTGGTTGGAATTAATAAGTTTGAGTTGGAATTATTATCTTTGTTGGAAATAGAAACGATTGGCATCAATTGTCTTCAAAATAAGTTTTGGTAAAAATGACAAAATGAGTAGTTTTTATACCCGACAACGCCTAGTAATATTTCATGATGAGTAACAGAACATTGAATTTTTGTGTAAGCCTTTCCATATTCGCCCCTCTCACTAAGCGCTCTGGGAGTAAATCCAAATTTTGAATATCTTTTAAAAGAATCATTATATGAATGACAATGACATAACCGTGGTAGAGATTTAATTTCTTAATCACGAGGCACAGAATTGTAAAGCTAAAAAATTAACTTCTCATGATTTTTTAAAATTATACTTTTTCCACCCCATGTATCTTTTTATCTGTAAGACTTACAGAGCTATTAAATATCAAAATTTTTTGACAATTGTATCTTCTTTATACGTTCCATAGACACATTCATTAGTCATACTAACAACAATTTAAGCATCAAAGGCAAGAAACCGAATTTTGGCACCTTTAAACCAAGATGGCGGCCAACGCGAGGAGCCTTCAAGATCTAAAATCTAGATTTTTAATAACCAGCCTGTAGCCTACCAATCTTCATTGAAATATTTTGTACTCTAACTTTTGTAAGGTAATTATGGAGAGGATTCCCCGATGACTGGATTAAAAGGCACATGATTGTCGGTTGTTATTAGAGTTTATTTCTTAATGTTTTTATGACAGTAATGCCTTATTGTTAATGATAACCAACAATGATGTACCTTTGACTTTAAAACGTCACATATTTTTTTCATCGAATAAAATAATAAAAAACCGTTTGAAATTATAGTAAATGTTGTTTTTTTTATTTTAAATTAAATATATACGCATTTAATTGTGCAAATAAGAACGTGAATGCGAATATCAAAAAACATGCAGATATTCGCGAATGCGAATACGAATATTTTTTATATCCCAAGCATATAGTATGGTTGCTTTGCGCAACCGTATATTTATTTAGTCGTGGCAAAACTCGCCGCATGCGCCATCACTGTTGTGACCTATGTTCCCATGATATCGAACCAAAAAACGTAAGCGTAAAGTTTAAAAATCTAGTACTTATATGAGAATAACAACAAATAAACAATTCTTACTACATTTTTTTTTTTTTTTTTACCTCTCAATTAGCAATATTATACCTACTTTGGTCAATTTTACCCGCACTTGTACTCGAAAGAAGTTTTTATTTACCCTAGTCGCACCGTTGTCAAGTTTTTGGTACTTACGTCTATTTTACTCAATAAATGGTGATATTTTTATAATTATAATGACCTAAAATATTTGGTAACACAGCGCAGGCGAGGCACGACCCTTGCGCGTGGTCGGCCATTACTTCTCTTCTCCGCTCCCGTAACCGACCAATCGTGATCGTTCTCTGGCTCAAGCGCGCCCAATTTAAAACAACGGTGATGACTGTTTGGAATAAAATAAGTAACAACTTATTTTAAAAGGCGATTTATGCAAAGTTGAGCTAAAAAGTGCGCATTATGAAAATCCCAAAACATACTTCCTTTTTTACAAATTTTTATTGGTAAATAATTTACACTCTCATAAAACCCACCCTCCGGTATAAATTATAATGTGATTTATTATAAGTATATATAATTACTATTTCTAATTATTAATCATAAAAATTGTAGCCAATTACGATTTTAATGCACTGAAATATGCTCAATAATAAAAAAACTCCAGGTCAATTTACTATAAATAAGGAACCCATTTTTATTTTTTGTACCATTCTTGGTCAATATTCTAAAGCAAATATTAATGTATATTTACAAGAAAACAAACGTTAATTAATATTTTTAAATAATAATCTACGATTTTTTATATTTTTAAATATTTTTTTATATACTTATACAAGTAAAATTTAATGAGATTATGTGTCGACGTAATCACTAGATTTATGATACGTCTGCTACATCAAAAAAATCTGCTATTATTAATTATTTCCAATTCGCCATACTAGCCGACCGTATAATGACTGTACTATTGAGTCTAAGGAGAGACTTTGCCTCCTTATGTGTGTTCTATCGCTTGTACAATGGGTAGTGCTCTGAAGAACTGTTCGATATGATACCCACGGCAGCTTTTTATCACCGCACCGCTCGCCGCCGGTATGGTGTTCATCCTCACACCCTGGAGCCCACAGGGTCGCGCACAGTACGGTTCATGACGAATTTCCTCCCACGAACGCTGCGGCTGTGGAATGAACTCCCTGCCGAGGTTTTCCCAGCGGGCTACAGTATGAGGTTCTTCGAAAAAGGAGTGAATAGGTTTCTAAAGGGTAGGCAACGCGCATGTGAATCCTCTGGGGTTGCAGGCGTCCATAGGCTACGGTAGCTGCTTACCATCAGGTGGGCCGTATGCTTGTTTTCCACCGATGTGGTATAAAAAAAATCTGGCAGCTTTAAATGGGTGGAAATCAGGATGATAGACCAACAAAAATTATCAATACAAAATAGGTCAAAACTGCCGAAGCTGTCATTTATAGAGTACAGGGCCTATATTTTAACATTAGATCAAAAAATATTGTGTTTTGTTGCGGAAACAAAAACAGTAGGCGACTAATTATAAATTGCATTATACATCATTTGGCACTACTTTTTCCCAACAGAAACTTCTGGCTTTGATATAATCTAATTATTTATATAATTTCTCATAATGTTGCATCAAACCTAGAACTCTAGGATTTGTTTTCTTGAAGTAATTTGGATTCTTTCACCTCCACCACTTTACAGCTACCAAGTGTCCAGATCTAGAAATAACTTATAAGCATAGTATAGCAAACTGACTAAAGGGGTTTCGTTGCTCTCATTATTGTGTCATATCTGACGTGGCTACTTGGCCTTTTTAGGGTTCCGTACCTCGAAAGGAAAAAACGGAACCCTTATAGGATCACTTTGCTGTCCGTCTGTCTGTCTGTCTGTCTGTCAAGACCCTTTTTCTCAGGAACGCGCAGAGAGAAAACCTAACAGGGTACTTCCCGTGAACTCAGAATCTTGAAATTTGGTACGAAGCAACGTTTTATAGCACAAATAAAGGAGAAATTGCGAAAGCCGTAAATTTTTTGTTACATCTATAAATATTTTTTTTTATAATTTTGAAGTTACTACCTACAGGTTTGTACGGAACCTTCGGTGCGGGAGTCCCACTCGCACTTGGCCAGTTTTTTTTATAAGTGACCTCTAGAGGTTTTGTATTATTTCTTCATACAAATCGTTTACGACGCGCACCAACGCTATCAAGTTAAGACAAAGACGCCCCTACGACATTGACAAAGTCACCCTTTAAGAGTCCGGTAACGATTTGAAAACGAAAATCGCTAATAATGAAATTACGCACATGAATCGCATTTGATAAGATAGTTTATCTACACTCATATTGTAAGTTCTCTAAAACGTGTTCGAAAACGGTAGGCAACGGCTAGCATTACCACGACCGATTTTACTATGATAAGCTTTTTATCTGTGGCAGTAACGTAATTTTAACTTTTCATGCTCAAATATTGATGTGCTATGAGTTTTGATAACATAATGTACACCTGCACCCTCCCGCGCATCCGCCGACAGCCCGACACGCGCCTCCCCGACACAATCGAGTTGGTCATGGCGGTGCAATGGCGGCCATTCTATGGTTTCCGAATACGGCATTTTGGATAAATAATATGAGTGTAGATAAAGCAGTGTATGCAACTGTACGTAATTAGGCCTTAAAACACTCGTGTGATCTTATTATGACCACACTCATGTTTTAAGGACCCTTATTACGTAACAGTTACATAAACTACTATTGAAGTTTTGTTATTGCAAAAAAGTTTTTTGTGTCTATATATATATATATACACATACATATTAATATTTAAGACCCTAAAACTGAACTCTATTATTTAATTTATCGTGTGGCTTATTCTTACAGAGCTTGTTTAGTGGACAATATCCATACAAAATCGCGTTCCCTTTTTCCAGGTTAAAGCACTAGCGTCATCTATTGGTCAAAACGGACACTATACCCTTGTTTCTAATACTTAGTTCGGCGCTTAACGCTGACAGAATAACTCGACTCCAGAGACTCGACAGATGGTGGCGATGTGGCACTTAGTACCGGAAACATACGTATACCCTAAAGGTTCGAGGAACGCGATTTTGTATAGGCATCAAGGATGATTAAAATTGCTCTAGCGAAACATACTCTCCCTTAAAAAATATATGTGAAAATGAAAAAAAACTATTTCACTTATTCCTCAGATGACTCATTTTCCAACGTATTTATGTATTTTACGTACTAGTATAACTTAATTTTAATCAATAAAAACCTTACTCTTTTCACCTCTCCAAGCGAAAATCGCGAAATAGGTCTTTGATTAGCGCGAATTACATATAAATGAAACAAGAAAATAAAAAAAGCGTTCCACTTATACAATTTAAATATGTATACAAACTAATATTAAGTTAGTTACTGCAAAATTGTATCAAAAAGTTGAGCAAAATCGAAAAAAAAGTTTACCGGACTCTTAAGGAAGGTGGTCTTATAAACCAGTGCATCTACCGTATCGTCTATTCAGGGTCATATATGGCAGTTACGATTTTTAACTCTATTCGTAGTGTTACAGAGTTCCAATTTGCACAAATATTTTTTAAACTGATACGACTTTACAAGGGTTGCTACTTATATATCCGGAAACAAAAAAACAAACAAACGTACACGGCTGAAAATGGTTTTATTGTTTTTCAAAGTATTCCCCTTGATGATCTATGCACTTTTGCATTCGCGTGAACCAATTTTTAAAGCACTTCTGCCACTCCGCCTGAGGTACCTCCATAACGTGTTGTTTGAATGCGTCGACAGCATCTTCAGCGGTCGAAAATCGTTGACCGCGTAATTTATTCTTTATATTTGGAAATAAATAAAAATCGTTGGGTGCCAAGTCAGGGCTGTACGGCGGATGACCCGTTAATTCCACATTTTGACCCTCCAAAAATAGAGTTGTTTCGCGTGACGTATGACAGCTGGCATTGTCATGATGAAGAATGATTCTTCGTCGCTGGTTAGTTTTACGAATTTGTTCAAATACTTCCCGTAAGCAAATGGTCGTGTACCACTCTGAATTAACCGTTCTACGGTTTTCTAGTGGCACTGTAGCTACATGGCCATTAATACCGAAGAAGCAGGCCACCATTTGTTTCAATGTACTTTTTGCACGAGTAACTTTCGTAGGGTTCGGCTCATTTTGAAACACCCATACCGTTGATTGTTGCTTCGTTTCGGGATCGTATGCATAGATCCAGGATTCGTCACCTGTATAGATGTTATAAACGGCTTTTGAGTCACCACGGTTATATTTTTTTAACATTTTATTGCACCATTCGACGCGAGCATCTTTTTGCTCTTTTGTTAAGTCGTGGGGTATCCAACGCGAACAAATTTTTTTTACAGCCAAATAATTATGTAATATGCTATTAATGCTGGTCATAGAAATACCCAGAGTCGCCTCTATCTCGCGGTACGTAACATGTCGGTCGTCCATTATAAGTTTTCGCACAGCCTCGATATTTTGTTGTACAACGACCGATTTCAGGCGACCTGCCTTAACTTCGTCCGTAAGCATACTACGTCCACGATTGAACTCACTAAACCAGTGATACACAGTAGTTTTAGATGGGGCTTCATCACCAAAAGTTGAAGTTAGTTGATCTATGCACTGTTGTTGCGTTAAACCACGCCGAAAATCATAATATATCATAGCACGAATATTTTCACGAGTGAGTTCCATTCTTGCTTCGAGATGACATTTAAAACCCGTCAAAAACAAAACACGAGCGTTAATAAGAAAGAAAAAATATACCGGCCAGTACTTACAAAAGTTCAAATTTTACCATGGAGGTCAAATATGCTATTTAAGAAGATTGTAATCCCGGTTTCCGGATATATAAATAGCAGCCCTTGTATATGGCTTACCTGAATAATCGGTCGAACTCCCCCATGAGCAGCCAATGTGACATTACAATACTCAATCTTCTTAGAAAACCATTTATCGCCGTACTCGTGCTTTTTATGGTAAACCAATTGCATTTGCACATTCGTGCCGAAAAACATATGGCCACATTCGACCGTCACTATAATTGATATTAAAATTGGCACAAAAAGATTCATTGTGTTGTTCTTGTTAACTCAAGATACGAAATACTTATGAGAGCACAGAATTATCAGAATATTATTAAAAATAGCAATATTTGTTTATACTCAATACTGATAATCAAAGACAGTATAATATTAGCACTGCAATGTCTATACAAAATTGCGTTCTCGTAACGCAGCAAGTCTCCGTTTCATACACTTTAAGTATTTGACGATTTGACCTATTCATAACAGCTAAAAAGCGATTTCGTTGCAAACGAGATGACCAATATAATAAGACCCATATGATGATTTTTTCGCGCCTTCTAGCTCCATGATCCCTTGATCGATCCTGCCCATATATGAACTCTCTAATTATATGTATCTCTGCTACAACCATACTATTAGTTATTCTGTGCTACAACCCCATCAAATTTCATGAAGATCAGAAAAACGTTACTTAAGTTATTTAACAAACTCTCAAAATCAAAAAGCCATCGAAATGCCGAGACGTCCCAGTAGCCAGAAGTTGTTTGTAAGAACTCACTTTGCTTAAGCTCCGCTCGTTCGATAACTTCCCAAGTTTTCTCAAAAATTATTCCAGGGGCTACTGTATGGGGTTCTTCAAAAAAAGGCGTGTACAGATTTGCAAATAATCGGCAACGCTCTTGTTACACCTCTGTAGTTGCAGGCGTTCACAGGCTTACCATCAGGCGGGCCGTATGTTTGTTCGCCACCGTCGCAACGATGAATGCATGTTAGACACTAGGTTATGAAATACCAAATAACACGTAAGGTTTAGCTGTAAATGTTTTTTGAGGAAATAAATAATTCAAAAATAAATGAAAATTTAACCTATACTTGCCTCTGTTTTCTGATTTAGGTATCACAACGGAAGTTTTATTGATATATCAATATTCTTGCCTCTGTTTTGATACCTAAATCAGAAAACAGAGGCAAGTATAGCTTAAATTTTCATTTATTTTTCAATTATTTATTTTCTCAAAAAGCACTTACAGCTATACTTCGTTTTTTTTTGAGTTTAGAAAAACTTTGACAGAACGGTGTACAGGGTTCTTTATTAGGCAAGATACATGTCACAACTGTCAAAGTGCCTACGCCGTCATTAAACATACTTAATTAAATTTGTATTTAGAGTAAAGCCATGCTTTCGTATTTGTAAATGTTATATTGAATATTTAACAATATTTTGATAATAGTTATAAGCACGAAATATTTTATTTTTATCATTGTTAATGTTCTTGTGAATGTTGCACCATAAAATACCAAGAGAAGAAGAAGTTCGAAACGAATGGATCGATTTTTAAATATTTTCTCGATATGATAGCTAAGAGATCTCAGCTATACCTGGATAGTTTTTAATGTTTAAAGCTCATTGTGATTCTTATTTAAGTAAAGGCATTTGCTTGCTCTATTATTGTGCGTTTGGTTGAAGAGTTATGGAGCAATCAGAGGCAGGCCCGAGTGGCACACAACAACAAAAGCCACCTCGTAGTCCACCAAATCTTTTACCATCACCTAAGACAATTTAGTATTATATAATAAAACTATTAAATAACGTTTAGAAGCACTTTTATTTGAGAAAATTTATTAATAAGTGCATGTTACGATTGTCAATTAAATTACTTAAGTAAATACTGATAAAAAAACTAGACGTTATGTTTTCGTTTTAGAACGTACGTGCGTCCCTGTCAGGTCAGTTTGTAATTTTTCACGTGTCTCTAACGTGATAATCAAGACGATATTGTGTTTTTATTGTTGTGTTGTATTATTTAATCTGCAAATTGTTATTATTTATTCACAAATGTGAACTCTTAATCATATTAACTAATCGTTTGTTGGTGTGCTTGCAGTGTGTTTAAATTGAACATTTAGAACAGGTTGGCAACTACTGTTTCTATGCTTACTCAATTTCTAATCTCAAAAAAAAACGAAGTATAAACCTTACGTGTTATTTCATAACCTATATACTTCATTTTATTTGAGATTAGAAAAAAGTTAACAGAACGATGTACAGGGTTCTTTATCAGGCACGATACATGTCACAACTGTCAAAGTGCCTACGCCGTCATTAAACATACTTAAATATATTTGTATTTATAGTAAAGCCATGCCTACGTATTTGTAAATGTAATATTGAGTATTTAACAATATTTTGATAGTAATTATTTGCTCGAAATATTTTATTTTTAACATTTTTAATGTTCTTGTAAATGTTGCACAATAAAAAACCTACAGAAGAAGAGGTTCGAGACGGATGGTTAGATTTTTAAATATTTTCTCGCGTCATCTGTCATCGGTATCTCTCAGCCATATCTGGACAGTTTTTAATGTTTAAAACTTATTGTGATTCTTATTTAAGTAAAGATATTTGCTTGTTCTATTATTGTGCGATTGGTTGGGGAGTTATGGAGCAAGCAGAGGCAGGTCCGAGGGGCATACAACAACAAAAGCCACCTCGTAGTCCAACAAATATTTTACCATCACCTAAGACAATTGTTTTATTATTTAGTATTATATAATAAAACGATTAAATATCGTCTAGAAGAAATTTGATTTACGAAATTTTATAAGTAAGTGCATATTATGATTGTCAATTAAATAACTTTCGTGATACTGATAAAAAACTAGACGTTAAATTTCAGTTTTAGAACGTACATGCGTCAATGTTAGTTTTTAAATTTTCACGTATCTCTAACGTCATAATCAAAACGACATTGTATTTTTATTGTTGTGTTGGATTATTTAATCTGCAAATTCTTATTATTTATTCACAAATGTGAACTCTTGATCATGTTAACTAATCGTTTGTTGGTGTGCTTGCATTGTGTTTAAATTGAACATTTAGAACAGGTTGGCAACTACTGTTTCTATGTTTACTGAATTTCTAATCTCAAAAAAAAACGAAGTATAGTGTCTAATATGCATTATAGTAGTATATTACAAAGTCAAGAAAATACAATGGACTAAAAATGTTACAAATGTTTGTGTTACGGATTATGAACACCAAACTGCGCTCTAGGACAGGATTTCGATTTCGATCTCGGATGTGGGTGTCAAGACCGCCAAGTTCAAATGGGATTGGGCTGGACATGTCTGCCGCACGCACCCGGAACAATGGGGTATTAACTACTGAATGGACCAAACAAATCGGCCGGGCCAGAGGCAGACCAAAAAGGAGATGGCGGGACGATCTGGACGCATTTTGTAGCGACTGGCGAGAGCATGCACTAGGCCGTGGTGATTAGCGGAAGCGAGGGGATGCCTTTGCCCAGCAGTGGCGTTTTTGGACCCGGGGTACGTCCTTAAACTACGTCCGGACCTGGGTATGTCCTTAAACTACGTCCGGACCTGGGTATGTCCTTAAACTACGCCAAAAAGAGAGGTATGGGCACTGCGAATGGCATCTCGATAAGTGTGGTAGGGCACGTTCAGCGAATGTCATCGCTCAAATCTGGAGCAGAGCCCGACTGGGGAAGTACCTCCACCTTACAGAAAACCACAGCCAAATAGCACTAGACCCTACTCATAGTGTTGTGTTCCTGCTGGTGAGTAAGGTTGCCAAAGAGCTCAAAGAGGACCCAGTATATTGACGATGAGGGACCTTCTTATTCCTTTAGTCGTCAACACAGTGAATCCTCCTTTTTGTAAAGGGTCGGCAACGCGCATGTGACTCCTTTGTAGTTGCAGGCGTCCATAGGTTACGGTAGCTGCTTACCATCAGGCGGGCCGTATGCTTGTTTGCCACCGTCGTGGTATAAAAAAAAAAAAAAGTGGCATACAATATAGGCTAAGGAAAAAAATTGTGTGTGTGGGTCTACCCACACTTAGATTCTAATCTAAAACTTTAAAAATAAATAAAGCATCGGAATAAATAAATTTTAGAGGAACGTGATTTTGTACAGACATCAGTCCAGTTATTATACCGTCCTTGCTGATGATAGTGACCCAGTTTTATTTGGAATTTTAAACGTAAATATTTTACTAATTGGACGCGTGCAGAATTTCTATTAAATTTATACACGTGCAATGAAAATGGGTAAGTTAGTATGGATTTTTTTACAGAGAGTGATACATTTTTTTGATTTAAAGCGTGAATATGAAAACAGTAGCTAAGTACGATATTTTAAGTTCACGCATTTTTTCTTAATTTAGCTGGAATAAATGATGGGTACAGTTGGATTTTTTAAAGTTGACCGAAAGTGTCGTCACCGGCAATAGTATCTTAATATGTGACACGCTCCTATGACCCTACAAATAAGAGCGTGTCACATATTTTTGCCTTCGTGTAGGAAGATACTATTGCCGGTGACTATACCTAGAGCGATCTCTACTGTACATTAACATTCAGAAATTTTGCTTGAGCTTGTAAGTTAATAATTTTAAACAAAAAAGAACCGACTTCACTAAGCATCCACCTTTCCAACACCAAATGCTCGAGCTGCTGTAAAAAATACTCAAATCACTATAGGTGTGCCTATAATAGTTGAAGAGTTCCCTCGCGTTCTCCAGGATCCCATCATCAGATCCTGACCTGGTTACAATGGGACCAACTGTGAAGTATACTCTTTCAAACAAAAAAAGAATTTTCCAAATCGGTCCAGCCGTCTTCGAATAATCGGTGAACATACAAAAAAAAAAAAATTGCAAAAACAAAGATCCCAACGAATTGATAACCTCCTCCTTCGAAATCTTGAAGTCGGTTGAAAAAGTGAAAATTACTCTTCAACCCTTTATTATTGAAATGTCTAATAAAACTTACATTTTTGACAAATAGTCTCTAATAGCAAATGTAAAAAAAAAACTTATAGACGTAGCTCCGTCAGATATGACACAATAATGAGAGCCACAAAACCAGTCTGGTTAGATTGGTTAACTATTCTTATTGCTATTATTCTGGCAGCTTCTTCAAAAAAGGAGTGTATAGGTTCCTAAAGGGTAGGCAACGCGCATGTAAATCCTCTGGGGTTGCAGGCGTCCATAGGCTACGGTAACTGCTTACCACCAGGCGGGCCGTATGCTTGTTTGCCACCGTCGTGGTATAAAAAAAAAAAAAAAAAAAGCTTTTAATGAGTGGAGATCAGAGTGACAGACTAGCAAAGGTTATAAAACAAAAGCATTGTGTATTATTTCGGAAACAAAAACAGTAGGCGACTAACAATGAATTGCATTTTAACTCGTTTAGCACTACTTTTCCCCAACAGATACTTTTGGTAATATTCTAATTATTTATATAATTTCTCATAATATTGCATCAAACCCAAAACTCTAGCATTTATTTCCTTGGAGTGGTTTGCATTCATTAACCTCCACCACTTAACAGCTACCAGATGTCCAGATCTAGAAATAAACATAGTATAGCAAACTGAATAGAGGGGTTTCGTTACTCTCATTATTGTGTCATATTTGACGTAGCCAACTCTCCGTCTATAAAGGCCTAACCGGGAACTTGCTGCAACAAAAAGTTGTACCGGGCTGAAAAGTAAGAAAAACTGCATTCGTGTCTCGTGAGATGTGGTTCCATCGTGTATTCGTCTTGGAATTTAATGTTATGGAAGGAAATTATTTACACAATCACATATACCTTTAGATCTCAATACTTGAAATGACACTTGACACCATTGCGTCTTTGGTCACCCTTTTAATCATTGACAAGTATTCTTTGTCATTCTAGTTTTATTGCACAAAGGCACATATGTATACCTCGCCAACATAGCTCCGAGGAATTGTTCGGATGAATCCCTGGCATCCCTGCAGCCTCTTTCCGTCATCGTTCTACGAGACTACAT
The DNA here is from genome assembly GCA_947086415.1 of Pammene aurita. Classification (NCBI taxonomy): domain Eukaryota; kingdom Metazoa; phylum Arthropoda; class Insecta; order Lepidoptera; family Tortricidae; genus Pammene; species Pammene aurita. The sequence continues at coordinate 28,428,666 of OX352305.1, forward strand.
TTCCATCCTGACTACTTATAGACGGAAAGCTAGCCACGTCAGATATCACACAATAATGAGAGCAAAGAAACCCGTCTATTTAGTTTGTATGCTATGCTTATTTCTAAATCCAGACGTCTGGCAGCTATAAAGTGGTAGAGGTCAAAGAATGTAAATAACTTCTAACTTTTATGCAATGTTATGGGAAATTACGTAATTATAGTCGGTGGTGTACACTTATTTATACGGAAAATGATAATGATGGAATTTCCATTTGCAGAGCTAATCCTTTAGGCTCTAAGATTAATTTAAGAAGGGGAGCCAATCAAATTTCTGGTGCAAATTATTGACGAAGTGGGGGGTGCCCCCATAATTAATTAAAAATAAAATAGAGCTATATAGTCAAGTTTGATATGATTTTCGTGTAAAGCAAGGATTCCAAATTCATTTTTGGTATTTTATTTATACCTTTCCATATAAGAAAACTGAGACAACATAAAAAATATGAAATCATTGTTTGATATTGTTTTGAATGAATGCCTATTTTTTTTTTTTATTTATGGTCGTAATATGAAAAATATATTTTCATGATAAAGCTCTGTTATTCCTCTTTATAAAAAATATATAAATCCTTTTTTGGTTGTAATATCTTTAACGAAAAAAAATTATATTAATAGGCCTGTTATCAACCACAATCTAACTATGTAGGAAAAACGATGTGGTTTGAGCTCTAATGCTTGCCTAATTATATCTTTCACAACTAAATGGACGTCAAACATTTTAAAGGCTTTTATTTACCTTGCCTTTGTATGCTTGATATAATCCGTAAGTGAAATAAAGAGTTCGTTTAGAAGATACCGGAACCGGTTATTACTAAACCGCGATGAGAATGGGATTTGACTTGACAGATTTGCCATACACTTACGTCAAAATTAATATGGATTGACAGCTATCTCAATCCCTGTCTAATCGCGGTTTAGTAATACCAATAAACGGAAATCGAGTAAGTATTTGGTAGGGTTGTTTTTAAAAACTATCCATTTAGTAAGCACATCATTGCATTACCCAAAGGTAAGCGCTTGGCGGGTACGGATTGGAGGAGGAGAGCAGAAGATCGAGCACAGTGACGTGCCATGGGAGAGGCCTATGTCCAGCAGTGGACTGATACTGGCTGCTGCTGCTGCTGCTAATAATGATAATGTAGCGCATACCGATATGAAAATCCAAAATGACGTTTACCTATCAAGCAAATTTCATCTCTATTACAAATTTCATCTACATTAGGCAGGGACATAACACTGAATATAGGGTAACCATATAATTTTGTAACCAAATAATAGGGTTACCCTATCGAAAAGAGTTATCAAATTGAGGAGTTCTCCGGTCCCTGTTACCTAGTGACGCTATCAAGTGAAAGGTACATCATTTCGGGTTATGAATAAGGGCCCGTTCATTTTTGTAGAGAGAAAACTTAAGTGGTAGGTATACATCTTCAACTGAGAGGACAGTCTGTTGGCGAATAGTGCGCTCTAAAATTAAAATAACAATTTTGTGTTATAACTACTTAGACATTACACAAACATATTTGAAAATTTGTTAATTTATTACAACTAATATTTACATAACTAAATGCAAGTCTGTATATCTGTATATCTGTAGCTACATGCTTCATTCCACATCTCCATAATTTTGTGGTTGAAATTTTACCCTCGTCCTGTTGACAAATTGATTAATTTCAATTAAACCGTTTAATATACGATTTTTAACATACTAATTTAACTACTATTAGAAACGGGGTGTTTACCTAACTCAAATATATATGGTAAATACCATACCAATAATAATATTTTAATAGTATCTATGGAGCATAGCACTTTACGGCAGCGAGACATGGACACTGACACAGAGGGACAGGAGTATACTTGAGGCGTTTGAAATGTGGTGTTGGAGGCGGATGGAGAGGATTAGCTGGACTGAGAGAGTGACGAACGAAGAAGTGCTGGAAAGAGTGGAGGAAAAGAGGCAGTTGGTGGATAGCATAGAGACAAGAAGAGGGAGGATGATGGGCCACCTCTTACGACATGACAACTTCATACAGAAGATAGTTGAAGGAAAAATGGAAGGAAGGCGAGGAAGGGGAAGACCTAGAATTAATTATATAGACCAAATCTATACATATAATAAAGCTGAAGAGGGTCGAAAGTCTGTACATGGAAGATAATCGAAAAAAAGTTAGCTGGGGATACTTAGAATCGATAACAGAATACGTTCCAACAATTTTTAGAATTTTTGTCTGTTTATCTGTTTGTCTGTTTATCTGTTTATCTGTTTGTCTGTTTATTTGACCGCGCATCACGTGAAAACGGCTGAACGGATTTTGATGAAATTTTGTATAGAGATAGTTTGAGTCCCGGGAAAGGATAATATATAATTTTAATCCCGAAAATCAACCCTGGTGGGGGTGAAAATGGGGTTGAAAGTTTGTATGGAGAATTTTTAACCGCTGAAACGATTTAGATAGAAATGAGTATGGAGATAATTTGAGTCTCGAGAAACGTCATAGGATAGTTTTCAAACCCATGTGGGGGTGAAAAGGGGGTTGGAAGTTGGTATGAGATTTTTTTTACCGCTGAACTGATTTAGATGAAAATTGGTATAGAGATAGTATGGGTCTCGAGAAAGGACAAAGGATAGTTTTCAACCCGAAAATCAACCCTAAAGGGGTGAAAAGGGAGTTTTGTATAGGGAATTATTAACAGCAGAATCGATTTAGATAAAATTTGGTATGGAGATAATTTGAGCTCTGGAAAAGGAAATAAAATAGTTTTATCTCGGAAATTATCCCTTAAGCGGATGCAAAAGGGGTGGAAGTTTACATGGGGAAGAAACAAAAAATAACCGCTGTACGTATTTAGATGACATTTGGTATTGAAATAATTTGTAATTTTTTGGTCAAGGTGTTCATATTTCAAATTCAAATTCAAAAATATTTATTTCAGACATCATGGTCCATTTTGTTAGTATACATTCTAAGTTGTTAGTAAGTAATCATATTAACATACTTAAAATAAAACATAAAACATCTAAAACTTAAAATTGGACTTTACCAGTTTGATCAACCCGTAGACTATCGGGCAATCAAATCTACCGGCAATCATCCTCAGAATGTTGTTGCTACTGCATATCTATAACATGTTACCCGTCGATGCTTTAAATTTACCTTTACCCGCTCTTAAGAAATATTTGAATATGTCATGAATGTCAAAGGGTTATTGCAGGTTCGAGGACTATATATGACGGATAAAGTTGCATGGCCCAAACCAAAAAACTACTACAAAATCATCTAACATTTATAGGACACCGTTTAGGTAGGAAAACATATCAAACGTTTTGTGAAGCAGTCAGATTAGGATTTTATTTTTATTTATAATTAAACAATGGGTGCATTATCTGTCTTTCAAGATGTTTTGATATGCCTTCTTGAAGAACTACGCACTATTTTGTATCTTTAATAATGTATTACTGTTTTGAAAAAAATAAGTCCCGTCGAGTTTCTTTTCGATGATAATACTTCTTGGGTGTAGGGTTAGAACCGGTGGTAGTTTTGGAACGAAGTTCCTTATCGGACGGTTCGCGGATGGGGGGCTAGGCGAAAAAAAGTCACGTGACCGTCACGAAAAAGCGTCACGTCACGAAAACGCGACACCCATACGATTGAGAAACATGTAAAATGGAATGAAATATAAAATATATAAAATAGAATAAAGTGAAGTGAAGTGAAGTGTAGTGAAAAGTGAAAGTGAGAAGTGACAAAGTGATAAAAGTCGAGAACCTAAAAGTAAAAAATGTCGAAAATGTCAAAAATGGCAAAATTTCTAAATTACAAAAATTTTAAAACTTCAAAAATTTCCAAAATTACCAAAATTTCCAAAATTTCCAAAAATTCCAAAAATTCCAAAAATTCCAATATTTCCAAAATTTCCAAAATATCCAAAATTTCCAAAATTTTCAAAATTTCCAAAATTTCCAAAATATCAAAAAGTTCAAAAATTTCATATAATTTAAAATTTCATAAATAAATAAATTTCCACAATTTCAAAACTTTCCAAAATTTCAAAACTTTCCAAAATTTCAAAATAATTAAAACCACAAAATTTACGAAAAAGTCAATAATAATATAATTTTTTTTTTTTTTTTAATGATGTAACCACTTTTTTTATTAGAACAACACATAACAGTAAACATATAATAAACACTAAACTATTTAAAACTAGAGATAAAAAATTTGGCCCAGATCGCTGTCAACGGGCAGGGTGCCCAGAAGGCTGGCCGTATTGCCACGTTGAATGGCGATAGCTATACGTTGTGCAAAATAGTTTAAAATAAAATAACATAACTTCGTTCCAATCGCGTGTTTCACGACACTCGTGTATTTTATTTTTCTCTGACGTTCATTAGTGCATTGTAATGTGCTTACATTGAAGAATAAATATCTTGATCTATACCAATATCATAAATCCTCTATCGGAACCGTATGTAATTACCACCATTATTGCAAACAGTAACGTAACATCAGTGTATTATCTGTGACAGTGTGGTAAAAACGTATGAAAATTCATTACCTACGGTAACGTAATGAATATCCGCCCCCCGACCGCCGGCGCAATAAGGTTGGTCATGGCGGTGTAATGGCGGTCATTCTAATGTTTTCAATGGATATGAGTGTAGGTAAAGCGCTGTATGCTTCTGTACATAATTAGGCCTTATTACGTAACAGTTACATAAACTACTATTTATCTCTTTTTAGGGTTCCGTAGTCAACTAGGAACCCTTATAGTTTCGCCATGTCTGTCCGCGGTCTAGCTCAGTTACCGTTCGCACTAGAAAGCTAAAATTTGGTGAGGCCTGATAAGAAGGTTCAATATAAACTATATTGAATAAAATCGGTTCAGCCGTTTTTGAATTATCAGTCAAAAACGCATATTGAAAGGAAGTGCCGAATAGTAAAATGACGTAAGCGCCGCCGAATATCCCTTAATAAACCACCTTTTGAACGGATGCTTTGAGGGCGGCATCTACGAAACTCTACACTGAGTATCGCCCGACATGCTCTTGGCCGGTTTTTTTTGCATTGTTATCCCGAAAATCATTCCTTAAAGATTACTAATTCCAATTCAAGAAAATCCCCAGCCAGGTTATACGTAGCCTATAAAAATTCAACGTCTAAAAGGGGGGGGGGTAGCCACTACACTCGATTGAGTTTAATTTGCATGGGTCATGGACCCCCCCCCCCCTCCGATTGCACCACAAATAGAAAAAAAAACATTTCTGCATTTGTGACCCCCCCCCCCCTACCCCAATTTCAACCGCGCCTGTTCTTACCTTTCATGCTTAGACTGATTTGACGGGAGGATCGATTTGGATGACATTTACCGTGGACATGAACGTATAAATACAAAAGTGGTCCTGTATCGTTCGATATACACCTACTACTCTATGTCGTTTAAATCATGCCAAAAAAATATTACAAAAAAAAGTATTAATTTTTGAGGGTAGTTTTATTTAGTGGTAATTGTAAAATATTTTATTAGGACTACTGTCCTCTAGCGTATCCATCTGTCAACTTTACTTCAAGTTCGGCCTCCAGGGAAGCGGGAGAGAAATTAGGGGTGAATTAGCCGCTTACTGACACAGACCGAATTCCACGCGGGCGGAGCCGCGGGCACAGCTAGTTAAATATAATGTTAATGTCAGGTCGTACCAAAAGATCAAAGAGGAGGCCTGGGACCGAAGCAAATGGAGAGCCCACTTTGAGTTGCACCGACAAGAGCATGGCTCTTAAGTGTTTGATGAGTATCTAGTCAAAACAGAAAATAATTATTTGACTTATTTTATTTATCGCCTGGATACGAGACTTTCAAGCCAAATCTTGATTGGATAACTCTGCACTATAATGACCTATGGGTCCTAAAGTCTTACTATGCGTAAGGAGATCCCATCATCACTAAAATCCGTATAATGCCCTTTGTCGTGTGCACCACCGACTATTAATTTGATTACATCACAGCCAGAAGTTTCTGTTGGGGGAAAGTAGTGCCAAAACGATGTATAATGCAATTTTTAGTTCGTCGACTACTGTTTTTGTTTCCGTAATAATATATTTTTTTTTGTTCTAATGTTAAATTATAGGCCCTGCCCTCTATGAATGACACAACTTCGGCAGTTTTTACCTATTTTGGTATTACTTTTTTCCAACTGAAAAACTTTGTTGGTCTGTTACTCTGAACTCCACCCATTAAAAGCTGCCAGATGCCCGGATCTAGCAATAAGGATGATAAAGCAATCTAAGTAGACCAGTTTCATTGCTCTCATTATTTTTATTTTTATTTATTTTTTACATTCATAAAACAATACAGAGATTGACTTAGCCAGCTCTGAGTCCATTAGATGGTTGGCATCAAAAGCCGACATTGGCAGAATTCTTCACTTTCTTAAAAAAAAAATCTATGGAAGCGTATATGTTTTTTGGCAAATCTAAATTCATTATACCCGAATTGATCGATAGCTATACCTGACAACGCCTTGTAGTATTTTATGATAAGTAATAGAACATTGATTTTGTGTGTGAGACTTATTACTTTCACCGCCTCTATAAGCGCTCTAGGGGTGAATACAACTTTTGAATATCTTTTAATAGAATCATTAGAAGATGACAAAACTGTGGTAGAAACTTCATTTCCTTATCTCGAAGCAGAAAACTTTGAAGCTAATAAATAAAATTCTAATGATATAAGAAAATATGCACTTTTTCACCCCCTGTATCTTTATATCTGTAAGACATACAGATGTATTGTGTATGGAAATATTGTTGACAATTTTATCTTCTTCATACGTTCCATAGACATTTTAGGCATACTAATAACCGTTTAAGCGCCCACGTTCAAAAACGGACTTTTGGCACCTTTAAACCAAGATGGCGACCGCGCCCCCCCCCCCCCCCTTAAGGTCTCAAATCTAGTATTTTAATTACCACCCTATAGCCTACCAATAACCATTAAAACATTTTCAACTCCACATTTTGTAAGGCAATGTATGTAATTCCTCAATGATTGGATTAGTAGTCTGTGTCATAAAAAAATCTTCGCACCAAGATATTTTGCACGCTAGGGTGGCCCCTGCTTACAAACGGGCTGTATGCTTGATTAACACCAAACTTGTATAAAAACCAGTACTTGATGAGCATAATGGCGTCGTTTGACTCCTTGACATTTATCACCTTGTGTGTCTGTAGGCCTAGGTCGCATAGCTATCATATCACTAATTATCATACTTACTTACGTAAGTCCAAACCAGTTTGCAATAGTCCCGCGGCGCTGGCAATATTTTGAAGGTAAAGTTTCGAAAATTCTAAAGTCACTTATTATTGAAGTTGGAAATACAGTGTCTACACACTGTGCATGTACATGAGAATCTTTCAGTGCGTTTTGTGTCATAATCAATTGTTGCTTTTATTGTAATTCAATAATTTTAGGTTGACTTTTTTAACTTGCCATAGCTTGAATAAAAGAATATTAAAGTTAAAAAATATAACTGTTTTGTATTTAGAACAGTTTTATTGTTGTACAAAACCAGTTTGTGTCATTTAAGTCGAGTGCAATTTGATATATTATGACAACGCTACAAAACTACGTATAAAAATTAGATTCATAACATAAGGATTAACTATATCGTCACTTTAAAATATGTCAATAAAATTAATTTGTGCCAAATTAGGCAATGAAAATTTAAGTTTCTTGGTATTTTCTTTTTTTTAGGCTGTTAGCGTTTTAATAAATTATTAAAGTCATAAGAGTTCACATTCTAATAATCATATAGTAGTTTATGTAACTGTTACGTAATAAGGCCTAATTACGTACAGTTGCATAGGTACATTGCTTTATCTACACGCATATTATAAATCGTAAATGACGTGTTCGGAAACCATAGAATGACCGCCATTGCACCGCCATGGTCAACTTGATTGTGCCGGCGGTCGGGTGGGCGCGTGCCGGCGGTCGGAGAGGAGACAAGGATTTACATTATGTTATCAAATTCGATGTTCCAAATTTGAAACTCATAACTTAACAATATATGAGCATGTAAAGTTAAAATTACGTCACTGCCTAAAAAACTTTTCATAGTAAAATCGGTTGTGGTGCTGTGGGGCTGATGCTGGCCATTGCCTACCGTTTTTGAACACATTTTAGAAGACTTACAGTGTGAGTGTGTACTATAAAAGGAATATTAAAGTAAATATTTCAATTTGTGCCACTTTCATCAATGATATTTCGTTAAAAATTAAGCAGAAACAAAATTCGCATTCAGAAAAAATCTTCCTAACTATAGCGCGTGACCTTCATGACCGTGATGGTGATCCATTCAACGTAACAAAGAGGGAACATTACGCAAAACTCTGCGTGGTGGTATTAGCACTAGCACAATCAGGACCTACCGCGAAATGCGAAAATTGAAATTTCGTTATATTATGTATTTCTATCACTAGTGCATATTCAAGCGATAGAGAGGCAGATAACTAAATTTCGATTTACGATAGGCACTAGGTAAACAAACCACCTTCCTGCATAAATTACATATTTATTAGTTAAAGATTATCTGTGACAATTTGTCAAAAAACTGTTTACATAGTAAACAAGATTTACCGTGGCTAGCACACAGATCCGCCGTTGCAGTTTACGCAAAACAAGTTTTCGTTTAGAAAAATAAAAATAATCCATTGATTATAACGACACAAATTTTAAACAGTGTTTCTTTATGCTTTTATAAAAAACTGCCGTAAACATTAATAACTTTAATATTTTATTGTACTGTTAACAGGGTTATACAAGATTTTTTTTTTATAAATAAATATAATTGATGATATGGCAATGGCACAGATTTATTCGAATAATAGATACCGATGTTTTAGAAAGCACAGTACCTAATTGATCAACTCTAATTTTATATAGGCTTATAGAAGTCCACATATATGTGCTGATTGAACGTCAGTATTCCCGTTGACGAAAGTGACACAAAACGCGTGCGTGCGTCAGTAACATCTTTGCTGTTACAGTGAAAAAACAATTTTCATCTCTACCTATAATTTTCAATATTTTTTTTTTCTTATACCATGACGGTGGCAAACAAGCATACGGCCCGCCTGATGGTAAGCAGCTACCGTAACCTATGGACGCCTGCAACTCCAAAGGAGTCACATGCGCGTTTCCGACCCATATACCATATTTACCGAATAATGTTTAAAACAAGCAGTGACTAAGATTTTACCTAAGCAACAACCTATGTACAAATAGATGGCACTCCGTATGTGAATAATAAGCATCTTTAATATTATCGAAACTTCATATTTTATCGCTACGAGTCTACAAGGTCAAAGCGTTTCCGATACTATAGATAAAGTGTCCGCCAAAAATATCATATGTTAGGTATTACTAGCATATTAAATATATAGAATTGGACGGGTTAGGTACTCATGTTTTTAGGCATTTTTTGCCACCTAAATGTTTAATTTAATTATACAATTATTTAAACAACTCAATTGGGTACCTACTGAGAGTTTACAGCATTCGCAACATAAAATAGTTAAATACGTTTGATTTACTGAAATAAAAAGTTAAAATAAAGCTACCGCATATAAGTAAACTGTCAAACCAAACTGCTGTATAAAAGTG